>CM053608.1:53591715-53686721 GCA_028646535.1 Procyon lotor
GGATGGAACTGGAGGGTATTATGCTAAGCGAAATAAGTCAGTCAGAGAAAGACAAGTATCACATGATCTCTCTGATATGAAGAACTTGAGAGGCAAGGCAGGAGTTTGTGGGAGTGGGGGAGAGAAATGAAACAGGAAGGGATGGGGAGGGAGACAAACCATAAGAGACTCCTAGACTCAAGAAATGAACTAAGGGTGGTGGGGGGTGGTAGGGATAGGGTGGCTGGGTTGTGGACATTGGGGAGGGTATGTGCTGTTAAGTGCTGTGAAATGTGTAAGCCCGAAGATTCACAGACATTTACCCTGGGGCAAATAAGACATGTTTATAATATATGTTAATAAAAATTAATAAAAAAAAAATGTTTACCTTTCCTTTGAGACTTACATAGCTTTCCCTGATCATTCACACCTTTTTTTGATGTCCTACTCTACCTACTCCACTACATGATACGTATTTATTTATCTCCAACTACATTATGAGCTCTTCTGCATGAGATCTTTGCATCAAGTGGGATGAGGCTATCAGTTTGTTCTTAATAAGTCTTCATTACATATTCACTGATCTAGTCGAAGTATGCTAGATGGCCCCAAAGAAAATCTCCCTTGTTGCTCTTTCTTGAGCATTCCCTGGTACACGGTAAGTTCTCGATAAATGCTAACAGAACATAATTGAAGTATGTTAAATAATACAAAGACATTGTATCTCTCTCATCATGTAAGAATGATTATCTCTCCATTCACCTATTTGTCCATCTAGTTCAGGAAACTAATAGATAATAGAATGTGGAAGTTAAATGCATGAGTTCTGGAGACAGATTCCTGGCTCCACTTTTTTACTCAGTCATTTAAACTCTGTGATTTAGTTTCTTCAGCTGTGAAGTGAAGTGAAGCTATTAATAACATCTACCTTGCATTTATAAATGTTGGCTATTATTACCCAAAAGTTTGCATGTGAAAGATCTCATTCTTCAAATTTGAGCATGTAAATCAAGCACTATATACCTAATATACATGATAATTGTGGCACTTGTCAAGTGCTTAGCACAAATATGGTGCAGCTTAAATGCTCAATTAATAGTCATTACCCTTTTCTTTACTCCCTATTACACTAGGGTAACTAACAGGAGCTTCTGAATAATGATATAAAAAGCTCTCTGATAGACACATTACCAAATGGAAACACAGCATCTGTTCCCCAACAAAATATCTGTGCCACTGTTTGTTCCAAAGCACTAAACGTTTGATTGGAAAGAAGATAGTGGGAAAGTAAGACCATTTTGCTTAAATGAAGAGGCATTTCAACTACACCTTTTTAAAGAAATCATTTTGGTGGGTCCTTATACCTCATTTTCAAAACTTAATCCTTTCTGGATATTAACGGTGATATCCTTTCACATCCCAACACTACAAAAAATAGGTTGGAATGAAGGAAGAACTTCCAATTTGGAAGATGATGGTGCTGTGTACTAACCACTAGAACCAGTAGGCTCAAAGATGGGGAAAATACCAGTCCTATCTTATAACCGGCTACTTCTTACGCTTTATCATGTACAGTAAAAGAATAGAATTAGCATGCATATGAAAATATGAAACGAAGTAGTATGTTAATAATACCAATTGTATTTACAAGTATATTATAAATATGCTTTAGAAAAAATATGCATACATTTGTAATATTTTAGATACCTATTTCCAGTGGAAAATACTCATAATTTTACCATTTGAATATAATATAATTTAAATAAAAAGTAAAACAGAACCCAACATAAAAGTAGTTATAGCCTGTATAATTGAAGATAGCTTATAAATGAGGACAGCTCAGATCTTGAATTAATTAAGCCAAGAAGGTCAACCTAATCATCAGAAACATTACTTGTGAGAGATGAAGATTTAACTATCATTACTTTCTTACAGAAATAGTAGAAAATTGGAATCTAAAAAAGAAAACCTATCATGTATATACCAGTAGCATTTAATTGAGTTAGGTATAGAAAATAGAGTGTAAAGATATATCCTGATTGTACATATAGTCAAGAAGAATGTATATTTTATGACTTTCTTTATTCAGATATGATAAGTAACTGGGCAAATTATCTGTATATCTGTATCATATGTTTGGAACACTGCCCTTGCTAGCTGTCTATTTGAGAACAATAACTGTGACAATTATAATTTTTAATTTTACAATAATTAAGAATAACTCATGGGAATAATGACAAGTTATAAACACTATAGAGAAATACATTAATGGCGGACAAAATGGCTATTTTGAAATGTCTTTTAATTTACTTAACAATAAAAGTGATGAATTAAGAGTTTGCCTTAAAATAAATGGGTGCGTTTAAATCTGCTAACTTTCATTTTTGAAGTTATTATTATTATTTTTTATGAATATACTCCCCTGACTCATACACCATGCCCTATTAAACTCAGTAAGTGCAACACTGTATGCTTGTTTATGAATGACTATACTTGATAAACAATGCATTATTTAGTTTGAATCAACTGAACGAAGTTGTGGTCCAGGAAAAGAGATTGTGAAATGATCAGAGTAAGTCATTTCAATTTTCTGTTCAGCCCAAAATGGCTCGACTCATGTGTTCTGCTATGACCTCTGCGTTTTTGATGAAAACTTGTGTTGTTAAAGCTCAATACATTTCATTACCAACCAGCATGTATTATTGAACAAAACAATAGAAATGCAAATTTATGAACTAATAAAGTATATGAGATAAGTAAAAAAGTAGAATAGAATAGTCTGAATTTGGAAATCATAGAAAAGCAGGAAATCTAAGATGCTGAATCAGTTTCTAGATTTTCAATATGATACTGAAATAGTGTCCATAAAAAAATCATCATATTACACACAAATTACTGGAGAAATAAGGTGCATATTATAAAAGAATTCCTTTTAACTACAAATACTTGAGTGAAATAAAAATATATTTCACAAAATAATATGCATATATGTTTTAGTGTTAAAAATGTCCCTGTAAAATATATGTACAATTGTCAGGGTAATTTCTGATATCCCTTTCTAAACAGTGTTTGCAGAGTTAAGATTATAGAAGCTTGAAAAGGTATTTATGAATCTTCAAATGAGGGATTTTGCATTACTTTTAAGTTTTTATTTCAAAATTATTTCAGACTTCTAGAAAAGTTGTAAGAATATTTTTAAGCCTCTAATAAGCTCCTTATCCTGAATTACTAACTTATTTTTTGCCCTAATTATTTTATGATTCTTTTTGTCATTTGTATATTGGCATATTTTTTTCTGAACTGTTTGAAACAGAGTTGGAGACATTGTTTCCTGTTATCCCTAAATATTTCAGTACATCTTTTAAAGAACAAAGACATTCTCTTAATTACAGTAAAATGATCAAAATCAGTGCTATTATGTAATTAATAACATATTCAAATTTATGAACTGATACAAGAATTCTTATTTTTTTCCCCCAGTCTAGGTATAATCCAGTATCACAAAGTACTATGGAGATTTAGAATCCTTCAATCTGGAAGAGTTGCTTAGTCTTCTTTTATTTGTTGACCTTGACATTTTGAAGAGGAAAAACAATGTATTTTTTTGTAAAATATTACTCGGTTTAAGATTATCTGATATTTCCTCATGATGAAATTTAGGTTTTGCCTCTTCAGCAAGAATAGCGCAGATATTGTGTTTTTCTTAGTGCATTATAATAGGAGGCACAAGACCCAACATTAATGATATTAACTTTGAATTCAGTAAATGCTGTATTATGTTACATAATTAGGTTTCTCCACTCTACAGTTACTGTTTTCTATTTTATAATTAATATATGATTTATGTGGAGATACTCTGAGTCTAATTTGTGATGACATATATTGTGCCTATGTAACTAGTCTGTCCCCCATCAAAATTACCCACTAATTTCAGCTTTCATTGATTATTTTCCAAGTCCATCCTTTCTTTCATAATCATTAGTTGGAGTCCTACTGTAAGGGAGCAATTTCCTATTCATCTATCTATCTATCTATCTATCTATCTATCTACCTATCTATCATCTATCTATCACCATGATCATCATCTATCTATCATCTATCATATCTATCATTTCAACAGACTTATGGGTTCTTATTTCATTTTATAATTTATAATCTACTAGTATTGCTATTTAATATTATGATTTATTATGATACTCAATTTGTCCCAGACTTGACCAAGTTTGAACCACTTCAAGTTGGCTCCTGTGTCCTTCAGGCATATACTTAATATTCTCTTAACATGCCCTTAATTGTGTTGCAAGATGTTTCATATGTATCTTGTACTTTCTCTGCCAAAGTCCGGGGATTCAACTATTTCTCCAAGTGTCCCTAGTTCTTTTTATTGGAAAATGATATTTAGGAAACAAGTTTATCTTAATTGCTGTCCATATCAGTTATTAGTTATTGGGATCTAGCAAATATAAGTATACAATAATGTGTTTATGTTAGAGAGATAAATATATATATATGTCATATTACATACATCACATTATATATGTTATAACAATATATATGTAATATATATATCTTTATATGTGTATTATGCATTTTAAGCATATATGGAATTTTTAAAATAATTTTTTTGGCTTTTTAACTTTTTATTTTAATTCCAGCTAGTTAATAAACAGTGTTGAATTAGCTTCAGGTGTACAATACAGTGATTCAACAATTCCATACATTACCTGGCACTCATCAGGACAAGTGCACTCCTTAATCTCCATCACCTGTTTAACCCATCCCTTCAACCCCTTCCCCTGTGGTAAGGGGGTAGTTTGTTCTCTATAATTAAGAGTCTGTTTCTTAATTTCTCTCTCTCTCTCTCTCTCTCTCTCTGTCTCTCTCTTTCCCCCTCTTGCATGTCTCTCTCTTTCACTCACTTGCATGAGTGAAATCATATGGTATTTGTCTTTCTCTGACTGACTTATTTCACTCAGCATTATACTCTCCAGCTCCACCCATGTTGTTGCAAATGGCATAATATGGAATTATTTTATATCAATGCTCTTTCATTTCAATCAAATGCCAGAGAGCACAACTGGTTTTCCCCTTTTCTATATTTGTAACTTGCTTCTTCAACAAAAAAGTCTTCCTGCCATTATCCTCAATATATTTACTTACCCGTGAATGCCTAGAATACATAGAAGATACTTTTGAAATTGCCAATCCATAGCATGGTGAAAAGTAAGCCTATGGAAAATAATTCAATATTTGCTTTAATTTGTAGATAAAATTTGTACATAGTGAAATTCACAGATTGGAAGTGTAAAATTCTATGAGTTTTGAAAATGGATACTCATGAAACCCACACTCTTAAGAAATCTAGAATATTTATATTATATAGTATAGTAGGATTATATAATAAATATGTACTCTTTGATGTTTGATTTCTTCCACTTGGCATAATGTCAATAAGATTTTCCATGTTGTTCCATCTATTAGGAGTTTTCTTCCATTTTATTGCTGATTGGTATTCCTATATGTAATACATATATATATACACACACACATATATATATATATATACATATACACACAACCATATATACAGCTCATTTATTCATTCTCCTCTTCATGGCTATTTGGGTTTTTTTCAGCAATTTGCCTTATCAATTTAAAGTAAAAACTTTTCAGGCTTATAGTGGTGGGCTCAGAGGGAAAAGCTTGAGGTCCTGAGTTTGAGTCCCTCATTGGGTGTGGAGATTACTTAAATGAATAAAACTTAAAAAAAATTAAGAACTTCTCTTCTACCCTCTCAGGTCCAGTGTTTGGTGTTTTGTGAACTAAACTAACGAAAGCAGATTAATAAGAAGGGAGAAACAGAGTGGAAGTACACAAAAAAATGTAACTTGAGTAGGTTAGAATTTGGGGCTTATATGACATTTTAGGAGGAAATGGAGAGGGGCAGGGGACACATCTGGGAGAACAAATTACTTAGAAGAGAGAAAGGAGAATTTGTGGAAAAATAGATGCCTTTTTGGAAAAATAAATAGGAAACCTTGCTGGAGTGGAGGGGGGTAGGAGGGATGGGGTAACTGGGTGATGGACATTGCGGAGGGTACGCGCTGTGAGGAGTGCTGCGTATTGTGTAAGACTGATGAATCACAGACCTGTACCCCTGAAACAAATAATACATTATATGTTAATTAAAAATATAGGTAAGAGAGAATAGTTTTGTGACAAAGGCTGCTTGGGTGTGGTGCTAGGAACTTCTTGTCTCAAGAAGAGAAGATTAGAAGATTAGAGTTGCTCCTGGGAAGGGATTTTGACACTTGAGTTCTTTTTTTCCCCCCAAATACGTTTATTTTATTTTTTCAGTGTTACAAGATTAATTGTTCATGCACCACACCCAGTGCTCCGTGAGTTCTTTTGGAAGGTTTTGATGTTAGGCAGATAAGAGATTTCAAGAACTCAAATGTCTTCAGGTCAAAATAATTCTTATGCCACAGTCACTTATTCTAGACTCTACTTTCTGTGACTAAAATGCCAAAATTATTCTTTAAAATGTCTTTATATAGACATGTGTTTCAACTTCTTTTGGAAAATACCTAGTGTTGGAATTACTGAGCCATATGGTAGGTGTACATTTAGCTTTCTAAGAAACTGTTCACTCTTTTCTTCTTAAATGGTTGTACCATCTACATTCTCAGTGGTGATGTGTGAGTCCCAGTTACTTCAAATCTTCACCCATGGCTTGGTATTTTCAGTTTTTCAGTTTCATTAATTTGAGTATCAGTATAGTAGCATCCTGCTTATGACTGTAATTTGTATTTCCCAGATATATTAGTCATCCTTGTTCATTTTATTTTCTTAAAGTAATCACATACTGCGTCCCGTCTAAGAAATATTTAGCTACCCCATTTTGCCAAGATAATCTTTGTCTGCCTTTTAGAAAGATTTTGACTTTAAAATTTAAATTAATAAAATGGCAAAACAACAGAAAGAAACATTATGACTTTAGTTTAACATTTAGATTATGATACATCTTAAATTAATTCCTATTTTGGTGTTGGGTAAAATTTCAGCTTAATATCTTCCATTCATTCAGTTGATCAGCTTTGTTTATTGAAAATACTTTCCCCAGTGATTTCTTTGGTGCCTCTATGGAAATGCAGTTGTGTGGTATAAGTGTGGATCTGTTCCTAGACTCTCCAGTCTGCTTGATTGATCTATTTATCATTAAACAAAATCAAGATGTCTTAATTACTGTAGCTTTATAGTAAATCTTTAAGTTGGATGATGTCAATCCTCCATCCTTTTCCATTTCCAACTAAATTTTGAGTCAGCTTTTATATTTCCATAAGAAGAATGTGTTGTGATTTATATTGTTCTATAAATTCCTGGTGATTTCTATCTTTTTTTAAAAAAATATTTAATTAATTAATTTATTTTAGAGAAAGAGAGAACATGGGGGAGAGGCAGAAGGAGAAAGAGAGAGAATCCAACTAGACACCATGGTGAGCATGAAGCCCAAGTGGGGCTCAATCTCATGACCCTGAGATTATGACCTAAGTCATGATCCAACCAAGAGACCAATGAAGAATTGGACGCTTAAGATGGGACTCTTAACTAACTGAGCCACCCAGGTAACCCATCCTTGTGACTTTCTGTGTAAACAATTATGTTATCTGTCATTACAGATAGATTTTACTTTTCATTTCCAAACTTTATTTCTTTTTCTTACCTTACTGGCACAATATAGAGCTAGTAAAAATACACATTTTTACCTATTCCCAATTTTATAGGAAATCATTCACTATTTCATCATTATGCATGATATTAGTAGGAGATATTTTGGATATGCCCTATATAAAAAAATCATTCTCTGAATCTATTCAGAGGATTCCAAGCTATTTCTACTCAGTCTATTAACATAGTGAATTATAATAATTGATTTTCAAATGCTAAAACAACCTTGAATTCCTTAGAGAAACCACATTTACTCAGGATGTGTGATCTTTTTTTATATATTACTGGCTTCATCTTGCTGACATTTTGTTAGGAATTTTTACATCTTTATTCATGAGGGATATTGGTGTTAAATTTTTTTTTTTTTGGTAATGTCATTGTCAGATTTGGGATAATACTTCCCTCAAAATTAGTTTGAAAGTGTTCTCTCTATTTCTACTTTCTGAAGCATTTTCTATAAAATTGGAACTTCTAAAATTCTTGATAAAATTTGCCTGTAAAACCATTTAGGCCTTGAATTTTCTTCATGAAAAACTTTATTTATTTATATTTTAAATATAATAAATTCCACTTTTTTACTAGATAAGTGGCTATCCCAATTTTTTTGTTTCATTTTGTGTTCGTTTTGGAAAATTGTGTTTTTTCAGGAATTCATCCATTTCATCTAATTGTCAAATTTATTGAATACAGTCATTCATAGTCTTTTCTTTTTATTCTTTTATTGTCTGTAAAATCTGTAGTGAGGTTTCTCTTCCTTGTGTGATAATAGTAATTTGTTTCTTTTTTTTCTTTTTTTGTAATGGGTTTTACTCATATTTTATCATTTTTATTAGTCTTTGTGGTATGATAAGAAAAATACTTGTCCATCGTCCCCATTTCCTGACACATAGCTCCTAAAACCCTTAAGATTTCCTGAGTGATAAGGATGACAGCAGCATCTCTTCTTCTAATGAAGAGACACTTGGCAGGCTAGATAGCTTTAGGATGAGGGCTGGTCACCAAAAAGACCAAACCTTGATTAGGAGCTTGGAACTCTCAGTCTTAACCCCCAATCTCCAGGGAGAGGAGAGGGGTTCAATCATGCCTACATAATGAAACCTCCATAAACCTCTAAACAACAGGGTTTGGGGATCTTCTGAGTTGGTAAATGTATCCACATGCCAAGAGTTTTATA
Organism: Procyon lotor; assembly: GCA_028646535.1. Lineage (NCBI taxonomy): Eukaryota > Metazoa > Chordata > Mammalia > Carnivora > Procyonidae > Procyon > Procyon lotor. Next base: position 53,600,597 of record CM053608.1, read on the forward strand.
TACCCCAAGTCCATGGGGACAGAGGCTCTTATACTTCTGGTCCTTGAAGACTTGCTCCAAGTACCTCTTCATGCTGTTCATTTGTATTCTTTATAATAAACTGTAACAGCTTATGTAGCATTTTCCTGAATTCTGTGAGTTATTTTAGCAAATTATTGAACTTGAGGAAAGGTGTTGTGAGACCCCAGGCTTCTTAGCCAAAATGATTTTTGATAAAGTTATTATTATTATTTTTTATTTGACAGAGAGAAACACAGCGAGAGAGGGAACACAAGCAGAGGGAATGGTAGCGGGAGAAGCAGGCCTCCCGCGTGGAGCAGAAAGCCCATGCCGGGCTCGATTCCAGGCCTCTGGGATCTGACCTGGGCCGAAGGCAGCCGCTTAACGACTGAGCCACCCAGGCACCCCTGATAAAATTATTTAAAAGCAATGTTTTCAATAAAGACATTTTCAAAATTTTATCACTGCATTTAGAATTGAGTTAATAACTATGTTGTTGAAAGATATTCTATTAACTGTTTCTCTAGTAAAAGCCTGTCATCTTTTTTTAGGCTTGCCATCTTATGATGGTTGTTTCACTTTATGTAATGTGCCATTTTCTTTAACAATTTCCAAGATTTTCAATCTGTCTTTTAATCAGTTTTTATTTATTTATTTGTTTTTAATGTTGTCTATGCATTGTTCTGCTTGAAGTCGATGGAGCTTTTTGAATCTACAGGTAGATATTTGGTTAATAAAATGAAAAATTTGGGGTACTTCTTGACGTTGTGAGGTCATTAAGATAGTGTTTATTTTAATTTTCTGTTCCTCAGAATAGATAACTTCTATTGACCTCTTTTAAAATTACTAATCTTTCCTTCTGCCATCTTCAAATTGCTGTTAAATCCACTCAGTAGACTCATAGACCTTGATGTCAAGAACTTCCATTTGATTTTTTTAATAGTTTCTACCTCTCTAATGAGATTACCTATTTACTTACTATGACCGTACTTTTTTTAAGGTCTTGGATGTAGGCCTTCACTATGACTTTATAACAATTATGTTAACATATTTTAAAATTTTTTTTTTCCTAATTTCAATACCTGAGTCACTTCAAAATCAACTGCTTTTTCCCCCCCCTTAGATCAGAGGTCACATTTTCTTGCTTCTTTGCATTATTAATCATTTTCATTGCTTGCTGCACATTGTGGATTCTACATTGTGGAAAGTCCATATTTTGTTGTCTTCCTCTAGGAAGTGTTGTTTTGTACTGGCAGGCACTTAAACTTAGTGGCGATATGCTTTGTGATCTGTTTGATTCTTTTCAGTCTTGTCTTTTGTATTTGTTAGGCTGTGTCTATAGTAGCACTGACTTTAAGGCGATAGTGCACCTTCTTTTACACAATGGCTTCTCCGCTTGTCACCAAGTGCTTTGTACTTGTACAGAGGTTGTTCCACTTTAGCTAGTCAGGAAGCCTATGCCTCCTGTCATTGTGATACCTCCAGGTTCCATTCAACTCACAGATCTCCAGCAAGTGTTCTCTGCCAGCCTTTGTAGAATCTCATCCTACTCAAGTTCAGCTTTCTTTTCAAACTTGTGAAGGAATCCTTGTATGAATTTTTACAACCGTATTCCTAAACAGCTTACTTATCTTCAGTACCCTGCACTGTAGATGCTAGCAGTCCCCGTGTCACCAAACTCTGTGAGTTTCCCCAGCTCAGGGAAAGCACTACTTTGTTTTGACTCTACCTTTCCACACGTGGGTCTAGATGGTGCTCAGACTGCGCTCAGGTACAAAGCTGGAATAATTGTCAATCCCACTCCTTATATTTTCTTTCTGTCATGGATCGTAGTCTTAGGCTGTGTGTTTATCCAATGTCTGATCATTGCTCTATTACATCTTTCACTCAGTTTATCTTTCATTACCTTAGGGGTCAATTCTAGAACTAGTTGCTTTGTTATGGCTTAAAGTAGAAATCCTTGTATTATTTATTCTTGCCCATCAAATATATTATCTAGTACTTCATGTAAATTTTAATAAGATAGCAGTTTAATGATAAAAAGTGCAAGAAAATTCCCTGAAAAAGCTTAAAATATAAGGAAAATATATAAATAACCAGAATCACAGGTCTATCACTACTAGAAAATTTCACAAGTGATGGTACTGATTACTATGTTCTAAAGCTGACTACCTGAATAAGTTCTTTTTAGTAACAGAAATTCAATATTTTACGTATATTCTTTTAAAAAGTTTTTCTTTTGGTATAGTTTTAAATTTAATTTTTTTTTAAAGATTTTATTTATTTGACAGAGAGAAACACAGCGAGAGAGGGAACACAAGCAGAGGGAATGGTAGTGGGAGAAGCAGGCTCCCTGCCGAGCAGAGAGCCCGATGTGGGGCTCGATCCCAGGACCCTGGGATCATGACCTGAGCCAAAGGCAGACGCTTAATGACTGAGCCACCCAGGTGCCCCTTAAATTTAATCTTAACTCATTCCTATTTAGTCCATTAATAGTATTATATTTTGGTATAAGCTACTTGTACTTATATTTTGGCATATCTCAATTTTTAAATTCAAATAGTCAATCAAATATTCCAGCATTAGTTATGAATTAACCTATTATTTCTCAACTGACTGAAAAAATTATTTAATTCAAATAGGCACTCATTATACTCCAAGTACTATTTAAATTGTTGACCTTAAAGCAGAAAAGCAAGCCATTTTACTAGCAAAATGAACTTACTCACTCAGGAATTGCAGAGAATTGCAGTTTGGGACAAGCAGACCATGGCTAACCATAGGCAAGTCCAGAAAACAGAAGCGAGTGGCTGTTTTTATGGAGGAAAGGAGGAAGTAGGAAGGGGCTATTTGGGGACAAACAGACCATGGCTAACCATAGGCAAGTCCGGAAAACAGAATGGAGTGGTTTGTTTTTATGGAGGGAAGAAGGGAGTAGGAAGGGGCTATTTTGAAGACTTTAGGTTGGTGATGGCTTCTCATTGGCTGGGTTGTTGCTGGGCAAGGAAAAATTCTTCCTTCTTCATCCTGTGGCATGTAAAGCAAGCTTACTCCTGTTTGGGGTCTCAGAGCTAGTGCCTGCAATCTTCTCCCTTCAGGGCTTCCTGACTTCATTTTAAATGAGGTTTCCTTTGTTTATTTTCACAGAATATATTCGTGAATAATGACCAAAAAACTTATGTTATAGATCTTTATATTTCAGTGGATAGAATCAGACACTAAACAGGAACTTAAATAATTTATTAGATGATAAAAAATAAAATGAGGGTGACTCCCAGGATTAAATACTGTGATTAGAATAGCCCTTACCGAGATCACATTTGAATCCATGTCTGGACTGATTCTTTTCCATGGATAGTAGATGGCTACAGCAATTCCTATTGTTTAAATAAAGGGAGCTAAGCAGTATATATTGATATCACATAAATTCCTCTTAATAATTGTGTTATTTTCTAACATGTTATTGGATAGTACCATTCTTTTTTCTTATCTCAATCATAAGGTTCTAAAAATCCATTTAAATAATAATCAGATTTGCATAACGTATAAACTAATTTTGAATAAATTTATATCTTTTGATTATCCAGTCTTCCACTATGAGAACCTGGGAAGTATATTCATTTTTGTTGGTATTTATGTATCTATTGGTAAGATTTTGTATTTTTCCCTTTAGATGCACATTTATATGTCAGTTGACTTCCAGATATTTTATAGTTTTGGTTATTGTTTAATAGGCAATCCTTTGTTGTCCTATTTAATTTTCTTCTTAGAGGTAGAAAATCTATTGGTATTTATATGCTTTCAGGGTGATCTTTTCAATTTACCTATTTCTAATATAATTTATTAGTTAATGCTTTTGGCTTTGCAAAATCCTATATAAATAGTGGCAATATATTTTTTCCTATTTTTGCTGTTTCTCTCTTTTTCTCTCTGTCTAGTTACTGTTTATCTTCCTTTATTGCATTATTATATAAACCTTGACCTAGAGCAAAATATCAAAAAAAAAAAAATAGTGGGAATTTTTGAAATTCCTACCTACACTTAATTGAAATTACTTTAATACTTTTCATTAAAAATGATGTTGGCTAGTAGTTTAAAGTAGATATAAAGATATAATAAATTCTTTTATTTCTCATTATTCCTTATTATGTTAAGGGAGTGTCTATTCTATTTCTTGTTCTGCTTGTTTTAATGTTTTATTTCATTGTTTTGATTTATCCAGGAATAGATATTCAAGATGTCAAATATCCTTTCAGTAAAGATTAAGATTGATACATTGTATTAGTAGGTAAAACTTCTGAAAAATTAAATTTCAGAAATAAACTTAGTTGGATATGATGTGTTTTCTTTAACATAGGAGTTTTGTGGTCTGGTCATATTTGATTTATTGTTTTTAATTATTTGTATAAATGATATAGGCCTACATTTTTGTGTAATTTTTATTAATTCTGGTGTCATTAACAAAGCATCCTTCCGTGCTTCTCTAGAATATTAACAATAAAATACATTTATTCTCATATTTGAAAAACTGAGGGACTTTCTTATATTGCTAGAGGTAATTATTTGAAAAATTCAGTTCTCTTCAGGATTTTTGTGTTTTATTTAGTTAAATATGGTTATTTATTCATTTACTTATTTTTTAAAGATTTATTTATTTTATTTGAGAGAGAGAGTGAAGGGAAGGGTGAGAGAGAGGAGAGAGAGAATCCCAAGCACTCTCCCCGCTGAGTCTGGGGCTCAACATGAGGCTCCTGTCCACAACCCTTAGATCATGACCTGAGCTGAAATCGAGAGTCATGTACTCAACTGACTGAGCCACCTAGGTGCCTCTGGTCATTTATATTTTAAACAGCAATTTATTATAGCAAATTTTTAAGTTACTTAGAAAATATGGATCACATAGACTCACAATTTTTAAACTAATTTTTAAAATTATATTCTCTTTCTTACCATAAATTTTGGGTTTTGGACTATTTAAAAGTCTTCCCATTCTATTTCCCTTGCATAAAACAAGTTCTTAGACTGACCAATTTTATACTTCTAGGGTTTTCTAATTCTTGGTGTTCTTTGTTACATTTTTTATTTATGTTTGTTTTGCACTTGTTTTCTAATGTTCAATGTCTAAATTATTCATTTCCATATTTTTATTTGATAAAATATTCACAGTTATGGATATTCATTTGAGTAAGCTTTGGCGATATTCCATAAGTGATGACAAAAATATTCTTATCTTTGTTCTTTTTTAAGGGCTAATTACTTTTTTCTTTCATTAAGAGTTTCATAATAGACAATTTAAAAAATAAATGTTACGAGAGGTTTTTGCTTAAATATTTTATATTAATGTTTTTGGTTTTTTTACTAGAGTATGGTCAGAGAATGTGATCTCAATGTGCTTTGTAGAATTTGAGGTTCTAGTTGTGATCTAAATCAATTTTGTTAGTTTTATATTGTTTATGTAAGATATATATTACATTTTGTACATTAAAATCATCTTGTATGATATTAACCTTCGTCTTTGTTATTAAGATTTTTAAATTCTGTCTTTCTTTTACTGCATAACATAAAATCTGATTTAATATCAGATTAAGAAAATTTTAATTTGCACAGACTCAATATACTTCTTAAATAAAAATCCCAGAATATCATCAAACTCGATTAGATCAAAAATAAAATCCTGAAATTCTATTAAGTAAAACATATCAACTTACTCATTAAAAAATAATCTTTTTATTTTTAGCATTTTTTATTTACTCTAACTTTTTTTGATATTATTGTAATCTTTGTTTTTCTTTTTGTGTCTATGAAGCATTTTAAATCCTTTTATCTCAACCTAGCTGGCTTACATTGTTTTAGGCGATTTCCTCTTAATGTTATCAAAAGAAATGCTTTTCTTTTATCATTTTTGACTCAATTTGAAAATCTTAATCTATCAATAATTTAAATCTTTACATATTTTTATGACCCATACATTTGGTCCTCAGACTGTCTTATTTAGTATCTTTTTACTTATTCTTCCTTGTCTCCTTTTCCCCAGTGTTTTCTAAATAAACTGTTTATTGTTTCCTAATTTAGTGGCTTACACATATAAATTCTGCTCTTTATTCTTATGTTACACTTGAGTACCTGTTAGAATTTACTACTTCCACCTCAAACCCAGAACATGAAAGAAAATTAAATAGGTACATAGTTTGCATTTAAAAACAACCAAACAGAAACTTTGTGTTGACCCAATACTGACGGATTTTGCAAAAAAGTAGACAGATGAGAATTCATGGGGTCAACCAAGGTCAATCTCATTAGCTAAGGCCACTTCAATAGGTGGCTGACCCCATTTGAATATGTTCTCTAGTCCACTGTGATAATCAGAATAAAAGACACCCCTCACCTCAAAGATGCCCACATCTTAATTGCCAAAGACTGTGAATGTGCTAGATTACAAGGCAAAGGAGAATTGAAGTAGCAGATAGAATTGAAGCAGACCTTAAATAAAATAAGGAGATAATCCTAGATTATACAGATTTGGCTTTAAAAATTGTTAGGCAGAGTAAAGCAGAAGAGAAAACCACAGAAATGGCAAGTAAGGAAGAACTTAGCCCAGTATTACTGTTTGAAGATGGAAAGAGGGAGGGGGCCAAGAGCCAAAGAATGCAGGTGATCTCTAGAAACTAGAAACAGAAAACAAGCAAATTCTTTCTAAAGCCTTCAAAAACAAAACAGCCCTCCCAATACCTTCATTTTAGCCTAGTGAGACCCCTTTTAGACTTTAGAACTGTAGAACTGTAAGACAATATACCTATCTTTTTTTAAGCCACTAATTTGTGGTTGTTATAGCAGTTATAGAAAACTAATATACCACTGCACCAGAAAATCAAATACATATGAAATACTTCCAAAAAAATAAACTCAGAGGGTAATTGACCTATGAGAAAAAAAAAATACAAAGAATGAAAATGAGTTGTTTTCCAAAGAAACAGAATTAACAACAGTCAGAAAATAATTTTAAGTTATATTCTACATATACAGAAATATACGGTAGAAAAAAAGATTCATAAGGGAAAAAACAGATCATTACAAATAAAAGTTAAAAAAAGTTTTTAATATGAAAAATATAATTGCATATTTAAAAAATAGGCTACCAATTGCACATTGGTAAAAAGCAAATTAGTGAGTTAAATTATCAAGGTGGAGAATTATGTCAAAATGCAATAAAAATATTAACAAATGAAAATATTAAGCAGAAAGGAGAAAAACACGTTATCAGTGGTTTCTAAAGGAGAATATAATAGTATGTAGGAGGGGAAATGTTTAAAGAAATCAACTCTCCAGAGTGAAATGAGAGCCTCTCAATGAATAAAAGCAAACATTCAAAGATATATTCCTACAAAAGAAAAAATGAATTTAGAAGGAATTATGAGCATCAAATTAAGTAAAATGGTTGCTAAAATCTAGTTGGTATAAACTGGAAGAAGAGAGAAAGGGGAGAAGAGAAATGGAGGAGGAGGCAAGGAAAAGAAGGAAGAAATGTTTTTAATACTAATCTGAAAAAAAAATTCAAGATAAGAGGTACAAATGAGTTAAAAGCAAGGTGAGGGGGTCCAAAAGAGGCAGGGAAAGATACAAAGGTGGAGAAAAATAATAATAAACTCTTGACCTTTTAAGAAAAACACGTTTTTTTTTTTTTTTGTTTTTTTTTTTTTTTTTTTTTTTTTTTTTAAGAAAAACACGTTTAAATTTACGTTTTTGGGGGCACCTGGGTGGCTCTGTGGGTTAAGCCTCTGTCTTCTGCTCAGGTCATGATCTCACGGTCCTGGGATCAAGCCCAGCATCCAGCTCTCTGCTCAGCAGGGAGCCTGCTTCCACCTCTCTCTCTGCCTGCCTCTCTGCCTACTTGTGATCTCTTTCTCTCTGTCAAATAAATAAATAAAATCTTTAAAATAAATAAATTCACGTTTTTGAAAATTAAGCATTAACAGCTCAAAGAATAAAAATAGAACACAAAGCTATTAAAATATGAACCAAATGAAATTCAGTCCATCTAGTAGAAGATAAGGAAACATACAGAATGCATGATAGATGAAACACACAAAGTAAAATGGTAGACATGAGTAATGGCTAATCATGATGGCTGTGAATGAGCTAAATTCTCCCTCTTCCCAGAGATTATATAATTGGATCACATATAAAAAAACCCCAAAGTGTTACACCTAAATTTCTTTTTCTTTTTCTTTTTTGTATATTTATGGAAAATTGTGCCCAAATAGACAAGAAAAAATGATGAAAAAGAACAAAACTGAGGTATTTTCTGAGCACACATTTAGATGTAATGTAAAGCAATAATAATGAGAATTCCGTGGCTTAGAATAGCAATAGATAAATCAATGAAACAGAATTAAGCAGTAAACACACACACAAATATGGCACATAATTAAAGTTTAAAATAGCAGAAAAAAGGAAAAAATATTTCTTAAATTGTCTGCATATAAGTATCTTTAAATTTTGATTATTAGAAAAACTGTCTTTGCCTAAAACTTTTGGCATGAGAACAAGTTTGTTTAAAACAAATAGATCTTAAATAATAGACATGTTCACACTCATTCAATAATATAACTGTGAGAATAACAGTTTGATATCATACAACTCAGGTAATAATTTCTTTGTCTTCACGATATTGGGTGAATTATGTGGGAGGAACATGATGCTGACAAGAGGCAAAAGTAATGCATAACAATAATAATATTGCTAATTGTATTGCTATAATAAAGACATAATAAAAATGCTACTAGCTCTACTGCAGCATTGCTTGTCCTTAAAGCACTGTAGACAGAGATACTATGGCTATTAAGTATTAGCTGTGGTGTATGGCATTATGATGGAGAGCTAGTCTGACAAATACTGGCCCAAGTGAAATGTGTTAAATTACTCTTAGATCCATTGCTATATTGTTTTAATATAGAAACTCTGTGTCCTAATTTTTATTCATGTCGGTATCTAAGAACACATACATAAGGAGATTGGATGATTTTACCTCAACATTGTCCCCTGTTCTCTGCCTTTTGTACTAATATGCCTAAGGTGTGAAAAATTGTTACAGAAGATATCTTAAAAATATCCAGACACAAAAATGAGCTCTTCAAAAAATGTCAAAACAATTCTAACCTGGAAATTGCTTTGGGAAACTTTTAAATGTTCCTATACATCGCTGGCAGTCTGCAAAAGCTTCTTGATGCATTTTTAATGAAACATATTTATTATCAAGTACAGGATTTCATATTCTATCAGCAGGGTAGTTGAGTTGGCAATAGCAAAAAAAACAAGTTTTCTAAAATGATATATAGACTCCCATATTTCAGTATTATAATTTCAGAAGTCACAGAATATTAGATACACAGTACTTTTGCCTTATAAAAGCTTTGGCATGGACACATTGTGACTTTTTCATCTACTTAACAAATACACTGGCTTTCTCATCTCTTTCAAATTTTTGAGAATAATTTTTATAAGTCTAGATGGAATGAAAATCTTAAACACTTGAGAATACAGTTTAAATGAAAACCAAAATCAAAACCACTTGCCACTAATTCATTACTCTGCACAAGTCCTGTTTTCCTGATTCTAACATAGCAATGGGAGATAATATGACAAATCTTTCATTTGACAATAAAAAAACACCACAATGAGGTTATTTCTAGACATTTACAGTAGACTTCCTTTCTCTGTCATTTTTGGTAGTATTTTATTAAGTACAATTCCTTTTAGAACAAGCCATTCTAATCTTCCCACAAATCTACATTTACTTCCACCTTTACCCCCAAAGAAAAGCCATCTCACACTTCTCTCCAGAGAGTAACTACAAAGGGTTAAACAAAATCCACCCTGACAATACTAGAAACAGTTCTCTCTCGGTGTGTGTTGGTTCACTGCTCCACAGGGCATAGCAGATGTTGTGTCTGGTAGTAAGAAGGGCCCAGGAGGTGTGGGCTGTCAATCACTTGTTTGTTGTGTTTTTTTTTTTTTTTTCCTAACTACAGGCTAGCCATGGATGTGAAGCCCAACTAAAACAATCTGCCTCAGCTGGGGTGTGTGAGGTATCAATAACCCTTGGCAGAGGTGTCAAGAGCCTTGCTGGAACTGAACTACCCTGCTGACCAGATGCTTAGCAAGTTAACAAGATCACACTGAGCTTTCACCACTTTTCCAACACAACAATTAACACAACTGGAAAATCACTGCATAGATATTCTGAAAAAGAATCTCACCAAAGTTGCCTTTTATGGAACAGAGGCAAATAAATACTGGACCACTCTGAAAGGAGGAATATTTGAAGTTTCAAGTTTGGGCAGGTGCTTTGGCTAAATTGAGATGAAGCTGTAAAACAGAACTATTATCAAAAGCATCTTTTCAGTACATTCATATAAATAATTTCTGAGTACACTAAAATTATATTCAATTCTGCTCTTACAAACACTGATGTTTTATCTTGGGGGATAACAGAGTCTAACAGATTTCCTCCAAAAAGATCAAGATCAGACTTGGTTTAAGAACAGAACATAAATAGGCAAAGTTTAGCAGAAGTGAATGCATCTATATAGATATTAGAAGAACCTATTCAGAAGTTACTCAGTAAACAACATTTAGGTATCTATAATTTTTTAAAATCATGCAATCAAATTACTTGATTAGAACAAAAATCTCCCCTTTGAAAGACTGTATATCAAATTGGCGTATTTTCTGACCCAAAAATATTTTGGGTTTGTTTTTTCAATTGTTATTACCTTAAGATTTCTCCCTATGCCTTCATTCATAACGCCATTAGATAGCAATTATATACTTTCTCTAGAAAAATAGATTATATGATGTTTCTAGAAAAATATACCGTATGCAGGAAAACATGAATATTAGCTTTAAACAATTTAATGTTGTTTGTCTTTGCTTTGAAATTCAATAATGCTATCAGCGTGTAAGACCTCTTAGAGCGGAGCATTTCACACAGTGAAAGCTGCTTTCTCTTACAAAAGCACAGCAGCTGTGGCTCCCGCAGATACCCTTAAAGACAGATATAATAAAACACTGGGAGGGAGTAGGTCGACACAGGAGCATGAAATGGACGAGATGAAGCCCCTTTGTCACAGCCAAACAGGCTATAAAGTTACTATAGTAACATACAGTATTAAACTCCAGGTGGATTGACTTAATCTTCCTTAAACAAAAAATAAAGGTTAACAAAAACCAAACCGATAATGATGACAATCACTCTACCCAAATATTTTTCCAGAAGTTGTTATTTCTGGTTGAGTCTGGATAGATGAGGAGCAGGGGACACTAGTTCATGTTCTGATTTCAACAGATAACCCCAGAAGTTCAGGGTGGGGAGGAAGAAATGTGGTTTTAAAATATTTTAAATAAATCCAATGACTTGAGGAGCAAGAAAGTCAAAGTGACCATGAAAGAACCATCAGATTGCATAGATTCTCAAACCCAGTTTATTCTGCCTTCACTGCATTTTTGTCAAATGGTGAGACTTTAAGTGCTAATACCTCTGGTACTCAATTCACTGATAATTCTGCAGCCTTTCCTAACTTTCGTGGAAGAGATTTAGGTTCCATCTGTTTTAGTCCACATTCGCAGAAAAAAAAAATAATGACTTACGTTATAGCTTCTATAAGATGCAATGACTATAAAATAAGAGCTAGGGAACTGGTCTGTGGAACTTGAGAAAAAAAGTATTAAAAAAAAACCCCTAAAACAAGGAAATGAAAAATCACAAATTGAAGTCTGATTTTAAAGTTCATAAAGGAAGTCAACCTAAGTATTTAGAAGACATAATAACCTCTCACTTGGAGTAGATGTGAAATCCCACTTACTCCTTATATACTACTTACTGTTATTATTTTGCTGTGATCACCAACCGTTTGGTGATAAACTATCACCAATGATAAACCACATCTATAGATTAAACCTCACACACTTTTTATTCTACCCAAACTATCCCACATGCCTAAGACACAATTTTATTCTGCTTTGTTTTAGTAGATACTCAGCTTTTGTGGTTCTCTTTTCAAACGTTACATTTCATGTCTTCAGTGTAGGCGAAAACTTGTAGTGATGAATAAACCTCACCATGAAGATGTTTGCATTTCGGATTAATCCAATGATCACTTGAAATGCTCTTTATGAATAGTGCTCTAATGATCTGAAAGAGTTAAGGGACTGTATCTGAACCTTAATTTATGCCATGGAGTTAGGCACCAGGGCAGGCTGGACTCAATATGAATATTTTTAGTAGGATTTAGCTAACAGTGTGAGACATACCTTTCATGGATTTAGTTTGGGTAAACAACCTTTGTCTAGACAGCCCAAATGTCACAGGTATCGGTGCTCATTTTAAGTGGTAACTTCTATGCAAATAATTGCAAAGTTGTATTTTGTTCTTTGCACTGAGATTTTATGAATAAAGGCTTTTGACTGTATCAAGAGCTGTATCAAGTGGTAATTTTAGTCACAGACCTCCTTTCTGGTCACTCTTATTTGACAACATGGGAACAATTAGGTTTAGATTGCATTCTTAGATTTCTGATGTGATTGCTAAGGGCTGCTTAAGATTCCTAGGAGTATTAAGATATCTAGAAGAGATGCGGAAAGAGGAACTGAGGGAGAGTAGACTGTTAAGAAAGCAAAGAGCAAAATTAGAGTTAAGAGATGCAGAACTATAGAATTAGTAGAAAGGAGTAAGAACCCTTATTTGTTATAAGTAAAGATATGCATTCATTAAATGTCTTTGACATATCCATGCATATAAGAAATATGAAATTTTGAGAACTAGGACAGATATATATTACTTGTCACAGCTGAATTAAGCTTATTCAACTCCCTTGTAACTTATAACTAAGTATATTTGATACTAAATGTTTTCTTTTGTTAATTTAAACATCATTTGACTTTTACTAGTTATGCTTAGATTCATTGATAAAGCATTTACTATTTATCTTATTATATTGTTGAAGAATCCTAAGAATGGAGAAAAATAATCAATCCTTCACATGTGGAGGCATTCAAACTAGTATATAGACTCTGATATGAGAATCACAAATGTAATTTACATCTACCGAGAGGTCTAACATGTTAAGCATTGCACGAAACTGCCGGTAGGAATAGCTTAATGCACCCTCAAATTTGACTCATTTTGTAGTAGGTGCTTCAAACTTGTTTTGAGTTTTTCATAGATTCTAAAATTAAGGAAAGAAAAGAATATAATTTATTTCTTTTCTATAAAATAATAAATTCAAATTTCACATTGGTTGAAAAAACAATTTCAAATTCTTAACAGTAAACCCTGACAAATCTAATTCTGTAATGTGATAGAAGTAACAAAAATGAGAGTAAGATCACCTCTTTTCGGGCATATAATTTAATTCTAAGGAGAATGCACTTAAAATTTTAGTACAGGATAAAGTTTTAGCTTGTACATAAACACAGTCCATTATTTAGGCATGCAACTTTGCATTCTTCACTATTTTAATTTTAAAGACAATGTGTCATCTGAGGTTGCAATTATTGTACTGGTTGACTACATCAGAACTCTCCTCCCCCCAAATAAAACAAAATATAAGGGATACGGGGTCCACAGCAACTATCATTGCTTTGAATGTTGTCTTAGATTAGAACGGGTCACTGATGTCCCTTTGTACACTGCATAATCTATTATTTCTTTTTTCTTTTTTCCCTTTCAGTATGCAGTCTGCATTTTACCAAAAGGGCTGGGGGTTCAAACCAGTAATTAAAAACCCAAGGCTCTAATAACTTTGACAAATATTGTGGATTTGCTCCATTATATATGTTGCTCACAGAGAAAGAAAAAGATAAATGGATTTTTTTTTTTAAGATTTTATTTATTTATTTGACAGAGAGAGAGGTCACAAGTAGGCAGAGGCAGACAGAGAGAGAGGAGGAAGCAGGCTCCCCACTGAGCAGAGAGCCCGATGTGGGGCTCGATCCCAGGACCCTGAGATCATGACCTGAGCCGAAGGCAGAGGCTTTAACCCACTGAGCCACCCAGGTGCCCCAAGATAAATGGATTTTTAAAAGATAAATTAGTTTAATTCATAAAAATTCACATACTAGGTAATAGTTCATACAGCACACTTCCGCCATCTTCATTCAAAGAAGCAAACAAGGAAGGGAGATGAGGCAACAAGTCATGTTTTTAGTGCTATCAGCTGGAAAAATGTGTCAGACTCATAAAATTGCTGTAATTTTCACCTCAGGCATTCCAAAGCACTCAGCAAACTGTCCAGGATGCAATCCACAACAATCTGTAAGCTCCAGCACCCTCCTCACAAGCCCTGTAGGAGACCTCAAACTCCCCCTGATTCTACCGGCATCTTCAACACCTTGGCTCTGATCTCACTGAGCATTCCATCAGAATAACAGAGTCACCCTCATCTGATTCCCTATTGGGATAGGACAGAAGAATCAGAAACCAGAAACAAATGACAAAAGCCATTAAGACAAATGACGTCCAGAACAGCATTTTAATGACCCTGTGGATGGCACCCCAAGTTCCACAACTTCAAAAGGAATGATGTGAACTGCAACTTCTGGCCAGCTAACAAGCAAAGAGATTCTTCACATGGGCATATGTATGCTCTGTACGACAGAGATTTTGTGAGCATGGGGCAGAGAATGGTTAAATCAGCTTCATTTCTGTATTCATAACATTTAGGAAGGCCAGTAACAATCACTTTGCTTTGCTTTTTCCAAAAACTTATGCCCCTCCAAAAACCGCTGCCATATTTCATGTATATCCACCTCATGAAGTTTATAAATCTCATAATGATGCCTGCTGTGGCTATCGTCATATTAGTTTTCTTTCCTATCTCCCCAAATAGAAATGGCATTTGCAGTGGTCTCTGCATAAACAGTGGGCCAAATTCACTCAGTGAGCATGTAGTTTCCCAGATACTTTAAATACAACGTTGCATTAACACTTGTTTGAATGGAATGGACCGAGATACTTTCAAACTTTTTCATGCAATTTTGTTAAGCAATTTGTTACTGACTTTCAGTGCCAGACTGTTCCATTTTTTATTTTTCTCTCAACATGTGAAGATTTTACAGTATCTGCCATCTTACCTGTCATCCCATCCAAAGGGGAATGCTAAGGGGTTTTCCTCTTTGAGTCATAGAGCCTCTACTTTAGAGGTTGCCTTTAATGGACAGTAAATATTAATAATATAAAAATTCTCCAAAAATACATGAAAATAGGAGGATAATAATTAATGAATGAAATCCGAGGCTCCAGTTCCTAGCCATCTTCGCACTGTATAAAATTAATTATCTTGAATATTACATGTAATTTATAATATATTAATAGTTTATCAGAATGTGAGTCCCCTGGAGACAAGGATTGTGTCTGTTTTGTTCATTCCTTCATCTTCAGTGATGATTGAAAGAGTGTCCTGCACATAATAGGTATTTGGCATTTATTGAATAAGTAAGCAAATGATGAAATTACTGAATTTGACATAATTTTCTGCAGGTGCCCGCAGAAAAGAACACTTTATCACACATTTCAAAAGAGTTAAATAAACTGAAATGCTCTTTAGAAAAGAGGTTTAAATGCTTAGGCCTCCTTAAGGAGTATAGAATTCATAGTAAGGGTAGACAAAGTTTGTTAACCTTATTTGTTTATAAGTTATTGCTCTCTCTTTGAATGTATGTCACAGAGTTAGTGTCCAGGGAAAATTCAGAGAAAAAACTGTTTTCAAAAACCTTATCTACTGGCAAAAGCAAAATGTTTACAAGGGAGTCTCCTAAAATACTCTCTCCTTGA
Organism: Procyon lotor; assembly: GCA_028646535.1. Lineage (NCBI taxonomy): Eukaryota > Metazoa > Chordata > Mammalia > Carnivora > Procyonidae > Procyon > Procyon lotor. The sequence goes on from CM053608.1 coordinate 53,616,426, forward strand.
GCACAGTTTGAAGCAGATGTGCAAAGGGGACAAACACCCAAACTCAAGGTTACCAAGGTGAAAGTAAAACAGTTGTTCTCTCAAATGATTATCTTATTTTCAAGGGTCTTCACCTATCTGTAGGTGTCACTACTGCAAAGTCAGGATTAATTTTGTTTGCTGGGAAGTTGGCCACTTTGGGGAAAGGACTAAAGTCTATTGATTTAGAGGACTAGGGCCAAACAGAGGTTCCTATTTTGTTTGTTTTATTTTATCCCATAATGCTAATGTGTTTGTTTTTATTTGTTTATATGCTTCACTTTCATTCCGCCTGAGCTATGATATGCTGAGTCATAATAAAGGCAAAGCAAGGTGTCAATTTTGCTTTTTCACTGGAATTTTTGTGACCAGGAAATAAATTATTCAAAATATATTTGCTGTAGGCTTATAGAAGTATATCTGGACTATCATTTGCAATGTTCTGGATGTTCCAATCAGTCTGTCTCAGCCAGACTCTGGGACAACAAATATAAACTGGGGATGCTTTCATTGTCTAGCTGTCACCTAGGACTCATCTCAGTATCCTGGAAATTTCGAGGCCATCCTGCCTGCCTCATTATATTATTTTATATTATTGCATTATCCCTATTATAAAATGTATAGAAATAAATATTATAATAGTTACGAATTAAGGTATCAGTTTTTAGTTACAATTGCTATTATAATACTCAACTTGAAATTATATTTTATTATTTGGTCCATCAAGAACAAGATTTAAGAAATGCCTGCCTCAGGCACCTGATGGCTCAATGGGTTGGAGCCTCTGCTCAGGTGGTGGTCTCAGGGTTCTGGGATTGAGCCCCACATCGGGCTCTCTGCTCAGCAGGGAGCCTGCTTCCCTCCCTCTCTCTGCCTGGCTCTCTGCCTACTTGTGATCTCTCTCTCTCTCTGTCAAATAAATAAATAAAATTTAAAAAAAAGAAAGAAAGAAATGCCTGCCTTAGTTCAAGGCTCAAATCTCCTGCTCAACAGGCATTTGTTGAATGAGCAAAATTTTACAGAATGCTTTTGGTAGAAATTTACTATAGTAGAAACTTCCAGAAGAGAGAGTTCTTTCAAGGAATTTAACAGGAATACTTATTCAAGGACATTCCTCTCTGTAGAGTTTTCACGATTCAAGATAATTGACTGACAAGATATCCCTGAGTAAGGAAACCCTACTAATCTGATACTAGGAATTTGCATGACATAGTGGCAAGCCTTCAGAAAGAACTGGCAAACCAACCAGAGGAAGGAATGTGCATACAGAGTATCTTCATGCTATGAGATGTCTGTGTCACATCTCTGTGTCGCATCTCTGTGACATCTCTCTGTCACATACTGTGTCACATCTCTGGATTTAGCTGTCATAGAGACATTTGAAAACAGAATTCTCCTGGAATGTTTCACGTAAAACAACTAAAATTGTCTTCTTTGCTTTGTCACCAATTTGTAACAAATAATTCTTTAGGCAGCAGGAAGTGAGTGGTAAGTAGGTGGGTATAGGAATAGAGCCTTGGGATGATTAAGTTTGTTTAAAAAACCAAATACCGTATCTGCCAGTGGATTTATCACAAGCTTTGTTTCTGAGCTTCTACATTACAAAAGCTATCAACTGTTTGGACAAAGTTAGCTGAAAGGCAAATAAGATCCCTAAAGGAAACTGTATCTTAATGCACATGGAAGGGAAAATTCCTGTTTTTGTGAAGAGAACCAGTGGCCATCCCTTCAAACAGGCCAGAGTACGTGGGTTGTGAAGGTCAGAAATTTCATTGTCATACTGAATGATAATGGAAATTCATGGAAGAAATTTTTGGTCATCACACTGATTGGGGCACATTTGGCATTTTATTGAGTAGAAGCTGTGGATGCTAGATATCCCACAAAAATACCCTGAGTCCTACACAATTTTTTAATGTTTTGCCAAGATACTTCTAAAAGTGTGAATGGTACCTAGAACCTAAATCAATTTTTTAAGGCAACCCAAGCTGTTGTGAATGGCCCAATTCTGGCAAGTTCCTATTATATAAAATGATGGAAGTATGCCCTTTATTTATTCCAAACTGATAAAAGTTATCTACTATTTAACAACATGCCTCATACCCCAGGCAATGCCGCTCACACTTGCACTGCTGCTATAATACACCCGAACAATTCTACCTTTTGTAGTTATTGCTTTCCACACACAGGAGCAGAAAAATGACCACAGACCACTGATAGAGCCTTACAGAAATGTAACTTAAAGAGATGCAGAAAGGACTCCCAGCGTAGCTGAAATAACATGTTATCATATACTTCCTAATCAATATTCCAATGTAGATATAGCAAAGGGAGAACATGCTCCCAGAGTACAATAGGTTGTAGTGCCTGGTGCTCTGATTGTTTCACCACAAAGATTCTGGCTCTTTCCTGCCTTTTTGCTGTTGTGTCCCCTGCAGCACTTCTTTCCACCTACTCTTCTGGAGTGGAGTTGAGGCTCGTCTTCCTGTCTTCACTACCTGTCAACTTTCCTCCTTTAGCAATTTACATAAGCTGCTCTCACTGCTTCTTATCCAAGTGCAGGAAATCCTCAAAGAGGAAGACTGAATTCATGGCCGAGTCTTCAGTAGAAACTTTCTGAATATATGTTGCCTAAGTTTGTATGTGTTTGAAAGAAAAAATAGGCCAGTCAAAATATTAACCACCATCACACTGAATGCAATGAAAGTTTCCAGATTCTTAAGAAACATCTTTCTACTCTTTCATCGTACTGTCTGTGTCATGTAGTACAACAATGCATGTAAATTACTGAGCACAGGACCTGGTACAAAGCAAAAGCTTTGTCCTTTATTGTTATTATTCTTATTATTACCAACTATCTCTTATTGCTCATCTAGATATTCAAGATAAAAGCACTCTGCAACTTGCTGCCAGGAGAGAATTGCATCATCTCTTAGTTCTTCCAAGAGTCAGAGGGAAATGAAGGTTGTTTTAGAAGGGTATTTGTAGGGGCGCCTGCATAGCTCAGTGGGTTAAAGCCTCTGCCTTCTGCTCAGGTCATGATCTCAGGGTCCTGGGATCCAGCCCCTCATTGGGCTCTCTGCTCAGCAGGGAGCCTGCTTCCCCCTCTCTTTGCCTGCCTCTCTGCCTACTTGTGATCTCTCTCTCTCTGTCAAATAAATAAATAAATAAATAAAATCTTTAAAAAAAAAGAAGGATATTTGTAGGTTTTACTCATGAATGGTTGTGATTGTAAAATGGGGATCAAAACTATGTACATGGGGCATCTGGGTGGCTCAGTCAGTTAAGAATCTGCCTTCAGCTCAGGTCATGATCCCAGAGTCATGGGGAGGAGCCTGTGTTGGGCTCCTTGCTCAGCAGAGAGTCTGCTTCTCCCTCTCATTGTGCCCCTCCCCCTGTTTGTGCTCTCTCTCTTAAATAAAATCTTTAAAATAATCCTACATACATGTTTTAGGTAGTATTACCTTCTTTAATTCTTTTTTTTTTTTAAGATTTATTTATTTATTTATTTGAGAGAGAGAGAGAGAGAGAGAGAGAGAACATGCACAAGGGCATGATTGGGAGGGGCACACCAGGAAAGGAAGCAGGAGAGAATCTCAAGTGGACTCCCTGCTGAGTGGGGAGTCAACTCAGGGCTAGATCGCAGGACCCTGAGATCATAACCTGAGCTGAAATCAAGAGTAGAATGCTTTACTAACTGAGCCATCCAGGTGCCCAAATAGCTTCTTTAATTCTTAAAATAAACTTTTTAATTCTCTCCTCTGTAAATGAAAAGACTAAGCAATAAGTTTGGGTCTTGTTTATAAATTGTATATATGGACTAAATAATAAAGATGTATAAAAAACAATGCGGAAGAAATGCAGACTATAATGTGATGAGTTTTTATCTTGGAATAAGGGTTTGGTTTTGGATTTGATCGGTGTCTTAATTTATAATGTGATTCAGAGATTTGACCAATATTTATTTTTTCTTTTTGCAACAGTCAGCCTTCTTGGTGACAAATGGCCCTAACAAAGCATTTGTTAGCATCAGCAATGGGTGACTTAAAGTTCTTTTTTACGCTAATGTAACACAGGAAACACAATATAATTAGGACTACTTGTTAGCTTAATCAGTGTGCACAAGATAGACTTTTCTTTATTGAAACATCTTTGGTGAGACCTTTAGATGACCTCTACACTTAATATACCTCTAATTTATTGTGAGATTTCTCAGAGATAATTTAAGTGATTTCCACTCAAAATTCTTTCTGGATAAGTGTATAAATTACATCTGGAATTATCCATGACCAAATGTGGCCCAGTATTGTGCACAGGGGCTCAGAGAGACTCAGAATTTGGGGGTTACCCTTTTTAAGGAGGCTGACATCAGACATCACTAAAGTATGAATAGATCATTGCCTCCTTGACCACAAGCTATTGCAACAATGGGAAGCTCTGTGTTTGCTGAAAGGGAGTTATGGGAAAGCACAATAAATAAATAAGCAGGGTGCCTGAGTGGCTTAGTTGGTTAAGCAACTGCCTTTGGCCTAGGTCATGATCCTAGAGTCCCAGGATCGAGTCCCACATCGGGCTCCCAGCTCCACGGGGAGTCTGCTTCTCTCATGCTCTCACTTTCTCTTTCTCTCTCAAATAAATAAATAAAATATTTAAAAATAAATAAATAAACAAACAAATAAATAAATAAATAAGCAAAATTTCCCATATCTTGCTGAGAATCTGACAAATGGAGTCAATGATTTTCTAGGTCTCTGAAGGCCCCAAAAGTTTGTAATTGTGTTTTTGAATTCTTGCAATTTTGGAATTCTAGGAAGTTTCCTATGTCATAAAATGACATCGTTAATATGCTTTTTAAAAAGAAGACTGCCTAATGATTGGTGATAAACACATGGAAAATTGTCTTTTTCATATAGGTACTTTACCCAAAGGGTAAAAATATATTGAAAGAAAATTTGCTCATCAATTGAAACATATAAACGGTATTTGGGGGGAAATTTTTCTCTTTTAAATAAAGACAAAGATATAATCAGGATTATTTCCTCATAATACTATTTAATTATTTTTGACCAATGACAGTATTTGAATACTATGCTACTATATTTTTCCTTCACTCGTAGCAAAAATAAATTCAAGTTTCAATCCATTTTTTATCAAATTTATTTCCCTTTTGTAAGCTAAGAGCAGGTATATCTAGCAGTTTTAACAATGAGGATGTCCTTAAAATATGAATTATATACATTTTTTTAATTGGCATATACTCATTATACCTCTTATAAGATCACTCTGTTGTGTGGATGATATCTGTCAAATTTTCTATACTTTTTGAACATTTAAAAATGTATAATATAAAGATAGTGAGTGGTGTTTATGGCCGACATATTAACAGTTCATTTAATAATGACAATAACTTAAAATCTTGATATACTTTATAACTTACAAATCACTTTTACATATGTAATATCACTTTAAAAATTTGTTGCCTTAAGAAATGGATTTTTCTTCAAATTAATATGATTCTTATGTCAAGAAAACTGCCAATTTTCTGAGTCCAATTCAGTATTTTTTTCTAAATGCATTAAATTATTTAGAACAAGTCAATTTTAAATTAAATAGAAAACCCTGCAGAATGAATCAGAGGTTCTCTCCGTCTACATATTAAACTTTTGCCCTTTTTGAAGACTACTTCCACCATTAAAAATATGTCTTATGTGGAATGTCTTTCAGTTTCAGGGAAGGAGAAGATTTTTGTAAAACTTTTTACCGGATTAATGACATTTGTAAAAAAAAAAAAAAGATAGATAAACTGAATCTGGTCACTACTAGCTTAAGATCTTTGCTTTCATTTTAGCATAATGCATACAGATCAAGGAGAAAATCATAATAAATTAGCTGTGGAAGTACATACTGCAAGAATTCTTAGTTCAAGTATTCGTAGATTACGCCTACTCTATAACATTTAACAACAAAAACATTGTGCAGTATTTTGTTGATTACGCCAAAGCAAGTGTTTTAAGAAGCCACTGGCTTTTTCATATCTTTAAAGCCTGCCCTATTTGTGGGAAGGGGAAAACAAGAAAGGAAACATTTGCAGAAAAGCCACTTTGGTAATATCTGAGACAACACCATTCTTATTTCACTGGGATTTTATTTCATTCTTGTAGGCTTAACATCTCACTGCATGAACAAAGAAAATATCATGTGAAAAGGGCTTCAGGCTAGCTACTTCCAAAAGGATTCAACCTTCCAAGTGCTATCAATATCATCCATACACCCACACAGTTAGCACTTTTGAATACATTTACTGAAAACCATTAATAAAGCAACAATCTTAGTCTGGTTCTTAACCATGTGTCACAGTGAAATAAGTTCATGTAAATCTGTGAACTGCACGACAATGATCAAATTAACAGTCATTTCAAGAAAAAATGTCCCTCAGGCTGAAAAATAATTAGTAGTCTCTCACTATCTTTTCCTCCTAATAAAAATCACGATATTATTGTTGACTGTGCTAATAAAACACCTCCCGTGACCCTGATGCAGCTTGATGTAAAATGTAAGGACTGTTCCATTGTGCAGTCTCACACATGTTTTATTAAACATTTCCATTTGGCTCTTCATCGGGGAACACAAGGGCCCACGGAAACTGAAGAACTTTTGTCACCGTGTAATGTAACTCTCACTTGTTTATTGCTGCAGTTAATAAAACACCCACTATGAAATTCATTATCTTTAAAATTTAGCAGTTAAAATAACTGCATAAACTGAATATTCAGAGTTTGGGATATGGTCAGAAGCAAGAGCAAAAGACAGAGAAAGCAAACAGGGGAAATCTATTTAGTGCATAAAAAGCAGCACCGGGTTGGCACATACGTTGCCATAAACATCAAATATGGGATTTTGATTTTTAGAAAAACATTATATTGAGAAAGTCATCATGGTCACAGGTTGTTTAACATATTTTCCTTTGGGTTATTTTTATATAAACCCTGTCCTCAAGAGAGGGCAATGACAAATTGGGTTTTGGTGCCAAAGTGGATGATAAGTCAATGTCGGTTAGTGATGCTTCCAAAATACAAATTCGGGATGAAATGTCAATTATCTTTAAAAAAACAAAATATAACACAGAAACCTGACAAAGTCAGTCAACTACTGAATCAGAATATTGAGTAGCACCTCTATATTGATACCACAAGCCAAGAGAAACCTGATTTCAGAAACCAACACAATTCAGCAAAGATTTTTGAACATGCAAGGTGAAACAAATATAGTCCTTTCCCTCAAGTAGCCTGCAGTCCAGTGAAAAAAAATTCATGACCATAATTCATTAAAATACAAGCCAGGAAATGGAGAATTGTTTCAGTGACTCCATTGCAGAATATTTTGATTATACTTTTGTAAATTCTTAGAATTATATCCTTGAAGTCATGAGTAATACATACATTCCTTGGGAAAAAACTGGTCATTTCAAGCACACTTATAATTTTAAGGTAGTTTCTAATTTTCAAATGTTATTAGAAAACATATATAAGTTAACAACAGAGCAATTAAGAGGAAATTAATTTCCAATTAAAGAGGAAAGAAATATTGAGCTTACAGAAAATATTACTAGAATATATGAGAACAAAATTTGCAGAACAAAGGAAGTTTTGTTTTGATTAATTTTCATGGAAGGGGCATCACAGCATTCCTCTAAACTCCCTTTTCTCAAAGTGTGCTCCATGAAATATTCTGTTAATAAAAGTTTTGAAGGGGCGCCTGGGTGGCTCAGTGGGTTAAAGCCTCTGCCTTCGGCTCAGGTCATGATCTCAGGGTCCTGGGATCAAGCCCCACATCTGGCTCTCTGCTCAGCGGGGAGCCTGCTTCCCCTTCTCCCTCTGCCTGCCTCTTTGCCTACTTGTGATCTCTCTCCTCTCTGTCAAATAAATAAATAAATAATCTTTAAAAAAATGTTTTGAAGGTTCAGTAAGTCTGTGAAGACTTGGTTATGCCAGATGAAATATCTTTAAGAGTTTAATATGATCACATGGATTGTGAATCTCTAAGACAGAGTGTTCTTTTCATAGAGCATCTTAAGGGACTGTAGTTCCCCAGAACAAAGTTTGGGCATGGCTACTTGTGGTGGAAGATGAGAACACGTGCAGACTCACAGGTCCCATTCCTGCAATGTGGGGTCTGTCACAGGACTGGATTTTGAACATACCCTCCAGGTGATTTCAATGCAACTTCCTGGCATCAGACCTTCGACTGATATTGGAGAGTCTCTGATACTAAAACCAAGACTTTACGTTTAGATGTTAGAGGTGAATTAAGGTTCACAAATATTACTTTCAATGTGAGAGTAGACATTGAAACATTGTTTCAGAAAGCCTTTCAGTGGGCAGAAGAAAAGAAATGCTTTTCAAAACTATCCTCTGTTAGAAGAAGGAAAATGTTTCATTCCTTGAGTTGTGCGCCCCTTTATAGTGTAACAATGTTAACAGTTGGGAGACAATGGGGAAAATTCCTGAATGTCAGCGTCCATGAGATCTTGCTGGTTATGCTTACTTAGCCCAATTACCATGTACACTGCTCTCTGCTTCTTTCAGCATGGGCTTTTAAAATTATATTTATTTATTTTTACAAAGTAAAGTCACTTTCTATCTCTCTTGCTTTTCTGGGATCTAAGTACACAGTTCTCATTAAAGTGAAACGAGGAGGGGAGGTGTGTCATTGCTTTAGATATTACAGGCTGCTTGGTGTCCAAATACTGAACATTCCACCCTATGTCACTTTCACTTTATAAGATACACAAGCTGTTTTAATAAACTATTTCCCTCTTTGAGCTTTGCAACTTAAGATCCAGCAGGGAACAAGACCACAAAGGTGATAAAGAAAAGCAGATGGAACTGTCAAAGAAGGCCAAAGGCAAGAAGCAAAAGAAAAAAATGTGTATTTTCTGGAAAAGTCAAGTCCATAAATTAAATTGTTTTCATCTTTCTCTCTCCCAAAAGATGTGATTTGTGTGACCAGCATTGTCCATAGCACACAAGATGGTATTCGCACTGATCTTTCTGAAAGATCAAGACTAATACCACCACTATTAGGATGATTTTTATCAAGGAATTGTGAGGGAAATAAGTGTCATTGCCTTAACAGCTAGTTAGAGTTTTCCATTCTACTTCTTACGTTCTATATTTACAAACACAGACAAAACCATAATCTCTGTTCAGAGATATTTTGTCCTTAGAAATCAGGGTAATTTAGAGTTAAGGATAAATCATTACAGAACAAAATCTCGTATCTCATCTCATTTCTTAAAATGATCTATAATGGTTTTTTAAAGATGTACATTTTTAACCTGTCCCTTTATTTATAAAAATTATTTTGGTGAGTCACATTTCTAAACAAATATGCATCAGGGAATTAATGTTTATAAACTTTTTTTTATAAACTTTTGTTTATAAAAATTCTGCAGTGTATGTATCAAACAAAAACCCTGGCTAATGGTAGCCAAGTGATGGATGGATGAATGAATGAATGAAGCCAGCTGATACAAATACAATTCCTCCCTCAATTATTCAAGTTCTAGCTGTGAATATTATCTTGGTTTGCCACTATGATGTACCATGTTTAAATTATGCTAATATGCAGTTTTGTCATTGTTTCATTAGTATGTCTACATAGCAAATCATCCGCAGTCTTAGTGGCTTAAAGCAACATTTAGTATCTCTCATAAGTCTGTGAATTAAGTGAACACAGAAAAATCTGGATGGTTTTTCAACTTTCTCATGGGGCTGTAAACAGTGGTGACTGGTGCTGATGTTACCTGAAGGTTTGATTGGGCTAAACATCCATCCCTTTGATTGGTCAGTTCCTGCTGGATGTTACATGGGAGCTCAGCTAGAGCTACCAACCAGAGCATCAACATGAGGCCTCTTCATGTAGCTCTCCCCTAGCTTCTTACAGGTTCTTGGAGGAAGTGTCATAAGCTCAACTATACCGAGCAATCCAGAGGAAACTGCAAAGCTGCTAATGACCCGATTTGAAAATCCCAGGCCCTCACTTTGTAGCATTCTATAGGAAAAGGCAAGCCACAAAATCCAGGCAAGATTCAAGGAAAGGGGAACCAGATCCCATCTTTTGATGTGGGAAGCAGAAATTGATGGTATTTAGCTTTGACTATCAGAGCTTTTTAGTGGTTCTTCTCGTTTCAAAGATACAAACATGTCTCAAAGTTAAAGTGAGAAATTTCAGTGAAAGCACTTTTCCCTTTTGATATAAAAAGTCCCAACACCAATTCAACTGTTCCCAGGCATATGTGCTCTTGAGGCAGCAGAAAAGTAGCAAAACCCATGAATGGAACTTACATCATTCCAACTGAATATAAATACTGCCAATAATTTTATGCCCTGCCATACATGTGGCAAATATGGCAAATATTTAATAAACTATGAAAAACCAAGAAAATAGTTACCTTTGCTTTACCTAGAGTAACAGACTGCTAAACAAGTGGATGAGGAATCAGATATCTCATTTCAATTACATCTCCACGGAGCAAATATTAATAATCCTATTTTGCAAATGAGGCTCAAAAGGTTAAGTGAATTTTTTTTTTTTGCTTTAAATTGCACAATTAATGAGTAGTAAAACTGAGATTCCAGCCCAGAGACTGCTTTTTTCATGACGCACGCTGCTTCAATGAAAAGTGAATAAACACTGTGAAAACTTGTGGAGAAATTGGAGGCAAAAGAAGAGAGGGAAGGCAAGAATAAGGGGCAGTTGGAGCCCGGGATCGCTGCTCTGAGAAACTTTTGTTTTGTGCTTAGTTGTTCCAACAAATATTTCCTACAACCCTATATTGCCAGAGTGATGGTCTTATGGCAACCACAGTCTGGGAAAAAGTAGAAAAGAAAACAAAAGTGTGATGTGGGGAGTGGAGGAAGAGAGGATAATGTCGTGGAGGTCATGGAACCAGCCGCCGGGGATGAGGCGCAGAGTGGCTGGAGATGGTGTGTGGGAAATACATTGACAAGTGTGGAACAATGAGATACATGGAGAGATGGGAGAGGTGACCCCCTCCCTCCCTCGGTGCTCCCACCCCTGCTGCTGAATAGCCTTTTGGGCCTGTATAGAGCTTGAAGAAGACTGAGAAAGAAAAGATGAGAACATCCATGCTGCCGGCTGCATGGCACTCTGATTTTTTTTCTCTTTCCACTGTTTGAAAACAAAACAAAACAAAACAGCATGCCCATAGCAAAATGAATTAACTGAAAATTTCAGTAACAGCAAGGAAATATAATGCAACAAATTAAACACACTACTTCCCAATTATATAGTATTTTGTTTCTATTCCAGAATTATGTTTGTAGTTCAATCTTAAAAAGAGGGAGAATACCATAAGCAGCAGCTACTTTATATGACTCATTTTATTTTTCTAAACAGTATATAATTATTTTAGAATGGAGTTAATTTTTTTTTCTTAAGAAAGCACTCTGACAAACAGAATTATAAAAAAAGAAGGGAATATAATGAAAGTATTAAACATCACTTGTTACACTATTTTTTCTTTACAACTGATTTATATATGTTGCTAGTCAGAAGACTAATCAAGGCACAATATCGTTCAGAAAGCTTAAAATCTCAGCAAAATCTGCCTGCCCCCAAATCAGGCCAAGTAAACTTTCTTGTTGATATTTTTGAATAAATTGATTCATATCTTCTAGGGGTTAAGTGGTCTCAAATTATTTTTGATAGCATTGATGTACATTTCAATTCACAAGAGAAAATCACATAGTTAAAAGGATACCAAATTTAATGCCATTTTTTATCTGTTTCTATTCTTATCTACGCATTCATCTATAGCCATCCCAGCCTTTTATGAATAATAATTTCTTACTATTTTATGATCCATGTTCTTTGCTGCAAAATGCATAAAAGTAATTAAGCCAAATTGAAACAATTACAGAAATACACTATTCAATAACAGAGTTGCCAAAAAAGTTTTACTGTACCCTAAGGAGGCAAAAAAAAAAAAAAAAAATGCCTATACAGCAGTAATATCATTCCACATGTTACATTTATTCCTGCAAGCCAGCCAAGCTCAAATTAATTGTACTGACTAAACTTTTCTTCTTGGAGAAAATTAAAGATATGCTGTTGTCAACACTTGAGCACAACCTTGCCGACACTTAAACGCAGAGAAGGGTGTGACATCCTGCCCCGGCTGCCTTGCGCTAATTAATCACTCTGGTATTTAGGACCATTCAAGCAGACAAATTAATGGGGAATAATTAGTGTATCTTTGTTCCAGCTCAGCTTTGCACACCAGACACTCTCGGGGAGAGAGGGGAGTTTGCAGAGCGTGAGCCATTAGCACGTGCATAGTTTCACTTCTGTTCAGCAAGTTCTTCTGAGATTAAGAGAAAGGCCAAATTAGCAGAAGTGTGACTGGGGTTAGGACACCCTTCTGGAAAGAAAGCCCTCTGTTTGGGTATCAGCTTTCAGAAGCAAGTTGCTAATCCAGATACGGAATTTCATGAAATACAATTAAACCTCAGGGAAAAAATAATTTTGGAAACCAAAAACAAGCCTTTTCAAAAGTAGAGTGAACACGCTTATTTTTCTTCATATTACTTATATATCACAGAGATAAATTCGACTCTCAGAAATTTCACATTTTTCCTTATTATTGTTGGCCTTTGTGCATTTTTATTTAAAATGGATTTTTATCAACAAATAGTATTTATAAATTTTGTAATTAAATAGTGTAGACCATTTAACCTCCCTGCGGTTAGTGAGAACTCTCTTCAGAGACTCCCTGTGGCCATAAAATTTAATTTGCTTCTTCTGATAGGAATCAGAGTAGAAAATTAAGACAAAGTCTCCATATACAGTTGGTATGACCAACTATGGGCTGATTACATTTTGTCCCATTTTAAACTGCTGACTGACTTCAATGTGCACATTGACTGAGTGAAGGCACCATTTCTTACCGAAATACACTTAAAAACTAAAAATCAGATGTTGACATTTACTAGATTGGGAGACTTTCATGATTTTGTCTTACTGCAAATACAACAGAGAGAAAAACAACTGATTCGTCAGAATTCAGATTCTCCTGGATTAAACTCACCAGCTTTACTTTAATACATAGCTTCCTTCCCTTGCCAGACAAAAACATCCGATTTTTCCAAAATAATACTTCAAATACCAGATTTTATTCTAGTGCTAAACTATTTCTGAGCTTTCTACGAGTAACAGTTTGCTATATAAAGAACTTATCTAAACACTGCAAATAATTGTGTGAAAATATGTATATACATTCACATAATCACACTTATTTTAATATTACATGTGTGAGTGCTTTTTAATTACTTTTTTCATTTTTCTGCTCTTTTTGTAAGGGAGGACTTTGATTACCTAAGGTATGTTTGCTGTATTTGAGGACTCTTTTCTACATTTCATCCCCTTACTCCGCAGCTTTGTCCCTCAACAGTCAAGGCAGGAGTGAATGCGGTAGCACAGAGAACATTCCTGAAAATTCCACACCCACTGTGGGAAGGTTTAGAATCCTTGATCCCATCATTCTCAGAGAGCAAGGGAACCACACAGAAGGGCAGTCCTGAGAGGGTCAGGAACTGAGGCAAAGGGAGACCACACAATGAGACGATAGCCCACATTCCAGATTAGGTTATCAATCCTTTTGTAAGGAAATTCCACCACCCAGAAATACAAAGATGAAATGACTGTGGGGCATCTGTGAGTGGTAGTCCTATCAGCAGCACATCACTTCATCTGGCAGAAAAGAGGAATTTCCTCAGCTGGGATATGCCATTATTTGGGATATTGTTTTGCCACATCTACCTTCTAGGTTTTACAGAAACATGATACTGTTAGGCATGGTACTCTTGAATTTGTGCTGGTGGAGAGGGGACAGTAAAAAAAAAAAAAAAGCCAATCACAAGACCACACATTCTTACAATTTCTTAGAGGCGAGAAATGAATCTCTCTTCATTCAGTCTCCTCTGAGATACTAAATTACTGCCTACGATAAGCCCAGATGCCATTAGAAAGGCTCCCATCCTGGGAGTGGGTCCTCCTAGATCTTTGAAGGTGCCTAATCCTCATTAAAGGCAAACCCTGGGCGTAGGAGGGGCTGCGCTGGCATCAAGGCACCTGGCGATGACTAAAAGCGCCGGCCCCATGTGCGGCTGCCGCTGAGCAGCAGAATGTAATTTAGTCGCACCAGCGGGAGCAGGGGTCAATGATTTTATATTAATGGGGATCACGACAGTTCTAAGCCGTGGCGTGCTTTGAAATAAGTGTTGTACAAGGCGGCAAAGAGAGCTCGGCTGAGGAAATGAGCTGTGTCACTGTCTCCTCATGCCTTGCAGCAGATACTGCAGTGTTTTTAGTTGCTACAGACTCTGGACCATCGTAATATTTTATAAACAACAATTACCTATTTCGCGTTGGAAAACTCAAACTCTTAAAGTGGTGCCGCTAAAGATGAGAAAATTCCTTTCTAATCCAAATAGGGGCCACATGTGTGGCCAGTGAAAGCGCTCTGGACGGGAGGCTCAGAGGTGAGAACTAACTTATGTCAATAAGTCTACGTGTGTTGTGGGCAGTTGTTGTGCTGTTATTGAAAGACGATGTTTCCTTACCATACCTTGACGCGTTATCAGCGTCCGCACCTAAAATAAAAGAAACGGAAAGGCAGTTAGCAGGTGATAATTCTAAATTGTCAGTACTGGATCGTTGTCTCTAGTTGAAAGCACTATTATCAGGAGTTACCCCAAATTTCTTTAAAATATAAAATTATTCTCAAATACATTTTCAGGAATACCAGGTTTAGACTTCATAATAAATTTTCAGCAGATCATGACTAACTTTTTTCCCAATTAATAACTGGCTCTTGTGGCAAGGGATTCTTTTTGTCAGCATCTCTGAGGATGAAAAAACAGCAAAATAAGAGATCTTCCAGATCTCAGGGATGGTCAGATGAGAAAGGGTGCATTGTATGTGGAAAAACAGAAGTATAACGAGAAAGGTGGTTCAGATTTTCCAAATTTTCCAAATTTCTTTCAAAGCAAACAGGTCAGAGTTACCTGAGTCAATAGGGAGAAACATTAGCTGTCCCAAATATGACTCTTTCATGAGGTGGGAACTCTTTCATGAGGTGAATACCAGCTACCCAAGAGTCAGAAAAATATTTAGCTATGAAAAAGTGGATGCATTGATCAGAAAAATTCTTCTCATAAATTGTCATTTGATAAAACAATTAATTTTTAATATTTCATTCCTCTGCAAGAAGAGTACTGGCTGGTCTTTGGGATAAGTGAACCAATCACAAGTGGAGAACAAAGTGGAACCACTGCACATTGAATTATACATCATCTGACAAATACTTTATTTTTTAAAGATTTTTTAAAATTTATTTGACAGAGAGAAACATAGCGAGAGAGGGAACACAAGCAGAGGGAGTGGTAGGAGGAGAAGCAGGCTTCCTGCCGAGCAGGGAGCCCGATGTGGGGCTTGATGTGGGGCTCGATCCCAGGACTCTGGGATCATAACCCAAGCTGAAGGCAGATGCTTAACGACTGAGCCAACCAGGCACCCTGACAAATACTTTCTATAAATGAGAATCCAAGCTTCACTAGTCTCTTTGTGCTTTCCAAACATGATCTGTGAAACAATAGTTCTGTGACAAATGTTCTATGGAAAAGCTCACATATATTCAGACATATATATAAAGATTCTATAGTCAGATATATTTAGAAAACACTGCATTCTGTAAGGTGTTTTTTTTTTTTTCCACATTCCTGGAGAACATTAGCATATTAAAGGCTCTGAAAAGTCCCGAAATAAAGAGTCTCTTTGGTTTCCTTTAGATCTTTATCCAAATAATTTTATTGTTATATCACCTCCCCACCAAACCTATTAACATCCCCTTCTCTGAAACACATTTTGGGACATGTTGTATTAGAGATCACTGAGCTAGTGAATATAAATTTTTATTAAGTGGAACTAGTAGATGTAATCTCAGTCCCAAGTTTATTCCCTTGCGTGTAGGAACTGGTTAATGTAAAATCTGGGTTGTTAATTACAGGTTAATTAAAATCTCAGACTTTCAGAAAGCATGCAATAATCGACATGGTATTTATAAATTAATATGCAAAAAAATTGGAGGGATACTCTTATTTCCAGGAACAAAAAGACAGAAAATAGTAGGTATGTTTCTATTTACAAATGTGAGAAGTGAGAATAACCAAAGATTGGGTTTTGATGTGGGGACATAACTAATTTTTTAATTTTTTAAAAATTTTAAGTAGGCTCCATGGCCAGTATGGAGACCAATGTGGGGCTTGAACCCGTGACTCTGAGATCAAGACCTGAGCTGTTATAAAGAGTCCGACACCACAACCGAATAAACCATGCAGGCAGCCCATCATACTTTTAGTATATGTGCTGCCGAAGCGAGCACCATACTTTTAAATAATTGTTAATATGGAATGGTTTGGATGTTGCAAGACTGGAGATACATATAGTTTTGTTGGGATAATCCAACCCAGAACTAGGCTAGGTGAATGGGGCACTCAAGCACAAAATATAAGGGACAACAAAAAACCTCAGTACTCAAGATACATACATTTTAATCAATTTTTTATTATGTAAATAAACAAAAACCCAAAATATCAGCATTTTAAATAAAGACAGGATTAATGTTATAGATTTTTCTTTTTGCCTCAATGTGCCTAGGTACAGTACTGGGGATAAGAAAGTGTCAGGAGGCAAATGGCAGGAAGAAAGAAGCGCTTCATTGGGAGTTCAAATTATTCCTTTCTGCTAGTCATATAACTTTAGAAAAAGCTATCAATATACCATGTCTCTGCTTATTCATCTATAGAGAGAATAGTATTTTTTAAACTGTTCTGAGAAGAATTTGTTCAACAGGATGTCAATAAGTGTTCAGCAAAAAACAAAGACAAGTAGTAATTTTGATATCAACTATGTTTGAGAAAAGGTGTATTGAATTTGGTCAGATTTCTTTGCTACAGGACTCCCCAGAATTTTTAACATGCTAATATATTTCATGACTGTCTTGTGAGAAAATAGAGCATGCAACAAATAGACCATTTATTGTCTTGCACAGATTATGCAAAATGCTAAACCAAATGATCTGAGTTCCCTCCTCCCTGCAAAACTTTAAAATTCTAAAGAGATTTTTTAGAGGTTATGTGCATAGAGGAAACAGGAATTTAATTCAAATTAAAACTTTATAGAAAAAATAATTTTCACTACGCTTACAGAAATCTATGTTTCTGCAAACATTTATAGCATAACAAAGTGACTTCAAGATCTCTAGAACAGAGCACCTACATGCTGTCTTTAATAGGCAAAAATAAATGGTAGATTGGGGCTGAGATCCTGGTATTGAAACCTTATCATGCAAGGAATGGAAAGTGAACATTGCAGAAAAATGGTAAGTAGATAAGCATAGGAAAGGTTATTTTATGGAATTTAAAATTTTTTAAAATATTTTTAAAGTGTATGAATATGAAGTTTGAGAATCAGTGTTAAAGGGGATTATCAACCATAAAGATGCACATTTATAAGACATAGACATAGACACAAACACAGATTATATGTATATGAACAAATGGATATTTGAAGCTTGAAAGGGGTATTTTTAAGACATATAAAATAACCTTATACTCAGAAATGATAAAAATGATATCACTCTCAAGAAATATCAATGGCTTCCAAAATGCTTTAGAAAAAAATGTTGAAAAGCAGAACTATGGAAGATTAATAATACATTTAGCAAGGTTTTTTTTGAGGAGCTTAATATCAAATAGTACAACTTAATATTGTACAAACCTCTGTCTAAAACAAATGGCTGAATTGGAACTTCCATGAATTTCAAATAGATATTATTTTTTATCTTTAAACTTTCCAAGAAATGCAGTTATTTTCTTCTATAACCCCATGCCAATTATGTCAATCTATAATGACCACACCTAATGTTTGCAACTCACTCTCTTTACACCCCATTTTCAACAACCCTTAACCCCAGAGGACTTATAAACTATTGAGCCTACCAGATATTTATGGTCTTCATCACCCTTATGCCCCCACTTTCCTGTTTACACAGCTAACTTCCTCAGTTAGTTATATTTACTCCCTCACATACACTCCCAACTCCCCTGTTCCTTTTCAATTCATTGTACCAAATCTCAATGGCAAAACAACTAACCTGGTTAAATATAACCCTGTTTCTTCTGGCACATACATTTGTACTGAGTGTGGCTGCAGAAATACACACTCACACACACACACACAGAGAATACTTTCTGAACTCATTTCTAATCACAAGCCTCAATTGTGTTCCGAGTGTTCAGTGGTACTATAGTTCCATTTTCTCTCTCCATCACCTAGAATGATGACGTACTCATGCCGTCTCCTCCTAAAAATCTCCAGTATTTCCTCCCTCATGGTCACTCTCAGCAGCCACTCTACTCTCTGTTTCACTGAGAAAACAGAAACCTATGCAAGAGAATTTCCACAAGCTTATTGAGATTTCTTCTTAATTCTGTCAATCTGCTCTTATGATTATATATTCCGCCTTTTCTTCTATTTCTGTGGATAGCTTTGATCTGGTTCCCAGTTACCTCTTTGTCTTTATCACCTATCCCTTCTTTCTATTGCCCTCAACCCAGGTCATTACGTTATAAGCACTTTGGCCTCTCTGTGGCTCCTGCAACAAATATAGCATGTTCCCAACTCACTATCTTTGAACTTGGTCTTTCCTCTGCCTCTAGTAGTCTTAACATACTACATATTTACATATTATTTTCTTTTTTTTTTTTTTTTAAAGATTTTATTTATTTGACAGAGAGAGAGATCACAGGTAGGCAGAGAGGCAGGCAGAGAGTGAAGAGGAAGCAGGCTCCCCACTGAGCAGAGAGCCCGATGTGGGGCTCGATCCCAGGACCCTGAGATCACGACCTCTGAAGGCAGAGGCTTTAACCCACTGAGCCACCCAGGTACCCCTATTTTCTTTTTTTTTTTTTTTAAGATTTTATTTATTTATTTAACAGAGAGAGTGAGAGAGAGCACAAGAGGAGAGGGAGAGGCAGGCTCCCACTGAGCAAGGAGCCTGATGCAGGACTCGATTCCAGGACCTGGATATCATGACCTGACCTTAAGGCAGGTGCTTAACCGACTATCATCCAGGCTCCCCTACATATTATTTTCTTTAACATACAATTTACTTATTATTTTGTTCATTATGTATTTTACTTATTTAGAATGTGAGCTCCACGTGGGAAGGTTTTTCTTTGGTTCTATTCACTGCTGTTTCCCCAGCACTTATAAAACAGGGCTAGAATATAAAAGGTACCCAAAACATATTTGTTGACTACCTTAAATGAATGATAACTTCATCTGAATTTAAAGCACTCATCTAATTACAGTAATTAAATAATTCACTCAATATATAATGTACTAGAGAGCAGGGTTAGAAACAATATGAGATCCTCAATTCTCTTATTCTACCTTTGTATTGCCTCTCAAGTTTTGTGAAAAATGTAATGTTTTGCTATACAAAATTTCCATTTTTACATTATCAAACATGCCTTATTTATTCTTTCCTGGCAACTGGATTTACATTCTTGTTTAAGAAGGCTTTCACAGAAACCTAGGTTGAATATGTAATCTCTAAAATATTTATGCAGAATCTTTTTAAAACTGGAATTTATTTTGTACATTTGTATTATAGTGGTCCAATTTATTGATTATATCTTCCTATTTTGACACCTATTTATTTATTCTTTCATATACAGTTTAAATCATTTTATCTACTCATAGTAATTCTGTTTGGATTCTAATTGAAATTTCATTAAATTTAATAATCAATATTTGAGGAATTGACATTTTTACTACAGTCACTCAAGACTAATAAATGAGATGGTTCACGGTTTTCTAATTTATGCTTCTCTTATCAGCTCTTGAGTAGATTTCTATTGCTGTTTATATCTTGTAACAATTTTAATCACAATGGAATTGCATTCCTTGGGTTTGAATAAAATTCAGACATAAAACAACTTTCTGGTGACTCTTCATCCCAATTTATAAATTATTAAATATTTCACACATGTAAAAGAATATAAATAGCCATGGACCCATTGCCAAGCTAAACAAAAAATGAGCATTTCCAAAACATTTGAAAACCCCTGTGTTCCTTTAAATGCATAACCACTTTCTTCCAACTCAGAGGTACCTGCCTTCCCAAATTTTGGGTTTATTATTTTATGACTCTTCTTCATAGCTTTATGATGTTTGTATTTATTTTTAAGATATATTGTTTAATTTGTCATGTATTCAATTTTTACTTAACAGGAATAATACTTTATGTATTTTTCTGCAGTATAGTTTTTTTAGTCATTTGTTTCTGAAAGTCATTCATATTGTTGTGTTTGTCTGTAATTCTTTAATTATTTACTAAGTTATAGTATTGCACTATAGTATTATATTACAATTTCTTTAGATTTATTTAATCATTCTCTACTGATGGATATTTAGCATATTTCTAATTTTTGTCATGAATAATAAAGGTTATTTACAAATAATTATTTGTAATTTTTATACAAATAATTATTTGATGAATGCTATTTTACATGTGTCCTGCTTGACAAATGTATATATCCATGTAACCACAATCTTAATCAACTTAAGGAAAATTACCATTTCCTCAGAAAGATTTCTCATTATTCTTTCTAGTGACAGTCATTGTTATGATTTTTAACAGCATAGCACTAATCTTGTATGTTCCTGATTTTCATATAAATGAAATCATACAAAAAGTACTCTCTTTTATGTCTGGCATTTGTATGTAGCTTCTTTTTAGGAAATAAAAATAATTAAAATTTAAAAAGTTGATTCATCTATATTTTTCAAAGTTTCAGCAATTTGTTGCTTTTATACTGCTAAGTAGTAATCCACTCTGTGATTATATCAGAGTTTATTTACAAATTCACATATTATAAACCATTTTGTTGATTTCATGTTTTAGATATCATGAATAAAGCTGCTATATATATCCTTGTACAATTATTTTATGAATACATGTTTTTAATTCACTTAAGTAAATATATAGAATTGGAATTGTCAAATAGCTCTCGTAGGTAGAGAGATGTTTTATATTCCCACAAGCAATTTAGAACGTACCTATTTTTTGGAAACTTTGCTAACAATTGGCATTATTCATTTTAACTTTTTGATATTCTAATGAGTGTAAAGGAATGTCCCATTGAGCGTTAATATGCATTTCCACATGGGAAAAAATGTTGATCAAATTTCCACATTCTCAGTAGTTTACATATCCTATTTTGTGAATGGTTTGCTCAATTTTTTAAAACTCACCTTAAAGAGTAAAATCCTTTCATTTTACAAGATTATCTTTTTGTTATTGATTTTTTTTTTTTAAAGATTTTATTTATTTGACAGAGAGAAACACAGTGAGAGGGAACACAAGCAGAGGGAGTGGTAGTGGGAGAAGCAGGCTCCCCGCTGAGCAGAGAGCCAGATGCGGGGCTAGATCCCAAGACTCTGGGATCATGACCTGGGCCGAAGGCAGACACTTAACGACTGAGCCACCCAGGTGCCCTTTGTTATTGATTTTAAGTGCATTTTACATATTCAGGATTCAGATCTTTACAGATATATGTATTACATATATTTATCCCACGTCTGTGTATTGGCTTCTACTTTATTTAAAGAACAGATTTTTTGGTTTGTTTTGAAGTGCAAATATTTTGCACAGTAGATAGTCCATGATATTAACAGAAATGAAAGTACTTGTTGTAATTTCCAAAGGTAAATCTTTAATTACCTTTCTAAACTCTTTTCTAGTAATCTGAGTACTTTTTTGGAAATTTGCTATTTTCAGGGATATTAATTATCCTTTCCATCATACATTTCCATGGAGATATACCTGGTATTATCTTATAATTTTATATCTATGTGATACTTGTAATTATTTCTTCTTTTACATTTTTTTCTTTTTTCCTTTTACTCACTTTTGTTCTTAATAAATCTCATGAGGTCTCTCCCATTACAGGTCTTCCTTGACTTACAGTGGGGTTACATCTTGATAAACCCATCATAAGTTGAAAATGCATTTAATTTACCTAATGCACAAACCATCATAGCTTAGCTTAGCCTACTGTAAATATGCTCGGGACATTTACATTGGCCAACAATTGGGCAAAATCCCCTAACACAAAGCCTATTTTATAATAAAGTGTTGAATATGTCATGTAATATATTGAATCCTGTACTCAGAGTGAAAAATAGAATGACTGTTATGGGCACAGAATTATTTTGACTAATCATTTGTTTACCCTCATGCTCATATGCCTGACTGGGAGCTGTGGCTCACTGCTGCTGCCCAGCAGCACATATCACTAGCCCTGGAAATGATCCAAATTCAAATTTTGAAGTACAGTTTCTACTGAACGCTATTGCTTTCTCACTATGGTAAAGTTTAAAAATCATAAGTCAAACCATCTGAAATCAGGAACCATTTGTATATTATCAATAGGAAACAGTCTCTATTTTAAATTTTACTATTCTCTAAATTCTATTTTATTGATGTTAATTATTATTATTTAATTTTTTTAAAGACTTATTTATCTGAGATATAGTGAGAGCCAAGAGTGGGGGAAGGTCAGAGGGAGAGAGAAAATTCTGAAGCAGACTCTCCACCGAGCACGGAAGCTGACACAAGGCTTTATCCCAGGACCTCAGTCAAAATCAAGTGTCAGTCACTCAATTGACTGAGCCACCCAAGCGCCCCTCTTAATTTTAATTTTTAATTTTAATATGTTCTATTTCTACTTTATTTTGTGCTATTTTTTCTCAATTCATAAAATAATTTATATATATTTTTTATTCATTAAGACATGAATAGTGCATTTTACACTGGGTAGGACTTTTGCTATGCCCTTAGAATTTTGTCATGAAGTTAGTTTTTTTCTTTTTGTCTTTCTAGAGCTATCATAATTTCCATTTTTTTCTGGCTTGATCCAATAGTTATATATTTTTCACAAAATAAATAGCATTTTTAATGTTTTTATTATGCTTTATTTATTCAGTAATATCAATGAGTGAAAACTGTAAAAATATATTTGTTTTAAATATTTTAAGCTTTCCTTGGGGCCAGGTATGGACAGATTTTTGCAAATTCTTTAGAATACCCAAAGTAAGTATCTTCCCTTTTCAAGAGATAAATTCCTATGTATAACAAATATGCAATGGTATTGATTTCATAATTCAATTTATTTTTATGACTCTTTTTATTAATGTCACTCTCCATACCTGATAGAAGATAACTGAAATATCCCTTTATAAACAGATACAGCTATTTTGCACCTTCTTAAATAAATACAAGATTATGGCATATTTTCTTTATAAATAGTGTTATCATTACTTAATATCTTTCTCATTTTCAGCCCTTTAACACTGATTATGATATGTCTGATGTGACCACTGACATTTTACCTTCTTTACTTTTGCCTGCTGTTTCTTTCCCCACCCCTTCTTTAAATTGTATTTAATGCATTGCCTTATTATGTGTCTTATATTCTCTTGGGCATGGAACTCAACCTGACAGTCTCTGTCCTTTAATGAAAAAACTCAGTCCATTTATATTTAATGTTGTTTTATAAATTTGACTTTGCTACTTTGACCTAATTACATATTTCTTATTAATTTTCTTTTTTTCTCATTTGATCATACTGTTTTCATTCCATTTTATCCTTGTACATTTGAAAGTAATACTATAATTCATAGTGTTATTGATATTATCCTTCTTTCCTATTCATATAATCAGGCATATTTTTCTTTATCACGTTTAGAAAAGGGGATTCTAGATATTTTCCCCACTTGGATGAGCTCTTGTGTACATCAAAGGTAGTTACATATTTTAAATTTGATTTTGTTATTTAAATTTCCTTTACAGAACATCTGTCCTTTTTCAAGAATTTTAATTTAGTGTTTATATTATACATTCCCAGGCAGTTAATTTACTATTTGGATAAAACAGTATAGGTTTTATTGATCTCAATGTTTCCTGTCTTTGTAATCCCCTTCTTGAGATATCTCTACTGTTCATCTTATTTAGAGCTTTTTTTAAAAAGATTTTTATTTATTATTAATTAATTAATTAATTTTAGAGAGAGAAAAAGAGAGAGAATGTGGGTGAGCAGGGGAAGGGGGAGAGAGAGAGGGACAAGCAGAGACTGACACAGTGCTCAATCTCATGTCCCTGAGGTCAAGGCCTGAGCTCAAATCAAGATGCTCAACCAATTGGGGCGCCTGGGTGGCTCAGTTGTTAAGCGGCTGCCTTCGGCTCAGGTCATGATCCCAGGGTCCTGGGATCGAGCCCCGCATCGGGCTCCCTGCCAGGCAGGAAGCCTGCTTCTCCCGCTACCATTCCCTCTGCTTGTGTTCCCTCTCTCGCTGTGTTTCTCACTGTCAAATAAATAAAATCTTTAAATAAAAAAAAAAAAATGCTCAACCAACTGAGCCATCCAGGTGCCCCATCTTCCTTAGATTTTTTTAAGAGATTTCCACAGAAGCAGTACTGGGTTTATTAGTGAAATTTCTGTATATCTTGCATATCTTCAAGTATTTTTCTCCCACCCTCACATGTAGACAATAGAATTCTTGGGATGGTTTATAATTTCACCAGAAATATGCATTTTTTTTAAAGTCAGGATCCAAACACTGGGCACATTTGAATTAAAAGTCTAAGCTTTTAACATGATTCAACTTTCCTCTTTAATCTCTCTTATCTTTAATAATCAGTTATAAAAATTTATATAAAATATAATTGCAATGTCAACAAAATAATGAAACACTAATAAACAAAATCAAAACATGAGATCACCCAATAAATAATTTAGTTTTATTACTAAATTTTCAGCTTTATATTACATATATTATATATAGTAATTTAAAATATATGTTATACTTTATGGTATATCATATAAAACATATAGTTTATTACTATAGTATAGTTTTAAAATTTTGTAACTGTAATTTTTACATTATTTGAATAAAGAGACATAAGTTGCTCTTTGATATAAAATTTTAAATGGTATCAATTCTTTTTTAATATTAATTTAGATAGCTAATGCAATGCTAATCAAAATCTGAAAGAGAAATTTCCTGAAATTGATATCCTATTTATTTTAATAGACTATTTTCCTATTTTTTTATAGCAAAATGGCAAAATGGTCCTAACATTCACCTGCAAAATTCACTAGTGAGAGTAGATATATTAATCAGTACTCATACCTCATATCATAATCCAAAATTATTCCACAAGTATTAAGGTGTTAGATGATAAAAACTAGAGGAAAATTCTATCAGTTTACCTTTCAATTCTCTAGATGAGGTCAGACTCCAAATATAGGTGCAAGTAAAAAAAATCATGATAGAAAACTCCAAGGATTTGAGTTTGGTCAAAATTAAGTATGTCAAATATATATTAAAAAAAATGAAAAGGCAAATAAATGATACTTGCAAAAACATAAATATAAAAAAATAAAAATATTATTACATTAATATATAAGTTCTTGCCAATATGATATGAGAAGGCATACAAATGCTTAATATGCATCTGAAAAATATTTAACATTTGCAATTAAATGCAAACTAAAACAAAATACTCTTTAATCCATTATGTCAACAAAAATTTTTCTAATAATTACTTTTTTTATCCTTCTTTTAGTATTATACCTAGTGGCTTACAGGAGAACCAAGAGTTAAGCATAATCTCAAAGTACTGGTAGACATTTAAATTAAAATAATTCAGCTGGATATAAGTTTTATATTTATAGTTACATTTTGGAGGATTTATTTTGTGGATGTATGTGGTAAAGAAAATCAAAACTTTATGAATGAGAATGTTGATTATAACATCACTAAAGAAGCAAAACACTGTAAGCAACCTAAATGCCCGAGGGTATGGGAAGGATTAAATGTATTTTGGCACATACATTTGTTGAAGCATACAGAAACATTTAAATTTTAGAATTTAATATAATGGGAAAATTTTAAAAAAATAAAGCTAACTATAAAAATCAGAATATATGCTCAATATTTAGAAGATTTGCAATTCAATAAAAATAATATATAGACAGAAAAAAAGACAATATACTAAATATTAGCAATGCTTCATACTCAAGGATGTTATTAAGGAGTTATTCATTTTTCTTTTTAGACATTTTTCTAAATTGGTATTTTTCTACAATAAACAGCCATTCTTGATATCAGAAAAATATTTAACATCATAAAAGTTGTCAATACAAAGTGATTAGTGGCAAATTGTGGAAATCAGCATCTGGAACATAGTAGCTGTTCAATAAATATTCATTGAATGGCTTAGCACCCAATATTAATTATTTTACACTTTATCACCTTTTCTCTTTCTCAGTCTTGTTTTCTTATACTTTGTTTCTATATCCTGATTTCTTGGATTATTTTTTCCACAATCACTCTAATGCTTTTGTACTACTGCTCAAAATTTGCCATCATTTTTATAAATGATTTAACCAATAACAATAATAAAAATTTTATATTTTGTGGTCATATTACCAAAGATTAAAACTGCAGTCTACTTTTGTGTACATATTATTCAATCTTTAGAAAAAAATTGTTAACAGAAAATGGCAAAGGGAAAACTGAAGCCAAAGGCCAAATATAGTAAGAGAATGCTTAGGTGTTTGTAAAATTCTGACTTTCAAAGATAGGATGAACTATTGAAGTAAGATATCTTGGGCATCTAAATTACTAATCTTTATAAGATAAAATGATGACAGAAATAGCAATGAAGAGTGATACTATAGGGTGAACATTTATGTCTCCCTCTACCCTCCCACCACAAATTTGTATGTTGAAACCAGTCCCCAGTATGGTGGTATTTGAAAGGAGGCCTTTTGGAGGTGATTAGGTCACGAGGGAGATCTCATAAACGGGATTTATAGTTTTATAAAAGAGACTCTAGAGAGCTCTGTTGCCCCTTGTTCCATGTAAAGACATAGCAAAAAAGACAACTGTCTATAAACCAGGAAGTGGGCCCTCACCAGACATCAAGTCTGCCAGCACCTTGATCTTGGAATTCCAGCCTCTAAAATTATAAGAAATACTTAATGTACTTTCTGTTGTTTATATTCTACTCAGTCAATGGTATTCTGTTATAATTGCCCAGACTACGACAAGTAAGGTTTAATTTTTTAATATGGTCAATTAGAAGTGTTTTTGCTTTGAGCTTGACTTTGATGAAAAGTTAAACTACCAGATTCAGATGAATTATACAAAGGCATCTATTTTTAGTCTATCTTGTTTTTTATTTAAGAATGGCAGCATAGTAAACTTCCTGGCTTGAGCTACAATAGATTAAATATATTGGTAAAAACAAGTCTCCCATCTTACCAAAATACAAGGCAGTTTAGGCAAAATAATCCTAAGTGATGCTTAGAAATTTTCTTGAGTCTTCAATAATATCATAGAAAAAGCATAAATATTAGAGTTTATTGAAGATAAAAAATATTTATCAAATGTTTTCTGCCCCACTTACCAAACACAGATAATTGATTTCAGTGCAGATGTGGTTTTTGGCAGTGCTTAAGCTTCAAATTCTTAATTATGTAGGAAAGTTGAGCCTGAAAAGTAAAACAAAGAAACATGTACAAACTAAATGTCAAATGTAAAAGTAAGGTTTTTTTTTTTTTTAAACAATTGGTATTTCTCATTTTATCAAAAAAGAAGCAAGCTTACAAACTGATCCATACTATTTCCTTATAAATATAAAACCCCTGCCATTATTGCCTTTGGTTTTTCCCTTAGCTGTTCAAGTCTGAATCTGACAGATGTTGATTAAATGTGTCTATTCCATTTACAAAAAATAGATTCTTTTAATTGCTGGAATATACCAACAGATATCATTCCATCACAGGACATCATGGCATTTCTGTAACTATAATTCGTATCTTGATATATTCTTTAACTTTTTTTTTCATTTATGTTGGTGTTACCCAAGTAATATAATATGCTGTAGTGATTTTAAACTCAATACTTAGTAAATTAATTCCCAGTTGTCTTCATAAATACTCTAGAGTATTAGAAGGCTGCATACTACCTAAGCTATAAAATATTATTAGGAGTATCTACTGAAATACGTACTTTTTACACTATTTTGCAACATTATTTAATGTTACTTAAAGCCACCTGATCGCATCTTTATAGAGGATTGCTACTTTTAAAGGAATTTAAAAAAAATTTAAAAAGAATATTTTAATTTTGTGTGGTATGCATCAAGTAGACAGATGACTTTGAAAGATAGACAGCTATCTTTCAAAGAATATTTCAAAATATGCCCAACTTTTATTCCTTAATAATAGTCTTGAAATAAAAATCTCAAAATACCATATAAAACCTCTTCCTTTATTTAAAAAGGGAAATGTGCTTGTGAGTGTGTGTGTATGTGTTTGTGTATAAGCAAGCCAGAGTATGAAAGATTGTGAGAGAGAAAAAGAGAAATAGAGAAATAGAAATCAGAAGAAAATAAAAAGAGAAAACTAAAAGAGAAGTCAAATGAGTAAATAAAACATTGTGTACACTTAATGTATGTAGGAAAATTAAAGTCAAAGGATATCAAACCAAACCAAAAAAAAAAAAAAAAAAAGAAAATCATTGTCTAATGCTTCTGTATGCTTTATTTTACTTATACCTCTTGAGAGAAGTCAGTTACTGCGCAATCACCCAAACATATAATATATGTTTGTAAATGATTTTTGTAAATGATTTAACCAATGACAATATAACTTTTCATCCTGTCTTGAAATTTCAAAAATCCACAGATATCTTTAGACGAGTCCTTCTAGGGCCCAGAAACAACAGGCATATCCTATGTTGTGAAAAAGAAAAGATTCACTATGAATCAAAAAGGAAATGAATGTAAAAAAGAGGGCAAAGAATGTCACACGTACAGCTTGCCACTGTTGTTGGGCCTATTTTCTTTCCAATGGGTCAGTGACCTCAGTGCTCACTACTGTCAAGTAAAATGGTCTGAGCAACACCTGTTTTCCCCAAACCCTTGACCCTTACTCAGCTAGCAGCATTGACAGGCCCTCATGAAGTGAATAGTAATGGAGTCAAGGAAATGGGCAGCTGCCAAGGGAATTGTGCCTTACTTTTTCACTTGTCACTTATACAGTATCTCTCACCTCATTTGTAATGGAGAGAAATGTGTTTTAAAATTTAAGACAGTATTGATTAGCCTAAAAAGCTTTAAGTTGGGTTTCAAGATACCACAGCTTTATTCACTGTCACATGTCAGCAAATGACTGTAAAATATTTGGGCCTTAAAGCATTCGGATTTTTCTTTTTGTTGTGGTAAATATTGCTTCTACTATCTCTCTGCTGGATATGCATCACCGCTTATTTGGCCTCTACCAATGATCTTGTTATGTCCCCAATGAAATAAGAAAGCCCAATTCTACTGGGGCATCTCCTATTGTCATTTGTGACCTACAGAAGACAACTACAAGGGAATTTTTCAACATTCTGTCTTTATTACCTAATCTGGGCAAGTTAATTTCTGCATCAGGGGCACAGCTCATGTTCTGAGATAAGCTCTTTAGCAACAACCTGGGGATACTCTTCAGCCTTCAAGTCTAGATCACATTTTTCTTCAATTCCAAGTCTTTCTAATTCTTGGTTTATTTCTTCATTTGTCTTTCTGTGGCTCTTTTCAAAGTAATCTTTTTTACTCTGGCTGTTTTAAAGATTGTCTCTTTGTCTTAGGTTTTCAGCAGTTTTCTATGGAGTACTTGTTTTTAGGTGATTTTGTTTTGGTTTTGGTTTATTTTGTTCATTAATTCTACATGAAATTCACAGAGCTTTGTAAGTATCTGCCACAATTTTTTTTTCCATCCAGTTTGGAATACTATAAGCCAATATATCTTCAATTACTGCAGAAAAATGGGTTCTGCCCATTCTTTTTCCTTTCTCCTTCTATAACTTCAATTATATATATGTTAGACTATTTAGCCAGGTTTTGCATATCTTTTTCATTTTTGCCTTATTTTCTATCCTTTAGATTTTCCTTGCTTCAGTCTGGAATATTGTCTTTTGCCCTCTCTTCCAAATTGTCAATTCTCTCTTAAACTGTGTCTATTCTGCTGTTAAGCCCATCTTTTGTATTCTTAATTACATTTATTGTATTATCTACTTTCAGAATTTTTATTAGATTATTGTAATTTCAAGTTCTGGGCTGAATTTTTGTCTGATACCACCATAGCTGGGTTTCCTATAGATTAGTTGCTCTTTTCTGTTTTTTTCCCTCTAGATTTTCAGTTACTTCTTAACCTTTACATGCTTGATAATTTTTTAAAGATGTTACATGAGAAATTAAAGAGATAATTTGAAGTTCTGACTGATGCGACTTTCTTCAGAGACTGTTTACTTTAATTACTAGCATACTATTAGAGAAAGAACTGATCATTTTAACACAGTGTGAAATTGAATTGATTCAGAGAGAAAGTTTACTCATTGTGATGTTTGGTCTATTTCTTGTTTACGTATATTTAGATTTTTGTACATTTTTATTGTATCTCCTAGAGGGAAACAGTGAGCCACTTTTTTTCCTCACAGACTTTATTAAGCTGCATAAAATTTCTAAATTTTCATTGAAACAGAAAGTTATTGAACTCTACTCAAAGAAGTGAAAGAATAAATGTTGAAGCATATAACATAGGGAGATGCTGTCAATAAATCATTTGAGTTGCCCCAACTATTTTATTTCCTTTTTTCAGACTCATCTTTGCAAAGGACAGGCAGGCTATGTATGTGGCATATAGATTTTTTTTTTCAGCTTGCAGATGGTTACAACTTTATTATTATTTTATTATTATGTTAGTCACCATATAGTACACCATTATTTTTTGATGTAGTGTTCCATGATTCATTGTTTGCATATAACACCCAGTGCTCCATGCAATACATGCCCTCCTTAATACCACTACCAGGCTAACCCATCCTCCTCTAAAGCCCTCTCCTCTCTAAAACCCTCAATTTGATTCCCAGACTCCATAGTCTCTCATGGTTCCTCTCCCCTTCTGGTTTCCCCTCCTTCATTTTTCTCTTCCTTCTCTTAATGTCCTCCATGCTATTCCTTATGCTCCACAAATAAGTGAAACCATATGATAATTGATTTTCTCTTTTTTACTTATTTCTCTTAGCGTAATCTCCTCCAGTTCCATCCATGTTGAGATAGGAGAACATCCTAGAGGAGAACATAGGCAGTTACCTCTGTGACACTGGCCACAGTAACTTCTTTCAAGACACGTCTCCAAAGGCAAGGAAAACAAAAGTGAAAATGAACTTTTGGGACTTCATCTAGATTTATTTTTTATGATAGCTAAACTATTAAGAAAATATACTAGTTTGGTTATTTGGGTCATATGAATATGCATTTAAGCCCGGGCATGACTTACATAAAGTACATGACACAATTTAATTAATTAGTATTTTAAAAGTGACTTCCTGGGGTCCCTAGATGGCTCAGTTGGTTGAGCGTCAGACTCTTCATTTTGGCTTAGGTCATGATTTCATAAGTCCTGGGATCTAGCCCTGCTTGAATATGAGCTCTGCACTCAGCAAGAATCTGCTTGAGATTCCCTCTGCTCCTCCCCAACTCACACCTGTGTGTGAGCCCTCCTTCTCTCTCAAATAAATAAATAATTCTAAAAAAAAGTGACTTCTCTCCCAAGAGAGCAGTCTTCTGAAAATAAATAACAATATTTTTATGTTGAGCAACTACCCCCGAATTATGAAGAAAGAGGAGAATTAGAAACAGAGAAATTAAAGACTACGAAGAAATTAAGAATCTTCCAAGAATTAATGTCCTAGCGTCAATATTTCAAGAAAATATTTTTTCTAGCTATATTATTATTGCATCATGCTCAACAGCCCCTCCCTGAGCAGGAAAGGCTGAGATCGGAGTGAGAACAAGCAGAAGGAGGGGGCCAGCCTTAGGCAATTTTCTAGCCAAGGAGCCAGATCATCAGGCAACACTCTTGCCTTTATAGCCAGCTTGATTAGCAAGACCTGAAATGTGTTCAATAGGGCCCAAGGCTTGCCCTTTCCAGCAATGAGAAAGTTTGACTTTGAGAAATAGTGCAGAGGAATCAACACAAAAAGAGACTGCAGCATCATGCTTGCTGCTGCATTGGGAAAATAATGAGGGCTGATTAATGTAGGGCAGAGCACAAGTGAAAATGAATTTACAGAAAGACCAAGCTGTATGCAAAAAGGCAGTAATGGCAAGACATAGTAGCAGAGGCTATAATCAAGGCAAGAAATCTTGAATTCAGAAAATGAACTTAAATAAGTGTAGTTGAATCAGAGACAATCTAAAAAATGTCCTTAGCGATAGGACTACCATTAGGTTGCTTTTTTTGTTTTGTTTTTGTTTTAAAAGAAAGAAAGACATGGGTGGAGTTTTGCCTTTAGTTGACCATACTAGTACAGTATTAAAAGAAATGGCCAGTTAAAAATGAACTAGGGGCTCTTGGGTGGCTTAGTCAGTTAAGCGTCTGCCTTCAGCGCAAGTCATGATCTCAGGATCCTGGAACAGAGCCCCACATTGAGCTCCCTGCCCAACCAGGAGCCTGCTTCTCCCTCTGCCACTCCCCCTGCTCCTGCTCTCTCTCACTGGCTCTCTCTTTCAAATTAATAAATACAAATCTTTAAAAAAATGAATTATAATTCTCTAAAACACAATTACTTTAAAATGCGTCTTATTTAACTTTTGAAAACTCATATATGGTATCATTTTTGTCTTTTCTCCCCAGATAAATAAGCTTCTGACAAACGAATTGAGTGCCTTTAACATTTAAAAAAATATATTTACCATAGACATTCTAACTCTAGGAATTTATCTTAGTTTCTCACAAAACATAGATATTATGACACAAAGATGTTCTTTACAACATTGTTTATGACTCATTCATTCAACAAAATTTTTCGTTGAACTTTCAATGAGCTAGGTTGTGTGACTGCTGTTTAGAAAAATACCTTAAATGCCATTAAAAGGGTAATAATTAATTATGGTACAGGCATATGATGAGCTATTATGTAGTTATTAAAATGACGTTTATGGAATGTTTAATGACTTGGGAAAATGTTAAGGATTTAATATCGAGTAAAAAATGCACTCACAAAATAGCACTTACCATATTATCTGAAACATGTAAAAATTACACTAAAAATAAAGGAATACTCTAAAATATAATCATTCCTTTAGGCGACTGAATGATGGATGCTCCTTTACCTCATGTTGCTTTTTATAAGAACATGTATTCATTTATTAAACATGAGCAAATATTCAGATTTTGGTAAATTAGAAATATAAGAACTGGACCCAATTGACCAACTGATCAGAATTTTACTCCCTAGATGTAAAGATGTGACTGAATTGAACAAAGTGCAGGATACTCAGACAGCTTTTATAGACATGTTTGCTGGAAGACACAATGTCTGATTTTATGGATTGCTTGCACCCTTCTTTCACATTCTTAAAATACTTTGTATTCTTAATAGCAAGCAGATATGTTTACGGTATTTTGCTAATGGGCGCCTGGGTGGCTCAGTGGGTTAAAGCCTCTGCCTTCAGCTCCGGTCATGATCTCAGGGTCCTGGAATCGAGCCCCGCATCGGGGCTCTCTGCTCAGCGGGGAGCCTGCTTCCTCCTCTCCCTCTGCCTGCCTCTCTGCCGACTTGTGATGTCTCTCTCTCTGTCAAATAAATAAATAAAATCTTATAAAAAAAGATATTTTGCTAATAATCAAAAGCAGGTTTAACATGGTTCTTATTGTATCTATTTACAGATTTATAATTTACACACGATTAAATGCGCCAATTTTAAGTGTACATTGTGAAGAATTCAGACAAATATATACAGTAATGCAACTATTCTAATAAAAATATAGACTATTTCCATGATCCTCAAAAATTTCTTTCTGTTGTACTGCTTTGCAGGTAATTCTTAGCCCTATGCCCAGCATCAAGCAAATACTGAGCTGCTTTCAGGCACTATCCTTCAAATTTGCCTCTTTCTAAAGAGTATGTATGTATGTATGTATGTATATATGTATTTATTTATTTGACAGAGAGAGAGATTACAAGCAGGCAGAAAGGCAGGCAGAGAGAGAGAGGGGGGAAGCAGGCTCCCTGCTGAGCAGAGAGTCCAGTGAGGGGCTCAATCCCAGGACCCTGAGATCATGACCTGAGCCGAAGGCAGAGGCTTTAACCCACTGAGCCACCCGGGTGCCCCACATTTGCCTCTTTCATGCAGGTGAAGTATACAGTGTGTATTATTTTGTACATAATTATTTTACTCAGCTAAATTTCTTAGGATCTGTCCATGTTGTTGCATGTATCAGTATGGGATGTCATTATATATACTCTAGAATGGCTAAAAATAAGAAGATTTATGATATCAAGTGTTGGTGAGGAAGTGGAAGAACTCAAAATCTCATGCATTGCCATAGGGAATATAAGATGGTTTAGCTACTTTCGAAAACAATTTGGAGTTTCTTATAAAGTTAAACAAATGCCTACTGTGTGACTCAGCAATTCTACTCCTCGATATTTAGCCAAGAGAAATGAAAACATGTCCACCAAAAGACATGTATTCAAATGGTCATGGTGGCTGAACTAGAAACAACATTTATAACAACCACAATGAAAACAACCCAATTGTCTATTAACAGGTGAAAAAATAAGCAGTTTATGGTGTATATATACAATGGAATACTATTCAATAATAAATAACTTGTCTTTTTTTAAGCATAACTTTATAAAAGCTAGTTTATACAACGTATTATCTTGAGGAAAAGGAATTTTGGGGCTTTTTAAGGGATTATTTTTATTCCAGCTAGTTAACATACAGTGATATCTTAGTTCCTGGTGTGCACTCTAAGTGATTCAAAACCTCCATACATGCTCATCACAGGTGCACTCCTTCATCCCCATCTCCTCCTTCACCTAGCCCCCCACCCACTTCCCCTCTGTTGGTAACCATCAGTTTATTTCTTGATCTTTCTCTCTTTTCGTACTTTTCCTCATTTGTTTTGTTTCTTAAATTCCACATATGAGTGAAATCATATGGCATTTGTCTTTTTCTGACTAACTTTTTTCACTTAGCATTATGCTCTCGAGCCCCATCCATGTCACTACAAATGGCAAGATTTCATTCATTTTTATGGCTGGGTAATATTCCATTGAATATATATACCACTTTTCATTATCCATTCATCAATCAATGGACACTTGGGCTTCTTCCATATCCTGGGTATTGTAAATAATGCTGCTATAAACATAGGGGTGTATGTACCCCTTTGAATTAGTGTTTTTGTATTGTTCGGGTAAATATCCCATAGTGTGATTCCTGGATGGTAGGTTAGTTCTTTTTTTAATTTTTTTGAAGAATCTCCATGATGTTTTCCACTGTGGATGGGTGCACAACTTTGCATTCCCACCAACAGTGCACAAGTGTTTTCACTTCACATCTTAGCTAAGACCTATTTTTTCTTATGTTGTTGATTTTAACCATTCTGACAAGTGTTAGGTGATATCTCATTGTAGTGATTTGTATTCCCCTGATGATCAGTAATGATGTGCATCTTTTCATGTGTTGGTTGGCCATCTCTCTGTCTTCTTTGGAGATATATCTGTTCATATCTTCTGCCCATTTTAATTGGATTATTTGTTTTTAGGGTGAGGACTTTTCTATGTTTTTTTATGAATTTTGGCTACTAGTCTGTATAGGATATATCAGTAATGCTGACCTCACAGAATGATTTGGAAGTTTTCCTTCCATTTCTACTTTTTGTAATAGTTTGAGAAGAATAGGTATTAACTCTTCTTTACATGTTTGGTGTACTTTGCCTGTGAAGCCATCAGTTTCTGGACTTTTGATGGTTGGGAGTTTTTTGATTATTGATTCACTGTCTTTGAAGGTTATCAGTCTATTCAAGTTTTCTATTCCTGTTTCAGTTTTGGTAGTTTATATGTTTGTAGGAATTTATCTATTTCTTCTAGGTCTAATTTCTAGTCTAATTCCAGTCTAATTTTTTGGCTTATAGTTTCTCATATTCTCTTATAATTGTTCATATTTCTGTAGTGTTAGTTATTATTTCTCCTCTTTCATTTGTGGTTTTATTTGAGACCTTTCTCTTTTTTTCTTGATATGTCTGGCTAAAGATTTATGAACTTTGATTTTCTTTCAATGAACCAGCTCCTGATTTCTTTGATCTCTTCTGTTGTTTGTTCGTTTTAGTTTCTATATCATTTATTTCTTCCCTAATCTTTAATGCTTCCTTCTTTCTGCTGGTTTTAGGTTTACTTTGTTGTTCTTTTTATAGCCCCTTTAGGTGTAAGGTTAGGTTGTTTAGTTGAGATTTTTCTCACTTTTT
This sequence comes from Procyon lotor, assembly GCA_028646535.1. Lineage (NCBI taxonomy): Eukaryota > Metazoa > Chordata > Mammalia > Carnivora > Procyonidae > Procyon > Procyon lotor. The sequence goes on from CM053608.1 coordinate 53,652,974, forward strand.
GAGGTAGGTCTGTATTACTATAAACTTCCTTCTTTTTTTTTTTTTTTATAAACTTCCTTCTTAAAGCAGTTTTTGCTGCATCCCAAAGAAAAAAGAACTGTTCTGTTTTCATTTTCATTTGTTTCCAGATACTTTTTATTTCTTCTTCTATTTTCTAGTTGACCCATTCATTGTTTAGTAGTATACTATTTAACCTACATGTATTTGTGGTCTTTCCAGATTTTCTCTTCTGGTTGACTTTAATATCATAACATTGTGGTCAGAAAAGTTGCATGGCCGGAGTTCCACCTTGAATTTGTTGAGGCTTCTTTTATGAGCTAATATGTAATCTCTTCTGGAGAATGTTCCATATGTACTTGAAAAGAATGTATATTCTGCTGTCTTAGGATGGAATATTCTAAATATATGTTAAATCTATTTGGTACAGTGTGTCATCCAAAACCATTGTTTCCTTGTTAATTTTCTGTTTTGCTGATTTGTCCACTGATATAAGTGGGGTGTTAAAGTACCTTGTTATTATTGTATTATTATTATTTTTTAAAAGATTTTTGTTTATTTACTTGAGAGAGAGACAATGAGAGGGAGAGAGCATGAGAGGGGAGAGGTCAGAGGGAGAAGCAGACTCCCCACCAAGTAGGGAGCTGAATGTGGGACTTGATCCAGGGACTCCAGGATCATGACCTGAATCAAAGGCAGTTGCTTAACCAGCTGAGCCACCCAGGTGCCCCATATTGTTTTATTAATGGTTAGTTCCTTTATGTTTATGTTTATGTTTATGCTTTATGTATTTGGGTGTTCCTATGTTAGGCACATAAATATTTATAATTATTATATTTTCTTGTTGGATTGTCCCATTTGTTATTATGTCCCATTTAATATTATTTATTATTATAATGTCCTTCTTTGTCTCTTGCTACTGTCTTTGTTTTAAAGTCTACATTGTCCAAAATAAGGGTTACTACTCCAGCTTTCTTTTGACATCCATTTACACAATAGATGTTTTTTCATTCCCTCACTTTCAATCTGTAAGAGTCTTTAGCTCTAAGTCTCTTGTAGGCAGCATATAGAGTGATCTTGTTTTATTACCCATCTGTCACCCTGAGTGTTTTGATTGGAGCATTTGAATAATTTAAATTCAAAGTAATTATTGATAGATATATATTTATTGTCATTTTACTATTTGTTTTGTGGTTATTTCTGAAGATTTTCTCTGATCCTTTCTTGTCTTTCACTCTTTCCTGGTTTGTTGACTTTCTTTAGTGGTATATTGGATTTTTTTCTCTTTATTCTTTGTATATCTATTATTGGTTTTTGATTTCTGGTTACAATTAGATTTGTATATAACATCTTCTGCATATAACAGTCTATATTAAATTGATGATCATTTAAGTTTTAACCAATTCTTTACTCCTTTCCTCCCTACATTTCAGGTAAATGTTATATATTACTTCCTTTTATTTTGTGAGTTCCTTGAATGATTTTTACAGAAATATTCATTTTTATTGCTTTTGTATTTCTTACCTTTATACTGTCACTTTTGGTCTCTCCTTTTCAAGGACAGTTTCTCCAAGAGTTGCCTTTAATATATCTTGTAAGGCTCGTTTAGTGGTTATGAACTCCTTTAGTTTTTGTTTGGGAAACTCTTTATCTTTTCTTTTATTCTGAATTATAGCCTTGCTGGATAGACTATTTTTGGCTACAGATTCTTCCTATTCAGCACTGTGAATATATCATACTCCTTCCTTCTGGTTTAGAAAGATTTTTCTGAAAAATCCCCTGCTAGCCTTATGGATTTTCCCCTGTAAGTGCCTGTCTTCTTTTGTCTTGTCGCTTTTAAATTTTTTCTTTATCACTGTATTTTGCCAATTTAATTACAATATGTCTTGGTGTGGCTCTGCCTTTGTTGATTTTGATGGGAGTTCTCTGTGCCTCCTGGATCTGGATAACTGTTTCTTTCCCAGATTTGGGAAGTTTTCAGCTATAATTTCTTCAAATAAATTTTCTGCCCCCTTTTCTTGCTCTTCTTCTTGGACTCCTATAACATGAATATTATTATGTTTGATGGAGTCACTGAGTTCCCTAAGTCTGTTCTTATTTTGCATGATTCTTTTTACTCTCTTTTGTTTGGCTTGATTACTTTCTATTACTCTGTCTTCTAGGTCACTAATTAATTCCTCTGCTACTTTCACCTTGCTGTTCATTGCATCAACCTTGTTTCTAATCTCATTTACTGAACTCTTCATCTCTGATGATTCTTTTTTATCCCTGTGTTAAGGGTCTCAATGATGTCTTTCACTCTTTTCTCAAGTCAAGTGAGGATCTTTTTGAGCCTTGCTTTAAATACTCCATCAGACATGTTACTTGTATTTGTTTTGCTTAGATATCTGCTCATAGTCTTGTTCTGTTCTTTCATTTGGGACAAATTTCTCTGTCTTTCCTTTTGTCTAAGTCTCTGTGCCTGTTTCTCTGTGTTAGAAAAGTCAGCTATATCTCCTGTTCTTGAAGGTAATGGCCTCATGAAGAAGAAGTCCTGTAGTACCCTTCCATGTAATGTCTCCTGTTCCTCAGGGCTTTGCACTTGTAGGGGTATCTCTAACATGTGCTGTGTGAACTCTGATGTTATGTCCTGGCCACTTTATTTTTCAGGCCAAGCCTCTGGAGAGGCTCTCTTTGCCTATTGCATTTGGTCTTACAGTGTTTGGTTCCTGGCCTGAATGTAGCAAGTTTTAAAAGGTGTGGTCTTGTCTGCATGTGAACTGAGATCTATCACAACTGCCATGGGAATCAAGGCTGTGCAAAACTCCCATATCAGGAGATGTGGTGTAGGCAGGGGTTGGGCCAGTCTTCTGGGGGAAGGGGCCTCATGCACAGGGACTGAGGCAAGCGTGACTCGGAAGCAGTTCCACTGAAACATGGTGTCGGGGGACAGGGTTTATATAAGCAAGTTATGTAGCAACTGTTGGCACTGAGCTGGTTCCTGCAGGTAGCTCTGTGCTTCTGCTGAAGGCCAAGGGAGGGAAATAGTGCCAGCCAGTTCCTTTGTTTTGAGGCGTCTTTCTGTGAATGCTGTCTCTCTGGGACACACTCCCAGATGAGCAACTAACCTCCCCACTGTGAGCCCTAGGCACTCTTCAGATCACTGTTTCCACATTGTATGTCCACAGCCTATTTGCCTGCCTTTTCTCCAAGAGCAGCCCAATGTTCTCCGGGCTACACCCACTGACTTTTAGAATATCAGGCTTTAAGCCCTGCTAGTTGCAAGGCTCACAAAATTCAGCTACTTTCGCTTTCCAAGCCAATTGTTATGGGGGTTTGTCTTCCACAAGTGCTCCCCTAGGTGCCACTGTCTCTAGCCCTTCTCCACAACCACAGCTCCATCCCTACCATAGCAGCCATGATCTATTTCTCTCCCAAGCCCAGTTTCCACACTTCCTACCTTCTTCAATGTGGCCTCTTCTCTATCTTTAGTTGTGAAGTTTATTCTTCCAGGCTTTAGGTCAATTTCTGGGGTATTTAGGATGATTTGATAGTTATCTAGTTGTATTCATGGGATGGGGGAAGCCTAGGGTCTTCTTACTCCACTGCCATCTTCCAACTTTTCCTGAGGAAAAGGTTTAACAGTAGGAAAATCTTGTAGATTCACTATAATAATATTCATACTGCTATTCAGTAAGAATTTTTTAAGACTTTATTCACTTTTAAATAGGCTCCAATAAAGTTTTAAATTAATAAATATAGTTACCAATTCCAAAGTACATTTGTCTATTATTCATTTTAAAGATGAATAAAATTTTTGATAACATCTGCCACATATTTAAGAGAGGGTATTAAACTTATTAAACAAATCAGGAATCTGAAGTGAATAGTTATTACACAAAAACTTACATGTTTTAAATTAAGTCCCAAACTCCTACTGTGTAGTCTTCTACAAACCTCTGGTGAAAACATTATTTTTCTTCAAATGAGAAACTCCAATAGTCAGAAAAAAAATTGTTTCATTTTTCTTTCATTTAAAAATCAAGTACCGAACACAGAATTAGACACAGTCCCTGCTCAGTGGGTTTCACAATCTAAAATGTTAGTCTGATTTTCTTTCTGCTCCAACTCTATATTACAGTACAAACTTGATAGGAACTTGTTTACTATGGCTAAGATATACTCTTGTGCCCTGATATACTACTGAAAGAAAGTTCACAGTCTTTGAAAAACCAGGGCCTTGGGCATGCTGGAAGGCCAGGCACAATAACATATACTTGTATCAGATAAAGGAAAGTTCTGTATCAAGAATGGAATTCTAAAAATGACTTGTCTTTTTCTAGTTTACTAGTTAAGAAAGCTTGCCACAAATATTTAGAAAGCCAAGTAAACTTCTGAATGTGTGCAAGTTTGTAAGTCTAGCACAGTGCCTAGAATATAGGAAGTACTTGTTAAGTAGTGGAGGAAATTAAAAAATGTGTATTCGAAATAAAGCATTCGATGTCAGCATTAATCCTAATATTCAGCCGTAGTCTAAAAATTATAAACTGATTAAATTATAGAATAAAGCTCTAAAAATGAATTTCTGTGATTTATTCACATCCATGGTTTTCAAGTGGTCTCAGAAGTCTCTGGCTATCATCAAGATTTTTACACCATTTTCTTGATTTTTTTTATCAGAAAACTTATTCTTGGCTCTACTTAGGAAACAATATAATATATCAGAAGAAAATTCACTTGTTTTGGGGTAAAATGAGAAATTTCATGTAGTAGCTCAAATACTGATCTAAACAAGTTAGTTAATTCCCTCAACAAATATTGCTTAAGTGTCTACTGGGTGACAGTTATCATTCTGGTGCTGGTAATAGAGCAGTGAACAATTCAGAAATTCCCACTGGACTTATGGGAATTCCTAGAAGGAATTCCTAGAAGGTACATGGAGTTGGGGGAGGGGAAATGGAAGGAGGTGATAAATAAATTAGTAAATAATACATAAGATTGCAGACTTGATTTCATTCATTTTCCATGCAATCTTGCAACTTCATGATTTTTAAATGAGGAAATTGTAAACCAGAGATGTCATCTAACTTGCTCTAAAGCCATGCTATAATATGGTAGTAATTTAACCAAGGTCCTTTTGAATAGGGAATCCCTTGCTGCCTCCAATTATTTATATTAGGGAAAATAATCAGTAGACAGTTACTAAGCTTATAAGTTATAACCAACTAGGAAAAAAAATGGAGGGGGGATAAGAAAGGGCTTTAGATGTAAACCTCTCTCTTTGTGTGAGAGCCATGAGAATATGCCTCATGTGCTTCCTACAATGAGAAGTGTAACTTACCAAGGGCCCTGTCAGCTGTACTGTGAAATCCACTGTGGCATTTTCACTGAGCTGCTTCCCATAAGCTGCTTCTGGTCAGTGATGGAGCATAGCTGGGATGTTAAGTGATGCTCACTCCTGGGAGACAGGGAACTCCTTTGATGGCTGACTTTAACTTGAAGACACCCCGAAGCCACTGAAATTTCCTTGACAAATGTCATTGTCAAGGACATATCCCTTCTCTCCCACTCACATTACAGTCTGAGTACTTCCCAGCCTTAAGTAGTTCCTGCACCATTTTATCTCCAAGAAGTGTTTTCTCTAACCAAACACTTGCATGTTTCATCCCATCTTGATTTCTACTTCTTGGAAGAACCAGACAAGCCGTACCAAAATTGATCTGAGCAAATGAGCATTACGATGGGGATTGGGACTGGCTAAACCACTACTGGGCAGGTGAATGGGACAGGCTCAGACACAGTCCACTGGTCATGAGAAAGTAGTCTAGACCACATGTCACCCAACATGGTTACACTAGTGTCCTCCCCCTGGCTTGTACCTATGGTTTTATGGGAATTACTTTATTACCAGCTAAAGGAGTAGGCAAAAGTCCGAGCTTGATTTGTGGATGGATTGCCTCAGCATGGGGGTGCAAGTAAAATATGGACAGTGGCTACATTATAGTCACATTCAGGGTTAGTCTTGAAAATCAGTGGAGTGGAAAAGAAAAATCTTCCCAATGGCAGAGCCGAAGGCAGTATACTTGGTCATCTTTTCTATGTGCAAAGAGAAGTAACCTTAGGTAAGAATATTTATAAATTTCGGGGCAGTGGTCAATGGCCTCACCATTAGAGTCTGGAAGAAAAAGAACAAGAATATCAGAGACAAAGTGTTCTGAGAGTAGAGACATATTGATGGTCATATAGGAGTAGGCACAAAATATGAAGAATTTTGTATTACACATTATCTGCCAGAAAGCATCCACTATAGAAAAGGCACTGAATGACCAGGTAGATAAAATGATTCATGTAGTTGACATTAACCAACCTTCATTATCAGCCACTCCGATGGGCATGATGGGCACCAAGTGAAGTAGCCATAATGCCAGAGATAAAAGCTACATATGGGTCCAACAACATGAACTCCTACTTACCACAGCTGATCTAACTACTGCTATCTCAGAATGTCCAACTTGCCAACAACAGAGGCCAACACTGAGTTTCTGATATGGTACTATTCCCTGAAGAATTCAATTGGTTAGCTTACTACATTGCTCTATTTACACCCTGATTTGACTTACAAGGAGAGACAGTTATTCTCAGCATAGCTTTATCTCTTCTGCCTGCAGAACTTTAGTCATTATTGATTTCCAGTGGCTAATAGAACACCTGATCCATAGATATGGAATCTTATACAGCATAGGATCTAATTTATGGATCTACTTCATAGCAAATGAAGTATAGGAGAGGGCTCATTAGAGGGTCCACTAATCATAATATATACTGCACAACTCAGAGTGACCAACCTCATAGAATGCTTAGAATAGCCTTCTCAGAGTGTGATTTAAGGTGCCCATACTGAGGAAATACTCTGAAAGGACGAAATATATTTTTCAAGCCAGAGACTCATATGGTGCTTTGTTTCCAATAGGAAGGATACATGCATCCAAAAGAGTGGCCATTAATGACTCATGGGAAGGTTTGTGCTTCCTCTCACAATTCCTGAGCTCTGCCAGGGAATAATGAAGAGTTCCATCAAGCTATGAGTTAATGGCTACCCTCTGGGAACTTGATACTTCTCATGTCCAGGGACCAAAAGGAGAAAACAGGAGTCACCATACTGGCAGAGATAATTGATTTTGATTAGCAGAATGACTATAGAACCTAGGTGACTCATTTGGATCCTAGTACTCCCTTACCCCACTATAAATGTGAACAGTCATATGAAGCAACCTGGACTGTGAAGAGTATGATAATCAAGGGTTCCGGTATTTCAGGAAAGAAGGTTTGGTTCATGCCACCTGGCAAGTCACCAGGACTTGCTGAGGGAATCACTGAGGAAAAAGGGAATTTAAAAGAATATGGAGGAGTAATGGTTACAGCCCAGGAAATACCTGTAGTGGCAGGAGCTTTAGTTCATCCCACTAACTTCCCTTTTTCTCATTTTTGCTCAGTAAGAAAGACCCATGGAACGCACAGAGGAGCTACTCCTGGACCTGTATGAAGAAGTAGATCTGAATGAAGCAAGGGCACGATGTGGTGGCCATGAGAATGAACTTCGCAGATCCACCACTGCCAGGGGTATAATTGACCATTGATCCCAGCTGTTGTGCTCTGAAATCCAAAACCTCATTAATGCTGAGGTCACAGCTCCTTGGGCTCTTCCCAGTAGATGACTGAGAATGGCAGGAATATGAAGGGAGACTGAATCCTGGGAAACATGGGACACTTCTGATAGGCAACCCTGGTTTGAGGGCACTCTCTCTGACAGCCTTGTCAAACCTCCCTTAGATTGTAGGTCTGTCTAGGACACCGCTAACCAATGTACCCTCCCTCTGACCTTCACTCAGGGCCAGATTTGCTTGTGGTTTTAACACCATCCCAGCTTTACCTAGATTCTTTCCTGGTTTTTTTTTTTTTTTTTTCACACAGATATTTCTCCTAATAAAAACCTTGAACATTTTATCCTATTTGTCCTCTTTTTTTTTTTTGAGGGCCTCAGTGATATCATTATATATTATTAAGTTGGTTTTATGAGTAAGCACCAGGTCCTTGCTTAACATCACAAGAAAATGCAGCAAACTAGTGTAATCACTATCTTAAAGACACACAGCAAAGAAGTGAACTTGGTATAGTGTGATCATACAACAACACATTTTTTTTTAAACAAACTATATAGTGATATTTCTATCCTTCTCACTGTTTAAACGATGGTTGAATGACATCACTAATGGGACAGAGAGTCTAAGTATTTTGTGTTTCTTTTTTTTTTTTTTTTTTCATTTATCTATTTGAGAGGGAAAGATAGAGATAGAGACAGAGAGCACAAGTGGGGAAGAGAGGGAAAAGCAGACTCCCTGCTGAGCAGGGAGCCCAATGTGGGGCTCAATCCCAGGACCCTGGGTTTATGACCTGAGCCAAAGGCAGATGCTTAACCGATTGAGTCATCCAGGCACCCCAGTATTTTTGTGTTTCTATTAAAAAATATGCAACCTGGGGCGCCTGGGTGGCTCAGTGGGTTAAAGCCTCTGCCTTCGGCTCAGGTCATGACCTCAGGGTCCTGGGATCGAGCCCTGCATTGGGCTTTCTGCTCAGCCGGGAGCCTGCTTCCCTCTCTCTCTGCCTGTCTCTTTGCCTACTTGCCGGGAGCCTGCTTCCCTCTCTCTCTGCCTGTCTCTTTGCCTACTTGTGATCTTTCTCTCTGTCAAATAAACAAACAAACAAACAAACAAATAAATAAATAAATAAAATCTAAAAAAAATACGCAACCTAAGAAGGGAGACTGGACAAAATTCAGACTGATCATGTTGCAACTGAAAAGTAGCAAAAATTGTTTTCCAATCCTACCTTTCGTCTTTTTAAAAAAATTAGGGAAGATTGGTGCTCCTGGGTGGCTCAGTGGGTTAAAGCCTCTGCTGTCGGCTCAGGTCATGATCTCAGGGTCCTGGGATCAAGACCCGCATTGGGCTTTCTGCTTGGCGGGGAGCCTGCTTCCTCCTCTCTCTCTGCCTGCCTCTCTGCCTACTTGTGATCTCTCTTGGTTAAATAAATAAAATCTTTAAAAAAAAAATTAGGGAAGATTGAATTCACATTCCATATCAACACTTGGTGAAATCTTCCACTTTGTTAGTCCCTTGCCATTTCTACTTCAGTCTTTCTTTTCACAATTCCTCCTTTCAGCTGCTCTACATCTGGTTGCTTTCTCCCACCTACTTTCTTTTCTTTTCTTTTTTTTTACCCACTTTTTTAACTTTAACCCACTGAGCCACCCAGGCACCCCTGCCCCCTACTTTCTACCAGATTTCCCAGTCTCTTCTCTGCCCTCTTTACCCATTTACATTATGTTCATTATAACAGATGTCCAACCAAGGCTGAACATATTTCCAAGAAAATTCATTTTACTCTTATAACTAACATCATTAGAAAGGGCCTTTGAATGGCTAAAAATGTCAGTGAATTGTTTGAGAAGCTGGAAGTAATTCTGCTGAGGTCTTCAAGGGAAGGTGCCCTCTCCAGTGTCCTCTAAGTTTCATATTCAACAATTCTAAGTCTTCCATATACAAAATCGTTAGGAGAGTCTCCCTTTGAAAAGAGGTGAAATAATTAGCCACAGGTGCTTCTATAACAATGTAGAGAATTGACAGCTTTTGAAAGTCCTTTAATCAGGTTATTATTTTATTTACATTTCTTTATTTTGTTCTTCTGCAAAAAGCCAAAGATAAACTTTGGTCTGTCAGGATTATCATAAATTTGAATCACGAGTATCAAAAACATTGCTGTTTTTTAGGCTTATAAAATTGTTCTCTTTTGGTTGTTCTTGTATTTCCTGAAATGAGAGTTTTCCACAATTTAGAATTCAAAAAATTTTGCATGGTTCGTTTTTAATTGAATCATCACTATCAAAGGTTTTCAATGTTAATATTTTTCTGTCAATCAGAAAAGGTAAAATTTGGGGAATCATTCATTTTAGGTCTACATCAATATGAGCAGAAAAGGACAAAAAATATCTAAATTTTTCCTCCTTCAAGCAGAACTTGTTATTCATAGTTTCCTATGTCTGCCGTTTCACTTACCTTAAAATGAAACACTCTCTATGAAATAAGTTAAGAATTCTGGAACTTAGTCATAATTTATTTACTTTATCAGATATCTCTTCCCAAGGTAAGTGCTAACTCAGAAGTAAACTTCATAATATTTTTATGTTTGCTGAAGCTGCTATTGTGAAGACAGAAATTATTTCTAACTACTTTGAATTACTTTCATTTACTACAAAATTTACATGCCTTTTTCTTTCTTAACCAAACTTATCAATCATTGTCAATGGAGCAAAAGTTAGTACTGAATGCTGTTCTTTTGATACAAATTTCACAGGTGACAAAGATATTTTTAAACTTATACAGAAATGATTACAGTTTATAGAAATATAATATTTCAGATCCATATATATAGGTTATATATAACATATATGCCATTAAAACATTATTATACATAAGACAGATATATACACTTATCTATCTATCTACACACACACACACAATTTTAAGGTGTCAATTTATGGCATCCACTACAACATATGGATATACATTCTGAATTTCTCAGTTGACAAAACAGACTGTACTTTTTCTTTCCATTCTTTTTTCAAGAGTCATGTAATACTTAAGGTAGAGAACTATCTAGCATAACATCAATTTCCTTTGCATTACCTTCTTGATTTCCCCATGAAATGAAGTCTTATGCTCCTTCCAGAACAACTCCCAAATTCCTTGACATTCCATGTACTGTTTGATTGTTTCTGAAATAATTCTTGGGGCCCATAATATATCTGTGCCTCACATCTAAAGATACATCGTATATATTATAGTTGATCTGAACACTTTCCAAGAAAAACTTCATTGTGTATGGTTATAAAACTTTAACTGTTTTTCTGTTTTGCTTATATGTCTACTCTATAAGCTCAAAAATTTTAAAGCAACATACTTTATTCAAAGAATGATTAATTCAACGTTGTTAAAATTGCTCTGTCTTCCCAAAGCAAGCAGCATGATATTTTTATGCAGGAAAGTAAAGATCCTAATGGAACAGTAATTCCTTCTCAACTCCCTCCTGCCAAACACACACACACGCACACACACACACACACCCTCTTCTGGTTATAAGTAGAAATTTAAATAAATGCATTTACTTCCCCCTCTTCCCTGAGATCTATTAAAATGAAAGAAGGAAAAAGTGAGAGGCCTCAGTAATTAAGAATTATAATACAATCCTGGAAAAATGAAGCAAGTAGAAAAAAGGTAGTAAGGGACAATATTTCGTAGGGAATGTGAAGAGGAAGTCGAGCCAAAAAGAGAGCATTCTTTCTTTTTAGAATCTCAGAGAATTGGGAACTGAGAAAGACCCCCTAAGATAGGATCACATGGGAGATTGAGTGCTAAATATGCATTAATTTTAAACATCTATTTAAGGAGAACTCACTGGCCTGAACACATTATTTGCCAATTTGGGTGCAAAATGCCAAGCAGGTAATAGTCTACCTTTGACCATAAATAAGTCAATAAATTAAGTTAAATCTGAAGTGTCCTTTTTATAAAAATTGAAAAACCTGAGTGTCGTAGTTCAGGCTGCTATAATAAGGGACCGTAGATAGTGGCTTCTAGACAATGGAAATGTATTGTTCCTAGTTCTGGAAGTTAGGAGTCTGTGGTCAGGGTGTCAGCATGGTCAGGTTCTGGTAAGAGCTCTATTTCCAGGTTGTGGGCTACTCTCTTCTCTGTGTGAAAGCTTTAGAAAGAGAGCTCCACAGCTCTCTGAGATCTCTTCTAGAAAGACACTAATCCCACTCATGAGGGCATCACCCTCATGATTAATTACTTCTCAAAGGCCTTACTTCCTAATACAACCATATTTGGGGGTAAGATTTCAATATATGAATTTGGAGGGGGCGGGGCACAAACATTTAGTCCATTGCACAAAGATCAATGATTTTTTTTTAAACTTTTGTTTTAATTTATTTGACAGAGAGAAACACAGCGAGAGAGGGAACACAAGCAGAGGGAATGGTAGCTGGAGAAGCAGGCTTCCCACTGAGCAGGGAGCCCAATGTGGGGCTCGATCCCAGGACCCTGGGATCATGACCTGAGCCGAAGGCAGAGGCTTAACCACTGAGCCACCCAGGCGCCCCAAGATCAATGATTTTTGCATTTTGATGACTTCAGAAAATTGGTTAATTCTTTGTATCAACGCCATAAAGCAAACATGCTTTTTAATAAAACTAAAGAATTGGTTATTCTCACTGCCTCCACTTCCTAACTTATCATTCTTTCTTGGCTCTGCTCTATGAAACAGCTTTTGACAGAGTCACCAAAGATCTATGTATTTTAAAATCTGATAGTCAAGGATCTTTTTCTTGTTTTCCTTCTTTCTTTCTTTTCTTTTTTCTTTTCTCTACATTTCTTTTTTCTTTTTTTTTTCTTCCCTCCCTCCCTTCCTTCCTCCCTCCCTCCCTCCCTCCCTCCCTCCCTCCCTCCCTCCTTCCTTCCTTCCTTCCTTCCTTCCTTCCTTCCTTCCTTCCTTCCTTCCTTTTCTTTTTCTCTCCCTCTCTCTCTTATCCCTTGATCGTTGACCTCTCCTTTCTTGAAACACCTTTTCCGCTTCACTTTCAAGACTCCATGCTTTGCTGATTTACTTGTTACCTCACTAGTTGGTCCTTTTCAGTGTCCTTGACTGTATTCTTCTCTTACCAAATACTAAGAATTGATATACCTCTGATATTTCTTCTACCTACACTCTCTCCATAAGTGATTTCATGTTGTCCCATCTAACAAACACAACCGTGGAAAGAAATGATTTAAGCAATAACATTTTGAGGTAATTTGTTTTATAGTAATACCTAACAAACATAGGATTAACTCAAGGATTGCATATGCATGTGTTTATTGCTATAAATACAGACTTAAAAAATATAAAACTTCAGTATTCTATACAAGTTGTTTTGAAAATTGCAGTTTATCATTCTCACTTCTTATAAGTACATTTTAGATCATTAAATATCATTTATTATGGCTTCATACTTTGTTATTTTGATGTGCCCACATTTACTTAAATAATACTTTGTTATTGAACACTAAAGCTCTATCCATTTTTTTACTATTATAACTATTTAATGAACATCCTTCTAGCTAAATCTTTGCATATCTTGATAATTGATTCAAAAAATATTTTGAAGCATAGTTGTTAAATCAGTTAAGTACAGTAAATATTTTGCCAAGTTCCTATGAAGAGAGTTTATAACCAATTTACATATCTACCAACCATGCCGGAGAACTGTATCACTAGTGTTTATCGCCTAAGGTAATTTTTGGTATCTAGTCTTCTTTTTAAGATTTTATTTATTTATTTGAGAATGATTTGAGAGAGAGCATGAGTGGAAGAGGAGCAGAGGGAGAGGGAGAAGCAGGCTCCCCACTGAGCAGGGACCCCAACATGGGGGTCCATCCAAGGACCCTCAGATACTGACCTGAACCTAAGGCAGGTGCTTAACTGACTGAGCCACCCAGGCATCCCTGGTATCTAGTCTTAATACTACATAAGAAAATAAATATATTTGAAAATTGAACTTGTGATGTTGAAAAAGATATCTCTAGAAGGTAAACAATTTCATCTTTATGATGAATGATAGAATTTTCATTAAAGATAAGCTCTATCTCAGAAATTGAATGGAATGACATTTGAAAATTAGTTCTAACATAAAATTTGAATGAAAAAGAATTATGTTACAGGAAAATTTCTGGAAATATCTAAATTTTATTATAACTTCTTTTGAATCCTGGATTCTATTTTTATTGAAAAAAATATTGATAGGCACTTAAAACTCAGTGTAGCTCCTTTCCTAATATACATTACTTATTTCAGTAATACATATTAGATAAAGAGTATCTTATGCTTGTTGAGTTATCTTTATTAGATTAAAAAAATTCTAAAAGATTTGGCAGTTCTTTAATGCTGATATTTTTGGAAGCTTTATTAAGGTATATTCTTTGTACAATAAGTCATACATACTTAATATACACAATTTTGTTTGGATATATGTATAAAACTGTGAAAACATTACTAAAATTGATGTAACGAACATATTCATCATTCCAAATAAGTTTCTTCTGTTCCTGTTATAATGTGCTTTTCCCATTCCTTTTAGTACCACCCTCACAACTGCCATCCTGGGCCATCTTTTCTGCCATCACTATAGATTAGCTTACATTATCTAGAGTTCAATATACATGGAGTCATACATCATATAATCTTTTTTGTCTGGCTTGCTTTACTGGCATAATTATTTTTCAATTCATCCATGTTGTTGCCTATACAGTGGTTCACTCAATTAATTATACGGTCTGTCTTCAAGTAATATTATACCACTTCAAGTATAATGTAAGAACCTGACAGCAGTGTACTTCAATTTTCCCCTCCTGGTCTTCCTGGCTTTCATCTTATTATTGCAATACTATATATATATATTCCACATGACATTGAAATTGTGTCTTTTAAACAGTTGTATATTTTTAAAGAAATTTAAATAAAAAGATAAAAGTATTTTATATTTACATATTACATTTTCTTATGTTCTCTATTCCTTTGTATAGATCAGTATTTCTTTCTCATATAATTTTCCTTCTTCCTGAAAAAAACATATTTAACATTTCTTACAGTGTGGGTTAGCTAGTGATGAATTCTTTCTGCTTTTGTATGCCTAAAAAAGTTTTTATTTCAATTTCAGTTTTGAGAGGTTTTCCATTGGGTATAGAAATCTAGGTTGCTATTTTTTTTTTTAATATTTTAAAGGATGTTGATCAATGTTCTTCTCATTTTTCCCAATAAGAAATATATTGTCTCTTTGTCTTTGTTCTTCTGTGCATAATGTGTCCTTTTTCTCAGGCTGATTTAACCATTTTCTCATTATCACCATTCTTATCAACTTAATTATGATATGCCTTGGTGTAGTTTCCTTTATGTTTCTTGTGCTTGGGTTTTGCTGAGATTCCTTGATTTGTAGATTTATGGTTTTTATATCCCCTTCAGTTATTCCAAGTACACATATATAAGTCCATATAAAGTTGTCCTATAACTCGCCGATGCATTTTCTTTTTATTATTACTATTTCTTCCTCTGTTTTATCCTAAATGGTGTCTCTTTTATGGCTTCAAGTTCACTAATTTGTTATTTTCAATGTCTAATCTTCTATTCATCCATTTCAATTCATGAATTTCAATTCATCCAATTTTTTGTCAAAAATTATGGTTTTCCTATCTAGTAATTAATTGAGTAACTTTTTATAATATCTTTCACATCTCTACTTAAATTTGTAAATATATAGAGTATATGAAACAGAATAACTTTTCAAGTCTTTGTTTGTTTTAACATCTGTGTCAGTTCTGGGCTAGTCTTGATTGATTTTTCTTTTCCTCATTGTGGGTTATAATTTCATGCTTCTTTACATGCTGATTAATCTTTCATTAGATTTGAGACATTGTATCTTTTACATTGCTGAATGGCAGATAAGTTTGTATTCCTAAACATATTCTTAAGCTTTGCTTTGGGAGGCAGTTAGTTTTTAGAAATAGTTCCAGCCATTCCGGTTTTGCATAAGATTGCTATTTCAGAACCAGAGTGTTTATCTAGGATGAAGTATTCCCATTTAGTGAGGTAAGACTCTTCTGAGTACTCTGCCCAGTTAAGAGTTTTTCCTAACTAACTGGTGGAAATGGCAATATTGCCAGTGCTTATGAGTATTGGACATCACCTCTTCTAGTCCTTTTGGGTGGTTATTTCCCAGGTGGTGTATTTTCTTCACATGCATACACTGATCTACTGACTCCTTAAGAGGAACCCTCTGCAGATCTCTGGAGTTTTCTCTATGTGCCGTTCTCTTCTTTTTTGAACTATGTTATGTGAATGTTATGTGAACTTGAACCCCCTGGACTCCCATTCTATCTCCTCACTTCAGAAAAGCTAGCAGACCGCCTATGTTCCCTTTCTCCTGGAAACTCTGTCATGGCAATTAGCTGGGGCATCACTAGCTCACCTCATCTGTTTCCCATCTTTCAGAAATCAGGGTCCTTTGTTGACTGATGTCCATTGTCTTAAAAAACATTGTTTCAAACATGTTTTTCCAGTTTTAAATGTTTCCACAGAAGGCTAATTTCAATCCTTATGACTCCACCTTGACCAGAAGTGAAAGTTTACACACAAATATTTTTTAGCTAGTTTTTATTTCACTTTAACATTTTACTTTCTAGGGCAATTAATTACATGAAGGGATGTGGGGCTGGGGGGGGGGATTACAGACTCATCTTCACAAAGTACTGCTTTCATTGTGTCATCTGTTCCAGAAGACAAAATGGCTCTTTTAGCTCACTAGGTTAAATATAAACACAAACACAAGCCAATAAAATTAGTTATATAAAGAACTAAAACAGAGTTTTTATTGTTTACAACTTTGTTATGTACTAGCTTGCTCCAAGGATACCTTTAATGGTGAGGACTGGTTAGACTATGTAGTCTTTATTCAATCATTCATGACTAAAATTACTGTCAAACAAAATTTTTACAAAAATCGCACAAGAAGTTGTACGTACTCACTGAAAACCACCTAGACTCCAAATAATCCAAATGACAGATGAAAGAATATTAACTCCCACATATGTACAACTTAAGGACTTTAACAAAGACATTTGACTATATAGTTGACCACCTCACATTTATGCAGGGTGGGAAATTCTTTTAATCTGTTACAAATAAAAAACATCTTTCCTTGAGCATTTATAATAAGAATTGTGATTTTTTCCCCCACAGTGTTTGTATTTATTTCTAGACCTGTATCTTCTCTTCAGAGTCAACAAATAAACATTACTACAGAGTCAAACTTTAGGCCTTAGCAATTCCCTTAATGCTTTCTGAAAGAGAGGACATTTAATCCTTGCTGGAAGTTTATTAATCTCTATATTAGATAATATCAGATTATGAAAGAATGAAAAAACTTGTGTGGATTAGATTATTCAGAGAACATTTCAGAGAAAAGATTTCAATCTTAAAAATCCATATAATTTCAGTAAACAAAGAAGTTATAAATAGCGCTTACATAAAAGTAAAATGATTAAAATTATCATTTGGTTATTTATTACTCTGCCCATTATTCTTAGAGCCAGATTTCAGTACATCCTACTTATATCTTAATGGCTAATTTTACATATACTGGTACAAAGTTGTTTTAGAATTTATGTGATTTAGCCAGAATGTGTCCCTTTTCTACAGTGGTGAAATCAGCAAATAAATACCTTTCAATATGTCTACATGGGTGAACTGTACTTGATCAGTCCCTTTAAAAATTACCAATAGCATATGTATTTGTCAGCTATTTCCATCGTAGTGCTGTGTAACAAACCACTCCTAAACTCCTCAGTGTCCTAAAATAGCAATCATTTTTCCATGCTTATAAGTCTGCAGGATGGCTGAAGGTCAAAACGATTTAGGCTGGATTTGACAGGGCTTCTTACTAAGCTTCTATATGTCTGTGGACTGTCTCATTGTCTCTATTCCTCATCTCTTGCACTCTCATTTCTTTCTCTCATTAATGGGTAATAAGGGCAGGACAGATGAAATCTGTTCAGTGGTAAACTACATCATTTTCTCCACCACTGGAATTAGTCATGGATGAATGACATCATTTTCTTACCACCAGAAAGATTTTTTAGAGATAATGTTGATGTCTTCGAGGAATATGGAAATGTTTGCATAATTTTACCCAAGAACTTCCCATGCATCTTCATATTGTCTTTTCCTGTGTCTTTCTATGTCTCCTGAGTCTTTGCCAGGAGACTATGCACAAAACAAGACTGCCTTTTTTGAATTCTTGTTAACTTTCTGTGTTGTAGAATTTTGTTTCCTGTGAGCAAATATCATAACAACTTTCATGGCCATAGCCAGTTACCTCCCAAGATGATTTAAAGCATGAAGTTTTTTTCCAAGAAGAAACATCTCAAATTTTACAGCCTATAAGCAAATTTACTTTAGAAGGTTTCATTTTAAGCCTACAATTTTCAGATATCTGTCAGAAATGTAAAACATAAAAAATTTTTTATGGAAGAGAGAATAATAAGAAAAAATAGGGCATTTGGGTGGCTCAGCGGGTTAAAGCCTCTCCCTTTGGCTCAGGTCATGATCTCAGGGTCCTGGGATTGAGCCCCACATTGGGCTCTCTGCTCAGCAGGGAGCCTGCTTTCCCCTCGCTCTCTGCCTGTCTTTCTGCCTACTTGTGATCTCTCTCTCTCTCTCTATCAAATAAATAAATAAAATCTTTAAAAAAAAAGAAGTAATGGTTTGGGGTTTTAATGACTTATCAATATCTGACTAAACTCATTAAGTAATCTGTCTTCAGTCCTATTTAGTGCAATGAAATTCCCTAATAGTTTATAAACCTGAGCACAAATGTAAGAACACTACTGCTCACTTTTTTCTCCAGCTTCATCATTAATAAAAAGTCTTTTCTTACTAGAGTCAAAATCATATTTGGGGTATGACTTGGCTGAGCTTCTTCAGAACCATTGTCTATTATTAAGGTTTATAAACACTGTTATAAAAAGTACAGGGAATTTGAAAGTCCTGTACATAAATATGTGTTTTGATTTTTTTTCAAAAGTAATGCATGGAAAATAAGAATTTTGCAAACTTGCCTAATATGTAAATGTTCTGCCTCTGGCACTAGTCCATACATTTTCCCATTGTTAAATAAACCTTGCCTGATATCCATACAAGAAAGTAAATCTACTTTCTTCTAGAATTGTGGCTGCCACTTAAAGGTAAGGAAAACTTTATTGAAATATAATAACCTCAGAGTTTTGAATAACATAGAAACTTAGAGAGGCCCTGGGAAGATAATAAGGACCACTGGTTTTCCCAGGGATGACAAAACTCCCTTCTGCTCCAATGACCTCATTGCCCTACATAGATCCCAGTTCTCTACACTTGTTAGGATCCCTCTATAAAACAGTTTAGAATTTTTCCTAAGAATGACTTTGGAAAACATTTTTAATCCTTCAAAGTTTATCATACCCTATTGATTCTCATTTCCTTCTAAGTTTTGTCTCTTCCTGAAGGAAAACCCTGTTTAGTACACTGAAACATTCCAACCAGGACTAGAATGACTCACATTTGTTCTAAACAATGTCAAATGTTTTTTATTCAGTGTTTTAGCATTGCAAAAACATAGGTAAAATATGAGACTCAGATTTCTTCTGATATTTTACTACATTTTCCAAAAGGTGTCTATATAAAGTTCTGATTTTATATGGCATTTGGGAGTATTCTCATTAGAGTCTAATAGCCACAAATGCCACACAATTGCAGTAATGTTTAAGTACTTAGGACTTACACATCCGTCTTCATTCATACAGCAAACATTTATTGAGTGCTTACTATGTTTCAGACGTTGGTATTACATATGAAAAATCAGAATTAGAGGAGTATTTCTCAAGTTTTAAGAGAACAAGAAATAGGGAAAATAAAAAAAAAAGACAAGAATGGAATGAAATAATCTAACACATTTTGACTCACACATATATATGAGCTACAAAGATCTTCCTGGCTTCAGCTATGACCTTGCTGGCACCTGCCTTGTTCCCAGTGGCTAGCACACTATTCTCCCATGTTAAATTCCTCCTTCCTGGCTTGTCACACATAAAGCAGTCAGCTTGGTCACCCCTGTGGCCAAAGTGAAGTTGCAGAAAAGACCAAATGGCTGAGATCTACAGCGAAGAAAGAGGGCAGTTCTCAAGCACACCAGCTAAATTGCTGTAGTTATCTGCCTGCTAATACAATACTCCTGATTTCTAAACTGTGCTGAGGGGCTGGGAGGGATGAAGGGAATCAGCATTACACCGCTAAACATTTCTGCCTAAAACTGGCATCATTTCACATTCTTAGGAAACATTGCAGAAATACAAGTATTTAAGCAAGGACCCCGAAGGCCTAAGCTTGAAAGAAGTTGTAATAGATAAACATGTAGGTATTCTTAAGGTTATAGACCTTTTTATTCTTTCAGATTAAAAGAAAATATTTAGGGATCTCTGTACCACTACCACATAGAATAAATAAATTTCAATTAAAATAGGAGTATTAACACCAGTCTCAACATTATCTTTAAGTAGAAAGGAAATTAAGCAGTTCAATCAAATACTCAAAGGTCAAATGACTCTAACTCATAGGTCACTTGGAAGAGCTCACTTAGGGACTTGAGAAAAGCATTTAATATTATACTTGGACTTAAAAGCACTTTCCCAAGAATAATCACTAATATAAATCTTCCTTTCCATCACATTGCGTTACCTCTCACAAGTCAGTGCAAATGCCAAGAGTTTTTCTTTGACTTTTCAATAATATTAGTAATACAGTATAATCACTTCTGACTGAGATTTCTCTTAGTCTTAAAAAAGTAAACCCAATTTAAGCTATTGCTGGTATATTAAAGACAAGTTAATCATAATGATGTGATTTAGAACTGGTGATTTGAAGTAACAACTTTTATCATTTTTGTAAAGACATCTGGCCTGGAGCTGTGTCTGAGAGTTCTATACACAGTTAGTATAAAAATTAAGATATATTTCCTCTAAAGAACTTACAGTCCACATATATGCCACAGATCTTCCAGAAGCGCTTAAACTATTTCAGAAATATTACTAAAAACTTAGGCAACAGTAACTGTTAAGATGAAACATTTTGATTGCTAAGATAAAATTTTGAAGATTGATTTTTTTCCTCCATCATCTGAACAGTCTGAGTCATAAGGAGTTAGGCAAAAGAAAAGAACATAATACAGAGAAGGTTAACTACAACTGTGTGCAATGAACACATGTACTTTATCAACAAAATAAATTGTAAAACTTGCAAATGTCTTGTAGTCTTGAAATCAGTCAAGAAAAAAAACAAATGATGATCTGTGGCTTGAATCTTTTACTAACATTCTACTTTTTGAAAGAATGGCATGATAGCATTGAATGCTTACTCTCTCTCACAGTTAAAAGTGCACCACAACCTCATAATTAAAATATATGTATTGCTTACAATTTATATCTAATGCTGAAGTAGTCACTGTATGAGAAAAAGATTCTAACCTCAAGGAGTTTAAAATCAGACCTGATGACACTAACTTGAATTGATCAGTGTTATATATATATATATATATATATATATATATATATATATAAAACACCATAACTGAAAAGTAGTAGATACTAAAATATGGCCACAAATTCATCTAAAGAGAAGTGCCAATGTGCAGGTCATAAAAAGTTTGAGTGAAAGATGAGCAAGAGTGTGGGGATGAGAAATATGCCAGCTCTCCTCTGATCACTATACAAAGTCTTCCTGGAAGATGTGGGACTTCCAAAGAGATTACACTGGGGCAAAGTGACAAACTGGAATTCTCTGTGATCACACATGATTGGTCTGGAACCAATGGTTCCAATTGGCTGGAAAAAAGGGCAGAAAAGAGGGCAGTCAAGAAACTGTGACTAAAATTATGGGAAGGTGTGTTCAGCAAAATGGGCAACAAAGCTGAAAGGGGACCAGAGAAACCTGAGCACAGAGAACTAAAATTATAGCTTTCTGGACCAAGGAGGGGTCAGTGTTACTCCTGGTTTTGAACTATAAAAAACTGAATTAGAAATAACAAATTAAAAAAAAAACAAGCCTGAGAATTATTCATAAGAAATTCCCATGTAGGCAGTTTGTATTTCAAAACCACAAAATTCAGTGTGGAAAACATATACACCAAAGGCAGAGCTGTGTTTAATATATGAGCTATGCAAAATGATTCAAATAAGAAGAAAGAAAAATGCAGGAGACTGAAAAATGCTAAATTTGTACCCATTATACAGGACTTCCATTTCTTTTCTTTTCTTTTTTTTTTTTACTGTTTTTTTTTTTTAAGTTTGTGAAGAGTGTTTTTTTTTTTAATTTAATTTAATTTTTTCAGCGGTCCAAGATTCATTGTTTATGCACCACACCCAGTGCTCCATGCAGTACGTGCCCTCCTCAATACCCACCACTAGGCTCACCTAACCCCCCAAGCCCACTCCCCTCCAAAACCCTCAGTTTGTTTCTCAGAGTCCACAATCTCTCATGGTTTGTCTCCCTCTCCAATTTCCCCCAATTCACTTTTCCTTTCATTCTTCTACTGTCCTCCATGTTATTCCATATGAGGACTTCCATTTCAAAGTAAAGAACATAAATTGGATTTAGTTGTGATAGAAAAACATAAAGCATTTGTTTGCTTTTTTGGTTGGTGGGTTATTTATTTATTTTTCTATTATATGCATCTCCTAAATATTTATTATAGATACTAAACTTAAAATATTTATTATAGATACTAAACCAGACGTAACAGATTACTTTCCAGCAGCTCAAACTGAAGTCTCCCCTTCTGGTTTATCTGGTTTATCTTCTTCTTCTTCACATACTCAGCTTGCAGTGAACTGACAGATGCAATTTCAAAATAACCAGTTTTCTATTGTATAAAGATTTTTTTTAAGGGAAAAAAGGAAAAAGAAAAGAAAAGATCAAGTCATATCAACTAGATCATTAGATAAGCAAATAATTTTTCTTTGAACATTATAACTACATCTTCATTTCTCTGTATTCTTCTGTCACATATACTCATACAGAAACACACTGATAAAAGTCAAGTTACGTTTGCTCTCCTGTGTTACAGATACAAAGGGCCACAACTGTCCCCTCTTTTATCTCAAGACAAGAGCTATATTATACAATTGGTTTGGGGCTTGAGAAAGCAAAACAACAAAATAGAAGAAAGAGAAGAAAAGAAAAGAGAAGGAAAAAAGAAAAGAAAAGAAAAACAGAAGGAAGGAAAAGAAAAAGAGAAAGAAAACAAAAAGGATTTTTACTCTTTGAATTTATTCGTAATCAAATTATGTGCATTATATTGTTTATTTAGAAGACTTACTGCATATTTACTTTTCTGCTGTTAGAAATAAAAATGTGAATCATAGTGAAGCAATAGTCACTACTCAAATTAAAGATACTTTTGTTTTTCATCGGGAAACCTAATGGATTGGACATGGTTTAGCATTTGATAAAGACTAAGATTTGTTTGTTGAAATAAACAAGGAAGTGTAGAGGAAGGGCGAGTCATATGACCAAGGCAATGAGACAAGGTGAGCGGTATTCTGAGGAGCACCGGTAGCGGTGTGACTGCCACAACACTGAATGCAGGAAATATTTGCGCTGCCTTTTCATCTTCCCCTTTTCTTCTAGTCTTTGATGGATATATAATAATTATATTTTATAAGAATGCCAGTGGTGACGGAAGTGCTTCTCCTAATGCAGCGGCTGTAAAGCTATCAGAAGAGCTTTAAGCAAATGTTATCTGTTTTACAGAAGAAATCAATTACCCACAGATTGCTTAAACCAGTGACAGGCATGGTAAGGAATAAAATGTGTTAAGTAGAAAAGTTACAGCCATCAACATGTAAGGAATTACATGATATATGAAAGCAATCACTTGTTCAATTTACCTTCAAAACTAAAACAAGTTCTTCTGCATTGGAAATAAACATGAACCTCTCCCTGAAAAGGGAACAATTTCCAACTCAATGGAAAAAGTACTGTATAAATTTTAGCCGGCAATAGTGCTATTAGGAGAACACAACCAGGTTTTCAGAGATAAAGTATGTGAACTATTTAACATACTTATTTCAAAGTAGGCATCCGTTTGTCTTCATCTTCCTGCAATTCAGAATTATGTAATTTTCCAGATATGCCTGGAATAAAAAGAGTCTGCTAGAAAATACTCCACACTTCATAGCATTCTTTATGTTTATATCAAACTGCAAAGGATTTTACTCAATTAAAAATATCCTTACTATATGGGGTGCCTGGGTGGCTCAGTTGTTAAGCGTCTGCCTTCGGCTCAGGTCATGATCCCAGGGTTCTGGGATCGAGCCCCACTTCGGGCTCTTTGCTCAGCAGGGAGCCTGCTTCACCCGCTACCATTCCCTCTGCTTGTGTTCCCTCTCTGGCTGTGTTTCTCTCTGTCAAATAAATAAAAATCTTTAAAAAAAAATATCCTTACTATATGAAAGTTTTAATATTCATCATTCTGTGTTGATAACACATGCTTCATTATCTATATTAGCAAGACAAGATGGATTCAAAAGTGGCTTTTTTTTCTGCTTAGAAAAATAAATGTCTCAAAAAGGCTCTGACAGTTCCTAGGGAGGACATCATGGTTCACAATGCTCATCAAAGCTGTTAATCGCTCAGGTGGAGTTGGCTTCTTGCTTGTGAGACAAGGTCGCCATTTTCAGTTCTTTCTCCTATCAGTCCTTAAGGAATTTTTGCATTGTATAATTTAATTTTTAAAACAAATTAATTCAAATCACATGTAACATAAAAAGGTAATTTCTTAATATTGCAAAACAGGAATGATTTTACCAGATGTGCCATTAGAGACATCGCAGCATAACCATCACATTTCTGAGAATGTCATTGTGTGCAATGACAGCCATGACGACAGATACCTGCCTAATGAAGAATTTATGCCTCTTTTCACTTTCTTCTTTTTCAAATTGGGACGTGTTTAGGAGCATTTGCTCACATGATCTTTTGATAGAATCAGGAGTAATAACACCAGCTGATGCCTAGCATTCTTTGACAATATTCTGAGGGAGGGTTTCTTTTTTTTTTTTTAATTTTAATTTTTTTTTTGAGCGTTCCAAGATTCATTGTTCATGCACCACACCCACTGCTCCACGCAATATGTGTCCTCCTCAATACCCACCACCAGGCTCACCCATTCCCCCAACCCCCTCCCCTCCCACACCTTCAGAGGTTGGTTTGTTTGTTTATCAGAGTCCACAGTCTTTTGTGTTTCATCTCTCCCCTTCTATACTGATTTAATTTTCGTGGGAATAAGGTATGATGTTCAGATTTCATGCCAGTCAGTTGTCCATAATGGACAAATGTTAATGGTAAATTTAAAGTACTACATTTTGGGAACTCCTGTAAGTTAGATTCTTTAAGAAGAACCACACTAGTAGTCTTTTATTCACTCTGATGCAAGTAACAATATTGTGAAAATTCCCAGATGAAATACAACACTGCTAATGCTTTTTTCTCTGCAAAATTATCAGGTTGATATAATGGTGATGTCCCACTGATTATTCACCACAGACCTTCCAACAGGATAATGCATTCTTAAAATATGAACTCGAAGCTAAAATATTAAATATGCATTTCCTCCTCCTATAGGATATGTTGAAATGCCACATGCTGTTGGTGAGAATGACCCATAAGTGTTGAATTTTTCTCCCCCTCGCTCTTCTTTTCCAGAAACAGTTAGTGTGGCGTGCAGTGAACCAAATCAACAATGTGATTCAAGCTGTCTCCGTAGCTTCTTGGCAAAAGAAAGGATAAACTATAAAAACTCCCCTCCTACAGCTTTCAGCTCTTGCTTCCCACACTTTAACATCTTCTGTCACCTCTGGCGCTGTTACTGACCCATGCTAAGCTAAACTAAAGGATGATAAGTTTGCTGCCTTTGCCCTTGTCCTGAGGGGCTGCGCATTATCCTATCAAGTATCGGTAGCCATTTCTGTGGGATATTTGTCACCCCACGAAGGCCTTTGGAACAAATGAAATGGGCAGCGAATTACAAAAATGTCATTCTCTAAAGGAAATGGATGAAGGCTTTTGTTCTCCGGTAATAAATAGATGCCATAGGCTTATAACACTATTTTTATATTAAATTTGACAGGGCCACTATTCCTAGTTCATTAAGGGAACAGCTTGAAAACTCTTTCTTTCTGTACTTTTAAAAATAATGTTGTTTCCCTTATTTCTTCCCAGTAATAAATACAAACAATACCTGGCAATAGAACCTGGAAGTTGCAGATCATGATTGATTTCAAGTTACTTTTGCTAATGATTGTTTTAAAAATATACAAAAGTAATTTTAGGGGGGGATTTTGAGATTATAAATGAATTATGTAAAGAGGTACCCGTGAATGGGTTTTAAAAATCTGATTTATACCCATTCCTCCTTTCTTTATAAATCACAAATATATGACTTCCCTTTCTCACTTTTCTCACACGTTATAGTTTTACAGGGCTTCGTGATAAATACGCCATGGACAAAGGTCAAGCAAAGGATAATAACTCAATTCCTTAAATGAAAGCTTCAAAGTAAATCCTCTGTGTTTAACAGCAGTATACAGGGGTCAAGATGACAATGTCTCAGACTAGAGAATAAAATGTGTTAATACTTTTGAGCCTCAGTATATTTTAAATGGGTATACTTGAACTGACACACTTAGATGTTCTTTGAAGTGGAACTTGAGCAAGATGCATAATACATGATAATAAACTAAATAGCACCACATATTTTTTGATAAATTTCAATTGTGTGGTTTATCAGCATTTTCATGATTATTCACTGTTTCTAATAGACATATTTCTTCTGTAGGTTCACCTCCTCAATGATTTTTAAAATTGAGCTAATTTTAGCTTACTAAGTTTCTTTTGTCCAGTAAAATTTGTGAGACAAGGTACTGAAAACAACTCATGGGAATTTTTACTTGACCCATTAGTATATCGATGAAGACTACTGATTGTTGTAATATACTCTTAGTGAAGATCATTTAGTAATGAAACATGTTATCTGTGTTTATCTTCAAATTTTCTGATTTTGCATTTTAAATCATAACTCTTGTGTATATATACTGCATTGTATATCTTAAGTTTACTCAATATATGCCAATATTTTTCCAGAATCAATTCATAAAAACAGTACAAGTGGAGTAAACCAATTCTAACTTTCAGTTAGAGCAAAGTCATCATTTCTTGGAAGCAAGTGATTTTAAAAATTGGCTACATCTCATATATTTTCGGCGGACATTTGCCTTACTTTATATTTTTTTATTCCTCTTTGCTTCTCAACATGAGAATATGTACATGGCTTTGCAAACCCTCATATTATATGAACTGTGATAGGGACACAATGGGACCCAAAGGTTCTTCCAAGAAGACCTAAGTGTGCCAGTCCACATTCATCCACTTAGCACATGTGCCAAAGCTCCAAGGCACTAATGCACGTTTTAATCTTCAGATGAATCACTGTCATCTTGACTCCTGTGTTTTGCTGCAATACACAATTGGTAATTGGTATTACCCAATACCCAACCTCCAGTGTCCTTTTCTGACAATTTAGTCTCCATTGCTTGCAACGAAAAAGTCTTTGTCTTTAAACATTTAGATTCCTTGACTAAATCTAGCTAGTGATTCTTGCAAAAGAGGGGAGAGTGTTTGAAAAATGCAGAAGAAAATGATAAGTGTTTTTTCTTTGCGAATGGAAAATGATGACTAACACGCCCATCTTTGTATCAGAAATAGAGTAGATAGGATAAATTGAAGCACAGTAGGTAAAAAGACTTTCATTAACAGAAAAGTTGTTTAAAAATTACAGTAGGTTACTCAAAGTGTTGAGTAATTTGTTTTCCCCTTGATTTTGAGAAATATAGAATAGATTCCAACCTATTTGATTTTTTTTGGTTCTGTTCCATCCAAAGAAATGAAAGTGTAGACTATATGCTATTCTTTCATCACTTAAATACTTATATGTGAAATCTGGCTTCTGTCTTTATCTGATTTCTCAAGCAAAGACATTTCTCAAAGTCCACAATTTCTCTTAATTACCAAATGTAAAGGCCATTTTCAGATAAATTGATTTTTTAAAAATTCCTTGATTTATATTCTTTAATTTAGTCAATAGATCTAAAACAAAACTTATTTCCCAAACTATCTTCCTCCTGACATCCTCATGGTTACACTCTAAGAACCAGTAACTGGAAGTCCAGAGCACATCAGTGGGATTATGGGAAAAGCCACGGGGAAAAATGCTACACTTCCCTCCAAGGGGGAAAAAAAATTAAAAAGGTTGAAAATAAGCAAAAAGAAATGTTCCCCCACCTACTGGTGAAACTGAAGATTGTTTAGCCACATTTGAGCTAAGGGCTTCAGAATAAGTAAACCAAACAAAGCCAAACGTACTAGCAACAATTAGGCAGCCTGTGGCCTATATAAGAGTAGGAGAAGAGCAAACAAGTGTGTGGCTACTTCAAAGCCATGGTGGCCTAATGGAAAGAGGTTCTAGACACATAAACACCTTAACCTAGGTGATGGGCTGCCCAGCATTCAGAAACATAGGATTTGGCAGAACTAGGCAAGGGGTAGAGGTGGTATAGTGTATCTTGGCAGCTTTCTGATAATTTACTGAACTAATGATGTTTTTATGAATTAAATTAAGTTATTCTGGGGTAAGAGTACCTGCCTTTATATGCTTATGTTTTGGGAGAGAAGGGGGCAGGAAAAGTTATAAGACGCCAACCTGGAAATATTTATAAATCATGAAGGAAATTTACCACCCAAATGCCTAATCATTTCTATTAGAGGCACTGTGGCACTTGAATATTTAATTTGACTAAGTCACTAGTTAGTAACTCTTCCATATAAAAGAGGAAGAAATATTTGAAAAGCATAAAAAATAACAATAATTTTGAGTTTGAAGAACTAAATTTCTAAAATAATCAAACCAAGCTTAGAGAAGAAAAAGCAATTTTTTTTTCTTTTCTCTCTTTCATTTAAACAAATGAAAAGCATGGCACATAAAAAAAGAATTTTTGTATAAGAAAGTGTTAAAACATTGTGGTAGGTTACTCAGAGTTTGAGTATTTCTTTTGGGGTTGGCCTTTAGAAATAGAGCAAACTTTGTTCTATTTAGTCAATTCTCTTCTGTTTTGTTTTTGGCACCTCCCTTTTCAATTCCTGTCCAGTCAGTTAACCAACACTCTTGGTTTTGACTTTTCACTATTTCTAGTATTCATACATAATTTTAAATTTAGTTGTTTCAAGTAAATTTCAGTTGCTTCCATTATGGTTTGGGCTCTCACAATCTCTGTCCGATACAGATTGCTACCAAATGAAAACAAAACCAAAACATTTTTAGAATTAGTTAGGCTTGCCTTCATTCTCTCTACCTCTATTTTAAGCTACTGTAAGCAAGACTTTGTAAATCACAACCCCCCATTCCTATCCCAACAAGCCAGAAGCAGCATAGCAAAAGATGCACATTGCTGCCTCTCTCACTTGCTCTGTGAACTTGGCCAGGTTGCTTTAAATCTCTAAGACTCAGTTTCCATATTCAGACAACCAGGACTAATAACAGTATTTCCTTCAAACCGCAACTATTTTGAAAACACTTGAATTTTTTGCAAAGTTTTCCTAAGCTATTTGTCATAGTATATTCCCCTCCAAAAAAGAGACTTTTGGTGAATATGTTTCCAAAAAACATCTAAATAATATGCAATGCAAAATTGTGTTATTCATTGAATTTGCTAGCATTTGGATCATGTATTTGATAATTAAATAACTATCCTATTTCCAAAATGATTTCTTTTTCTTCATAGGAAGCATTGTATATACTAATTTTATTATTTCATATTTATCCATGTACCTATTTAAACATATAGATATACTTCATACTTGTACATATATTTTTATCATATTACACACATATATATGTGCAAGTGTACATATATTTATACAAACCTACATGTATAAGTGGTTGTAAGTGTAAGTGACTTAAAATCACTTATATTGAAAAAAATAAAATCATGTATATGGAAATAGATCTAGGTGTTTTGTTTTTTTTCTATAGATCATTTTCTAATCATGGGAATCATTTTGACTAAGACACTCAAGCATTAGTGAGATACTCTAAACCTTGCTACTTTATTTTTTTCAAGATTTTATTTATTTATTTGAGAGACAGAGAGAGTGAGCAAGTGAGCGAGAGAGAGCACAAGCAGGGTGAGAAGAAGAGAGAGAAGCAGACTCCCTGATAAGAGGGGAGCCTGATGTGGGGCTCCATCCCAGGACTTGGGGATCATGACCTGAACCCATGGCAGAAACTTAACTGACTAAGCCACGCAGGTATCCCAATGCAGGCACTTAACAGACTGCACCACCCAGGTGCACCTAAACCTAGATACTTTAAATGCCTTTTTAATAGCAGTGTTAATATCATTGTTGTTATGAATACAATGATATCCACATTTCTTCACTACTGAGGAATAATCATGAAGGTTGATTTTCATTGCCAATTTAATTTTCAGATGATAATATTAAAGAAGAATCACAGGGGTGCCTGGGTGGCTCAGTTGGTTAAAGCCTCTGCTTTCGGCTCAGGTCATCATCTCAGGGTCCTGGGATCTTTCTGCTCAGTAAGGAGCCTGCTTCCCCTGCTCTCTCTGCCTGCTTCTCTGCCTACTTGTGATGTCTCTCTCTCTGTCAAATAAATAAATAAAATATAAATAAATAGATAAATAAATAAATAAAGTAGAATCACAAACTTGCACTGTTAATATCTAGTAAAATAAAATGTAATTTTAACACATAATGCGTGATTTTAAAAGGGAAATAAACTGTTTTTAAATGGCTCAGCTTATATTGATAAAAATTGGCACAAATGACTAATCTTTCTAAAGTTTATTTTCCAAATTTAACTTTAAGCAGCCACCCAGCAACTACTGCTGGTTAAAAATTGCTTTGCAAAAATCACCCTTAAAATGAGTGTTATATATACATTTAATATAAAGATAATTCTTCAAATCATAATATATTAATTAGCTACATGATATAGCAAGCCACAATCAGATTACTTATTGAACTAATTTAATTTTCACAGTGGCAGCTAATTTAAACGAAGCATTCTCTTTTCAAGCTTATTTTTAGCGATTATTAAGTAAAAATGATTAGTCTGGGACTTGAAAACAATCTTTGTCCCTATTTCTCTCTCTTTTTGAGGGACAATTTGTGATACTTGTAACCTTTGGTGAACAGAGATAAAAATCTATAAAAAAACATAACTTTAAGCTGGATAATGAAAACCCACCCAAAGAAAAAAGCGAATTCTACTTTCCAAGATTAGCATCAGATTTTCATCTCTTTATACCCTTTTCGGGATCCCGCCTAAATCAGTGGGAGATCTATATTTTAGGTGGGAAAGAATACACCTTAAGTATGTTGCTGGGATATAACCAGTACAAATAAATGGAAACTGAATCCCACTGCTCACAGGCCTATGCGCTTGTGCCCATGCTCATGTATTCTGAAGAAGCAAACAATCCACTCATCCAGCAAACCAGAGAGAGAGAGAAAGAAATAACAGAACTTGATCCAAATAATAGAGTGGACTTAACGAAGCTGTTATGCACAAAGACATGATGGGAAAAGTATTTATATGGTTAGTGATGTATTTTGAGACTGATACAAAAATGGCCCCTGAAGAGGCTCATTGAAAAAAAATAACAAGGGACCCAATTGCGTTAATGCTAACTTACACCGGGAACAAAACTTTGCCATAGAGCAGAGCCCAATCTGCAGAAAATAAAACTATTCACAAGTTAGCACAGATATATTTTACAAGACATTCTAACAAAATAATGATATCCATAGTTGAAATATACCAGTGGATTCAGCAGTGGAAGCGAAAAAAGTGATGGAATGAAATAGCAAAATCTTTATTAAAATTTGGTTCTGGTATGCATGAGGTCAAATATGTTCCAGTTCAGCTGGCATTATCTGTCCTTGCCAAATCTGTGATCACCACTAACAACAGTATAGCACCCAGATTCTCAACACAAATTACTCAGGGATAAACAAACGTATTGAATCAAACAGACATTTGCAGAATTAGAAGACATTTGTCTGTGTGAGAGGTGCACTTTGCTTAGTTTTCAAATAGTGGAAATTGATAACTCCACAGGCAAAGTTCTGATCAAAATTTCTGTTACTGTTCAGATTTACTGAACATTTATTTTGTGCCAGGCACCATTCAAAGCCCACAGATAAACTCCATATGTTCAGTACTCTAGTTCTACCAAAAAATTCATGGAAATTTCCCCTTAAACTAGGTTTCTGAAGTCTAGGATGCTCAGTGATGATTTTAGCCTCAGGTACAAAAACACTGGTCACCCAAACCATTTATACCCTATAATAGAAGCAAGCATTTATGCATTCTTCACAGATAACGATCTAATTCTAGTTAATGTATTCAGGAATATTGAAGTTCATTAATTCTATTCTGGTATAATTTTCATTCTCTTATGTAAAGAATGTTGCCTTAAGGTCCCCAATTTAATAGAAACTATTTAAACTTCACATATACATATGTTTCCCCTCTCTGTTTTATGTTTTACACTAAAACAGAGTTAAATAAAATATTTTGGAATTAATTAAACAAATAATTAAGTATGAAGTCCAAAAATGTAGGTAGAAACACTATATTACTGAGTTTTCTGATGAGTTTTTTCCTCTTGCTGGAGTTCTTATTTCAATTTCATACTTTGATGTTGGAGTATAGAAACTACTCAGAATAAAATGAAATGAATGAAGTAATTAATAATAGAATTGATAAAATTAATTTGAATAAGAAACAGGCTGATGTTCTCATATGACTTGAACAATAAACTGTCTTTATTGAAAATTGCAAGAGAAGATATCCAGAATTTTTTAGAAAGTGGTAATATCCTTGAAATGATCCTATAGCCATGCAAACTGGTGGCTCTCATCTACAAGTTTAAATTTAAGATAAGACATTATCATCAACTTCATACACATAACTAAATACTTAATGATTTAAGAGGGCATGGTCTTTCATATTCTTTTAACAGAGCATAGGCCTTATGTTTGTTTTTCTGTTATTTCATATGTACTAACAGGTCAATCATATAAGAAGAAAATTATTTCCCCTTCATCTGTTCATATCTAGAGGACAAATATATGGTAAAACCAGGGAAACAAAAATGAAGAAAAAAGGAAATGTATATGTTGTGTATGAAGAAAATAAAAATATAAACAAGATGCTCAATAAGTCTTCATATATCAAGGATCTTGGTTATCTATTTTAGTTCTCATTTTTCTTTCCTATCTTTCATTTTTTTCATTGTCAAAATGATTATCTACAATCCCTAGGCATCTATATCTCTTACTCTTTATTTTCTACTTGTAACCTAGCTAGCTAGCTATTTGCCATACATTAAAACTTTTCATTCTACATTTATAGAAAAACTTATGCTTTCACTTGCCATTCTCAAGTCTGGTATTTCACACACACACACACACACACACACACACACACACACACACGTGCACTCCTCCCCAATGTAGCTGAAGTAAAAAAAGAAAAAAGTATAAATAATAACACTTCCCAAATTACACCAAAAGCAACAATGAAATAACTGGATTTCTTTGATAGTAACCTACAACTGTCTCTCTCATCCCTTTCAGAAGAAAATTCACGAAGGGGATTTTCCATGTGTTCTCTAGCTTCATGAAGTTATTCAATAAACTAAAAAAGAATCAATTCATGAATATTTTTGAAAAAAGCACAGTTATTTTTCTGGGGAAACATTAGCACCAGGACCTTTCAAACATCTACAAGTAGAGAAGCACACGGAGGATACCATTTGTGGCCTTGCCAAGGCTCTTTCAAGACAACCCACAAGGCATGAGATTTCAGACACAAAACTGATCAGTTGAATATCGGAAATGACTGGAATGGTCCTGTTCCTGTGAGTTCTGGCTGTCTGAGCAGCTCGTTTCACCACTTCAT
>CM053608.1:53686821-53793887 GCA_028646535.1 Procyon lotor
GGGGAGGGGAGTGCAGAGCAGAGGGGTAGAGAGGGGAGAGAGAGAATCTCAAGCAGACTCCATGCTGAACGTGGAGCCCAATGTGGGGTTGGGGCTCCATCCCACAATCCTCGGATCATGACCTGAGCTGAAATCAAGTCAGTCGTTTAGCTGACTGCACCACACAGCCCCTCTGATTATTCTTTAAGAAGAAATTGATTAGGAGGAGTTTTGATCTTCCAGCAATAGAATTTCTACTGCTGTTTGGTTAGTTTCTTGGAAGAAGCCTGTCATTGTGATGCAATCTTCATCATTTCCATGTTTTCCCATGCATGGGGCCTTCTGAGGTGGCATATGGAGGCAGCCCTATTGTCAATGCTAAAGTTAATGTGAAAGTACAAAGAAGGAACTTTAAATTCTCTCTCATGTTAAGAACAATGAGATTAAATACACTAATTTTTCTCTCTCTGAATCTTAGTGGTTCTAAATTCTACTCTTCAAGTTTGGGGGAATTTTTTAAAAATCTCATTTAGGCTATCAACTATTATTTTAACTTCTGTTTTTTTCAAGATCTGTTTACCCCTAAGCTGGGTTGGAAAATGCAAGTAGTAAAAGAAGAAACGCATGTTTTTATTATTAAAATGTCTTAAGAAGAAACTCCCTAAGTAAATGGGTTAGCCTTTTCGCACCCTAAAGGATGAGCAGCTATCCTTCCTGCCCACTAATGAGCTACCTTTGACCTAACTAAAACCATTTCAGGACCAGTTGTGTCTACTCGTTCACAAAGACCTCCCCCACCCCCATACCATTTCTATCCAATGGCTGTCTGCCTGATCTGTGTGCAATATTGTCCGCCAGCATGAACGATTTACAATGGGCACTTTATTTCTGTAATTTAAAAGGAAAAAGAGAGCGAGAAACAACTACCGATGCAAAATATCATTTTTTCCTTTCTAATGGATGAGTAATAACCAGGAGATTTCTGAAAAGCTGTCCAGGGTGCCTGTCAGAGCTGGCAAAATTTCTGACCCAGAGAAATAGATTCACGAACAGGCCCTGTGATTATGAGTTACAGGCCCCTTTGGAGCAAGCTGCTTAGAGAAGCACCGGAGAAATTATAAAACTAGTCTAAATACTTGGCACATATTCATACGTACATACCATTTTGCACAGAAGAAAATATATAAAAATGTGTGTTCTGAATTAAATATAAAAGAACATATATGGAATATATGCTATATGAGAACTCTACAATGAAACCCTATTTCAATAGATGCGAAAGGGCTGGAAATCAGGAAATGGTTATAAATTAGACCAGACTTTGGCACCTTGCAAATCCATATTCCCATCAGCCCCAATCCTTGTGCTCCAGTGTAACTTGATTCTGAAGATCCTCTTTGTGGTCTGATTTGGAACCTATTACCTCCCTTTTGAAAGGAGAACAATAAGGGAGGGGAGCAGGAATATGTGAAGAAAGGTAACAATAATCCACTTGAATTAAGGGATCATTTTGCTTCGTGTTCCCTTTCAGTCCCTCCTGCCCTTGCGTAGATCTTGGCAACGGTTGCTGTTACGGTGCCAATTTAGCGGAGGCAGTGGGCACGGTGCTGGAGTGGAGAGGAACAGCGTAATGTCTCCAAACGGAAACTGTTTGTCAAACACCAGAAGCCAACAGAGTGAATTAGGAAACTAGGGGTTAAAACAACTGTGATCATTCAAATCTGCGCTTTGTTCTACACGGGATTTCTCCTAACAGGGGCAGTTCAGCAGCAGGTGCCTCGGGAAGACTTGCAACTCGGGCTAACTTTCCTGTAGGCAGTCTCTCAGAGAGCTGTTTACTTTGCTGAACTGAGAAAAGTGTCTCCAGTAAGTGAGGAGTCATGCACTTTGCAAGATATACGGGATCGGCACAAGATTATCTACAGGGACTTGACCTGAAAAAGATGAATGCAACGTTCATACAGTTCCCATACACATAGTAAGTTTCTTGGACAAAAACCAGTTAAAGTGGCAATTTGGCATCCTGTGGAAGAAACATCTGGTTGGTTGACTACAATTTCATTTGTGAATCAGCAGTTTTGGCACTGTACAGACACAATCAGAGATTAATTTTATGACGTTATCCGAGGTTATTTGTGCTTCGTTTTAAAACTTAGGCAAATGTCCAAGCGTGATTGGAGGAATGATACAATAATAACTTGGTCTAGTGAGTAAATTGTGTTAATACTAATGGGATAAATAATTTAAATAGCCATTTCTGTCATATTTACAGTCTGCAAAATACCTCTATAGGTACTATATCAGGTTCTCATGATGACTCTATAAGGTAGACAAAGGAGACATTTTCACTTTCACAGTTGAGGAAACTGAGGCCAAGGAAGTTACCTGGCCCAAGGTAACTTTTCAAACCAGAACTTTAATTCAGATCATCTGATTCCAATTCCAGTGTTAATTTGCAGTGCATGAAGACAGAGGGCTTTAATGCCTGGTCAGGCTTGCTGCTTTTGGTTCAGAAGTGGGAGAGCAAGGAAGAATGAAATGGAGCCTCACAGTTCAGAATCTGTTGTAGAATAACAGTGTGTGTTTGTGGATATCGATAGAGACAGTCCGCATGTACGGTAAGCGTGCACATTTGCATTTTGTGTGTAACTATGCCCCACAGACAGCGATCAGCATTCATATGGCTCGTGTGGTTGAAAGTGCATTGGTGACTCTGGTCTCAGTCAGTTTTTACATGCCCTAGAACAGTGAAGGCTCTTCTAAGTTAGCTGTTACCATTACCCTATTAAGAAGATCTGAAATAGTGGGGACAAACAGGTAGGTGTTGTAAAGGGTGCCAAACAACACCACCGTCATTGTCAGAGTACCCGGGGTAAGAGACAACGCTCAGAGTCTATCACATGTGAAGCTGGCTTTCGGAGTCTCAGTTTTCAATTTGAAGAAGGTGGACCGTCTCTTTATTTCAGTGTGTTTACGAATGTACCGTTTCCATTTTAACAAATTCCAAAATACCCAACCTCCTTTTTTTTTTTTTTTTAGAGGCAGTATTGGCGTGGCATTCTGAATGTACAGTGAAACTCAGACGGAGTGGAAATTTAGTTTGCTATCGGCTAATAACTTCTTCCTAGCAGTTCAACCTAAAATTCAGGAAATTGACTCTCCACATGTGTGTGCCCAGGAGCACTTAAACAGAGGCAGTACCTGTGCATAAGAGGAAGAAGGTGACAATGGTAAAGAATACGAATGCCACAGAACATGGTGAGCTGCCTAGGCTTGGTTTTTCATTCCTGCCCTTTTTTCACATTTCAAGAATAAAACAAAGAACAAGCTAACAGCAAGAGATTAATGCAAAAAAGGTGGCTCTTCCCCAAACATTCTGCCTTTTTATCCTACTGTCTGGAAAATGAATTGAGGCTTCGGGAACTAGCAGTGCCTTTGCATTTTTCTTCATTAGGAAGTGTATTTGTAAAACAAGCTCCAAATTTTTGCCATTCATGATTCCTGGTCACAGGGTGAGATTCTCCAGTGACACGGTCTTCAATGTATACGAGCCAAAGGATCATTTCTCATCCCGGGCTCCCGACGTCGTGAAGGCGCCGCCGAAACCACCCCTCCCACACTCTCCACTTCAACAACAGCAGCTCATTATCAGAAGCACGTTGCAAAGGGCGGTACAAGCACAAAAATCAATCTGATTGCCTGGATAGCTCTGCAAAATCATTCCGGGGAAGAAAAAAGAAATGTCGGGGAAGAAGGGAGAAACGGGGCCGGGAGGTGGGAAAGAGCCTGAATGAGGACATAAGCCCTCACAGGCCCATAAGGACTGAAGTTTAATGGCTGAGTGCTTGTTTTGAACTGTGACCCGAGGTTTGGCTGGCCACTAACAGTGGCATGCCTCATCAGCCACTGTCATGGCCACCCCAGGGTATACCTCCAGCAGGGAGTCGGCTCCGTATCCTGAATTCTCAACTACCAGCTACCCACTGCCTCCTCCGCGCGCACTGCTGAGACCCTGCCGAGAAATCAGCATGCAACCCAAGGAAGCATCCTTTCCTCTGGAATAAAAATTAATATTACTTGTCATATTTCATGTCTGAGCTCTTTTCATGCTTTATCCTCTGGTAATGAGGGCTAAATTACCAATATTAGTAGATTTTCATGGCTAGCACAGAAAGAGCTGTTACCAGAATAAATGTTTGCCTTGCTTCTGTTGGACACAGGCTCTGCTAATGCAGCTTTGCTAATTATTTCTAAATAGGCAATAATCTGCATCCCCTAGTGCTGGATAGTGGATTGGCCACGTACCTGCTATTTCCCTTATTTACATGTTTTACAACTTTATCAACTACACTAATTACACTCTGAGCACTGTTTAAAATTTTCTGTTAATAGAGATACAATGATGCACCAGAGGATGTGTATTTATGCCATAATTACGCCTCTGTTCCTACGATGCAGTCTCCAATTAGCTGTCTACGGTGGCACAAGCAGCTGCCTGATATTCTAAAGCAGTGAAACATCTGCACGGCGGATGATACGCTCACATGGATTTTTTTTTAAGCCTAGAAATTTACACCCAAGGGAGTGCAGACAAATAGGAGCCTGTCATGTGTAGGGATGATTAGAAATCCTCACCATGGCAACATTGGAGCAGCCATGTCACAGAGTGAGGGGACACATGTCTAGATGAAGGCGCTAAAAACATTTGCCATTTTTTTTTTAGCTTCAGTCTTCCAAACTTCCCTCCCTCCCCCTTTCTCTTTTTCATATTCTTCCCTTTGCTTCTAAAGCCAACCAAAACAGCAGGTGAAAAGGCCAAAGTCTGCAGCCATGCAAGGCATATGACACCCGGGATTTAGTGTTAGGAAAAACAGTGCGCGATCAGCAATGTTAGACCCAGGAAATGTGCCGGGCCAGGCAAGGGGGTGCTGCATGTGTTTGGTTTGAAAAAATACTGTAATAATAATTGTTATTATTCTGTTAGTGGTCGGTTGTGTTTAGAGCAAGAGGCGAGATAAGAAAATAAATAGCAGACAGAATATGACTGTTGAGGTACCTTATTCCAAAGATGACACCTAATTTAAAATTTCCTTTTAACCCTCATTAACAGTTACAATTTCTGCATGAACAGTTGGCTAGCGCACATTAGTGAGAGTAGGGGAAGGCACACACATGTCTTCTAGTCTGATGTTGAATGTATTTCTTAATGGCTGCTTCTCTAATAAGCCTGCCTGTATAAAGACAGTGCATGGATGTATTTAACCATACCTAAAAAGGGTATTGAGCCCTATAGGCAAATAGGCAAATACGGAGCAAATACAAAAATACATCTTCCTCTTTCCTAGAACTGTATTGACTTGTGTGTCAGAGTAATTATAATTTTGTTAAGAATGACGTTGTACCTTGCCTATGATTTGACCATGTAGGGTTCAAAGATGTACCTCATGGCATTTATTGTTTTGCTCTAATGTATTGCCTTTATTCTAATATGAAAATGCTAAAGTTTAGTTTTTAATTTAAAATTGGTTTTCCAAGTAATTATCTTATCAGATGGTCATGGCAACACTTTATGATTAATAACAAAGACATGTTTAAAGGTATTTAATTAGCAGAGAGCTGAGAGGTGAAGGGGGCTGTGACTAGTGAAATAATTAGAGGGAAAATGCTTTAATATGAAGAGTAATTATAGGTAGGAGTAAAAACGTAACATATGTGCTAAATTATAAGCATACCACAAGCAATGTGAATTGCATTAAGCATCAAACCTAATCACTTAAAATCAGCACTTGTTCTGTGACCACAGTCCTGGTGGGAAGGTGCTAGGTTGTCCATATCTGTGTTAAAATGAACATCACTTCAGATTCTACTTTAGGAGCTCTAACGTCAGTGTGAGGACCAGATGATTCTATCATAACTGGACTTCTCTGGGGAATAGATCATTTTTTCAAACTGACCATCATTTAATTCATCCTCTTGAAGAAGAATACAATGTTAGGAAACGATTTTGTTATTTAGAGGCACACATAATAACTTTTTGTTAATAAACAAAGTGCTTGCGGGGCACCTGGGTGGCTCAGCAGGTTAAAGCCTCTGCCTCTGGCTCAGGTCATGATCTCAGGGTCCTGGGATCGAGCCCCACATCAGGCTCTCTGCTCAGCAAGGAACTTGCTTCCCCCTCTCTCTCTGCCTGCCTCTGCCTACTTGTGATCTCTGTCTCTCTCTCTCTCTCTCTGTCAAATAAGTAAATAAAATCTTTAAAAAAAAATAAACGAAGTGCTTGCATATATGCATATATGCATGCATAGATATGTAAACCCGGCAGCGCTTTCATACTATAGGCCTGTAGTATCAGATTTCAAAAAATTGGTATTTTTAGAAGTCGTGTATTTTAGAAGCAAGGTTTTATAATTCTTTGAAATGTTTAAAATAATTTCATAAGATTCTAATAAGAATGTTAAAGAAAAGATCATTCTGAGTTAACAGACTATATTAGCATTAGCTTGGGTTAATGGCAGATAAGTCTCCTAAGCCCACTTCTTCTAATTTCCCAACACTCTGGTACCACTGGGTACGCAATGATCAATATTTCAGTCAGCCCCCTCAGGCTCCTGGCTTTTATCAGACCATGGCACTAAGGTGCCTTATAGTGTTTACCAATGAAATCATAAAACATTATGTTAACAGTGAAAATGTCTTTCCTCTCCTTAACACTTCAGGTAATGAGGGAATTCGTTAGCTATTCAATTCCAAAAGAGAAACTGAGAGTTGCCTTCATTTTCCCACATCCAGCAAGTGAATTTTGAGTGCAGTCTTCTGGTGGCTACATAAACAATTCCTGTCATGACTCTGGTCTGTGGGTCTCATCGTTCCTCAGCATACCATATTTTGTACAAGCCTTATATTAGAGAAGTATGATACTGAAGATCCACCATCCACCACATCTGTCAGCATAAGGACAGAGTTTATCTGATAAACAAGTCATTTTTGGAAACTGCAGATGCTCCCACTGTGAAGTATTAAATGTGGCCCCGCTTAGATACATAGAATGGGGTTCCGGTCGACTGAACGCGGGCTGATAAGCTCTGCACAGCTCAGAATGCTGTTTGCCCACATACTAATGTTAAACAAAAGAAC
Organism: Procyon lotor; assembly: GCA_028646535.1. Lineage (NCBI taxonomy): Eukaryota > Metazoa > Chordata > Mammalia > Carnivora > Procyonidae > Procyon > Procyon lotor. The sequence continues at coordinate 53,693,935 of CM053608.1, forward strand.
CGCAGACTGCACAGAAAGGATGCGGGTCAGACCAGTAAATTGCTTAAACCCTTAGGCAGCCTTCTGAAAAGAAAAGGCATGAAAGAAGCTGATATGAGCTTTTATGCAGAATTGTTCTGTTTATTATCCCTGTTAAGGAAATGATGGCAAGTGCCTTGTTAAACTCTCCATTCCCACCAAGGCAAGAGGACTGACTCCCTCTAAACAAGATGCAATACGCCACTGGTCATCACTTGATAAACTGCACATCCCTTCTATATTATTTATCCATTATGAATACAGTAAACAGACAATAACAAAGCGGTACACATGATAACCATAAACGCTATTCAGTTGTGTCCTAGTTGCACCCAGGCTGATTTGTCACCAGGCCTTCCAAACTACTAACAATCTGTCCTGGGAGAAATTCATTTTGTATAAAAATTTCACCATCCTCCATTAAAGCTTTGTTCGTTTTCAATTGTGATGGCTCAATTTCAAATGGATTGCAGAAACAGTTTAATAATAAAATCAGAATAAAGTATGTCATTGTGGCAACATGTAAACTTGCCCTGAGTAAAGCAGGGATATAATTTTATTAGCAAACTTCTCCAGTGGATAACGTGACAGTCAATATCGAATCTCTGATGTGTTAGGGGTTTGGGCTGATGGAAGGTAGAGCAAGATTCTTGAGTTTGCTAGACTTTCAATACTTCCACTCACATGTGACCCCCTAAGAGAGAGCATCTTTTCTGAATGCAGATTTTTCTTCTAAGTTTCCCTCCCTACCCCTCCTCTCCCTCAGAGACACTCCCATTCTGATTCAGGGCTGGGACAAAGGAAATGAGGGAAGATCCCAAGGCTTAAGGACAATCTGGTGAGAGAACCCTAATAGATAAGCAATCCATTCCATCCAAGTCACAAAGCAAGCAAAGATTTGACAATCAAAGGGTCACTGTACAGAAGAAGGAAGTGAGACTAGAGGACATAAAGACAGACGCACAGGCAACTGCACCGACAATAAAAAATTAAAAATGACCCTTTGGTTAAAAGTGGTATAGCATGTCATTGAGTACTGCTTTGACATTTCCCTGTGGCTTTGCTCAACAGGCAACAAATGAAAACAATCTTGAACCTGTTCTGCTAAAGGTTCGGTGCAGGAGGCCTGTCCATACGTTGTCATCAGATAATCTTACAATCAAGGTCAGGCCTCAAGTATTGATGCCTACAGTAGCAACAGGTTTTTAATAGGAAATACTCAACTCTAATTGTTGAGTCCCAAATGTTTAAAAAACAAACAAAAATTTAAGAGGCGTGCACACACACACACACACACACACCCATTCCCCCTCCCCAGAAACACAAACACACAAGTACATACTACTAAGACTCTTCCCAATTAGAATCAAATTTTAGAAAAAATAAAAGTTTAAGAGTTCTAACCTTAAAAGGGACACAGAAGCTGAGAAATATATTTTAAACAGAGTACTAAAATGGTAACAAAGAGAATCCCACCCAGCAAAAGGGGAGTGGGAGGGGAGGAGGAGGCCTGCCCAAGCACATGTGACTGGGGATTGTAAGTACTCAGTATGACCCGCAAAGAGCTCATCTAAGGACAGACATCAAAGGATTCTGTTTGAATCACAACAGAGATTCATAGAAGTAAAAAAAAAAAAAAATCATCTCTAGGTTTTAAAAAAAGAAAAAACAAAACACACACACACACACACACACACACACACACACACACACGGTTCTGACACTGTGTGACATTGCAACTCTAGTGAATGGTCCATGGAGGGAGCTGTTGACACAAGTTCCTGGGTGGAGATAAAATGACACCATTACATCCATCTGAAAAGAAGGAAAGGGAAGAGAACTTAACTAAACAACACATCTGAAATGATTTGTAGAAATAACTTTCCTAAGGCGACAAATTCTGTTCTCCAAGGACATCACCTAACAGACGTCCCTCCCAGGCACTTCTGAAGGCTCTCTCCGTGCCTGCCTCAGCTCAGTGTCTCAGCCCCGTCCATCCAGAACACAGGCAGATAGCCTTCAGAGCACGCAAATAAGCCACCACTCCAAAGAGGAAAGCTCCGAGAAAGGCTAGGAGGAAGTGAGTTAACCCCTCCAATGCCAGCCATATTGTTACGGTGATTATTTACTCAGGGTAACACTGGAGGTAAATAGATTGGAAGGATGCTCTCATCAAAAGGCTAAATTCAGATCGCACCTAAGAAGTAGTGTCTTTTTGCATATCCTCTGACTCGAAAATGCATAATGGGTGCATCACTTCAAATAATTTTCATTTCACACATTTGCCTGTATAGAAATTTTGCAGAGTAAGGCTTTCTTTTTCTTCTAATTCCTTGGCAATAGGCATTGACAGGCTTCAGATGATGAAAGGAAAAAAATGATATATGTGGACTGAGTATCCTCGCTGCTCAGGATTTATTCCCAAAGACCTTTACCCACCTAATCTGGAGGGTCTTTCAGGGCACAGAGCTCACCTCTGCTTCAGCTCATCTGAGGAAGACCTATAGGAAGCCACACACTTTCACGGGGTCTAGGGCCAGCAGTGGGAATATTTGTTCACCAAAAATGGGATAAGCCTTTTTTAAAAATTGCAGACTTTACCCCCCCTCCCCTTTCCTTTCTTTAGACATCTATGTGTGAGAGGGTGAAAAGCTCAGCTCCACAAGGAATAATACTATGTAACTTGATAAACTTGAATTAATTTGGATTAATTAAACTTTTGGAAAATTAAATTTTTTTAAACAACACACGTATATATATTCTTTTAGAAAACCTACCACAAAGGCTATAATCTGAGGTTAAGGAATCTTTTGAAAGCACAAATATTGAAATTTACTTTTCAGTTTCTATGAAATTTATACTCATATTCAACTATTAAGACAAAACATTTCACCCTTAGGTCATAAAAATTGTCTATGTTCTTGTGTGAAAGATTCTCATGAATTAACATTTGCTAAAAATAATGAACATAAAAACTAACAATATTAAAGCCAGGTTTTGACCCTATGTATACTTGGAATGGTACTAAAGAGGTACAGCTAGACCAGGGACATTTTTTCCATGCCATTTTGGTAAAAATTTATGAAATGGTGAGTCCCCTACTTGAGTCTTTAAGGATTACCTGGAGTTAAATGCTCCTTTGCTAGTAATGTCACATTTATCCTCCTCAGAAACTTATGATGTGGGACAGAAGTTATTATTAATATCAAGGATTTAAATGGACAAACTAGAGTAAGACGTTAATGATCATTAATTAATGTTTTAATTAATTAAGAGGAATGCTTTTTATTCTGTTCATATGTTTTCAGTAGCTTCTGCTTTTTGCAGAATAACTTCAGGTCCTGGGGAAATTATGAAATACTATTTCTGATATATAGCCTGTAGTTCATTCTCAAAAACACACTGCCTGTTATTCATAGCACTAAAGATTTACATGTGGACCCATTAAATTTTTTTTATTTTCTAATAAAGAATCTTTTCTAATCAAGACAGCTGTCTTGTGTCTGAATTGCAGAGGTGTTTCCGAAGTGTGCTAATTGGTCACTCTGCATGAATGTTACAGTTCTGTCAGTTATTTAAATTCAGCCATACATAAGAACAGATGAGGAAACATTAAAATGAAAATAGAAAAAAAAACAAATAAAAGGAATGAAAGGTACTGATGGAGCAGCTTGGTATTTCTGTTAGTGTGAATGTATTTTGACATCAAACATTTCTAGAATCATATCAAAATGAAAAACATGTTTTAGACTTTAAGGAAATGTATATGTAGGCTGTGTTTATATAAGTTAAGACATCATAAAGGTTAAGACTGAGACTTTCAGAATCAAATATATGCATATTTAACCTCCACTGCTTAGCTGTGTGTCATCCTAACCTACTTGACCTCTCTGATCTCAGTTTCCTTATGTATAAAATGATCATGGTAACACCTAATGCATAAAGTTGATGTGAGAATTAATTGATTAGTTAATGTGACAATACAATAGTGTGGCCAAATTTGTATCAATTCAGATAACGAAAGATTTCGTACTGAATTAATTTCTATTTTGATTTTATTTAGAATAAGCCATTGGAGATAAAAATTACTGGATCAAAAAAAGAATCAATACATGTATTGACTGTGTACCTAACATTCTTGATTATTTGGGGAAAGAAAAGTTTAAAAAGTTTCCTGAAAAAACACAGTATCTGGATGTGGGGGTTTCAGCCTTCATTTCTTCTCAGGAGAAAATCCTGTTTCTCAGAGACCCCCTCCACAGACCCAGTGGTTCGGATATGCTTTGTGGCAGTGGGGAACTTCCTGGGGAAGGAGTAATAGGCTCCTTCTCTGATGTACTCTGAGTCTGGGGCAGCCTCTTTAGAAATCCATTACTTTGGTTTATAGGTTGATCAGATGAATAGGAACCTTCCGGAATAAAAGAGGAGCACTACTGACAGACACTCTCTGACAAGAGTAAACCTGTGTTCCCTCGAGCAAACAGGGACTTGCGCTCCATCTATTTGTAGGTATCACTCTGTTGGAGAGGTATTTGTTTTAATTAATACACGAAGTCAATGCCTTGTGAACCATTTCCCCCTTAACCCCATGTTTCTCACTTATGAGTGAGGCAGATTCTGAGTAAAAGATTTTGAGTGAATTTCAAGGAACTACTTAGGCTGTTAAATAAATATCACTCACTCTAGGGTGTGATGGACATCTCTGGGATACAGAAATTATTTTCTGCAACGTGGTATTCTTTAAAGCAGAGACTGGTAAAAGTTTGCTTATGTTTTTGGGTAACACCAATACCCTTCATGGAAAAGGAGTCTGCTGGATTAAACTAAACAGAAAACACCCAGCCATTTTTCAGACAATTTCAAAAGAACGTTGAAGTCTGACATTAATGCTTAGTGAGTTTTGTCTTCACATAAAAATGCAGGCTATTATAGATTTGGAAAATATGTATTTTTATGTCTGTGGTGGTATCGCCACTGCCTCTGACTTAGGTAGCGACCCCACACTGAGGCAGTGAAATTCTGGTGTGTTAGCGACGATGCTACAACATACCTTTCTGGCCAGCTGAGATTACCAGAAGCCAACCCCGTGAGAGCTGCAGGAGCCCCTCTAGTTGGGTACAGGATCATCTTGCCATCAAATGTGACCTGACACGCTCAACAACAGTTGATATATGTGCAGTAGTTACTAAGGGTAACTCTTGATCAATATGTCAGATTTCAAAAGCGATTGCAACAAAGTAGACTCTGGATTATGAGGGATCTGAATGCACAAAGGCAATAGAAGGACAAATCAGGCAGGACTGCCTGCATTTTGCATGTCAAAGGACAGAGCACATGATGCTGGATCTATAAATGCTCCGAGTACTTAAGAAGGCAGTAGGCTGTGGATCATTTGGTGGGCTAAAAATGTTAAACATTACAAGTTAATTATTAGTAAGGAGAAGAAAGAGAAGAGGAGCATGAGCACACAGAATTCTGTAAAGCCCGGTAATTCTGTCCAGGCCTGTGACTTGCTCAGACCTCACCTAAACAGCCATTAACATGATAATGTGCATTAATCCCGCCAAACACAACTCATCTGTCATCCGCAGTGGCAACCCATCTGTGTGCATGTTGAGGAGGGAAATTCACAGTTTTAGCTGTCCAGGGATTAGCTTCAGAGGAAAGGCTGATTTTCCGTAATTCTTTGCTAGGAAAGCACTCATTTGTTTGCATTTTTTGAAGCACCTATTTACTTTTCAGCTTTCATCATCTCCCCAACATCTTAAGCAGAAGCTAAGCAGAGGATGGATAAAATGGCAATAAAAACATCACAGGACAATCAGGCTGAAGCCTAATTTTGTTCTCTCTCAAAGTTTGTGATATTCATTTTTACTTCTTTGGCTGATCTCAGATATGCTCTCTATCAGCACAAAGGAAAAATGTACATATTTTTATATCTTTAAGTGTTGTTCATTAAGGGGTTATGCTCTTCTATGTTGCTTTTATCTAACTGATATAATATGTGCAAAAACCTATGCATGTCTTATTATCATATATGTCCTCTGTTGTGTGGACAAGAAAAAGAAGATACTGCATCAGAGAAGGTAAGAAAAAAAAAAGCTTAATTTCTTTTTCTCGCTACTTATTTAAAAGCAAGCACAGTGATTTTTCTCCCCTCCAGGAAAACTTATCTAGTGGCTAAATAGTCTTCTTTTGGGTCATATCTACTTTAGACAAAATTATATATGAATAATAAGCAAACACAAACTTTCTTCTAATGCAAATCTACAAAAATATAAGAAGCACTGGCAAGAAAAATGCCATTAAATGTTTTTGAGGGTAAACTAACTATTCCATTCATTCAGTTTAGTGGAAAGAAAAATCAGTCACAAGGCATCATGACTGGTTGGTTGACTTAATTGTTCACTTTTCAATGGGTTATGTTGGAATAATCCAGCAATGACCTTCTGTTTTAAAGAAAAGATGCAAATAACCATTTAAAAAATAGCCATCATCAAGCAACCAATTTGGCTGATTTTTCATCAAAATGACTTGTCATTTAACTAGACTGATTAGCAAACTGATTTTAAAAATCATGCTCTTCTACATTTGGGCACAGTCAGGCATTTTTTTGTTGTTGTTGCTAATACTCACAAGGGTAGTAAATCTCATTTATTTTCATTTTCCCAATCTAGAATGTCCTACTAAAGTGTATCCTGTGGGATGTTCAAAGATCTTACATTCAGAGTGTTTCCTCATATTTAAGTTTGTTAAAAATTAGGCTAAATAAAATTAATAAGGTTAACTCATGACAGCACTTCCGAGTTAATGAATTTTGTACATCCTTAAGTAGGAAACACATGAGGAAATTATTTTACATTTTAGATTCTGTTTCCTCATCTGTAAAGTGCAGGAAAAAGCAGGATCTAAAACCAGTTAACACAGGCAAAGCAAAGAGTAAACACTTAATCAAAGTTAGCTAACTTTGTTAGCATGCATATATTTTCCAGACATATTTGGGAAAGTATCTTTTTCCCGAGTGACATTACTTGAAATCAGATTTGCAGAACACACTCCTGGAAACATTACCTGACCCTAACATTGTAAAATTTCTATTGTTAGGAATATCTATTGGAGAATCTCTCCAATTGATAAATCCTCAATGTGAAAAGATCCTAAGAGCAGGAATTTTTAAAAAGTACCCCATAAAGAAAGATAATTAAAATTAAAGGCAAGACATTCAAGATAAAAAGATCAAGCCATAAAACTTGTTACTTGAACAACTTCCTTTGGGGTACCTGGTCCTGAGCATTCATTACCACCTGTCTATCACACTTGGCAAATGAAACAGATGTTAGAAAGCTGACACATTAAAGGAAGCACTACTATTTCACTTTTGTTTTCTTTTTTCTTGCTTGTGAGATGCTACTAATGGAAATGACATAGAAATCAGTGTATGACAGCACTTCTGAAAAAGAACATCTATGTAAAAGAGCATGAAGGAAGTATGAAAGAATCTAGCAAGCTCCATTTGGGCCTTTAGACCTAATGGCCCAGATTTGGCCCTCAGATGTGCATGCATGCACGAGGTAATACCGAATTTGACCAGAGCTGTGCAAACAGTCCTAAAGCGAAATGACTCAGATGCTTGATGCCTAAAGAATTGGAACTGCAATTTCCCGATGAGATAGTCATTGAAAAGCTACTCAGGCACAGAGGAAATATTCTGTTTCATCCTCATGGAGACCGGAGTGACATTTTAAGAGGAAGAAATGTTTTGAGATTGTAAGTTTGTTTTTCCTTCGAGAGCTAATAACCAGATTTCTTTGAATCCATTAAAAGCAAATTTTGTGATATAAAACACATATTGTTTCAATTGTTTGAAAGTATGCAAGTATTTGTGATCTATCAAACTGAGTGAAAGACTTAAAACTTGTGTATGTGTACCAAACTTCAGCTCACCAGAGTGAACTCAGTACATTTGCTTGAATATGCAATGGTGCAATCACTAAAATAAATGTACTTGCTGCACTCAATTAAACATTGTATTGTACATGTGTGTTTATTCAATTGTGTGACGATACAGTGATTGAAACACACACGCTTGCCACATTTGTCTCAATCTGTAGTGCATTTATTTAAATGTACAATCAATCATTGCCCTCTGCTTCTACTTTTGCCTCTGTATTTTTAAAGAATCCTAGTATAAACCAGTGTGTATGCTGAGACGTGGTGAAGAACTGGATTGCCCATGAGATAAAGGAGTACAAAACTGGAAATTTCAGGGAAAGAAAGTATGCTACTGACATGTGTAAATGGACGACTACCATGGAGTCTAATACATAAAGTCAGAGCTTTATGTTTTGAACTATTCCTGTTGATAAATGCGTCAAGTATGGTGATATTAATATATGTTTAACAGTAATTCACAAAAATAGTGTAAAAGGTGTTCAAATCTATATTACAATATTTAATTTTTATTTGTATATGGCTTTATTTGAGTCTTATTCCATATCATTAGTTATTTGAAACATACTTATTAGTGTACCATCAGTCTCTACTATTGTTTGAATTTGTTGTGATTCTCATTTTTCTGTGTGTTATGTGTGTAAATTCTTCCTCAGAGTACAGTACATCTTATTGTGTAATTTTAAAAAGTAATCTCATCTTCTGTAGGGCTTTGTCTGTGCCTATTCTGTGTGGTCTGAGCTAAGGAAATGTCCTTCCAGAGCAAATTTTTCTGGCTTATATTATGGTTTGGGAGCCTAAGTCAGGGGTTCCTTATTCTCACAGACCATTTTTCTCTCCATCTGGTGCCAAGGTAGAGAAAGATAAACTTCCCTTCTCACTCCTGGACTTTTGCCCATGACTTTCACCCAGAAAGTGCTTTTCTCCTGTGCTTGACATGGCCAACTTTTCTCATATTTTAGACCTTAATTTATAGCTTACTTCTTTAAAGAAACTGTCTCTAAAGACATTTCTACTGTTTTTTTTCTTTTATTTATATATTCATTCAATTAGTATTTATTGAAGGTTCATAAAATTACAGGTACTGGGAATATGGTGATGAGACAGGACAGATGCAATCACTATACCCAAAAAATTGATAATCCAGCAATGTGACCCTTCTATTCTCGATCTCCTTAGTCCATTAATGTAATTTACTTTTTCTGCTTGCTTCCATTTTTTTTCCTTCGTTTCTCTCTTTTGCTAGCCTATGAGTTTCCTAAGAATGAACACTCTGCTCACCTAAATTTTTCTCAACACACAAATGGTGCCTGGAACATAATAGGCAGTGAAAAAAAAATCAGATGAATCACAGAGGACCCTTGAACAATGCTGAGATTAAGGGCACTGATCCCTCACACAGTAGAAAATCCACGTATGGCTTTTGACTCCCCCAGAACTTAACTACTAATAGCTTATTATTGACCAGAAGCTTTACCAATAATACAATGGTCAATTAACACATATTTTGTATGATACATGTACTATAAACTGCATTCTTACAATAAAGTAAGCTAGGAAAAAGAAAATCTTATTAAGAAAATCATAAGGAAGAGAGAATACATTTACAGCATCATACTGCATTTATGGAATAAAATCCACATATAAGTGGACCCATGCAGTTCCAACCCATGTTGTTCACCAGTCAACCGTGTAATTAATTAAGAGGTAGATGAAGTTAGTCCCCACAATGATCCAAACCAACGACTAATTTTGCTAGTTTGCAGTTAAAGATGTAGAAGCTGATGGTACTAAGGACATGTCCAAACCATGCTGCTGGTCAATTATGGAATTAGAGATTAATGTGAAACCATTAATCTGTGATTCAGGGTCCACACTCTTCTCTATGGTATTCTGCATTATTTTACTATGCAATACTTATTAGGCGACAGTAATTAGTTATGAGATAACCAGAGGAGAGCAAGGTTCAAATTCACAAAAGTTTCTTAACCTCTCTCATTTCTGTAGTGAAGGCAGTGATAATACCTGATTCATAGATATACCATAAACATTGACTAATATGATAGATGTATAGTGCTTAGAACAGTGCAAATATTGCTACTGTCGTGATTATTGTAGTGATTATTGTAGTGATTATTCTTTTTACCCAAGAATAAAAAAATATGTAATTGTCAGAAGCATCTTCTGTGTGGAAGTTATTTGAATTATATACACGTACCATTCCTCAAAAGGCATTCAATCTATACGTGTTGGGCAGATAGATAAGTGGAGGAGGAATAAAGAAGGAATAACTTTATTGCTTTGCTGAAGAAAGAATAGATGGCAAAAAGATTGCAAACATAAACAATACTTTGAAAACTATTAAGCAAGCAGTCTCTTAAAGTATGGTTAAATACAAGAGTGCTATGCATTTGTTAAAAGTAGAGAAACCTCTAGGGATCAGAGCAGTCCAAAATTTTAGACCAGACTTTTTTAACTTTCCTATGTAAGTCTTGAACTACCCAACGCTTATAAAATAGAGTTATCAGTAAAAACAGAAAAGGATGATGATGACACTTAACATATCTGACAAGGCCATTATCATCATCAAAAGTAGTTTTTGTTTTTATTTTTTTTTTAAGATTTTATTTACTTATTTGACAGAGAGGAGAGAGATCACAAGTAGGCAGAGAGGAAAGCAGAGAGAGAGGGGGAAACAGGCTTCCCATCAAGAAGATAGCCCGATGCAGGGCTCGATCCCAGGACCCTGAGATCATCACCCGAGCCGAAGGCAGAGGCTTAACCCACTGAGCCACCCAGGTGCCCCCAAAAGTAGTTTTTAAAACATAAAGCATTTTGATACTTTAAAATACTATACACTTTGCAGATATGATTACTTTTAGCAATAATTGACAACAAGCACCTGACTTAAGGCAAAGAGAAAAGGACCCAAGTGTCTGTCATGATTTCACTCACTTATTTGAAAGTTTCAACTGTTTTTTTTTTCCTGTGAGACTCAAATAGAGGTTTTCTTTCTTATCTCTATTCAGAGGACTGGGTTACTAGGGGTCTCCCTTTAATCCACGGTAGAAGGGGGTTGAACCAAGGTGGTAGGAAGCTCATGAGAAGGGATACTTGGAAGAACAGGACCTCAGCAGGGACCATCCAGAGAGCCCCGAGGACACCTCTCCCTGTCTCCTAAGAGTCTGAACAACTTCCTGCTATTTACTAAACCTCAAAAGGCAAAGATTATCCTCCTCGTCAACTAAGGTAGGCTCACTGCGAGTTCTTGGAGGAAAATGCATGCCTCCCTCTCCATAAAGGACAGCTACCTGACCAACAGAAGCCAGGCTCTGGAGCCCAAGAGGACCTATATTAGGTGGGAAGCTGCCTGGCTTACAGCTGACCAGCCCAGGATGGAAACAGTTTACTTCCAGCAGGAAGAACTTGTCGCTTGACTCTGGGCCACTTAATTATGAATCCTGCTTAGCCTTTGGACACCATCAATCTTACCATATCCAGATGTTTACTACTTTGACTATGTCATTTTTACCACATTACGCTGGTATCAGCACCACCTGCCTGAAATGTCCCTGCTCAAGTCCCTGATTACTGGTATAATTACAGCTCCCTAGTTTGCACAAGACAGTCCCAGTTTGCATCTGTTGTGCCTGTATGACACCCAAGCTCCCTTTTCACTGTCAAAAGAGACCTGGATTGGGTCATAAATTGTATGATCATACTGCTATACCACGACTGTGAAGGCATCTGCCTTCAAATTCATTCAGTAATGTATCCATACCCATGTAGATAAATCAATCACTGTGGATAGTTTTTACCATCCAAGAAAACTAATAATGATTAAAAAACCTAGTAATTTGACTCCTAATGCCACTGATTTATCAGTAGCCTATATACTGTATGTTCCTTGCTTAGTTATTATCCGTCTTCTCCAACTGGAATGTAATTCCCCTAAGGGCAAGAACTTTTTGTATCCTTAACATTTAGAAAGTAATCAATAATTTTTTTTTTTTTGGCTAAATAAATGAATGAAAGAAATCCAAGAGCTAAAGTAGCAGAATTTGAACCTTACCATGATCCCAGAACCATAGCAAGGTCTTTACATATACTGTATTTTATAATCATAACTACAACTACATAGTGCAAATATTACTTTTAGAGATGAACAAACCAAGGAAGGGCAGAGTACGTAATTTGGCCAAGGCCACATGGCCAGAATACTTTGCACCCAGGATATGCATGAGACCTTGGTGCCATGGTGCTTAGCTAGCCTGAGATGTTCTAGCTCAACATCCCAGGTTTTCCACTTTCCAATATTTTGTGGGAGCAGAAATAGACCAGCCCTTTTTTGTTTTGTTTTGTTTTAGCTCATTTGAGGAAGATAAGGTTTAGGTAGAATTAAATACTTTCAGTTGCTTAAGAGATTTTTAACCAATAAACTGAAAACTTGTCATGCTTCCAAGTCTGAAGAGTCATTAATGAAAAAAGCATATGCTTCATTTCAGTATTTCCTTAAGATGGTTAAAATAGCTAACACACAATCAGGCAGTGTTGACTGCACTATCACCATCTTCCTAGTAGACAGCAGAGGGAACTGTTAGTACATTCAGCAGCGAGGTGTAAACAGGCTACTGCAAAAGGGGGAAAGGCAACCAACTACAGTGTATGTTGCACTTAGATCTCTTCTCATCTTAAATGTTAGGCCATTTTATTAGGAGCTTCTCCAAACTTGACAACTTCTAGTCATTTCTGAATGATATCTCTAAAATACTGGTTTTGCACACTAAAGTACTTAGAATTTCTTTTTGAGTTTCTTTACCGGAATCTCATTGTCATTCAGATGAAGTTTAAGCTACCTGTCCAAGCCCCCAAGGATTTTCACCACTCCTCTTAGTTCTCTCTCAGTCATTGCCTCCTTTGACCTCTTCACCTCCTTCTCACAATCTCAACCATCTGGAACAATTTTCTTATTTTCCTCTGACAACTGTCATATCTTACTTAAGACTCTCCTTAAAACTCTTCTCTCCTGAGGAGATAATTTCAAGCTTACTTTGATAGATGGGTGAGCATTCTGGTCATGACGTTTACCAAGCCACTGAGAGCCAGGGGTTAATGGCACTCATCTACTGTCTGGTTAATCGATCCTTCCCTTCTCACTACTCTAAGTGTTTCCCTCTCCCAAAAAGGTGCCTGATAAGTCAGAGAATTATCTTTCCAGATAAAGGAGAAATTATTTTTTGGTGGGAGAAGCAGACAGAGAGGGAGACAGAGAATCTTAAGCAGGTTCCCTGCCTAGCACAGAGCCTGCGGGGCTCTATCTCACAACCCAAAAGCAGGAGATAGATGCTTATCCAAATGGCCAACAGACACATGAAAAAGTGTTCAACATCACTCAGCATCAGAGAAATACAAATCAAAACCACAGTGAGATACCACCTCACACCAGTCAGAATGGCTAAAATTAACAAGTCAGGAAACGACAGATGTTGGTGAGGATGCAGAGAAAGAGGAACCCTCCTGCACTGTTGGTGGGAATGCAAGCTGGTATGGCCACCCTGGAAAACAGTATGGAGGTTCCTCAAAAAGTTGAAAATAGAGCTACCCTACGACCCAGCAATTGCACTACTGGGTATTTACCCTAAAGATACAAATGTAGTGATCTGAAGGGGCACATGCACCCGAATGTTTATAGCAGCAATGTCCACAATAGTCAAACTATGGAAAAAACCTAGATGTCCATCAACAGATGAATGGATAAAGAAGATGTGAGATATATATATATATATATATGTATATATATATATATATACATATACATATATATATATGTATATGTATATATATATACATATACATATATATATATATATATAACGGAATACCACGCAGCCATCAAGAGAAACAAAATCTCACCATTTCCAACAATGTGGATGGAACTAGAGGGTATTATGCTAAGGGAAATAAATCAATCAGAGAAGGACAATTATCACATGATCTCTCTGATATGAAGAATTTGAGAGAGACAGGGTGGGGGGTTGTGGGGGGGTGGGGGAAAGAAATGAAACAGGATGGGATGGGGAAGGAGACAAACCATAAGAGACTCCTAAACTCATGAAACGAACTAAGGGTAGCTAGGAGGTGGGGGGGTAGGGATGTAATGGCTGGGTTATGGACATTGGGGAGGGTATGTGCTATGTATGGTAAGTGCTGTGAAATGTATAAGCCTGACAATTCACAGACATGTACCCTGGGGCAAATAATACATTATATGTTAATAAAAATAAATTAATTAAAAAAAAAAGAGATGGATGCTTAACTGACTGAGCCACCCAGGTGCCCTCAGGAAAAATTCTTTTACTTAAGAGTTTAGGTGCCATGATAGTCCACTGTAAGAAACAGCAAACTTCTTAGATAGTTGAGGAAACAACAATTCTATCTTCAAATAATGTGGGGTGAGCTGGATGCATGTCTTACATGTTTGTCTACCCTAAAATGGCTCTGAAAGTGTCAGGGGAGAAATATCCCATTGACATTTCCTGCACCACCTGAGTCACTAAAGTTTCTTTTAAAACAGAGAATCAAGGTGTATTATGATTTGAGTAGAGACTCTAATGTGAGTAGTGGATCAGGCATTAAAATAAATCTGTGTCATAGAACTCTGACAGCAAAAGATGTAAGCTAGAAGGGTTCCATGGTCACATAATCTTGGAAAGAAATATACATATACTCTCCACTTTGGAAATGTACAATGAGCATTGATAAACATTAACAGAGTAAGGCTTTGAGAAGTCCTCTCAAAGACATCCTATTTCTATTTTACTCAGTGTTTCCTAAATTTGTTCAAACTTTTCTTCTTTGCATTAAGACAACATACCTTGTTATCTAGGAGAAATAGCATTTGACAAAACATAAATTAGGAAATATTGACTCAGAAAATAAAAGCTAGAACAAGTCTATAAAATAAATCAAGTCCAGCCCACCAATCTTATTGATAAGTAAACTTACACGTAGAGAGGATGTCTTGCAGATTCATGAAACATGACATATTTTAGTTTATCAGCTTCCTTGAGTCTAAGTTTCAACATGCAATCTATTTCCCCTAATCCCTGCCTAAGTAACTTCTCATTATTCAGCTCCCATCATTTAATTTCACCGGCAAATATCTCAGAATTACGTCATTGATGTAGCTTAGAATTCACACTCCTTAACATAGTATTCTAGGACTTGAGGGAACCAAACATGTAACTTCAGTGTCATCTAAATGCGCCCAATGTGCTGACCAAAGTGTAGAGTTGCTTCCCAAAGACGTTCTCGTGCTTCTCCACTTCTGAGTTTTCTGCTCACAAAATCCTATGCATCCTTGGGGCCCTCTCAATGGTACTTTCTCCGTGAACTTCTAGGGTTACCTTAATTAGAATTTTACATTCACTTACGTTCCCAAATGACAACATATGTGCACTCCCAACTTATTAGACTCCATTGGATATGGTATGGCTTGTCTGATATTTTTCGTCAGGGCAAGACTGTATTTGGTTTGTCCCAGAATCCTATTGCCCAAGGCAGGTTCATAGTAAATATTTGCAGAGCTAATCCTGGAGTTTGTTATCTACACAGAGATGTAGTGACAGAGTGAGGGCTAGACCCTACCACCTTTCACATTTGGTGTTGTTGCTAATAAAGCCTAGTAAAAGTAATGGGAATGTTTATGTTGGTTTTCATAGGAACCATGACATGCTATCAATGTTATCATTGCTATTCATTCACCTATTTCATTTTGATAACACTTCAAGATGAGTAATAAAGACATGTGAAGTTACTATATAATTTACATTGCTATCTTGGGACGAATCTTATAAAAGCAACAGAACTGTGGAAATTATCGCTTCTATAAATAAGCAATGTAAGAAAGACTACAGTATTAGAAGGCTTGGAGACAGACATAGATTTGGTCCCTTCTTAAAGGACATTCTAGTTCCAGCTCTTTAAGCCTGTTTCTTCATCTGTAAAATGGCAAACAACATTTATTGAGCATTATCCATGTGCTATGTTTTGTATTTAGCCCACACTTAGCATATATTATCTCATAATTTTCATGACAAGTATATAAAGTCATTTGTATTCCCATATTATATGCAAGGAACCCAAGGCTCAGAAATTATAATAAATAACATGACTAAAGACACACAGCTAGCTACAGAGGCAGGATTCAAATCCAACTTTTCAGAGATAAAGTAAATTCTGTTTTTGTGTTTCCTACTCCAAAAGAAATGGTGACAAATAAAAAGATGCATTTATAATCTTCCCGACATAGTGTATCTCAGACTAGTTGGCTTCACAAATTTTCCTTCCCTTTCTATTTCATTTTCTGTTCATGGATAACTGGAAATTGCACCAAATCAAGAATGAGAAGACTTGTGTCCAAGGAAGGTTTTTATTACCAAATGGGGATAATAAGACTGTGGTTATAAAAGAACTTAAAAAAATCAAAAGCCCTTGTAAATAAAAGTTTTTGTTATTCATTAGATGAATAATCACTACAGTATGGACATGCTTGTTTGACATTCTAAGATTATGGTTTCACAGAAATAAGTGCCATTATATGTTGAGGGCTCAACTTTGCATTTGTTTTATTTGAACTCATCTCTAAGTTGAAATTTTTCCCTTTTCTAAGGGAAATGAATTTTTCCCTTTTCTAAGGGAAAAAATGCTAAAATTAGAAACATATTATCTTGACTTTTTGCCTTGCCAACAGGTAAGTTCTGAAAGTCTAAATTGCTTTGAGCCAGGTAGCCTCTAACTGTCTTGCAGTGATTTGTGTCTATCTACTGATATTACTGAGTTGAACACCACAAGAAACAATCCTGTCTTTCATACTTTGTCATCAACTCTCAGGAATTTTCTATAATTTGAACATGAGCTAGTTGATCCTTGAGTCCAGATTTGGATGTTCAGAGAAAGGCAAAGAAATTCAAAGCCCATTGCTCTCTTTTCTAGATTGTTTCATCTGAATGGTGGCATCTTTTCTACACACAAACACACAGCAACAAAGTGCCAAAAATATGCAGATGTAATGTGGAAAACTTGGTCAATCATCAAATGTTTAAAAAATATCCAGGTGTTGTACTTAATGTAGACAAACCATCTGGCAGATCAGCTTAGTTCTCTACTTTTCATCAGCTGTTGGAAACTATAGAAGGACAGCCTAAGTTTGGACTTAAAGATGAGTAAAAAAATGGCGTCAGATGTATGTTGCTAGTCTTCTAGAAAATACTTTGATTTCAATAGGTTCTAGGTATCACTCTTGAGTGAGGAAAAGACATTCCATAGAGCAATGATTTTTGTTTAGAAATGTCCACCTTTTTTTTTTTTAGCTTTGTTATCTATTTATTGAGAGAGAGAGAGACTGCAAGAGTAGGGGGAGGGGCAGAAGGAGAGGGAGAGAGAATCCCAAGCAGATTCCTCTCAGAACACAGAGCCAACACAGGCCTCCATCCCATGACCCTGAGATCATGACCTGAGCCAAAATCAAGAGTCGGTTGCTCAACGGACTGAGCCACCCAGGCGCCCCTGGAACTGCCCACTTTTAAAACACCTTTCATGGACAATTTTTTTTTTTTTTCAGAAACTTGTCATCTTAAGATAACACTGAAATTTGAATAATTGACTCCTACCAGAAAAGTTTCTGGATTCATATTTAGAGTCAAATATTTTATAGAAGAAAAGTGCCATGGAATTATTTTAATTCAACAGCAAATTCTGAAATATATACTGCCAGAAAGTAAATAAACTTTGGCAGAGAGTAAAAGGGTGTAGCATCACCTGGCACCAAATTATAGACCAACAGATATTTTACCAAATACTGTGTATCTCTACCTCCATCAGCATACTCACATGCAATGAGGCACCAAGGTCAAGATCCTATAGCAGAAGTAATCATTAGGATTGAAGTTTGTTTTGAGGTTACTTTGCAAAAAAGTTATATATCTCCAGGCTAAGTAATTGATTTTTTTAAAAAAACTTATAACTAAAAGAAATGAGCAACTCTTTTTCTTCCCAGGTAGTGCACTATTCATATTGCATAGCATTAATTTTTAAAATATTCTTTTCCCCTAAAAATTGTAACTACATATTAAGGGGAAAACTGAAAATGTGATAAATGTTCCTCCCCTCTTTAATTTAAATAAGGCAGATGTTTTCATATTTACAAGTAGTTTCATAGTTGGTGTAAAAATGTCTTATAGCAAAGCAGTAAAAGGGACAGTGAAAGTGAGTAGATACAGCAACTATTATTTTGTTAACAGGAAAGTAGCCACAAAATCATAGTACACATACAAACCTCTGAGAAATTATTAAAGGATGCCATGAGATAAAGCAGGAAAAAAATGCTGCACAAAAAAAATCAGACGCTTTGGAAAAAGCAAGGAGAAAAAGATGGGCATGAAAATTTATAGACAGTTTGAGGGTAGGTTTTCAAAGTGGCATGTGACAGAGCCAAGCACAAATCCTCTTACTTATTAACGGGATTTGTCCCTGTACCTGTCACACATTGCTTTGAAAATATCAGCCTCTGTGAAAGGTATACTGCTTCTCTCCGTCAGTTTTACTCTTAAGAGACTAATGTATAATCTCTTTAGGTTTCATCTTTTGTATTTCTGTGCATATGACAAATTGTTTTGAACACTCTTCATCCATACACATAAGAAGGTAGGCACTAAGAGCTTATCACCGCATATTTAAAAATCCCCGAGATACTATTTTCCTCATTGGAAATAATTGTTCTATTAAAATAATCTCTAGATTTATCATTGAAAAATTTCCAACAAATGCATTCATGCCTTGATGCCATAAGACAATTGTTCTCAACCTTAGCAAACATAGTGCTTCCTTTTTATAACAAATATTTTGTAACCCATTTACCATACTAAAATAAAATTCATAGATATTATGACCACTCTAAGCACATCATTAAAAACATCAATACAGTGCCCCAACTATAGAATAAAGGGGAAATAAAAAAGAAAGTTCTTCATCACACAATAATACATATTTTGAAAGGCAATTGCTACACAATGAAGACAAGAAGAAATTGAGCGCCGATACCTATGCAGAGAAACTAGTAAATTTGTAAACGAAGCAGTTACCAATGCAAACTGAAACGAGATTGCTGTATTGATGCAGCAAACACCATAGAATTGCCACTAGTGGGTAAATTGTAATCAACAAATGATAAAGTTCAAACTAACATTTTTCTCTTAATTTACAGGATAGTTTGGTTTTGGAAAATTCCATGTATATTTAAAAATGTAAAATAATCTTTTAATTGTATGTGTAAAATACAAATGGGTTTTAATGGCAGATAATTAGTTTGTTTTTTTTTATCTGTAGTAATATCTAATAGGAGACTCAAAAGTCCTTCAGAGGAGGAACAGTCTGACAATGCGCTGTGTCCTCCCCAGCAAACTGTAAATGTCTAGCTATCTTGGGCTCCACCGAAGCCAGTCCCCATGCCACTCCATCCCATTTTTTCAAAACCTCATCTGCTCCCAAAATCCCCAAATTTCTTTTTAGGGTACAATATTTTCTCCCAGCGAGAACAACTGCTATAGGATTACAGAAGGAGGACTAAACAAATAATGGTACCAGCATCTTTTTGTTTTTATTTTGTTTTGTTTTTGTTAAGGTGAGTCAAAGCTTGGTTTTTTTAAATTCCACCATGCAACTGACACTGAGTTTCTACATTCTGTGGCAGGAGTACTCAAAAGTCTTCTGGTGATAACTTTTAGTTAAAAATAAATGGACTTAACACATTGATTGGGGACATTTGAGTGAAACTTACTTCATGAAGTATCATGCATGCTAAAGTTGACTACTTAACTTAAAAATAGAGAGAGTAGATTTTTTTCCCTTGGAAATTACATTTCACATGTATAAAGAATTAACCCAGATACAAAAATGCAATCCATAAATCAGAGGGAAAAATGGGATGCAGAGGAATTTGAGGGAAAAGAAATAATGGTACAAGCAGTTGTTTCAATGGAAAAAAATAACTTCACCACATGACGTGATATAGTGCTAGATTTATTATTCCATTTATCCATTTATTCTTAAAACAAGCCAACCATAGACATTTACCTTAGAAATCTAAAGTTGCTTATTTCTGTGCAGTACAGTTCTACAGAACCATGGATTGATGGTTTCATAAGGTATCAGTCACACTTCCATAGCATTTGCTGATATAAATATAAAAGCTTCATTTTAAAGGATAAATAAAGCCACACTATTATCTAAACAGGGTAAAATTTAACATCCTTGTGGTTTGTGGAAATTTTTGATGTGCCTGCTGGCTTTTCAATAAAAATCAATTATGCCTTAAATGCGAGCGGTAGTCAACATACTACAGACTATAAATTCAATTTCATACTCAGAAATATGGATTAGCTGAACTTGATGCCCTTCCATTGATTTCAGAAAGCAAAAGCTGATAAGGTAAATAATAGTAAGAGGCTCTCTGACACTCCACATCAAGTTACGGATTTCCATATTATTTTTGTAAGAACTTTGCAGTCACCACAATATCCTCCTTGTGAAATATGTATGATGAATAGATATTATATGGATTGCTGATTCATCTCTCCATACAGAGTGGATATTTGGCTTTCATAAGCCAGGAAAGAACTGCATAGAAAAAAGAATATGCTTATTTCCCTCGGCTCAGAGCAAGGTGTATGTCAACTGACTGTGAATAAATGCAGTGCATAATTAGAGAACACACTGATTAAGCACTGAGATCCCACTTATAAATAAAAATTATATAAACCAGGAGTAATTGTAAAACTCCCCAATTCTTCAGTGTTTTATTTGTATGTATGTGTACATATATATATACACAATTAAGCATATATATACATTATATAAATGTTATGTACCTAAGTGTATACACAGTGTACATAAACATAAACATACACACTATATATGTACTTGTGTATACACTATAAGCATATATATGTGCTTGTGTATACACACATATATATATGCTTATGGTGTGTATATATATACTGTATATATATTAGCATATGCATATGTATATAAACATATATAGGTGTATATACACTGTATGTATGTATGTGTGTGTGTATATATATATATATATATATATATATATATATATACTAGGGAGAGACAGAAAAGGAAAGCATAAATATAAATATATATTTATATATACATGCATACTGAGGAGAGAGAGAAAAAAGGAAAGCATTCTAAAAACTGAAAAACATTTAGCCCTTCTGTTCACTCAAAAGAGCACCTTAAATCGTCAAGAATCTCATGCAAGGGGGAGTCATGAAAGGGGAGGAAAAGAAATGATTTGGTACTAAGAAATCTAAGGAATAATGATCATGAGGAAGAAATTTAGAATAGTTTTCAGCATAATGAGAAATCCAATCACATCTGCAACAATTTTCTTCTCTCCTCCTTTAATGTGCAGAACATTTAGGTTTTATAGAACTGTTCAAGTCCACACTTTGAGCATTTTATGGCTCAGCCATTCTCTTTTGCAGTAAGTAAGCCTAGTGCACTCAGCTGAAATTCCAAAAGTTCTGAGGAAGGTTTAGCCCACAGGCCCTGGTCTCACCTTTCCTCAAAACAAGCTCCTCCTTTCCTGACCCAAACAAGGACAGTTTTG
This sequence comes from Procyon lotor, assembly GCA_028646535.1. NCBI lineage: Eukaryota > Metazoa > Chordata > Mammalia > Carnivora > Procyonidae > Procyon > Procyon lotor. The sequence goes on from CM053608.1 coordinate 53,715,587, forward strand.
TCAGACTTGCAGCATGCTAACAGGACAAAACTAGGGCTCACATCAGCTCAAAGATATACATTCCTTAAAAGAAGAGTTCCTTGGAGTTTCCCTACAAGCCAGCATTTTTGAGAGTTCATACAATCATCTTGGTAAAAATCCATGGCCTGAGGTCTCTGTTACTCCAAAGAAATTAATTAGACTTGAATTTCTCAAAATAGAGGTAATTTATTTAAAATAAACTTATAGTTCATTTTTTTTTTTACTGAGGTACAAGTAGTTTTAGTGAAGGATCTTAAACATGAAAGTCACCTATATAAAATGCTATAAATACCAAATGAGATAGATCCTAAAGATATCAAATGAGAGATATCCTAAATATTTAGGAAATCCTAAATACTTCCAAGAGTAAATGATATTTCACACATTTATCCATAAAGTATCTGTTACTCCTCACTAGCAAGTTCTGGATAAATCATAGAAAAAAATGGCAATGCAGTTATTATAGATTTCTTTCATGAATAAGAAATTGTTTACATAAGAAAAACAAAATCACAGAAGAAATGGTACAGTTTCATTTCCAACTTTTCCAGTTATTTATGGCCTGAGAAAAAAATCAACAAGCATTTCTTCTTTGTAACTCTTCGATACCTATGTATGTTTATTTATAAATATATTTTCCTTTCATAACAGAGAATATAGGGGCAAACATTTTTCAGCAATGCCTTTTCACATGTTATTTAAATTTAGGTAAAGAATACAACTAAGGATTTTATTTTTCTTGTGCCAGTATATATACTCATAAATCTGAAAAACATGAAGTTTCTGATAAAATATTTACTACACAAATTATAAAATTTTAAGTTTCACTATATGAAATAACACTACCTTTGAAACCTATGTAATACAAAAATGCCACAACCAACAACTTTCATCATATGTTGTAATGTGACTGTAGCATATGAGGAAAAAGGCATCACATTGTTTATGAAAAAACAATTCTTGTAGATACACTTGGAAAACTGCAAACATTCATAAACAGTTACTCTTTGGGGATAGAGAAAAAAGTGCCATTAAACAGGTGTTAGAATTTAAATGACATCTCATTAGTGACTCCTTTTTGCAGCTCTGAGACAAATAAAACCTTCATTTAAAAGCATTAGTGCTATTCCTAAGGGTTTCTGGTATCATAATGTTTTGTTTTATGAAGATATTTAGTTTCTTCCAGCATTCTTGCTTATTTATACAAAATAAACCAATTGCATTTCCAAGTTTAGCTGAGCGTGAAGTCAGGGGGTGAATAAGGCCTTTGCAGGGCTGTAAATACCCTGCCCCTCCCTCCACTCCAGCGAATCTGGAAGGTTGGATCACGGTCGGATAAACAAAGGTACTTGTGAACATCACTTCCACGTAAAGAGTTACTCCTTGTGCCCTCTGCCCTCAGTTAAAGAATAGTCATACAAAACTCAGATTTTCTTGATGTCAAAGCCATGAACTATTTTTCTAATTCCTCTCAATGTAAAATGTGAAACTACTGTTATAATTCAAGAATTATGCCAGAGTGGGTAGCTATTGAAAACTCACCTGTTAATTGGGAAGTTTATTCACACGGCCGTTTTACATTATTCTCACAAAGACCAACTCAGGTCCCAAAATGTGAATCCAAAGAATAGCACACAGAATGCAAGTCCCAACAATCAAGACAGGATTGTAAGGATTCATTCATTTCATTGCCTCAAAAGGTCACACAACCCACAATTTAACTGAGCTGACTGGGATCCTTAGAATTCCATATATTATGACTCTATCATGTATTGGGAGAAGCATCTGCTAAGACAAAGAGCAAGGAGACATAAACTTTAAGTAGCTGCTTCCCTTCAAAAATAATAATTACTATTGAATATTGGGTATAGAAACTATAGTCATATGTTCTGCAAATGTAAAGACAATTCGATCTGGCCCAGAGAGAGCTTACACTTGAATGCAGACAAATGTGGTGAGAAAAGAAGGGATCTGATAATCTCGAAGCATCTGTAATATAATTAGCACTATCGAACAGTTAGAAAATGCAAGGGGATAAAGTTCACAGAAGAAAAGATAGCAATCAGAAGAGGAGATAGCATTTGAAGTGGATTTTATTGCATGAGGATGATTTCAAGAAAAGCACAGTAAGTTGTGAAACAGAGGCTCTGTTCAAGGAATCTGCAGGAGATGAAACTGGCCATTACATAGAAGACCGTAGACTCCAGACTAAGAACAAACATACCCAGTGTATTAGAGATAAGGAGTCTTTGGAACCCTTGGGAAGAACAGAGATATGAAAATTATGAAAATTACCATAAGGGAGGGAAGGATGAGAAATGAAAGGTGGGGTGACTCCTCAGGAGGCTAATTTTTGGTGGAGGTGGCAAGAAAGTCTAACAGCCCCATTCAGTGGGGCACTTGGGTGACTCCACCAGTTAAGTGTCTGACTCTCGATTTCGGCTCAGTTCATGATCTCAGGGTCGTGAAATTGAGCCCCGTGTGGGGCTCTGTGCTCAGTACGAGTCTGCTTGAGATTCTCTTTCCATTTCCCTCTGCCCCCTCCCTGCCTCTTCTCTCTCATTCTCTAAGAATAAACAAACAAACAAATAAATAAAATCTTTTAAAAGAATTTTGAAGGCCCCATTCAGGAGATTAACAGTGTGAGAGAAAACAGTGGGGAGAAGTTACTGACACTGAATAGCTAGATTCTAGTGAACATGGCAAATGACTGAAGAAGGGGGTATAAATAGGGATTCCCAAGCCCCATGACGGGTGGCTTAAAGCAGAAGGAGGTGCTGGTTTGAGGGAGATGATGGGGGAGGTATTCTAGCTATTCTGTGTGAGACACTAGCAAAGAATCTGAAGAGATAGTGTAAAGTGACAATGCTAGTATATTCCCCAATTAAAAAGTAAGTTTTCAGTAACTTTCTACTCCGGTATATTATCCTGTAAGAAAATTATAGTGTCATAGCTTACACAGAGAGAATAAGAAATAAATTAGTGACTTCTGATTTAGAGAAAATCTGAGCTTTGTGTGACTATTATTAATCCAATATTCGATGATAAAAGTGAGGCTGGAGACAGAGAATTCTCTGGGCTAGATTTGCAAGCACTTATCTGCATAGGAATGAAACCACAGGAGGCAACAGTATCCAGAGGGAGAAAATACGGAGATGAAAAAAAGGAAAAAGGTAGAATCACGGGGATATACATACAAGCCAAGCCAGAAAACCTGAATTCAATTTCACAACGGGCTAGGATGTATTCAGTTACTATTTATACATTTGGTGAATAAAAATAACAATAAGAAATGATGAAATTATTTATGTAGTATTGCTTATTAAAATAATCGCCAAATATATTCTGGTTGATTTTGACAAGGTTGTAACACTGTGATCATCTCAAATTATCATCCAATTCTCATTTAATCACACAGTTAAGCAAAATACAGAGCCCAGAAAAAAGGGTAAGAAAAGAGAACCAAAAGGCAGTTTAAACATGGTTAAGTGACATTTATTCGAAAAGAACAAGTTGCAGACTGCAAGAAAAAAAAGATGTTTCAGCTGAAATCAGCTTATGTTACAAAATACATGACCCTGTGACCTAAACATTGGAACACTAGTCTAGGATAACTCTAGAACAGCAGAATATAAATATGTGTATGTGTGACATTTAAAAAATATTCCCCTTTGAATATATGAATAGGTATGCTTTTTTGTTCATTGGCTTTATTCTTGTCCTCATCCAGGAAATGAATTAACAATTTATGGGAAGGATGAAATCAAAGAAGAGAGAAAAAAGGTACATAATAAAATGCTTTGGACACCTATGAACACTAGGTAATTTGGTCTTTTTGCTACGGCTGAAAACTAATTTATCTTTGTTCTTCTGGGCCTCCTCCCTGAATCTTCCCTCTTTCTCAACTTCTGTCTGCCTCAGATGCCCTTACTTTCCATAGGTGATCTTCTTTGGCTCAACACCAATTCACAGGGAGTGGTCTGATCTCTGTCATTCACATTTTTATGCAAATTCAAGTCAATATGTCACTAACTTCTAATCCTTATTCACTCTTTTGTACGAATTAAATGAGATGTTGCTAATTACTATCATGTACATCGCATCTTCTGATCTCATGCCTTTCATATATATTGCCTCACTGGATTTGTAAACCATGAATTAAAAAAGAAATTATTTTTCCATGGTCATTTTTATTATTTCTTAGGTTTTGTGTATGCCTTATTTCTTAATTTTTTAAAATTTTATTAAAGATTTTATTTTTATTTATTTGTCAGAGAGAGACCAAGAGCACAAGCCAGGGGAGCTGCAGGCAGAGGAAGAAGCAGGTTCCCTGCTGAGCAAAGAGCCTGAGGTGGGACTCCATCCTAGGACCCTGGGACCATGATCTGAACTGAAGGCAGAAGCTTAACCAACAGAGCCACCCAGGTGTCCCTGCCTTATTTCTTTATTACTATCGAAGTATAATTGACATACAATGTTATATTAGTTTAACATGTACAACATATTGATTTGACAGTTCTATACTTTACTCAATACATACACTCACAGCTGATCATGGTGAGTGTAGCTACCATCTGTCATCCTTACAAGGTTATCACAATATTATTGCCTATATTCTCCATGCTGTTTTCATCTCCGTGATTTACTAATTTGTAACTGGAAGATTGAACCTCTTAATTCCCCTCACTTATTTCACCACCACCTCCATGCCACCTTCCCTATGGCAGCCACCAGTTTGTCCTCTGTATTTAAGAGTCCATTTGGATTTTTGTTTGTTCATTTGTTTTGTTTTACAGATTCCAAATATAAGTGAAATCATACGGTATTTGTATTTCTCTGTCTGACTTATTTTACTTAGCATAATACTCTCTAGGTCCATCCATAAATCTGTGATAAATGACCAAGTTTCATTCTTCTTTATGGCTGAGTCATATTCCATTGTGTATATGTGCATATAAATAAATATACCACATCTTCTTTATTCATTCATCTATAAATAGACACTTGGGTTGCAATGTATGCTTAATTATTGTTTAAAAGTTTTTACACAACTCATAGAAGAATTTGAGAGATTATAGAACGGTAGGAGATGTTTGAACAATAGAAGGAATAATAGGAATCCCTAAAACCTCATACCATACAGGAAACTATTTTAGCCACTACATCTGAACCAAATAATCCTTGGTATAGAGGACCTGAAGTGGGAAGATCTAGAGCTTTTTAGTAGTTGCCAGGAAACACTTCCCCTATTTGGGCAACAAAAAAGGTGGCTCTAGCAATACAAAATTGAGCACCTCATCCCTGACTGTCCTAACCTCTTCTTTCCTTAATCTTTTCCTCCATGAAGAATATATATCTTAGTTCTTCAATTAATTGTTCATGACTCATGCTCCTTCTTCCTTCCTTCACCCCTTCAATATTTTCACTTGCCCTAGTTAAGTCATATTAAATTGTAAATGATCATAACTCTAATGATTTGCTTCATTTTGTGCTACAAAATACACTTCTACCAAGAGCTGGGACCTCCCAATCTTCTACTCAGTCTCTGGGCATTGGAATTAGCCCTAATTGGGTGGACGTTCTCTTTAGATTTGAGAAGTAGGGGCGCCTGGGTGGCTCAGTGGGTTAAAGCCTCTGCCTTTGGCTCAGGTCATGATCTCAGGGTCCTGGGATCGAGCCCCACATTAGGCTCTCTGCTCAGCAGGGAGCATCCTTCCCTCTCTCTCTCTGCCTGCCTGTCTGCCTACTTGTGATCTCTCCCCTCTGTCAAATAAATAAATAAATAAATAAATAAATAAATAAATAAATAATCTTTAGATTTGATAGGTAACATCAGTCTGTCATTCCGTTGGTTCTGCTCTGACCTTATATTTTTCTGTGCCCAAACCCCCATGTTTGGTTCCCATCCCAGAATCTGAGTGTGTTGGTCCTGGCCCTTACACTGGTAACATTTGGACACTAGGACAGTGAGTTGCACCTTGTAACCTTGCAGCCATGAAAACTCATTTCCAAGCTGTGGTCTCCTGTTGCTCATGTTTGCTGCCTTCATCCCCACTCATTGCTCATTCATCCTCACTCATATTTAGAAATGAGAAAGTGAGATGTCAGGGGTTTATATAATCTGTTCAAGATAATATAGCTAACAAGTGGCAAAGGCTAGATTCAAATCCAGATCTGATTAATTGTAAAGTCCACTATCTTTGGCCATACCTCCAACTCACACAAAAATACACACATACTCACACAAAAATACACACATACAAATAATATTTTCTAAATAAGGGTGTTTTTCATAACAAACTGCAAGAGTCAGCATCAGAATCTTCAAATAAAGATAAAATAAGCATTAACTAGAAGTCAGTAAGTGTAATAAAATGTTACTGAATAGACAGATAAATTTAGAGCCCGAGCTAGGCATTTAATTCCTTATTTCTCCTCTATACAGCTCATCTGGAAGATGTAAATACTATTTTAGACATATTCAGAAAGTTTTTTTCACATGTCAAGAGAAATATGCACATTCGTGAATGGATCTAATATCTACCATTAAGTTATTCTTGATTTTTAGCTCTTAGAGTTTTCTTACATGTGTTTTTAAAATGTTATGTTCACAACCACTGTTTTTTAAGTCATCAAAATTATACTGATAAATCTTCTAAATAATAAAAATGTATACAAAATAGAAAAATAAAATGTATGTTCACATTTGTATTATTCCCATTAGAAGCTTTTTTTAAGATTTTATTGATTTGTTTAGGGCAGAGAAGGGTGGAGGGAGTGGGAGAGAGAGAGACTCTTAAGCAGATGCCGTGTTGAGCATGGAACCCAAGGCAGGGCTTGCTCTCACCAACCTGAGATCATGACCTGAGCAGAAATCAAGAGTCTCAGTCTGACTGAGCCACCCGAGTGCCCGCCCCCATTAGAAATTTTTGTATATGGCTATACATCTGTCTCAATTTTATCACAGAAAAGCAGATTTTTAGTTTTTCTCTTGTTCTTCCTGTTCACAAAAGGAAAAATAAAAAGTAAAAGACAAACTTGACTGAAAATAACTACCAGTACATTAAAAATTCTATATACTCTTAGATGTAACTAGTTTGCTCCTCAATTAAAACATTGCCTTGGATATTTGGCAGATTATAGTCCCACATGAAATGAAATACTGGTGAAGAGTGCTTTCTCTGTTAAAGAATTAGTTTCAGAATAGTGTCTTTTAGACCATGGCAAACTTTTTAATAACTGTGACAAAAGGGACAGCCTTTAAAGTTGAAATTTAGTTTGTTATTTCACTGACCTTAAGTAGCTATATATATTGTGTAACTGTCAAATGATGTGTTGCGAATAAAACTAAAATATAGAGAAAAAGCAAGAAATTACTAAGTTAATGATACTTTAAGCCACATTCAGATGAAACTCTCTTTCTTTTATTATTAGACAGCATAATATCTCTCACAAAATATATTTAACCTTACAAATACAGAACTTTAAATATCATTTAATAAGAATGGCCAAAATTTTCACTCTTTGATTTAAAATTCCTATAACACTGTTAACTCCTCCCATTCACATGTAATCATTTACAGTTGTTTAGAAATATTATGAGACAAACATCTCCCCCCCAAAATAACCACCAGCTTTCTAAGAAGCTAAAATGTCGCATCACTTGTATTTAAATAGGTGCTGCATTCCTTAGGAATGTCTGCATTTATGCTCTTGTCATATACTCTAGGCCACCAAAGTTCTTACATGTGAGACTGGTATGAATATCGCTTGGTATTGCACACAAATCACTGAAGATCCATTCCAAACAGGCTTTTTGCTTTCCCCCCTTCCTTTCTTCCTTTTTTTTTTTTTTTTAAAGGGGGGAAAACTGTTTTATATCGACAACCATCTGTGAGCCTGTCTTTCAGGCCATCAAACTCTCCCATCCATTACGGAGCCTTCCTCACCTCCGCTGCATGACAGCACAATAAAGATGACATACTAATTCAATGACTTGTAATTTCAGCTAAACAAAGACAAGTGCTGCAGCTTCTTCTTTTGTGTTAACAGTGCCATATCGGTGAAGCCAGCTATGCAAACATAGCACTGGGAGGGTTTTATGACAGCAGTTGAATGGGGAGACTAGCTTGGTGTTGCTTTTTATGGTTTTTGGCTCCATAATTTTTGGCTCTGTGCTGCTGGCCATGGCTATTGTGTCTGGATTCTGTGTCAGCAGCAGCTAATTGTTCCAATAATGTTTATCATAGGGATCCACCAGGGAGCTGTATATGTGGAGATAAGCTACAGGGCAATGATACACACTATCTTACTGATCTCTATACACAGTGCTTTTGCCTCATGCCAAAAAGCTTTTTAGGTTCCCAGTCTTAAAAAGAAAAAAAAAATAACAGCTTAATCATCGTGCCAACAATAGTGTCTAAGGGGATGTAATCAGGTTCCTCTGATAATCTTAGCAACACATGAAAGTCATGCGCAAAAGCAGTAATTGAAGCAGTTGGTTCATTCTACCACCTGCTGTTGAAGTCACAGGTTAATCTAAATGAGGTCCCCTTCCGATGAAGCAGTATGCAAGGCACTTTTTATATCATAAATGTGCATTACAGAAGCTTTACAAAATAATAAAGTAACAGTTCATTAAATGAACTGTATGAAGTATCCCAGGCTTGTTCAGCTTCTCCCGCTGCTGTCGAATGGCATATCCAAGTATAAATTCTGTCCTCATGTATATACCCCAATGCACACTTCAGTTTGCATATGGTTCCAGACAATGGGAGTTCCTGAGACAGATGCCCAAATGTAACTAAACGTCAGGCAATCACGGGAATCAGCTGCAGGAAAGTGAAACATTTTTCTTTGTCTGCTTTTGATGCTATTTCCCCCAAGATTACTAAATAGAATATTGACAATGTAAAAATAGCCCTAGAATCAACAATTAAGCAGCTTGCCATAGCCTACATTAGCCCATGTATAAGGGATGAATTTTTCTAATTAAACTTTTAACACCTGATTTCCATTTAAAATTTTTCTCAACTGTTTTTCACAAGGTCTTCATCTGACAAAGAATAGAATACTAAGATTATGTAGTATGCTGCTCTCCTAATAGGCAATTTCTTTAACAAAAATGATTTAAAAAAGTTGAGAACTGTCAAAATAAGACTCTAATGAAAAATGTAAAATACAGAAGAAATGACACATTCAGATTAAAATTTGTGCCTGATTTTAAGTTATTTCATTGAATAAGAGCTACTGAGTACTGAGAATACTGAGAGCCAACTTGGCACTGAACTCAGCACCTAATATTACCTTACGTAGATACATCTCATGGTCATTCACTGCAATTGGCATTATGTCTGCAAAAGCTGAGGAAATCGTCTTAGGGAGGCTGCTTAATAATCCAAGTTTCTTGGTAAATCAGTGCTAGTGTGAAGACTGGAAAGAAAGTCAACCTGAGTTTAAAGCATGATTTTTTCCCAACAAGATAAACTGACACATTGCAGTTAGTGTAAAAGAAGGGAAATAAAATAGTGTTTAAGTTGAGAAAGAAGCTCCAATTCTGAATTAAGGCAATAGAAGAAAATAAATTTGTGAACATAAATTGGCATACTCCTAAGGGGTAGAGTAGATATTGTTATAGGACCAGGAACAATTTTTTTTTTCACAAAATAAATAATAGATTATGTTAACTTAACCTAATTCAGCAGCACGAGGTGATAATAGTTAACGGAGGGACTATAACATTGAAGGTACATAATAAATGTTTGCCAAATTTTAATGGATGAAAGGTTTAATCAAACAATGTTATAAATGCAACCACAGAAGCTCCTGCATTTAGGAGTGCTTACTATGTGCCAGACATCACCTCAGCAGTTTACATATGTTTTGTCTTACTTCCTCACAACAATCTGCTAACTTTGGAATTATTATCCCTATTTTACAGGGGAGGAAATAGAGACTCTGAAACACTAGATTTCTTGTTTGTGGTTCCATTAGCAGAAAAGTGGGAGAGTCAGGATTTGAGTTAAAGATAACCTGATTCCTCAAAGCTCTTGCCTGAGCAAATTAATGAGTAAAGCTAACATTAAAGTACTCTTTCGTTGTCAAAGATTCTTATAGGGATAGCCACCCCATGTCCATGGAAATAGGCAAAAGAATTGCATTAATATCATAGTAATGATTTAGTTTAGGTATCTGATAAACTTTCTTGCTAGCAAGGATTGTCAAAATCTGGTATGTGGTACTGAAGAAGGCTGGAGAATTGTCTTTGAATATTCTAGAGCTCTTTGAAAACAAATATTACTGGGGCGCCTGGGTGGCTCAGTGGGTTAAAGCCTCTGCCTTGGGCTCAGGTCATGATCTCAGGGTCCTCAGATCGAGCCCTGCATCAGGCTCTCTGCTCAGCAGGGAGCCTGCTTCCTCCTCTCTCTGCCTGCCTCTCTGCCTGCTTGTGATCTCTTGCTTTCTGTCAAATAAATAAATAAAATATTTTTTAAAAAAAGAAAACAAATATTACTTACATCTGTCTCGATTATTTTACTCAGAGGCTAACAGAGTAGAATAGTAGAATAGATGACCTTTAAAGACATACCTAGTACAGAGTTCCTGTAATAATTGGATGCTAATTATTCCAGAAATTCTGTGATAGATAATATAGAAGTTAAAATCTATGAATCTGAAAAGCACTGCTCTAGGAATTCCCACAGCTTTCAATATCATGTTGAAGTATGCTTTATGCACTGCTTATCATAAAAGGTGTATTTAAGAGCCCTGAGTATTAATTTTCTATTAATTCAGGCCTGAAAAGGATTCATGATGGCATCTTGTTTGGCAAGAGCAAAAACAAAAATAAAAATAAAAGGAAAAGTAAGACATTTTCCATTAAATGATTTCTTTTAGAGAAGTTTTTGTTTTTTCACTGACATAACGTTTTCAACAAAAAATTTATTTCAATTTACCTGAAACTATTTGAAAGTAGTTAGATCATCATTTAAAGTTTACCGAACAATTACCAGAGTCACTAGAATTGATTAAATTACAAAATTCACTGAGAAGATAGATTCTCTAATTCCTACAGGTCTCGTAATAACAGACTATGGTTTTTCACCACACTTTGACTAGTCTCCTCAACTTTAATTTGATCTGGGAAAATATGTTTGGCAAAATTTATAAAATAACCACACTTGTTTTATTGTGCTCTGTTTTATTGTCCTTCACAATAAAGATATTGGGGTGTTTTTTTTTTTTTACAAGTTCAAGTTTTTTACAATTGAAATTTTGTGGCAACCCTGAGTCAAGCAAGTCTGTCAATACCATTTTTTTCAACAGCATTTCCTCACTTTGTGTCTTTGTGTCACATTTTGGTAATTCTCACAATATTTCAAATTTTTTCATTATTATTATATATGTTATAATTATCTATGATCAGTGATATGGACTCACTGATAGCTCAGAGGATGATTAGCATTTTTTTTTTAGCAACAGAGTAATTTTTAAATTGAGATATGTACATAGTTTTCTACACATAGTCCAATTGCCCACTTAATAGACTTATACTTAATAGTATAAACATAATTTGTATATGCACTGGGAAACCAAAAACTCATTTGAGTCTCTTTTCTGTGGTATTTGCTTTATTGCAATGATCTGGAACCAAACCCACAATATCTCCACAGTATCTGTAATGTTTTGCCATTTTGAATTTTTCATTTTGTGTTTAGAAATAAACACACTAGCTTTTTAAAGAACTACTAAAAGCTTCTGGTTTCTGGTTTCTGGTCCAAATGTAAGAAGCTTAGAAGTCCTCACACTACCCTAACAACAAGTACAAAGCTAAAAAAGCTAAAAAATCAACAATTTTCTTTGATCCATTAGAAAAGTGAGGTGAAATTCATTTTCAAAATTTTCAAAAGAAAAGTGAGGGGAAATTCATGGATAGGAAGATGAAACATTGTCAAGGTCTAGTTCTCCTCAACTTAATCTATAGACTCAACATAATCCAAATCAAATCCTTACAAGTTTTTTGTGGATATCGACAAACTGATTCTGAAGTTTATATGGAAAGGCATAAGACCCAGATGAGCCAACTCAATATTGAAGGAAAAGAACAAAGTTGAAGGATTGATACTACTACTTTAAGACTGACTCTAAAGAGAGAGTAAGTAAAACAAGGTAATGGTGCAAGAATAGAGATTGATCAGTAGAACAGAATGAAGAACCCAGAAATAGATTCATATAAATATGCTAACTGATCACTGACAAAGGAAGAAAGGTAATACAATAAAGAAAGTGTTTTCAACAAATGGTACTGAAATAATACTGGATATCCACATGCAAAAAAATGAATCTGGACACAGACCTTATAGTTTTCACAAATTTAACTCAAAACTGATCATAGACCAAATCTACACAATTCTTAGACCCAGAACTGTATGATTCTTATGAGATACAGGAGAAAATCTAGGTGACTCTGAGTATGGCAATGACTTTTTGGATACAACACCAAAGGTATGATTAATGAAAAAAAGAATTAATAAGCTTGACTTCATTGAAATCAAGAACTTCTGCTCTGTAAAAGACACTATTGAGAGAATGGAAAGATATACTACAGACTGGGAGAAAATATTTGCAAAAGACACACCTGCAGAAGGTCTATTATTCAAAATATAAAAAGCACTCTTAAACCTCAACAAAAAGAAAATAAACAATTTTATTAAATAATGGACAAAAGACATGAACAGACAGAGAGAAGAACAAAGAAGATATACAGATGTCAAGTAAACATGAAAATATGTTCAACATAATCCGTCATTAGGCAATTGAAAAGGAAGTAAGATTCTAATATATACCAGTTAGAATCAACAAAATCCAAAACACCGTGTATAGCAAATGTTTGTGAGGATGTGGAGCAATAGAAACTTTCATACATTAGTGATAGAAATACAAAATGATTGAGCCACTTTGGAAGACAGCTTGGCAATGTCTTACAAAACTAAATACATTCTTATCATACAATCCAGGAATGGAACTCCTTGGTATTTACTCAGGGAGTTGAAATTTCTGTTGACAGAAATACGCTAACACTGATGTTCACAGCAGTTTTATTCATAATTGTAAAAAATTTGAAAGCAAACAAAATGCCCTACAGTAGGTGAATGAATAAACTGTGGTACACCCAGACAGTGGAATTTTATTCGATGCTAAAAAGAAATAAATTATCAAACCATGAATAGGCATGGAAGAAACTTAGATGCATATTACTGAGTGAAAGAAACCAACCTATAAAGGCTACATAATATATAAATCCAACTATATGACATTTTGGAAGAGGCAAAACTATGAAGACAGTGAAAAGATTAGTGTTATCCAGGGGCTATGTGGGAGGCAGGAATGAATAGGTAGGGCAGAGAGCATTTTTAGGTCCTAAAATTATTCTTCATGATATTACAATGGTGGATACCCATAATTTGCATTTGTGAAAATGCATAGAATGTACAACATCAAGAGTGAACCCTAATGAGAACTGTTCATAGATTGACTTCCAGGGAAAATGGTAGAGAAAAAGGATCCTAAGCCCACCTCATCCCATGGATACAACTAAATAACATCCACATCAGTGTAAACAACCCAGAAAAGGATCCAAAGACTAGAACAGACTCTCCACAGCTATAGGAGACACAAGGCCACATGAAAGAGGGTGAAAAGGTGAAGACGTGGTCAGAAGCCAAATAGAGCCATAGTACTGTCAGCAGGAAGGAGGCACACAACGGAGAGGAGCAGGTACGCATATCAGGCATCCCAGGTATAGGACTTACACATGGAAGATGAGTCCCCATAACATTTGACTTTGAAAATCAAACAATCAGTGGGACTTAAACCTAGAACATTAAAAATCAATGGGTTGGGCTCTGGGAGAGCTGGGAGGGCATAGTTCCTGCCCTTCCAGAGACAGCACAACAAACAGCCCCACTGAGATAAAGCATAGTGGCAGCAGTTTGAAAAATGCTTAGGGGTATACAGGAATCAGATTTTTTTACTAATCTCAGAGCAGGTGCTGGAGGGGTAGGGGTCTTTGGGAGACTTCTCCAAGAGAATAAAGAGTTGGTGGGTACCAGTTCCTTCTCTGCCGCACAGTCTAGACACACAGACGCCTGTGAGAACCAGTGAGTACAACATCATCACTCTCCACCAAGTTTGCTAACAGCACACTGCAAACACAACACACTTCTATGGATCTGCCCCCTCCAACACAGCAAGTCTCAGCCAGAGTTTTCGGAGGCTGAGCCTCCCCTCTCATAGCAGACAAATGTGGTCTTTGCTGGCACTGCATACTCCACTCTGAAGTTCTTCTGCAGACCTGACCCTCCAATATACCCTTGGAGGGAGCCCACCCAATGCAGTGCCACAATCTTGGCAGTCTAAAAGTAGCTCTGACAGGGCCAGCACCACTCCAAAATGACTTCTGCCCAGAGATAAGGGAAGATAATCACACCCACCAGTCCAACTGGGGCCCCTGCAGTGGGTTGGGGACAGACGTCAGGTCTAACTGCAGGCCTAAGCCATCAACAAAAACTTCTCAGGGGACAACATGGGAAAGTGTTCTGCAGTTCAAGTGCTACTGCATCTTTGGCAAATGTCTTGTCTGAATAATTTGAAGCCCAAAGCAGCCCCAGACTGGCCCACTAACAACAGTACAGGGACCAAATCGTGCCCACAACAGATAAAGAGAGCCATTGCAAATGACTGGAGTGAAGGCAAAAGTGACTCAGCCACAAAAGTAGGGCATATGCAACTCACATAGGAGGTGCTCTAAAGCATGAGGTTCTGATGAACAAGGAACACTGCACTGTAGGACACTACAAGACCTCTTCTTCATTAAGCCAACATTTTCAAGAGCAGGAGATGCAGCTGACTTTCCTAACACATAGAATCAGATACAAAGAGACAAAACAAGGAGAGAGATGAATATGTCCCAAATGAATGAGCAAGTCAGAATCACAGCAAGTTACTAAACAAAATGCAGACAAGTAATATGCCTGATAGAGAATTTAAAGTAATGGCCATAAAGATACTCCGTGGACTTAAGAGAAGAGTGGAGGACCTCAGTACACCTTCAACAAAGAGATCAAAAACATAAAAAAAAAAAAAATCAAATATTAAGAACTCAGTAACTGAAATTAAAAATACACTAGAAGGGAGCACCTAGGTGGCTGTCAGTTAAGGGTGTGCCTTTGGCTCAGGTCATGATCATAGGATCCTGGGATCAAGCCCCATGTTGGGCTCCCTGCTCAGTGAGGAGCTTGTGTCACCTTCTGCTTGCTGCTCCCCCGCTTGTGCTCTCTCTCTTTCTGACAAATAAGTAAAATCTTATAAATAAATAAATAAATAAATACTAGAAGGAATAAATAGTAGACTAGAAGAAGCAAAAGTATGGATCAGTAATGGAAAGCAATCAAGCTGAACAAAAGAGAAAAATATAATAATGAAAATAGACCAAGGGAACTCAGTGACACCAACAAGCATAATAACATTCACTTTATAGGGATACCAGAAGAAGAGAGAAAAAGGGGCAGAAAATTTGAAGAAATAATAGCTAAAAATTTTTGAATATGTGGAATGAAACAGAAATCCAGATCCAGGAGTCATAGATAACCCTCAACAAAATGAACCCAAAGAGGTCCATACCAAATCGCATAGTAATTAAAATGGCAAAACGTAGTAATACGGCAGAATTTTAAAAGCAGCAAGAGAAAACAGTTACATACAAGAGAACCCTGTAAGGCTATCAGCTTATTTTTTGGCAGAAATTTTGCAGTCAGAAGAGAGTGTCATGATATATTCAAAATACTGAAAGAAAAAAAAGAAAAAACATAGCCAAGAATGCTCTATTCAGTAAGGCTATCCTTCAGGATAGAAGGAGAGATAAAGAGTTTCCAGGACCAACAAAAGTAAAGGAATTCATCACCATTAAAGGACGCTATAAGAAATGTTAAAGAGGACTCTTTGAGTGGAAAAGAAAGAAGTAAGAAAAGTAGAAGCACAAAAGCAGTAAAATTAAGTATATCTATATAAATCAGTCAAGGCATTCACAAAATAAAATGTTGTGAAGTATGACATTATACCTAAAAGATGGGGAGTGGGGTGGGATAGAAGTAAAGAATGGGTCCAAAGTTAAGCGGCCATCAACTTAATACAAACTGCTATATGCATAAAATATTATATATAAACCTAATTGTAAACACAACTCAAAAACTGGTAATAAATACTCAAGAAATAAGAAAAAATAAAGAGAAAGGAGTCCAACTATATCACTAAAGAAAGCCAGCAAACTGTGAGAGAAGAGAATGAGAAAATAGAACAGATAATAACTACAAAAACAACCATAAAACAGGTAACAAAATGGCAATAAGTACACACCTATCAATAATTATTTTGAATGTAAATGGACTAAACACTCCAATCAAACACTTCATCGATGGATATATGCTATCTACGAAAGACTCATTTCAGACCTAAAGATACATGTAGATTAAAAATAAGGGGAGGAGAGAGCATTTATCACGCAAATGAAAGTGAAAAGAAAGCTGAGGTAGCAATATTTACATGGCACAAAACCTTAAAACAGAGACTGAAACAAGAGACAAAAAGGAAACTATATAAGCATAAAGGGAACAGTCCAACAAGAAAATACAATTGTAAATATTTATGCACCTAACATGGGAGCACCCAAATACACAAAGCAGCTAATAACAAACATAAAGAAGTAATCAATGGTAATACAATAATAGTAAGGGACTTTAACATCCAACTGACACGCATGGAAAGATCATCCAAACAGAAGATCAATAAGGAAATAGTGGCTTTGAATGATACATTGGACCAAGTGGATCTAACTGTTAAATTCAGAACAGTTCGTCCTAAAACAGCAGAATACATATTCTTTCCAAGTGCATATGGAACATGCTCCAGAATAGATTACATGTTAGGCCACAAAACTAATTTCAACTAATTTAAAACAAGTCACATCATGCATCTTTTCTCACTACAACACTATGAAACTAGAAATCAACCACAGGAAAAAATTTGGAAAAAACACAAATACATGGAAGTTAAATAACATGCTCCTAAACAATGAATGAGTCAACCAAGAAATCAGGGAGGAAATCCAAAAATACTCGGAGACAAATGAAAAAACAAACAAACACAATGTTCAAAATTGTTGGGATGCAGCAAAAGTTGCTTTAAGAGGGAAGTTTATAACAATATAAGCCTACCTCAAGAAGCAAGAAAAATTTCAAACAACCTAAGCTTACACCTAAAGAGCTATAAAAAGAAGAACAAACAAAACCCTAAGTAGTAGAAAGTAGTAAATAATAAAGATTAGAGCAGAAATAAACAAAACAGACAATAGAACAGATCAATGAAACCAGGAGCTGATTCTTTGAAAAGATCAACAAAATTGATAATCCTTTAGCCAGACTTGAAAGAAAGAAAGAAAGAAAGAAAGAAAGAAAGAAAGAAAGAAAGAAAGAAAGAAAGAGGATCCAAATAAACATAAACAGAAATAACAACCAATAGTACAGAAATACAAACTATTGTAAGAGAATATATTTTATTAATTAATTTATTTACATTTATATAAATTATATGCCAATAAATTTGAAAACCTTGAAGAAATGGATAAATCCCTAGAACCATACAACCTATCAAAACTGAGGCAGGAAGAAACAGAAAGTTTGAACAGACTGATTACTAGCAATGAAATTGAGGCAGTAATAAAAAAATTACAACAAAAAAAACTCAAAGACCACATGGCTTCACAGATGAATTCTACTAAAATTTAGGAAAGAGTTAATACCTATTCCTCTGCAACTATTCCAAAAAATAGAAGAGGAAGGAAAGCTTCCAAATTCATTCTACGAGGCCATCATTACCCTGATACCAAAATCAGATGAAGATACTGTTAGAAACAGAAAAATGCAGGCCAATATTTCTGATGAATATAGATATAAAAATTCCCAACAAAATATTGGCGAACCAATCAAACAATACATTAAAAACATAATTCACAATGATCAAATGAGATTTATTCCTGGGATGCAAGTGGTTCAATATGCACAAACTAATCAATGTGATACATCACATCAACAAGAGAAAGAATAAAAACTATATGATCATTTTAATAGACGTGGAAAAAGCATTTAACAAAGTACAACATCTATTCATGATAAAAACCCTTAATATAATAAGTCCATCTATGAGAAACTCACAGCTAACATCATTCTCAATGGAGAAAAACTGAGAGCTTTTCTCTTAAGGTTGAGGAACAAGACAAGGATGTCCATTCTCACCACTTTTTCCCAACATAGTACTGGAAGTCGTTACACAGCATTCCGACAACAAAAAGAAATAAAAGGCATCCAAATGAGTAAGGAAGAAGTAAAATTTTCACTATTTGTAGATGGCATGATTATATATATATATATACACATACACCTCTAAAGACTGCATCAAAAAATTACTAGAACTGATAAATGAATTCAGTAAGGTTCAGGATATAAAATCAATGTACAGAAATCCATTATGTTTCTATGCACTAATAATGAAGTAGCAGAAAGAGAAATTAAGAAAAGAATTAAGAAAAGAATCCTATTTATAATTGCACCAAAAATAATAAAATACCTGTTAATAAACATAGCCAAAGAGGTGAAAGACCTGCACTGTGAAAAGTACAAAACATTGGTTAAAGAAATTGAAGATGACACAAACAAATGGAAAGATATTCTACATTCTTGGGTTGGAAGATTAAGTATTGTTAAAATGTCCATACTACTGAAAGCAATCTATGGATTTAATGCAAACCCTATCAAAATATCAATAGCATTTGTCACAGAACTAGAACAAATAATCTTAAAATTTGTATGGAAACACAAAATACCTGAATAGGCAAAGCAATCTTTAAAAAAGAATAACAAAACTGAAAGTATCATAATCCCAGATATCTATATATGCTACAAAGTTTAGTAATAAAAACAGTATGACACTGGCACACAGAGAGACACATAGATTAACAGAACAGATAATAGAGAACCCAGGAGTAAACCCATGATAATAAGATTAATTAATCTTCAACATAGAAAGCAAGAATATGCAATGGGGAAAAGTTTCTTCAACAAATGGTGGTGGGAAAACTGGACAACTATATACAAAAGAATGAAACTGGACCACTTTCTTATGCCATATACAAAAATAAATTCAAAATGGATTAAAGACCTACATGGGAGACAGGAAACTATTAAAATCCTAGAGGAGAACACAGGCAGTAGTAACCTCTTTGATATTGGCTATAGCAACTCTTTACTAGACACATCTTCAAAGGCAAAGGAAACAAAACCAAAAATGAACTATTGAGACTCATCAAGATAAAAAGCTTATGCACAGCAAAGGAAACAGTCAACAAAACTAAAAGGCAACCTACAGAATGGGAGAGGATATTTGCAAGTAACATATCCTATAAAAGGCTAATATCCAAGATCTATAAAGAACTTATCAAAACCCCCAAGAAACAAATAATCCAGTCAAGAAATGGGCAGAAGACATGAACAGACATTTCTCCAAAGAAGACATACAAATGGCCAACAGACACGTGAAAAAAAAATGCTCAACAGCACTTGTCATCAGGGAAATATAAATTATAAGTTTAATGAGATACCACCTCACACCAGTCAGAATGGCTAAAATTAATGAGACAGGAAACAACAAATGTTGGCAAGGATGTGGAGAAAGGGGAACCCTCTTACACTGTTGGTGGGAATGAAAGCTGGTATGGCCACTCTGAAAAACAGTATGGAGGTTCCTCAAGAAGTTAAAAATAGAAGTGCACCTGGTTGGCTCAGTTAGTTAACTGTCTGCCTTTAGCTCGGGTCATGATCCCAGAGTCCCAGGATCGAGCCCCAAAATTAGTCTCCCTACTCAGTGAGGAGTCTACTTCTCCCTCTGCCCCTCACCCTGCTTGTGCTCTTTCTCTTGCTCTCACTTTCTTTCAAATAAATAAATAAAATCTTAAAAAAAAAGAAGGTAAAAATTGAGCTATCTATGACCCACCAATTGAGCTACTAGGTATTTACAACAAAGATACAGATGTAATGAAATGAAGGGGCATCTGAACCCCAATATTCATAGCAGCAATGTCCACAATAGTCAAACTGTGGAAGGAGTTTAGATGTTCTTCGATAGATGAATGGATAAAGAAGGTATGGTAGAGGCACCTGGGTGGCTCAGTCATTAGGTATCTACCTTGGGCTCAGGTCATGATCCCTGGGTCCCTGGGATCGAGCCCTGCATCGGGCTCCCTGCTCAGTGGGGAACATGATTCTCTCTCTCCTACTCCCTCTGCTTGTGTTTCCTCACAAATAAATAAATAAATAAATAAATAAATAAATAAATAAAATAAAGAAATAAAATCTTTTTTAAAAATATGTGGTATATGTATGTATATATATTATATATTATATTTAATATAGTATAGATATAATATAATGCATTTAATATAATATATAATATATGTGTATATAAAATGGAATATTACTCAGACTTCAGAAAGGATGAATACTTACCATTTATATTGACATGGATGGAACTGGAGGGTATCATGCTAAGTGAAATAAGTCAATCAGAGAAAGACAATTTTCATATTGTTTCACTAATATGTGGAATATAAGAAACAATGGAGAGGACCATAAGGGAAGGGAAGGAAAACTGAATGGGAAGAAATCAGAGAGGGAGGCAAACCATGGGACATTCTCTATTATAGGGAAACAAACTGAGGGTTGGTGAATGAGAGGTGGGTGGGGAGATGGGGTAACTGCGTGATGGACATTAAGTACACTTACAATGGGCATTGACCAATGTATAGAATTGCTGAATCAGTAAATTATACACCTGGAATTGATATAGCACTGTATGTTAACTATAATGGCATTAAAATTAAAAAAATTAAAAAGAAGTGAACCTTAATGTAATCTATGCACTTTAGGTAATAATGATGTGTCATTGGAGGTTCATCAGTTCTCACAAATGTACCACTCTGGTGGGTGATACTGATAGTAGGGAAGGGTGTGTGTATGTGTGTATACACACCATGGAATATATGGAAACTCTCTGCAATATCTGCTCATTTTTGTTGTGAACCTAGAAATGCTCTAAAAAGTGAGTTTTATTAATTTTAAAAAAGGTAAAAGGCAAGAGGTTTTGAAAAATTAATAGGAAAAAACCTGTCCTTCACCTAGCTGTCAAACAACCTGGTTAAAATGTAAATCCAACAGCATCATTCTCCTGCTAAAACTCACCAAGTACTCCCCACTGCCTGAACATGTGTGGTATGTTTATCCTTGGTAGCACCTGAGATGATTTTAAGCACTATATGGATAACTGTTCTCTAAATTTTTAGCTGTAATGCATTTATTGTAGAATGTATTTAAAAAATAAAACTAGCATAACAAAAAACGTAGAAGCTGAATAATTTGTTGATTTTGATAATTGGGCTGTTTATCTCTATGTAATAGTATCTTCCTGCTTATTCCTGAATACCCTTTAAGCAACTCAATTTCTTGTACACCATTCTTTTCTTCCATTATAATCCACTGTGAAATTAGGAGTATTTTCTTTCTATTGGGAAAGAATTTTAAGCACTAGAATGTTAAGGCAGTTAATGTTTTTAAATGATCTAGTTCATAGACTAAGTTCCTAAATACAACATAAAATGTCTTATAGTACTCAAAATATTTAAAAATGATTTAAAATAATCATGAAATAAGCATAGCTATAAGTAAAATATATTAGAGTAATAGAAAATAGAGCTCTCTTATATCTGGTGAAATCAAATTAAAATTAAAACTTTTTCACCAGCCTTTTACAACTTAGTGCTTAAAGAAATCATATATAACACAATTATTTATATTTACTTTTTTATCTTTTTTATAGTTTTAACATCTCTTGAATTTATTGGCCTTTTTCTAATTGGTTTAACTGTAATACTGTACATTATTATGCAGCTGTAGCTTATTTTTTCCCTTGGCATGGAAATATGGTAGCTTCTAAAGCAAAAATCAAACATTTCAAATCTTTGAAATGAAGGCCCTCCCCAGTGTTGGGAAAGAATAGGAAATGACAGAAATATTTCTCTTCTTTCCCTACATGATGGTATTATTACATAAGAGAAGATTCTACTAATCAAGGACTATGAAATCATTACTAACTGAGACTGGTAAAGTAATCACTGGTCTTGGAAAATAAATGGTTACAGAATGTTTCATGAACCATGGTAAGGATGCTAGGAACCTCAAGAAGAGCTGAAGCTGGAGCAATTGCATAATCTAGAGTCTCCTGAAGCCGAGGAGCTGAGTCTTACAAAATGAGTAATCTGTTAATTCCTCAGGTTCATAACTAGAGTACATGATTTTCATTTAATAAGTAATGCCTATATTTTACTTCTTATTCAGCTTATACCTTGGGGGCCTGTGTTGCTATTCTTCTGTGTATGCACAAGATTACACCAGCAGGAATTTTTTTTTAAGATTCTGTTTATTTATTTGATAGAGCATCAGCAGGCAGAGAGGCAGAGGGAGAAGCAGACTCCCCATTGAGTACGGGGCCCGATGTGGGGCTCGATCCCAGAACCCTGAGATGCTTAACCAACTGAGCCACCCAGGTGCCCCTACACCAGCAGAAACTTAATCAGTGTCCACTCCTTATCTTCAGCACACAGCCAAATGTCTGCTACACAATGGACTAAAACAAATAATATCCAGAAACATAAACTTACTTCAGCTTTAAATCTCTGGCAATTTTACACATATCTTGTTTCTGTCTTATTAAGGTGCAACAACTGGTAAGACTGATATTTACCTACTCATACCTGTGAGTATGTTATGAGTCTCTACCATGTGCATACATCTACTATGCACGCACATATTGTTTATGCAATATAGAAATCTTCCGATAGGAATCACAACTGTCACCCAGAGCATTTCACTGATGTTTTAATGTTTATGCTTATATAAAGCTACGCAGAATATACTTTCTTGATTTTTCATTACATTTATTTTATGTAGTATACCTCTTTTCTTTTTCGCAGCTCGGTTTTTGAAACTCTCCATTATCACAGTTCTCCAACTGTGCCTTTCTTTTATCATAGGCTGAATCCCAAAGCAATGTTTCCCAGTGTGATAGATTTAAGTATTTGACCAATGTATAGAATTGTGGGTCTTCATCCCTCCCTTTACCTGCTCCCTTTGCCATGTGACTTTGCAGTCCCTTCCACTACAAGTGGAACGTACTTCATCTTGATTTTGGACTTGGCCATGAGACTTGTATTAGTCCAAAAACTGTAGCAGAGGTGATAATCTGTCAATTCTGACCCTATGCTGGAAGATCATTGACTATTTCTGCTTGCTTTCCCAATTTCTCCCATTACCATGAGAGGTAATTCTCTTGAGTAGCTGTTGCCCCTTAGCTTGAGCCCCAAAATGAATACAATTGGATTCAGAATGAATTCAACCCACATCCAAGAGCCAAGTCCAGGCAGGGCTATACCATGAAGCAGAGCAACCCAATGAAGCCCAATCTACACCAGCTAACCTCAGCCACATTGTGAAAGTATGAGAAAAAAAGGACGAGTATTGTTTAAAGCCACTGAATTGTATATGTTATGCTGCAGCCCTACGGGTGATATAGCTCTTGATACATGCATTCAGTCACCTTCCCACAAGCTAACTAGCTTCTCTTTAGTGAGAACGGTATGGCTGGAATGAGTACTGAAGAAGCCAACACACTTGTGAAGCTATGGTGTTTCTGCAGCTGATAAGCTGTTGGTCCCATAAGAGTTGAACTGCAGGAAGCAGAACAGGTGAATTTCCACGTAACAATTTCTTGGTATGGTTCAGTACTACTAGCTCGGTGGCAGTCAAGTCTGGTACACTGGCCTTCCTGGTAATTCTATAAGCTAATCAATACCTTGAAATAAATATTTTTCCATTAATTAACTACCATATATTATGTTGCCTGTAACTAAACCTTAAATTAAGGTAACAATTGTCTTACTTTTACTTTTTTTTAAAAATGGGTTGACAAGTTTTAATGATAACAGTAAAATAAATTGAGTTAGAGCCTACTGATATTAAGGAATAATAAAATAATAATTTAAGAGCTATATACTAACAAAATTGACAAATCAAAAGTTAAATTGTGATTTGGGCATTTTTGTCTTTTTTTTTTCCTGTTTAATTTCTATTCTTTTTAGGTAGTGAAACAACAGACAGATAACCAGAATTCAAGGCCCAAGTGTACTTTTTATCAATTATTCAGTCTTGGATAGGTTATATAATCTCCTGGAGCCCCACTTTCCTCATTGGTAAAACGTGGAAAATAGCTAACACCTACTTCTAAGAAGCATTATTATGAATAAAAAATTATACTATTAAGAGTTACTTTAAATACTTTTAAACAATGTCAGGCTACATAAAGGTATGTATATACTTATATATTCACATATTCACATATATGTGGGTATGCTTTATGGTCACTATTAGCTTGAAGGCACTGAATAAAAAAGTGACCCATGGGTTTATTTTTGTTACAATGTTGCTTCCAATTAGAACTTCCCATCGCAGTTTATGATCTTATCTACCAAGTGCTTTATTCTTGCTTTTTGCTTTTAGACCATGGAAAGGGTATTATCCCCAAACATCGTATAAAACATAAATCAGGGGTGCCTGGGTGGCTCAGTCAGTTAAGTGTCTGCTTTCAGCTCAGGCCATGATCCCAGGGTCCTAGGATAGAGCCCTGCCTCAGGCTCCCTGCTCAGTGGGGAGTCTGCTTCTTCCTCTCCCTCTGCCTCTGTCTCTCCTCACAGTTCATTCATTCTCTTTCTCTCTCTCTCAAAAAATAAAATTAAAAAAAAAAAACATAAATCATTCACCAGGAAACAGTTAATTGTCCATGATACTTAATGTCAGTCTTCTTCTTAGTTTACCATAACAGAGTAATAGTGACTGAGCTTCTAAATGTGTGGCTATAATCACATTTATTAAATAATCTATAAGTGCTCACTTAACAATAAAAAAAAAATACATGCTTGATTTAGAAGAAATGAGAAAAAAGTCATGTATAACCAAACACTGTGTGAATGATTTTGGGTTATAAAAAGAAAACCTCAGAGTTGATTTTTGATGTCCTTGTTAATATTCACTTTTCTCTGATAATAAATGTCTATAAATGGCTGAAATTAATAATTAAGCAAAATGAGGTACCTTATGAATACACATAGGAAAACAGTTTTGGAAACCTTAAAACATAAACTGCTCATATGTAACAGGGAGAGATAATATTTTTACTCTTTTATCTCATTTATGTAACTTTCTAGAACAGAAACAATTAACGGCAATAATTTTTGGCTTAGTGACACTGGAACCCATTTGAAATACTTTCTGTAGGCTGGTAGTGACTAGAAACAAAAAATGTACTGCTTTCTTACCAGGAGAGCTGCAGTCAAGTGTGAGAATGATGTCACCACCCTGCTAATTATTAGCCCAATGTCAAATACCTAGTGATTACTCATTCAACCCACATCTAGTGAGCCTTAGTCCATGCCTAGCACATAAGTGCTAAAGGAAGTGTAGAATTAAGTCATGAGGTTCATGCTCCAAGGTAGCCTACATCCCAGTAGGGAGAGACAGACAGGACCAATGTAAATAAGTAAATAATGTAAGTTTAGAGAGTGAAACATATTTTGAAGAGACTAAAGTCAGCAATCACTACAGAAAGTAGTGGTAGAGAGTAACTGGCAAGTAGGTAGGGCAGTCAGGGTGAGAGGGTGGTATTTAACACAAGTCAAATTACTATGGATAGCACATTTTAATTATTTTCTACTCTAGAAAGAGCTCTCCAGAGGAAAGACATAAGAACTGACTAAAACTGATTTCACTCAGGGGAAATTTGGCCACGATTTTGGGGCACCTGGGTGGCTCAGTCAGTTAAGCATCTACCTTCAGCTCGGGTCATGATCTCAGGGTCCTGAGATGGAGCCTCTTTTCCCTCTCCCACTCCCCTTGCTTGTGTCCCCTCTCTCAAGTAAATAAATAAAAATCTTTAAAAAAAAGAGAGAGAAAGAAATTTGGCCACTAGTTAGGGTATGAGGAAGGACAACTGGAAATAATTAAGGACATTTAAGGAGTAGATACAAATGTCTAAATTCTGATATCTGCGCAAATATGCTTGGGCTCTGGAGTCAGATAGACCTGAATTTAAATCTCTCTCTGAGGCCATCAGCAGAGTGGCCTTGGACAAGTCACTTCATCTCTGATAATACCCACCTCATACACTCAGCTTCCATGAAAGACATTCATAACCTTCTTACAAGGTGAAAAACACTTCAGCATACAAAATAACAGAGCAGTTTGCAAATGCCTACACCACTGAAAAAAATCAGGAGGTACAAAGTAGAAAATACTAAGGTTAATTGATTAACTTTTCAAGAAAAAGCAAGCTATGAACAGGATTTAGATTTTATATGGGAATCAAGAAGAAACTCAGAGGCAGTGGAGTGTTTTTTCTCTACGGACTTCCTTCTGTCACAGCTTTGGGTATATCTACCATAATATCATACTCTTACATCTAAAGGCCTTTGTTTCATGAACTAACCATCAGGAACTCAAGCAGATTCTTACAAATGCAGGCATTTCTCATTCAATTAGACCTTGTGTTATTAACGGCCTTTGATTTTAGTCTTAACTAAAATATAACTTCTTCTTATTTGAAAGATTGGACCTCAAAACATCTTTTCAGTCAGCTTATATGTGTTCAGTTTTAAAAAAAAAAGCAGGTAGCCTTAATTTTGCAATACCACGTAACACAATAAATTCTAGCTATTTTATATTCTGCCTCATGTATCTTTAACATAGCCTACAGCAAAGCTTCAGTTGCAAGATCATTGTGGCTAATGAAAATATATGACTCGGCAAAAGTTTTAGAAACCACATTCATCTGTAGTTCTAGAATATAAGGAGGAAAACATTGTTTTTTACTTTTAAAATTAAGAAAATCTAATCTGCAAGTCACTTAAGAAAACAAATGCCATTGGAAAGTTTTATTAAAAAAATGATTTGTAACATTGTTGGAAATACCTTACAAATATACTTAACATCCTCTCAGAGTACTACTACATTGATAACTTTCCAGTAGACTGAAATGAAAGTTTTCAAAATACAAACTGAAAACTAAGGAATTATTTCAATCCTGTTAGATAATTACTGAGTAACATTTATGAGTAGAGCAGGCTTTCAGAAGACAGAGGATGAATAAATACTCAGAGAGCTGACAATCAAGGTGAGAAAGCAGAAAGATGATGCAGAAATAGCAAACCTATTCATCATCCCAGAAAGTCCCTTAGGAACACTGCTGCCATTTATTTATTTGCTTCCCTCTCTGAGGGACGTGTGACAATGAAATCACCTGAGGCTGAGTTCTTTCAAATTTAAAGTATCACAGACAAAAAAGTGAACGAAATTCTAGCCAATGGCTTGAATACAATCTAAAAACTGAGGTCTTGGGGCACCTGGGTGGACTCAGTTGGTTAAGTGTCTGCCTTCAGCTCAGATCATGATCCCAGGGTCCTGGGATCAAGACCCACATCAGGCTCTCTGCTCAGCAGGAGCCTCCTGCTGCTCCCCCAGCTTGTACTCTCTCTCTCTTTCTCTGTCAATAAATAAAATCTTAAAAAATAATAATAATAAATAAAATAAAAAATGTAAACCTTAGGTCTTTGAATGACTGTGCCTTTCTGAAAACCTTGTCAATATGTCAATCTTTTCTGCCTGCCTGGGAAACTTTCAACAGGTGAGTCTTTAAAACGATTCTAACTATCTGGGACTTAAAACCAGAGAAGTGGTTGCATGGCTGCTTCTCGGTTTTAGGGGGTGCACATACACTCAAAAACCTGGCCTTCTCCACATACATATAACACCCATTGCAAAGGCCATGGCAAACACCTTCACTCAATTTCTCAACACCATCCTTACTTTTATTGAGGTATAATTTTCCTCGAAATGATGCCTTTTTTAAGGGTATGATTTGGTGAGTTTTGGCAAATTCGTACACCTGGTTAACTATCATCACCGTGGGGTATAGAATATTTCTGTCTTTGACCACTTGTTTGATTCTCTTAGGATAAATCACTAGAAGCTAGAGTGTGGAGTGAGAGTCACATACACTTTTAAAGCTCTCAAAATATATCACCAAACTACCTTCCAGAAAACTGTTACAATCAACCCTGCTCTCAGTCCTGTGAGAGAAAGCTAAATTTAGATGAGAGGTCATTGCCCTATTGGCAGTCAAGTTGTCCCTTCCAATAAGATCTGAATTTTGATTAAAATGAATAAAAGGACCTTTAACAGGGATTTTTTTTTTGCTTGATAATTGATATCATTGAGTCATTGTGGAAGTGGAATTCTTTTTTTAAAGATTTTATTTATTTATTTGAGAGAGAGCATGAGCAAGAGAGAGAGTACAAGTAAGAGAGAGAGAGAGTATGTGAGTGCCTACAGAGGCGTGCAAGCTGGGGGGGAGGGCAGAGGGAGAGGGACAAGTAGGCTTCCTGTTGAGCCAGAAGCCCAACACGGGGCTCCATTCTATCACCCCCCTGAGCAGAAGGCAGATGCTTAACCAACTCAGTCACCCATGTGCCCCTAGAAGTGGAATCCTTAAGAGCAAATTAAAAGCATGCTAGGAAGAGAAGTTGTTGGTACGGTTTTAAGAAGATGGCAATTTGATGTAACAGTTTTAAATGACCCTTTTGTTCAAAAATAGAAAAACTATAATTCAGATAACTTTTACATGTGAGAATTTTATCTTGCAGTAATGCTATTCCAAAGGTCGTCCATAAGCCTATAGTATCAGCATTACCTGGGAATTTGCTAGGGATGCAAATTCTTAGGACTCACAACAGACCTCCTAATCAGAAACACTGGGCTTCAGGTCCCTCACTGCGTTTTAACAAGCTCTCTGGTTGATTCTGATGCATCCTCAAGTGTCAAAAGAATGGTCTTAGAGGATATTTTATAAAGAGAAAAATATTAAAATCCTTTCTAACACTCAGGAGTAAATCTAGCATTTATTAACCACTATATATAATTCCCAGCCTTTCCTTAACCTTTAGATCTAGGTCTCTTATCTGTCTAATATGATTAAGATTATTCCTAAAGATTATTTCTAGATTTAAAAATTCATGATTGCCATGTGCAAAAATCTGGATTTGGGGCTATGGAAGGTATAAAGAAGTCATGAGTCATGATCATTGACTTCCGAGTATGCACCGTTTTGTTGAGTAGACATAACACACAGGCCCTTTGGGTAAGTGGAATGACACAGACAGTAAGCCATATAGGCACAGAGGATGTGGGCATTTCCGAGGGTTTCTGTGGGCAGCTTGGGCTTCTTTGAGAAGATGCAGTCTGAGGTGGGCATCAAAGATAGACAGGCATCAAAAGATGTATAGCTTTTCCTTAGGTGGAGAAAGGAGATGAAGGAGGGCATTTCTGGTGAGAAAACAGCTAAATTGGTTAACCTCTCTTTTAGGAATTTAGTTGTTTGGCTATGTTGGAAACTGCAGGCAGGTGTATGGCTTCAGATGAGCCCATAAAGGAAAGCTGAGTCAGAAAGCTCTTGGAAAGTGACATCCATTTTCTGGGTATTTTGTGAAGTATGCAGTTCTTAAAAGTGGTTCTGAGGTCGGTAGAAAATGAAAATCCCCTCGTAGGATGAACTGGTTATGCAAATCAGATCACAAGGTCCATATTAAAAGAAAACCAAATCGTTTAAGAATATGCATCCAGATATCTTTATAGCTGACTGGAGAAAAGTAGATCTGAACTATAATTATGTTTTAGAAAATCTTTGAAATGTACCTGCTCTCAGAAAAATAAAACTTGAAAATTTGCATACTCCTGACAAAGAGAATTATAGCTAATGTTTGGCATATTATTTGATAAAAGCTATGTTATGACCATGTTTTGTTGTACAACTTAAAAACCCAAGGATTTAATGATAAGCTAGTTTAATAAAATTTAAAAACCTTTTTGACACTACTGTGGGATATTAGGCTAGGGATATGAAAAAATTAGATTCAATAACCTACACAAACTGAACTAGGTATATGGATCTCACACAATACTTAGGATTCTGTTTTTCTTTAGAGAAATTGCAATGAAATTAGAAGGATATGTAGGAAGGTCAGGAGAGTCTAAGAACTCTGCCTGTCTTACTAGAAAGAGAAGATGACATTTTTACATATAGGAATCTGATAAAGATTTTTTTAACGCCAATTCAAATCAATCTCACTGGTCTACTGATTAATAGCTGTAAGTTAGCAGTGGTTTGTTCAAATAACTTACTAGTGTGAAAATGTTGCACTCAGTGAAAACTTTTACAAACTCTTTACCTCTCATGGGCATGATACTTGAATCCAAAGGTAAAGGATAATATAAAAATAGATGTAACTTAAAATATGAGGTAGTTTTTCACTTTCAAGTGTACTGAGCTTATGAAACTGGTTTATAAGGTTTATGATTAAGTATTGACAGTGCCATGAATCATAAAAATGTAGTACATCCTACCACACTTTGTAATGATCCTTGTTGGTGCTGGTGGTACAACTTAATATTTAAATAGTTTTTTTAAACTAAGGAGCTCAAAACATCCATGTAATTTTAATCTTAATAGTAATATCTGGAAAAAAATAAACTTGAACCATTCCAATTGCTACCTCGTAAATTGGGGATTAAGTAAAACAAAGCGTGTGACTTTGTCTACGCACCACAGAGGTTTGACTACAGTGTTCAATTGAGTGCTTCACTGGTTCGACTGATGCTTTATTGAATTGATCACTGTGAAAACACCATTTTGCCTTTAGATAGTCATTTGTTGGCCTCCCCCAGTCAAAACCACTTTGCTTTTAATAGAGCTTTGAACTAATAGAGTTTCTAAAGGTTTCTTTGAAAACCTCCCTATTACTTATCTCTATAAATAATAACAGTATTTATAACAGCTCTCTCTGAGCTGTTACCTCATTTTCCTGTCTAATAATGTGACATCTGACATATTTATTTGAAAGGAAAAGTGACCAAAGAATTAATCTGTTGTAAACCACCAGCACTTGAACAACTTTGCAAATATATGGCATTATGTAAAAATTTCCTAATAACTTCTCTCCATAGAATATCTATTTTAAGCACAGAGTAAACAAAATTTAGCTCTAAAATATTTCTCATATATATTTATGACAACTTCCACTAACAGCAATTTCCATTTAACTGTTTTACCTTAGAGTTGTACATTAAAACTTCAGTAAAATAGAAAATAGTAGGTAAGATGAAAGCTTTTGCAGATGAAACCTTAACAAATTAAAACTTGGGGCACCTGGATGGCTCAGTAGGTTAAGCATTCAGCTCACGTTATGATCCCAGGGTCCTGGCATTGAACTCCACATCAGGCTCCCTGCTCAGTGGTAGCCTGCTTTTCCCTCTGCCGCTGCCCCTTCTCCCCACTCATATTCTCTCTCTCTCTCTCTCTCTCTCTCTCTCTCTCTCTCACTGGTTCTCAAATAAATAAATAAATAATTTAAAAAGAATTCAAACTAAGTTCCTACATTCAAAGATTGAATAACCACAATATTTATAGTTAATATATACAGAAATGTAATTGACACTGCTAAGTGTCTGTAAGTCAAGCAAAAATAATCACACAATATGTAGGACCAAAATATGAAAAACTTCATAAAGACTTCTTTCTATAGGTAAGTGTTTTCTACTACATATCTTTATAGATTCATACTTGACTCTCTATTAATACAACTAAAATTAGCTCTAAATTTAATGTCCTTCTTGATCACATCATTAGTACAAAAAGTTGTTTGTAAATAACAATTCTGCTATTTAAATCTAATAACATGTGTGTATTTATACCCTCTTATACAAATAATTTCAATGGTGTCTGTGCAAGTACTATTACAATTTGCATTAGTCACTGATGTGTGATTTCACCTATAACTCTACTTTAAGCCTATTTGTCTCAGTCAATTCATGAAGTTATATTCAAAAAACCACAGTCAAGTCACCAAAGAGTAATTGAAAAGAAAGTTCAATCCTGAATAGTATCTTTCAAATAATTTTAAAAAGAATTTAATTCATAATTCATACCTATCAACAGATCTCAAACTCTAGAGCTTATCTCTCACCATTTGTACATACTTGAAAACATTTATTAATTATTTATTTTTTAAAAGATTTTGTTTTTATTTATTTGACAGAGAGAGATCACAAGTAGGTAGAGGCAGGCAGAGAAAGAAGGGGAAGCAGGCTCCCCACTGAGCAGAGAGCCAGATGCTAGGCTCTATCCCAGGACCCTGAGGTCATGACATGAGCCGAAGGCAGAGGCTTTAACTCACTGAGCCACCCAGGCGCTCCATACTTTAAAACATTTAAAAAATAATTTTAATTTCAAAAAATCTCAAACTTGCAGAAAAATTGTAAGTAGAATAGTTTTTTTCTTGAAACATTTGAGAGTAACCTGTCAACCTCATGCCCCATCACATCTGAATTATTGTATATTTCTTATAAATAAGCACATTCTTTTAAATAACTCCAACACAGTGAGAAAATTAACATTGATACCTTGCTACCATCTAATCCTCTGACCACTTTGAAGTTTTACCAATTGCCTTACAGCAAAAGGATCTAGTTCAGAATCTTGCATTGCATTAGTTGTCATGTCTCATTAGTCAATTTTAGTTCGGTACAATTCTTTACTCTTTTTTTCATAACCTTGACACTTTTGAATACCACAGGTCAGGTACTTTGTGGAATATCCATCAATTTGGGATTGTCTAATGCCTCCACATGATTAGATTTAAGTTATTCATTTTTAGCAAAAAGAGCATGTGATGTGTTCTTCTAATTGTATCTTATATCAAGTGGCACACAATTTTGATATATCCCTTTATTGATGATGATCACTTTGGTTTCTTTTTGTTTGTTTTTGGCTTAAACAACAGAAATTTATTGTCTCATAGTTCTGAAGGCTAGAAGTTCAAGATCAAAGTGTCAGAATTTGCTGCTGTCTTTGGCATGCCTTAGTTTATGGAAACATCACTTCAATTTCTGCATTCATTTTTACATGGTGTTCTCCTTGTACACATGTCTCTATGTCCAAATTTCCCCCCTTTTATAGGGACCCCAGGTATATTAGAGTAGGGTTCCACCCTAGTCCAGTATGACTTCATAACTGATTACATCTGCATAACTGATTACATCATAATCCTAACTGATTACATCTGCAGTGATCCTATTTCTAAATAAGGTCACATTCTAAGGTATTGGGGTTGTACTACATCATATGAATTTTGCAGGGGATATTATTCAACCCATAACAGAGGCAGAAGGGATTGCTACTTCTAGTCTACATCTATCTGTTCCTGCCAATGTTAGTTGGTTCCAGAAACAGTAATTAGTTTGTTTCCAGGTGTTTTTTCCCTCATACTTGTAGACAGAGCTTCATTTCACCCTGTCAGATTCACCATATCAGTTGGATAGGACCACCTCTTCAGAGTCACCTCAGATCTGTGGGGATCCTCCTCTAAACATCTAGATTCTACCTTTTCCTTCGCAACATTACTGAGGAATAATTGACAAATATAATTGTACATATTTAAGGTGCACAACATGATTATTTAATATACCTATACATTGTAGAATGATTAGCAAGATCAAGATAATTAATACATCCATCGACTCACATAGTTAATTCCTTTTGTGTGTGCTGTGAGAATACTTATTCACAGTGACTACTCACAGCAACTTTCAAATATATAGTACTTTATTATAACTATAGCTACCATGCTGTATGTTAGATTCTCAGAACTTACTCTTTTTATAAAAGTTTGTACTTTTTCACCTATACCTCCCTAAACCCCCCTTCCTCCAGCCTCCCATTTTATTCTCTGTTTCTATAAAGTAAACTTTTCTTTTTTTACATGTTATGTATAAATTATGCCTTACATTATTTGTTTTTCTCTCTCTGGCTTATTTCCTTTAACATAAAGACCTCCAGGTTTATTTATATTGTCAAAAATGGTAGGGGCGCCTGGAAGGCTCAGTGGGTTAAAGCCTCTGCCTTTGGCTCAGGTCATGATCTCAGGGTCCTGGGATCGAGCCCTGCATTGAGGTCTCTGCTCGGCAGGGAGCCTGCTTCCCCTTCTCTCTCTGCCTGCCTCTCTGCCTGCTTCTTGTGATCTCTCTCTCTGTGTCAAATAAATAAATAAAATCTTTTCAAAAAAATGGTAGGATTTCCTTTTTTTTTTAAGGCTAAATAATATTCCATTGTATAATACCACATTTTCTTTATCCATTCATCCATTGAAGAACATTTACGTTGTTTTCATATTTGACTATTGCAAATAATGCAGCAATAAACAAGGGAGTGGAGATATCTCTTCAAGATAATGATTTCATTTTGTTTGGATATATACCCTGGAGTTGGACTACTGGATCACACTGTAGTTCTATTTTTAATTTATTAAGGAACCTTCACACTGTTCTACATGGTGCCTGCACCAATTGTTGCACAAGGGTACTCTTTTCTCCACAACATTGCCAACATTCGTTATCTCTCGTCTTTTACTTATTATTGTTTGTTTAACTTTAATTCTAATGTGTTAACTAACATACAGTGTTATATTAGTGTCAGTTGTACAATATAGTAATTCAACAGTTCTATAAATTACTCAGTGCTCATTATAATAAGTGTACTCATAAACCCTTCACCTATTTCACCCTTCACCCCACCCATCTCCTCTCTGGTAGCCACCAGTTTGTTCTCATACTTAAGAGTCTATTTTTAGTTTGTCTCCCTCTTTTATCCTTTGTTTATTTTTTGTTTCTTTAAGTCCACAAATGAGTGAAATCATATGGCATAAGCATATGTCTTTCTCTGACCAATTTAATTCACTTAGCATTATACTCTCTAGATTCATCCACGTTGTTACAAATGACAAGATTGTGTTCATTTTTATGGCTGAAAAATATTCCATTATATATATATGCACACCATTCCTGTGTGTGT
Organism: Procyon lotor; assembly: GCA_028646535.1. NCBI lineage: Eukaryota > Metazoa > Chordata > Mammalia > Carnivora > Procyonidae > Procyon > Procyon lotor. Next base: position 53,750,771 of record CM053608.1, read on the forward strand.
ATTATTTATTATTTATTTACTTATAGTAATATTCGATTGTGTGTGTGTATAAATATGCCACATCTTCTTTATTCATTCACTTATCAATGGACACGTGGGCTGCTTCCATAATTTGGCTATTGTAAATAATGTTGCAATAAACATGGGGTGCATATATCCCTTCAAATTAGTGTTCTCATATTCTTTAGGTAAATACGCCATAGTGAGATTACTGATTTGTATGATAGTTCTATTTTTAACATTTTGAGGAAGCCCCATACTGTTTTCTACAGTGGATACACCCATTTGCATTCCCACTAATAGTACATGAGGGTCCTTTTTTCTCCACATCCTCACCAACACTTGCTGTTTCTTGTGTTTTTTATTTTAGCCATTCTGACAGGTGTGAGGTAATATTGTGTTTTTTTTCTTTTTTTTTTAAGATTTTATTTATTTATTTGACAGAGAGAAATCACAAGTAGGCAGAGAGGCAGACAGAGAATGAGGAGGAAGCAGGCTCCCTGCTGAGGAGAGAGCCCGATGTGGAGCTCAATCCCAGGACCCTGAGATCCTGAGCCGAAGGCAGAGGCTTTAACCCACTGAGCCAGCCAGGCGCCCCATTATTGTGGTTTTGATTTGCTTTTCTCTGATGACTAATGATGTCGAACACTTTTCATACACTATTTGGCCATTTCTATGCCTTTCAAAAATGTCTATTTGGGTCTTTTGCATATGATTTTATGTATAGAACACTCTAAAGAATCCATCAAAAAATGATGAGAACTGTTGAATAAATTCAGTAGGGTTGCAGGATACAGAATCAACATAGAACAATCACTTGCATTTCTATACGTTAATAAACTATCCTAAAGGAAAAATTAAGAAAGCAATCTCATTTACAGTAATATCAAAAACTAAGAATGAATCTGGTCAAGGAAGTGAAAAATCTGTACACTGAAGACACTGATGAAAGAAATTGAAGACATAAATAAATGGAAAGATATCTATGTTCTATTAGAGAAATTAATATTGTTAAAATATCCCTGCTATCCTAAGTAATCTACAAATTCAGTGCAATCCTTATCAAAATTCCAATGGCATTTTTTACAGAAATAGAAAAAAAACCCTAAAATGTATGTGGAACCACAAAAGACCCCAAATAGCAAAAGTAATATTAAGAAGGAAGAACGAAGCTGAAGGCATCATATTTCCTGATTTTAAAATATACTAAAAACTTCCAGTAATCAAAACAGTATAGTGCTGGTATAAAAAGAGGTACATCAATCAGTGGAAACGAATAAAGAGCCAAGGAATAAGAGTGCCAAAGGGAAATGATAGTCTCTTTAATAAATGGTATTGGAAAAACTTTACATACATATGCAAAAGAATGAAATTGGACCCCCTATCATATACCGCTTACAAAAATGAACTTGAAATGGATTAAAGACTTACATGAAATGCCTGAAACCATAAAACTCCCAGAAGAACATGTAGAGCAAAAGCTCCCTGATATTGGTCTTGGTAATCATTTTTTGGAGTAAGACACAAGAAACAAAGGCAAAAAAAGCTAAAATAAATGGGTAGGACTACATCAAACTAAAAAGCTTCCTTTCTTGTTTTCTTTATTAATTGGTATTTTTTTGTTATGTTTTTGTCTTTCTGTATATACTGTAGGTTTTTGCTTTTAATTACCATGAGGGTTTTATAATACATCTTATAGGTGTTAAGTCTATTTTAAGTTAATAAGAACTTAACTTCAATGACATAAAAAGTTCTACACATTTATTTGTCCCACATCTCACATTTTATGTTGTTAATGTCACAAATTACATCTGTTGGGTTGTTTTTTGTTTTTAAATTTTTTTATTTTAGAAAGAGAGAGAGCGTATGCATGAATGCACGAGGGAGGGGCAGAGAGAGAATCTTTCAAGCAGACTCCCTTCTGAGTGAAGAACCCCACCCTGGGGCTTGATCCCACAACCCATGAGATCATGACTTAAGCTGAAACCAAGAGTTGGATGCTTAACTGACTGAGCTTTCCAGGCACCCAGGAATTTATATCTTTTTATGTGGTATATCCCTTAACCAAATATTGTAACTATAGTTATTCTTAGCACTTTTAGCATACGTGCAAGGGTTCAAAGTGATTTATATATTACAATTGTGGTATTAGAGTATTTTGAAATTGACTATATAGTTTCACCAGTGACTTTTCTTTCATAGGTTTTCATGTTATTAACTTTTTCAGCTTGAGGAATTCCTTTTAGAATATTTTGTAAGGCAGAAATTGTAGTAATAAATTCCTTTGGCTTTGGTTTGTCTGGGAAATCTCTCACTGATTTTTGAAGGGCCACTCTGCTAGGTACACTATTATGGTTGGCAGTTTTTCCTTTGAGCACCTTTTTTTTTTTTAATATTTTATTTATTTGTTTTACAGAGAGAACGAGAGAGCACAAGCAGGGGGAGCAGTAGAGGGAGAAAGAGAAGCAGGCTCCCGGGGAGCAGGGAGCCTGATGCAGGTTTTTATCCCAGGACCCTGGTATCATGACCTGAGCCAAAGGCAGATGATTAACGATATGAGCCACCTAGGTGCCCCTTTTTGAGCACTTTGTTTTTTTTTTAAGTTATTTTTATTTATTTATTTATTTATTTATTTATTTATTTATTTATTTATTTATTTAACAGAGAGAAAGAGATCCCAAGTAGGCAGAGAGGCAGGCAGAGGAAGTGTAAGCAGGCTCCCTGCTGAGCAGAAAGCCTGATGTAGAGCTCAATCCTAGAACCCTGAGATCATGACCTGAGCTGAAGGCAGAGGCCCTAACCCACGGAGCCACCCAAATGCCCCTCTTTTTGAACACTTTGAATATATAACTCTACTATCTCAGGCTGCAAGATTTCTGATGAGAAATTTACTGATACCTTTTCCTGAAGTTTCTTTGTATATGATGTCTTTTTCTTCTCTTGCTACTTTCAGAATCTGTCTTTGTCTTTAATTTTGAGAGTTTAATTTTAATGTGTCTTTGTGGAAATTCTTTAGATTAAATCTCTTTTGGGAATTTTAGGCTTCATGTACCTAGATGGCCATATCACTTCCTGGATTTGGGAAGTTGCAGGTACTTTAGGAGGGTTTACATCCAGCTCCATTCTATACCGCATTTTCTTATCATCTCTCCCACCTCCATTACATAGATTGTTTTAAAACCTTCCACCAATTTGTTACCTTCTTCCTCAGATTTCTACAGATATGACTCTTTGTATCCAACTTTCCTAATTTTGCATTATAGAAGATTTGGGAACTGGGCTAGCAAAAGTTTCCTTCAGGATAAACAATAAAGAGGATGAATTGGAGAAAGATGGATGAAAAAAAGATAGATAATCCTAATATTTTTTATTTATTTTCCTTTGTTATTCTACTTACCCTCCATCCTGCCTGAGGAACATAGCAGTAATTTAAAGGACTTGGTAAATAGTAGCAATACAGCTCATGAAGCATATACAATACAATTTCACTCTTGATTTTTACTTATCATAGCTACATTTTTACTAATTTAGCTAATCAGCCATGTCATTATTTTTAAAGCATTTAAAAAATAAATACGCTTAATAAAATCTTGAAATTATATGCTCTTTTATTCTACATTTGCATCCTCAATTTTCCCTTTCAAATAAGGGCTGATATTGAATTTCTATGGTCCTAATTCATATGAAAAATCTATATGCCAGTTATATAAATCCATATGGCAATTATAATTATGTGAATGAAAATAATAAATATGTATAAAGGATAAATAAGTGCATAAAAGAAAAATAAAGCAGTAGAATCTATCTTAAAATCAAATTCTGGAGAATATTTTGAGGAAAAAATAGAGACTGGATTAAAATTATAGTTGATAGTGAAAATTGATAGCCTTGAAATAAAGTAGAAGAAATGAATATTTATAAAGTAACTACAAATAATTAATTTATTTAAAAGATGTCATTAGGAAGCTCTTACAGCATTATAATAGTCTCATAAGGAGCATAAGTGAATGGATTAAAATCTCTGAAGTAAACTTTCACTCATAGAATGTCTCTGCCACCACAAATTATAATTACTATGGATTCCTTTGAAAGCCTTATAGCCTCTCTCTTTATCCATTTGCTTATATATTAAATATTTTGAAGTAGAAATAATCAACCATAAATCTGGTTTGTTCAAGAGAAGAGCTAACCACTTCACCAGTTTACTTCATTTCTTATCAGATCTATAATAGGGTAGAGTAAATAAAATGTTGCTCTTATTGGCTATGTATTGGACTATTGCTCTGGAATGGTCTTGATATTTAACTTAAAATACCTAGATATGAAGACATAATTTAAGAAAGTCTGAACTGTTATGCTAAAAAGAGTCCAAATAGAAGGTAAAATGTGGACCTATTCCATAACTCATTATACTAAACAGTAGGTTTCAATACAATTTGTTAAATAAATAAGTTAATAGAGTACTGAAAATATTCACTTCAAAACAGATATGAATTAATTATTTATATCTGTCGTGTTTTCTCAAGGTAATTATTATTCTTAATGAATTCTCATTGTCCAACTGCAAATAACTCATCCACTTTAATTTTCATTATTTTGGTAAAACTGGTGACTCTTCTGTCCCATCCCAACTCCCAATTTTTAAAAGGAGAACAAGATGGATAGTATATATTTTGTTTATCAATTTATCTTTATTTGGAAATAAGCAAGAGGTGCTCTATCTCCCTCAGAGGTTTCTATTAACTTCATCTGTGTTTTAAGTACAATTCTGGTGTTTAGTGCAACAACTCTCACAGAGTAGCCTGTATCTCTGAGAGTCAAGATATATTTGTGAAGAGTCCCAGTATGCATTGGGAAGTAAAGCTGCATATACTGGCTGAAGTTGTCTGTTTAATAGGCACACACACAAAAAATCAATTAATTTTTGTTTCAAGGGATTGAATTCAATCAAGGTGATTCAAGGGATTAGTTATTTAAATGAATATATGTATGCATGTGTAGACATAGATGTATGTGTGTCTGTATGTGTGTATGACTAAGAATACTACCTGGTATATCATAAACTTCAAAAAGCATTAATATTATTTTCACTAACATTTAAAACATCTTAAGAAGTTGGAAGGAAATGCTAATTATCGAACATATGGATAATATCTGAACACTTGGAAATGTTTTATGAGAAACTTTCATTTTAAGAACACAATAAAAATTAAATTTTATTTCATCTATTTACAAAAGTACAAATTCATAAAGAAAAAACAAACATGCAACCTCAGTCATTTCTGTAACCCTAGTATTAGAGTGATGTTACAAATATAATATATTCATTTCTGGTCTTTCCTATAAGGATCATTGATACTCTACTTTAGGAACAGTAAAAGTTGAATTTTTAGTAGATTTCTAGTAGAGAAATTTAGAAATATTTAATCTGATATTAATGAATTTCTTAAGACAGCTACTCAATCTAAGTGGCCAGAAGTCTCAACTGTTCCGTTTTTTGTTTGTTTGTTTGTTTGTTTTTAAATAATGTTACAAATTCCTAATGTAAGTAAACCTTATTTTGGGACAGTAGGCTGACATTTCATAAGAACAATATTTGTGTCATAAAATCCAATGTCACCTTAATTTCCAATACTTTTTCAGTCAGAGTTCACTGCTTGATTGAGATGTTTTTTGCTATGGAAAAATTTCTAGGTAGAATCGACATACCTTGAAATAATACTTTAATACACTTTACTATTTGGAGGCTTTCAAATAATGAGAAATACAAAAGATAATACAGAAAGTCCCATGCAAAATAAAAAAAAAGGTAATTTAAAAAATAAATAGTATCTCTCTTTTACTTACTTTTTCTGTTTCCTTAAGGAGCAATAACTTACAAAGTCGAAGCCCCCCAATATTCTTCCTTCTAATTCTATTTATCTTCTTTCCTTTCTAAAATGAATCACTGCAATGAATTTCATCTGTATCTAGCCCACATTTTTATACTTTTACTACATGAGTATATAAATCTCTCTATGGCCACTAATATATTGCAAGCTTTGATATACAGATATTTTGTCATTCAATTTTAATTATTTATTTATTTTTAATAATAATAATAAATAATAATAAATAATTATTATTTAATTAATTATGTCATTCTTATTGTTATTTTCATCTTAACCAATGAATTATTTTTAACCTTAGAAGAGGCTTTTATTCGATTTTTAAAAATCTGTTTATTTTCTTGATGATTTATTTTGAAATTATTTATTTCACTAAGAAAACTTGAATCAATGAAGAATTAATTCTCTGAAATCAGTTGACCAAGTAGGTGGTCACTGCTTCTTATAAATATTTTCCATGAACTTAGAAAGAATTTAAGTTGTTACGCTAGGATTAGTCCAGCTTGCTAAGTATTTTCTGTGAATTATCTTTAGATAATTTGGTCTTACTCGACTTTTATGCTCATTTTTATAGATCTTTATGCTCATTTTATAGATCATTTTACAGATCTTACAGATGATTAGTACCAACCACATCAACGTATCAACTATTCTGTTGGTATGTTATCTTTGAAGTTCCTAAAATACCTTGCCTCAAAATTTCACCTGAAGCAAATGTGACAGTATTCCCTGGCAGAATTCAGCTAACCACACTTAAAGTTTAGGTATCTAATCTAGGGTGCCTCTCTTAATGGTAATAGCCCTGACTAGACATTCGTATCAGGCTCATGCATAAGGAGTGTACTGTATACGCTATATTCTAGTTGATCTATCTATGCTAAATGCCACTAATTTCATCAATAAGAACCCATTTCTAACACTCATGATAATTAGCAAAGGCTCTGGTGTTGATGAGAGTCAAAGATAGCAGAAGTGCTTTTAGCAGCCCCTTCTAGAGTGTGGATTTTAGATTAAATGCTCTATGACCACCAATGAAGTGTAAATTTCTGATAAAACAAATGAGCTGAGCCCTTAGAGTATATATCATGATGAACAAACCCATTTATACTGAATCGTGTATGTTGAAGTAGTTTAAGATAAACCACAGATATCAAAACAATCTTATAGTTTAAATTGTCTATATCCTGTTGACTTGGGTTGTGATCAGTATATCCTTTTTTGACAGAAGGATATTCAGTCTGTTATGATAGCAGATTTGTCCAGTTCCTCTTGTAATCTTAATAGTATTTGTGCTACATATTTCAAGGTTATTTGATTAGCTGTATATAGATTCATATTTTTACATCATCTTGGTGGACTGTTCATTTTATTGATTCATAATGTTTCTTCTTAATTTACTAATGATTTGTCTTAAAAACCTGTACTATCCAATATTAATTTTGCTACAATGGCATTAGTTGGACCCTGTGTTTGCTATCTTTATATTTTTAACCTTTGTGTACCATTTTCTTTGTGTGTTTCTTACATATACATATCTCTATGTATCTATCTCACATTTTATCTATCATCTTCAACCTCTCACTCTGTCATCTTAGTTTCCTTTACCTGTATATCAAATTGATGATGAATAAAAGATTATTTCCAGACTCATATTTTGGGGTTTTATTTATATTGTTTTTCCTTGGCTTCTTCCTTCTTACCTATCCTCCCTTTTCATTTCTACTTGTGAAATGGATCATATTTTCCTCATTCTTCCCTCTTGTGCATTTTTTTTGCTAACAGGGAATTTATTTCTACTCCTCTTGCCTTAAAATTCTAGGATTAATAATTACATATCTTTCTTAACTATAACTGACTTTTTATAACTTTTAATGCTATTCTCTACATACTTCAACAATTTAATATTGATCATTATTTCTCAACCTGAGTACTACTGACTTTGAGGGCCAGTTAATCCGTTGTTATAGGGCACTGTCCTCTGCATTACAGGATGATAGCAGCTTCCCTGGTTTCTATCCACTACATACCATAGCCCTTTCCTCAATTGTGACAAATAAAAGTGTCCCAGATATTGCCAAATGTCCCCTGGAGGGCAAAATCATCCCCAGTTGACAACCACTGATTTAGAAGATAAATAAGACTGATAAAGTTCCTACTTTGCTATTTTATAATGGCAAGAAAAAAAAGGTAAAATTCGCAAGCTGATATGTACCTAACCATCTTGTACAATTAGCCTCTTAATTAACAGCCAAGGAATTAAAAGCCAACCATATGTCTAAGTTTTTAGAATTACAGTTCTTGTAGAGTTGTTTGATCACCATTTATTTTCCTATCTTCATGAAACTTTAGTTAAGCGTCAAATAAAAGTAAAAAGAGGTTTTTACCTTTAAATGCTTTCCCTAAAAGTATCTGTGTGTCTACCGAGATTTAGACAGCCACTGGGGCCACGCCAGGATTCCCGTAGTGAAACAATTGACTTGGCATCACATTGACAACATATAAACAACAGTTTGTCAACAGGCTTCACATTAGTGACAGAACGTTTTTTGGCAAAATAGAGGCATCCTTCTGGGCACCATGGCAAAAAACAGCTACTCGCTTTCATTTACGACTCTTCTGTATGGAGTACCAAATTAATTAAAAGATTATAATTGTGACACTTGTTTAGAAAAGATTTTTTAAGGAAAAAATACAGCAGAACAGAATTTCTGCTGAAAAAGATTTGCCTCTAGCAGTTTATTCATAGTTGCTATAGACCTATAAACTGTGGGTAACTGTTAAAGCTTTTGTGTTTTTGTTTTCTTTTGTTTTGATTTGATTTGATTTTTTTTTCTTAAGTTAAAACTAACAGTATGGAAGTTATTTGATAACCAAATTTGGGGAATGTAAGCATTTTCCCAAAAAGATGATCATAATACTATACCTTATTCTGCCTTCAAAGTTAGTTCATAGAAAATGAAAACAAGAAATATAATGAAAGCAAAACTGTATATTTATGAAAAGATAATGTCTTCGGAATAAAATATAAAGATTGCTCCATAGCTTTCATTGAATAGAGTGAGCTGAGATTCTTGGGATCCTGAAAATGCTCAAAGGAAAAGTTAGTTCTCCTAAATGTGTAAAGAACAAAAGGATTTAAACTTGAATAAATGACCACTATTTCAATACCAAAACCACTCGATAAAGGTGAAAGTAGTTTATCCAGTTTGGAATAGAAACCCAATCCATATATATGTGGTTGAAAATTACTGAAGATAGACAGAGGATGGACTCTGCTTGGCCTCTCTGTGCCTAGTTAAGGTAAATATTGTTTACAGAATATTGAAAATATTCACTGCAGGCACGTATTTGTGATCCTTGAACCCAAAGGTAAAAAGTACTGGAAATCACAGGGTTATTTAGGAAGACCATGAACGTAAATGGTGAAGCTGAAAATGCTAGACCTAAAACTTACTGAAGAGTCTTTTAAAAGCTATTTTAACATTTATGTCCAGATTTTTTCCCCATTATTTGACCACAATAATGTCTGAAATAGTGTTTCTAATTCTGATAGGTTAGTAACTTTCTCGAAGAAGTTTGTCATAGATGGCTCTGCCCTGGGAACATACATTCTAAGTCCTTAGGGTGATAATCAATTACTCAATCCTTCTTTCCACAATTCCGTGCATCTAGTCTATGCCAGTATATGTGTTAAGTATAAAGGTCAGATGTACACCCTGCTCTGCAAGAATTCAGAGTCTGTAAGGGATGATCAGCACATTACCTGATGTTATGTTATAAAAAATGTTCCTAGAGAATGTTTAAGTAACCCAAACTTAGCATCTGTGGTTAGCTTGATCAAAGGTGGGAGAACTTTTAAGGTCAGGTTGTTGCGTAAGAAAGGCCAGAGGTAAAACAAGATGCTCTCTGCAGGTACTTGCAAAACAGGGAGTAGAAAGGTGAAGATGGAAAATGCTTTGTGTGTGGTGCCTGTGAACTTGTACCTCATTCCAAAGTCTTTGGGATACTTTTGAAGAGTTCTGAGAAGAGGTATGATGTGAACAGTGTTGCATGTTGGAAAGTTCATACTTAAAGGCAGTATGGAAGGTGCCGTGTGAAGGAGGGCATCCTGGGTAGAGACTAGTTAGCAGGCTTGCTCTGACAGAACAAGGAAGAATGGAAATAGATATTTAAAAAAGGCAAAGAACTGAGCAATTACTTAGAAAATGGGTCAAACTTGGTGATTTAGTCAAATGTGAGAAGTTAAGAAAAAACATTTCTAAGATCATTAACTCTATAGAATATATATAGTACCACAATTTGAGACAATATATGTAGGGATAGAAAATAAGTTCTATTTTGGACATGCAAAATTTAACAAACATTTACTGAGTATTTACTGTGTACCAGGGACATTTAGGAGCTAGTGATACCACAGTGAACAAAACTGACAAAAACACCTGCCATCATGAAGCTTAAATTTATTGTGAGGTGCAGAGCAACAACATAAATATTTAAAATATTCAGAATGTTAAATAGTGATCATGATAAGAGGAAGAAAAAAGAGGAAAAGATATGGATTGAACTTGAACTTTTAGAAAAAGTGAGCAAGGAGACGCTGAAAAAAATGACTTGAGTCATGAGCTGGTTTGGAGTGGGAAGGGATAGTCATCAATATTTACCAAAACAATGAAAATCACAGAAAATAAATTTTTATTTACAATATAAAAATGAGAAATCAGGGGCACCTGGGTGGCTCAGTGGGTTAAAGCCTCTGCCTTCAGCTCAGGTCATGATCTCAGGGTCCTGGGATATCCAGCCCCACATTGACCTCTCTGCTCAGCAGGGAGCCTGCTTCCCCCTCTCTCCCTCCCTCTGTGCCTACCTGTGATCTCTCTCTGTCAAATAAATACATAAAATCTTTAAAAAAAAATAAAATAAAAATGAGAAATCAGTAAGATTAATAATAACTTTATTTTTCCTCTCTGGTTCTTCCATCTACATCTATTGCCCACATGGGACTAAATATGCCCATAGTGGTCATTTCCTTCTCACAGATAGTATATTAAATGTCAGAAGTTCTCATGCACATCTAACAATTTCTTATGCTGTTCAGTTTCACTGGATTCAAATAATCAACAATAATTTTATTTTAATGTTTCATTTTTACTGTACAAAATATGCTAAGAGGTATCTTTCTCTATCAGCAGTTTCTGTAAAATAGCTTCTACTTAAGATCCTCATGCTTTTGTGGCAGCTGTGGTGGGAGTAGGTCTCTTTTTCTTCAGATTTTAACTATGCTTTAGGCTGAGAAGGTTTTACTCCAATCACTCAAAAGTAGTTTCCCTTAATATTGTTTTCTGTGCCTTAATAATTCTACTTACACTTTTGGTTATGACTCCCTATATTTTTCTCTTCTAGATATTTATGAGTGTTGCCATATGAAGTATGAAAAAATACTGCATTCCTACTTTGTGCCATAAAGACCAATGATCTACGTTATTCGCTTTTAAGTCTTCAGAGTGAGAAACAGAAATTAAAAAAAAATACTGTATACAATATGACAGTTAAGATTTTTAAGACAATACTATTCCATAGAACTTTTAGTGATGATGAAAATATTTTATATCCATGCTGTCCAATGCGGTAGCAACTAGTCATATGTGGACAATGAATACTTGAAACATGATTGACACCACTGAGGGAATGAATTTTCAAATTTTACTTAATTTCACTTACTTAATTTTTTAAAAGATATGTTTATTTATTTTAGAGAGAGAGAAAGAGAGGGCACATGTGAGCAAGGGGAGAAGCAGAGGAAGAGGGAGAGGGGGACAAAATCTCTAGCAGATCCCCTGTTGAGAGCAGAGCCCACTTGGGGCTCGATCCCACTACCCTGAGATCACGACCCAAGCCAAAACCAAGAGTCAGATGCTTAACCAACTGAGCCACCCAGATGCCTCTTAATTTTACTTAATTTAAATTTAAATAACTACCTGTAGCTAGTGGTTATTATACTGAACAGCACAGTTAAAAAAATGACTAAACTGGAAGAATAACCAGAAATTATTACCAAAATGAGTTATGAACAATGACTATGAATTAGCCAGATATACTTGGGAACGGGACTTAAAGGTCAAGGGAAAGCACAGAAAGTAATAGAAGTGTGAGGGATCATGCCAAATTTAGGAAACTATAAGATTTTCTAATATGGTTCAGCTGCTGGTATATTAAATGTGGAGCACAGTAGGGGGTTGAGAGAAATGAGGGGTATGAACCGCTTTTTCTGACATATAGAGCAATTTAGATTTTATTCTCTTGGCATGGGAGGCCACTAAAGAATTCAAAAGGAAGCAGAACATAATCAGATATGCATATTAGGAAGACCATCTTTTGATATCAGACAGACCTAGTTAAAATTAAGTAAGGACCCAGAATAATTGTATTTTATAATAAATAAAATGATTAAATAGATTAAAGGAATGTCCATGAAATATTCATACATCTATGGAATACTTAAAGGAACCAATCAGATAACCGACCACAAAGAAAAAATTAAATCCAAATCAAAAGGAGAAATTTTAAAGGTTAAAGTTTCTGCTCATAAATACAGTTACTGTAAATAGTATTTAAAAGCTTACCAAAAAATTTTTAAAGTGTTATATAGCATGCTACTTAAAAATGTACAGTTATCACACTGAAAATACCCTCATTTTGTGCCCTGGGTACTTTTCTGAACCTAGTGTGTTTAAACTTGTGTACCTTGGTTTTGTGGTCACATTGTATCGCTTGATTCTTGGCAGCTGTCATTGTGAAAGGGTTTAGGTAAGATTTTCAAGCTATTTTTTTGAAAAAACCTAAGTACTACTTCCTGTCCAAGTCTGCATTTGATAAAGATAATATTTAACAAATGTTTATTTTACTCTGAAAAGAATTCTTCCTTATTTGAATTTTGTTAATTTGGGCTTAGATTTTAATATCTCTCAAATTCCCTTTTGTATTCCCCTGATAGCCTAAACAGATGCTTAAATCATATTTACCATAATTAACCCACTTACTTTCCTTTGTTTTTGATTCTTTCTTATTAATGATTCTTCTCTACAGCTCACGGTTTCTACTAAATCTATTCATTGGCAGGGTGCATAGTATAATCACAGTCTTTGAAAAATGGAGCAACTGTTTCACATTACTAAACAACAAAAATAATTTGATTGATTTTCAGTAGTCAGGTTTTCAAAATACTTCAAAGTCATATTATATGCTTTTAATCAATTCAGTGAAAGGTTAATATTTTGAAATATAAGGGCTCTATATATTTCAACTATTATTTTGAATAATAGATACTCATTTCAAACAAAATGCATTTCAAATTTGTAACATTTGGTAAGTACATTATGTGCTTTTTAAAGAAATGTATTTAAAATTTAGAATAGAAAACATTTTAAAAATCATATACAAATCAAGTTGAGAAATAAACATGTGCAAATCAAGTAATCAATTATTTTAAGTATATTAGGAATTCGATATGGGAATACTCCATAATAGTTTTCATTCACACATTTAAAGTACACCATACTGGCTCTGTGATGACATTTAATGTAGTATTACTTAGCAAGGGAGTGAATTTGGTAATTAAAAACCTAAACATAGTCCTTATGAAGTAATTTCATGGCATTGTCCCAGAGAAAGCATTACATGCAGGTCTGATTTGTTTACTACAATCATTCATTCTAAAATACTTTTATTGTACAACCACAATACTTGAAAAGAGACCTGTGAAGAGACTATGGTATTTAGGTAAGTAGGCCATAGGTAGGAATAAAAAGGTGAACTAACATATTCCATGCCTCAAAGTGCAAAGTATTGTGACTTAACAGTGATGATACAGAGGGATGGTGTCACAAATGTGGTAAATGAAGAATTTGGCCAAAATTAATTGTATTTATATAACTAAATGTATTTCCTACAATATCATTAGAGTGCTTAAATTTTCATAGCAAATATTTTGTAACTTTCACTAATTTTTTTACCATTATTTTGTTATACGCTATGCTTAAAAACTTAAAAGTTTCTAATTTCCCACAGTAAATATCTTTTATGGAAAACAATTCTAACACATATGATTATTCATATGAGATATGCCAACTAATAAGTGTTGTTATAATAATAATTGAATTATTATTGCCTCCATTTGCCCAATATTCCATTTTACATATCAAATAATGATCCTTTTACTTAAAAAAAAAGCCGAAGGGATAAGAAGAATAAAACAATGCTTTTCTTAAAGGAAATTAAAGAGACTGGCTTCAGTTAAGTAATCTGATATTATATGTTCAAAGTATTTTTTTTAAGAAAGCTTATTTTTCCTGATGGACAACGATCTACTGCAATTAAGACTATCTTTTAATCAGTAGAGAGTTTGAAGGATAGTAAATATTTACTGAGTAGTTAGTGTTTGCAAAGTATCCCAGTCTTAATGTATTTGTTGACTTATCTCTCTATGTTCTCAAGTAGTTTTACAATATTTAGAAAAATGAAAACCTATTTTTAAAACACTATAAAATGCTGTTTTAGAAAAAAGTATACATTTTACATGACGTATAAATTGCTTTCCAAAAAGAATTTGCTGGCATGTATGGATGATGATAACCCTACTCTGAAAAGGTTTGTGAGATTTTTAGGCTAAGATCTTTTCAAGTGAGATTTTCCAGCCATAATACATTTTCCATACCATAAATAGAGACTGAGAATAAACACAGGTTTTCTGAGAGGTAATTTTACATTTTGCCACATATTTGTCACAACATTCCACCTTAAAATAATATTTCTGATTTCTTACTTTAACTGACCCATTAATAGTCTTCCTCCCCAATTTCATGCTTCATTGTGATCACTAACAAAACAGTCTACATTTCTTAGCTGGGAGGTAATAGCATTTCTGAATGACCTGAAATCCTTTGGAATTGTACGCTACCTGATTTTCAAGGGTGTTTAATCCATTTGTATGCTCCAAATTTTCCATTTGAATTTGCATCAGGTCACGTAATATCAGTTTCTTCTATGTCACCTGATGTAGCAATAACTTTATATAATGTGACACTGCGTAATGCACAGTTTAAAAAAAAATCCTTTTCTTCTAAAGGAGCTGGATCTATCAAATGCTGTATCTGTCCTACACTGATTTACTTAATGGGTATAACTACTGAATAAAAAAAAATATCTAGCTGGTTTTGTGTATCCCAGTAACTGTTACTTACTAATCTTCCTAATTAACCAAACCATTCAATACCATGAATGGATTCACTTACATAAAATTACACAGAAGCAAATATATCAAAATTATAAGAAATAAATTACTAAAATTTCGTTTTTTCCCCCTCCTACCTACGGAATTTGTCAGGTTGGGATGCAAAAAAGCAATATCACTGTCATTGAATTTTTATTATATGTTCAGTTAAACAGTGAATCCTGGGGAGGAAGTATGACTCCTGGCTAAAATTTGGTGGGTAAATGATAGTGAATTCCATCTTTAAGGCCAGACTTCTGTATTATCTTCTACATTACAGTCTGCAAAGAATGGCTCATCAGCCAGATCTGAAACAAAGTCCGTTTTTGTAAAACTTGCTCTAAGTAGTGAGGCATTTGTGTTTCTAGTAAAATCAAGCAAGACTTAAAAAAAAATGTTAAAGAAGAGTGAATTTCACTCAAGAAAAGAATGAAAGACTATGTCTAGCACACTCTGTGGTTCCCAGAGATAATTCCTCTATTCAAAAAACTTGTAAGAGAATCTTGAACTAATATATTTTATATGCTATATCAACATCTTTACACCTTATTCCCTAACTACACTGGGAGGGAAATATCTAAGTTCTTCTCTGTCAAAAGACCATTTCTGAAGAGTTCTAGACATGATATTGGACTAGGTGATAGTTGAGCCAATCACTATAGGGCAATAAATAAGTTTGTTAAGAGCAGCCTGTAGTGAGGATAACAGACATAACCCATAATGGACAGTGATGAATAGACCCCATGGAAGGGACTTTTACCAGTAGAAGTCTAGTGCAATAAGAAATAGATGCCAGAATCTAGAACTGTGTATGATTTGATGTGGAAATGGACTTCTCTCTTGGTATCTTCTAATGATGCTTAAATGCTATTATTTAATATTTCCTTTTGAGGAAGAAGTAGCATCAGCATTTTCTCTCCTGGGAGATACATTCAGAATCATTTGTTAAAGATCTCAAACCACTGGTTAACTAATATTCAACTACAAAAGCCACTTCTAGTTAATTCAGGCCAACCAGAAGGAGGGTGACTGTGACCAGTTTGACTCTCGGCTATCCCTTAAACAAACAAAAAAACCTCACAGGAATATTAGCCAAATCCTCAGCTATCCATCCCTATCTATATCAACCTGAGGGCAATCCCTTATTTTCACCATTTCTGACTCTAATCCCTTGTTGAAGGCTTTGGCAACTTCCCTGACTCTTCTTATCCACCCAGGAAATGTCCTGTAATTGATTTCTGCTTCAACGTGCTCAGAATCTCTTGAAAATATAGCTTCCATTGCCTGAACATTCAACTTTATATCTATGCCAATCTAACGAGGATCTTTAAATTTTGTGTTTTATATTCTCAAATACTCTTTGCTTCCCTGGGGACCCAGTTGTTGGTTAGTGTTGTACCTATTTTTACTTTTTCTTTCTTTCTTTCTTTCTTTCTTTCTTTCTTTCTTTCTTTCTTTCTTTCTTTCTTTCTTTCTTTCTTTCTTTCTTCCTTCCTTCCTTCCTTCCTTCCTTCCTTCCTTCCTTCCTTCCTTCCTTCCTTCCTTCCTTCCTTCCTTCCTTCCTTTCTTTCTCCCTTCCTTCCTTCCCTCTTTCCCTCCTTCCTTCCCTCTTTCCCTCCTTCCTTCCCTCTTTCCCTCCTTCCTTCCTCTCTCTCTAAAGATTGTATTTATTTATTTATTTTAGAGAGACAGAGAGAGCACATGTGCACACTGTGAGAGGAGCAGAGGAGTAGGGAGAGGGAAAGACTCTTAAGAAGACTTCTCCCTGAGCACAAAACCTGATGCCTGCTTGATTTTAGGACCCTGAGATCATGACCTGAGCTGAAACCGAGTCGGTCACTTAACCTACTCCACCATCCAGACACCCCACCCTCTGTCTTTTTCAGAAATTACCAATCACTAAGGTTCTGGCACAATAGTCTGATAAAAACATTAGGGATAT
Organism: Procyon lotor; assembly: GCA_028646535.1. NCBI lineage: Eukaryota > Metazoa > Chordata > Mammalia > Carnivora > Procyonidae > Procyon > Procyon lotor. The sequence continues at coordinate 53,767,866 of CM053608.1, forward strand.
GAAAGTGTATGCAAAATCCTTTCTTTCCCAGATGACAACTAATTTATCCTGAATGAGGCTTCAAAATAAGCTGAAGGTCTTGGTATTATTTTAGAAATTGGAAAAATGATTGATCCTCTGCCTCCTTTCTAAGGTTCAATTGCACTTAAACTTCATATATATTTTGCCTTCTATTACTTCATTCTTTTTTGTTTGTTTTGTTTTATTTTTATCCCTATATTGTGCTTTTGAGTGCTTTCATCATTTGCCAAAATTTGTCAAATACCTTGGCAAATACAATAACTGGTCTTTACTTACTGTTCCCTATTTGTTCTATCTTTCCCACTCATCAGGTTTCTTTCTACTCCTAAGGGTCTTTATCTTCATTAGGATTTGGTTATCTCCATTAGAAATTTCTATTGACTCCAGAACCAATAATCAGCCAGGATGTATTGATATCGCTGAGGTCAGAGGAGGTGTCAATAAATATTTGAATGTCACCCCTGACTATTACTAACCTAAAACACCCTTGGGGTTCTGTCTCCATGGCTCACTCTTTCCTTTGAGACAATTTTAGTTTGGGTCTGATTACAAGTTACAGAATCCATTGTCAATAATATAATTTCGTTAAATGATTAATAAGTCGTTCAAAGGAAATAAGAATTGAAATGCTTGTATACTTGCAGAAATTGTTACTGTGTGCACAGAGTTGTCTAATGCATCCTGGCAAATTTCCTTTGTGGAATTAACAGGACTTGGGGGAAAGTTCAATCATTAAACTTGAATTTGCATCTGGGACCTTTCAGGACAAGAAAGAATTTCAATCTAGATTTGAAGTTAAACAAGGGACAAAGCTTATCAATTAAATTCCCCTCGTTCTGCCATCTCCATTCTGTTCCTTTATTATGTACCAGAACTAGCTATGCAACAAAAGTGCTATATACATTGATACAGTCCAGAAACCAATCTCTTTCTCTATCTTTACCAAATTTAATTGACATCCTTTTTTTTTTTTTAAAGATTTTTTATTTATTTGACAGAGAGAAACACAGCGGGTGAGGGAACACAAGCAGAGGGAATGGTAGCGGGAGAAGCAGGCTTCCTGCCGAGCAGAGAGCCCGATGCGGGGCTCGATCCCAGGACCCTGGGATCTGACCTGGGCCGAAGGCAGACGCTTAACGACTGAGCCACCCAGGTGCCCCTAATTGACATACTTAAAAAGAATGTCTTTTGGGTATCCTAACAAAGGTATGCAAGACTCTGCATTAAAAAAAAAATGAAAGAATCTATTCAGGGATGTTTTCAAGTGCACTCTATATACATATATACATATGAAGCTGAAGAAGCTCTCAAAAAGTTCATTTGTTTCTGCAAGAAGCATTTGGAATTTTAAATCTTCTGACTGAAATTTTCGGGAATAGCAGCTCTCAAGGGCAAGCTAATCGGTCCTTTCACCTGAAATTCATAAAGTAATTTGACCTCTGAAATTTGAGAGCCTTAAAGACTTCACTAGTTTGTTTGCATAAACCTCCTAGAAACAAAGTTTCTTCTTTTTCAAAAGTATTGCATCATGAAAGCATATCCATCCCCTCCACCCTTTCAAGTCTATATACATCATATTTATACTTTTTAACAAAATGACCAAAGGGCCGAATAAAGTGGTGTTGTACCACCAATTATGTCATAAACCAGACCACCCCACGTGCTTCAGTGATCTCCTGCAGTTAGAAATGGACAAAAAGAACAAGGCTGAAGGAACAAGCGTTTTTAGTTCTTTCTTTCCTGAGAAGACAATGAAAAGCTGTAGAGTTGCTCCCAGGTGGCAGGTGGCTAATGCAGGCTCTACAGAACACATTTGGTGATGCTTTTTGGACCATAAGGGCTTATACACATTATCTGCAGCACTCAAGGGAACACTACTTTTGTAAGAATTACATTTAGTGTAGGCAAAAAAAGCATGAGTGGAGTACACCCAATGGTGCTTGCAAGATGTCGTGGCAGTCTTGAGTTGACCTACTCCCTGACTCCCCGAAGTACTTCCAGGAAATCACATAGGCATAAAGGAGACTTAGGCCATAATTGTTATTTTTACTAATTACTGAATTGGGGTATTATTATATTCCTAGCAGCATTGATGAAATGATTATTTTTTAACAAGAATAAAATTTTAACTTAAATTACTTTTAAAAAGTTTAATAAAATTGAAATGAGCTTTTTAAAACTATATATTTGCAGTATTTCTGTTTGCCGTAAGATATTTATACATGAGATAATGAAATGAGATAATGCATCTGAAACTATTCTTTAAACTAAAATGCATTTTAAAGCTATAAGACACCTTTAGTCACCTTTGAAAAAATAATACTAGATTTCCCATCATAATATGGCTTGGTCTGCTGTATACTTACTGGTACATTTAATGTATTTGATGAGCTCAATATATGACCTAATTGGTGAAGTTATTATGCTATCATGTGGGTTTTTAAAATAGATTACAGGGGAGAAAAAGTCTCCATATTGCATCAGTCATACTCCTGGCAAGAAGTTGGTGGCATCATCTTACAGAGTAATTAAGAAAAGTTTAAGGATGTGATGGACAAATTTAAATGAAAATAGCAATTGGAAGTAAAGTATTCTCAAGCTAATAGTGGGGAGTTATGGCCACCCCTGGTCTGAAGGGCAAGGGGATGTTGTAGGTAGTAGACCCCAGGGAGAGAGTCACAGAGAGTTTTGGGAAAGGAATGCATTTACAGTTGACTCTTGAACAACATGGGTTTGAACTGCACAGATCCACTTATATGTGGACTTCATTTCAACAAATGTATTGGAAACTTTTGGAGATTTACAATAATTTGCAAAAACTCACAAATGAGCTACTTAGCCTAGAAATAAAAAAAAAAGATTTAAGAAAAAGTTAGATATTATAAGAATACAGTATATAATTCATATAAAATATAAAATATGTTTTAATTGATGTTTATGTTATCATTAAGGCCTTTAATCAACAGTTGGCTATAAGTAGTTATGTTTTGGGGAGTCAAAAGTTACATATGGATTTTTTTATTGCACAGAGGGTTAATGCCCCTAATCCCCACACCGTTCACAGATCAACCATACTACCATGTTTGGGAGGGTGCCTTGGAAATAAAATCCCAACCTTCCTCAACTTTAACCATCCAATCTTTTGCCTATATTGAACTCAATCTTAGGCCAGCAAGCAGGAGATTCCATTAATAAAGTTCATAAATGTCAGCTTCGTGAGGCACAGAACAGGGTGGATCTGGCAGGGTAAATAAAGAATATAAAAAGTAGAGAGAACTTGATAAATTTCTGAAATGACTTTTCTATGTTAAATATGAAAGTGTGTGTTAAAAATGAATTTAATTGCTATAGATGGGGTTTATTCATTCACTTATTCAGCAAAACTTTGGTGAATACCTATTATGTGTTCTGTTCTGTGCAAGGCACTGAATAAAACATTTAATATGATAACGTTTTTCAAGAATTTTATCATTTCATCTGAAATATAGGTGAGAAAAATCAACTATTACAACCCCATTCTATAAAAGAGAAAGTCAAGTGGATATGAGGAAGCTTCAGGAAAAAATACAACCTGAGCCAGTATTAAGGAATGATAGGAATTAGACAAGTGAACAATGGATGAGAGGGAGAAGAGAAAGTATAGGTAAAGCAAGTAAACATGTAAAGATACTCCAGCTCAAGAAATCCAGGTTCAGGAAACTGGAACTTTTTCAGTTTTCCTGGAAGGAAGGAAAATCTAGTGCCAACAAGGTTGGCCTAGATCACTGAGGTGATTTATTTGATATGTTAGCAGTTGTGTTTTATCCTAAAATGGATGAGGAGCCAAGGAAGAATTTTAAGCCAGGGAACAGCCTAAAAAGATTTGCATCTGAAAAACATAATTACAGCAGTTGTGTGGAAGATATATGGGAAGAATGTGAAACTGAAGAGTACTTCAAAATCCAGAGAGTACTTCAAAATTCAGAAGAAAAGTGCCAAAGGCCTTGTATTAGGCAAAGTTCTTCAGATCTCCACAGAAACAGAACCAATAGGATACAGTTTGTAGTAGCTAAGCTAGAGATCCAGGAGAGCTAAAGGTGTAGTTCAGTCCAAAGGCCAGTAGGCTTGAAACCAGTATGCAGGAAGAGCCAATGTTTCAGTTTGAGAACAAAAGGAGGAAAAAGCCAATGTCAGTTTGAAGGCAGTCAGGCAGAAAGAATTCCCTCTTACTCTTGAGAGAATCAGTCTTTTGTTCCAATGAGGCTTCCAGTTGATTGGATGGAGCCCACCAAATCTGGGAAGGGAAATCTGTTTAACTCAGTCTGATTCACTTGTTTATCTCTTCTAGAAAAGTTCTGACAGACACACCCAGAGTAATTGACCAAAGGTCTGGCAATCCTTGGTCCGGTCAAATTAACACGCAAAATTAATCATCCAATGCTTGAAATCAGGAATAATGATGGGAATACTGCAAAAAGCATATATATATATATATATATATATATATATATATATATATATATATATATATATAAATTGGAAAAAGAAAAAAAGAAATTGGAAATCAACTGGTTCTCAGAGGTGACCATCAAGCTTGATTCCCAAGAGCTGTCTTGCATACCTGGGTAAAATGTGATGCCACTGACCACTATACTCTATGAGAGGATATGCTGTGTGATTACACCCCAAAAGGAGTATGTTCAATATCATTTGCTGTAAGTATATTTGCCACATTTGCAATATTATTTGCGAAGGGAAATAACCTGATATCAGTTGCTTATTCAATACTTAAACGTAAATATCATATTATAACCCAAATCCTCTACCACTGCCTCCAACTCCTCCTCATTCTTCAATTTCCACTCAAGTTCTTTCCCACTATGGAGCTTGCTCTGGTTCCTACAAAAGTTGCCAAACACTCTTGTTTCCAAATTCTCTAGAAATGATCCATACTAAAAATGTATCATCTTCACTTATTGTTTTTTGTTTTTGTTTAAACTTTAACTCTGAAAGCAGAAAGTAATCTCTTTGAGGTCAGGGACTCAATGTCTTACTTTAAGATTATAGCACCTAGCAACCAACATCAGTTATATTTTTTTTTTGTGCTCTTCATGTTAGTAGATTTATTTATCCTGTGCCCTCCATAAAAAAGACTAACAGAATAGAAATAATATTCTATATGTTATTTCCAGATAACTTAAAATGGAGCAGAAAATTAAACTTATCGAACATCAGTTTCATACAAAAGAAAATAAATAATCTTAGTCAACATCTTAGATTTGAGATCAAGCATCATGTGTGGCAAAATTCTGAGGGAATTAGTGACTTTTAACTTTGGATTATGATTGAAATTCATGGTGTGACTCTAATATGCAATGTAGAAATAATTTTTAAAATAAGGTAAAGTTAACTTCTTTATTACAGAAAATTGAAAATATATTTTCAGTACAAAAATAACTGTCTAACTACATCGCATTTATTCCTATCTTAAAAATGTATTTGAATGGATTTATGTATAATTAATACACAAGCTTTTTATTCTTTTACTTCCTTTGTAGTTTTTCTAGGATATTTCTGTGCTTCCATATTTCCATAATACTCATTTCTAAAAATAAGGCATCCATGTTCTCCTAAATTTATTATGAAGTGGAATTCTACAAATTGAATTTCATTTTTCAGTTTTTTTCAATAGTAAAAATAAAACAAAAAATTGTTTGAAAGAACTTATAGTTAGGAATTAATCCAGGTCCAGGAAACTGAGGTAACCATTTCCTGGTGTGTAAGGCTTTCAGTTCTATCAGGATTGACACTTTGCTTCCACAGGTGTGAATGCCAATCAATGGTCTAAATCTCTCTGTGGGACACACCTAAATTCCATTAAAATTTTTAGAAAGTAAATTTATTTCTCATTTTGTTGATATTTCAAAGCATAATTTTCATTTTAAAACAATTAGGTGTTTATCTTTAATTCTTTCTACAATATTCAAGGATTTTGTCCCAGATGAAATTTTAGGGTAAAGAAAACCCTTTTTTTCATACCTGAAGTATTTTGTTGTTGTTATTGTTGTACTTTACAGAAACATTATTTTTAAGTAGTATATCCGATGCAGAGAAAAATTTAAATACAAATATTTGGGTAGTATTAGGTATCCTACCCATTCTCACTAATCTTCATTTGTTTTAATCATTAATTATTCTAACCCTTGCTGTTTTACCAAGTTCAACAGAAAAAACTCAAGCTCACCTTCATGGGAAAGACCTCATTTATCTTTCCAGTGTTTCTTGCTTTCTTTTCCCTTCCTTACCTGGAAGAATGATAGAGAAAAAAATTCGTATCACAGTGTGATGCTGCCAGTGTGTATAAAAAACCTTTGACAGCCATGTTCCCATCAGCAGTTTCCCTGCTGGCCAGCTTCTAAGTCTCTCCCACTCCCCCTCTCCTCAGGTAGCTGGCTGCTAGATGTTTACTGATTAATTTGCATCAAATGTTCTCCTAGCAACCAACACTAGGATAGGATTAGATACTTGAGTAAAAGACTGTTTTCTGTTGAAGAAGCTTAGACTTTCTAAAACACCATAAACAGAAACTAATAGTATTTTAAAGCAAAGCTAAATGCAATTCCTTCACATGTTTAAAAGAAATTTCACCCAATTTCCTTTTATTATTATTTTTCTTGGGAGAATCAGTCACTTTTTCCATTTAAAAAATTGGCATTTGTGGACGTGCCTTCATTTATAAGGCAGTTTAAAATATTACATATTATGTACTTTTAAAAAATCCACAAATAAAAAAAAATCCACAAATAATTCATGTCATTTTTTAATTCTCAGTGCTAGACATAGTAAACAAATAGGTCTGGTTTCATTTTTTAGGTAAAATTAGTATACATCATTATAGAGTTTCAGGTACACAACATTATAATTCGACATCTGCATATACTACAAAGTGATCACCACCAAAAGTCTAGTTACCATCCATCAGCATACAATTAACCTCATTCACCCACTCCACTAAACTCTAATCCTCTGTCTCTCCAGGAAGCATCAATCTGTTCTCTGTATTTATGAGTTTGTTTTGGTATTTTTGAGATTCCACATGAGTGAAATCATATGGTGTTTGTCTTTCTCTATCTGACTTATTTCACTTAGCATAGTAACCTCAATGTGTATCCCTATTATTGTAAATGGCACAATTTCATTTTTTATGGATGAGTAGTATTCCCTTGTACACACACTCATGCGTGTGTGTGTGTGTGTGTGTGTGTGTAAAATAACTTTATTCATTCATCCATTGATGGACATTTAGGTTGTTTTGTATCTTGGCTAATGTAAATAATACTACAATTAAGATATAGGTGAATAAATATTTCAAAAAGTAGTGTTTTCATATTTTCAGATAAGTACCCAGAAGTGAAACAGCTAGATCATATGGTAAATCTAGCTTTAGTTTTTTGAGAAATCTTCCTACTGTTTTCCATAGTGGCTGCAACAATTTACATTCCTACCATCAGTGCCCAACAGTTCCCTTATTTCCACATCCTCTCCAATACTTGTTATTTCTTCTCTTTTTGATAACAGCCATTCAAATAGGTATGAAGTGATATTTCATTGTGGTTTTGATTTGCATTCCCCCAATATTTAGTGATGCTGAACATTTTTTTATGTACCTGTTGGCCATTCACATGTCTTTGGAAAATGCCTATTCAGATCCTCTGTCCATGTTTTAATTGGGTTATTTGGTTTGTTATTGTTGAGTTGCATGGGTCCTTTACATATTTGGGGTATTAACGCCTTATTGGATATATGACATGTAAATGTCTTCTCCCATTATGTGCATTGTCTTTTTGTTTTGATGATGGATTTCTTCTCTCCACAGAAGCTTTTTAGTTTGATGTAGTCCCATTTGCTCATTTTTGCTTTTGTTTCACTTACTTTTGGCAACAGATTCACAAACATATCACTAGAGCAAACTTAAAAGACTGTACTTTCTCCATTGCATGTTCTTGGCTCCTTTGCAGTAATTAATTGTCCATGTACATGTGTGTTTATTTCTGGGCACTCAATTCTGTTCCATTGATCTGTTTGTCTGTTTTTACGCCAATGCCATATTGTTTTGTAGTATAATTTGAGATTAGGGAAGGTGGTACTTTGTTCTTCTTTCTCAAGATAATTTGGCTATTTGGGATCTTTGTGGTTCCATACAAATTTAAAATTATTCTAGTTCTGTGAAAAATTCTACTGGAATTTTGATAAAGATCGCATTGAATCTACAGACTGCTTTGCATAGTATGGGCATTTTAACAAAACTAATTCTTCCAATCCATTAGCAAGGAAATATTTCCATTTTTTTCTTTCATCAGTGTTATAGCTTTCAGTGTACATGTCTTTCACTTCTTGATTAAATTCATGCCAAGGTATTTTATTCTTTCTGATGCAATTGTAAATGGGATTGCTTTTTAAATTCTTCTTTCCAATAGTTTGTTACTAGTGTATAGAAACACCACAGAATTCTTTATATTGATTTTGTATACTACAAACTTATTAAATTATTAGTTGTAACATTTTTTTGTAGACTTTAGGATTTTCTATATATAGTATCATATCATCTGCAAATAATGACAGTCTTACTTCTTCCATTCTGATTTGGACGCCTTTTATTTCTTTTTCTTATCTTATTGAAGTATCTAGGACTTCCAATACAATGTTGAGTAAACGTGGTCAGAGTGACCGTCATTGTTTTGTTCATGATCTTAGTGGAAAAGTTTTCAGTTTTTCATTATTGAAAATGTTAGCTGTGATTTGGTCATATATGGCCTTTATTATGTTGAGGTATATTCCTTCTATAACCACTTAAGAGTTTTTTTTATCATAAATTTATGTTGAATTTTGTTAATTTTTTTTGTCTTTGGAGATTTTATTCTTTGTTTTGTTAATGTGGCATATAGCACGTTGATTGATTTGGGAAGGTTGAACTATTCTTGCATTTCTAAAATAAATCCCACTTAACCATGGTGTATGATTTTTTTTTTGAGAAATCTTAAAACTTTATTTAAATGGGAATAACAGTAATCAATAAATGTTAAAATGAAATCAATTCATTGGCTTGAAGTTTTCAGATAGATATTTAACTCTTGCCTCCACCCACCCTCAGTCTTTCTTTATTCAAGGAGGGAGCATGGTATAGTAACTTGCAGAATCTGGAGTCAGGCAGCATGGGGTCAAAAACCTTGCTCCCACTACCTTGAGCAAATTTCTCATCCGTTCTGTGTCTCAGGTCCCTCATCTGTAATACAGAGACAAAAACACTATCTACTTTGCACAGATGTGAGGATTATTTTTCTGCTTAAAAAACATGTAGAACAATGATGGGTACGTACATAGTAAACATTTATTATTATTATTAGTTGTTTGTACCTTCACATTTCATGGAGAGGTGATTCTGTTTATGTACAAGCTTGAATGGCTGTTTCCTGAGGGGTGATCTTTTTAACACCTTTTTAGCACCTAACACTTTTAACATCTTGTATTTCCTTGCATCATTTATCTTTAACATATTGTTGAATTTGGTTTGCCAGTGTTTTGTTGAGGATTTTTGCATCTAAATTCATCAGTGATGCTGGCCTATAATTTTTTTTATGGTGTTTTTGGGTTTGTTTTAGATATCAGGGTTATGCTGGCCTTGTAAAATGAGTTTGGAAGCATCCACCCTCTTCAGTTTTTTGGAAGAGTTTGAGAAGGATAGGTATTAAATCTCTAAAGTTTAGTAGAATTTACCTGTGAAGGTGTCTGATCTGGGACTTGTTTTTTGGGAAGTTTTTGATTACCATTTCAATATCCTTACTAGAAATTGGTCTAATCAGATTTTCTATTGCTTCCTGATTCATCTTGGGAGTGTTCTAGGAACTTACTCATTTCTTCCAGGTTGTCTATTCTGTTGGTATATAATTGTTCATAGTAGTTTTTTATAATCTTTTGTATTTTTGCGGTATCAGTTGTGGCTTCTCTTTTATTTCTGATTTTATTGGATCAGTCTCTTTTTTCTATTAGTCTAACTAAAGTTTGTCAGTTTTGTTTATCATTTCAAAGATTCAGCTCTTAGTTTCATTTATCTTTTCTCTTTTTAGTCTCTATTTCATTTCTTTTTGCTCTGGTTTTTGTTATTTCCTTCCTTCTACTAACTTGGGACTTTGTTTGTTCTTTTTTTCTAGTTCCTTGAGGTGGAGAGGTAGGTGGTTTATTGGGGATTTATCTTGTTTCTTGAAGTAGGTTTGTATTGCTATGAACCCCCTCCTAAAACTGCTCTCCACTAGGATTTTGATGGTTTCCTTTCTCACATTTAGGTCTTTCATCCATTTTGAATTGTGTGCATGTGTGTATGGTGTCTCCTTCAATTCTGAATGATAACTTTGCTGGGCAGAAAATCCTTGGCTGGAAGCTTTTTGTCTTTTGTTTTCTATCAGCACTTTGAATACGTTATGCTACTCTCTTCTGATCTATCAAGTTTCTGCTGAAAAATCTGCTAATAGTTTTAAGGATTTTCCCTGGAATGTAACACATTGTTTTCTCTTGTTGCTTTTAAACTTAGCTCAGTGTGTACTTTAACTGTTATCATTTTAATTATAATGTATCCTGGTGTGGATCTCTTTGGATTCCTATTATTTGGGACTCTTTGGATTCCTGGGCCTATATGTCTTTTTTCCCTCAGATTTAGGAAGTTTTCAGCCATTTTATTTCTTCAAATAATTTTTTCCGCCCCCTTTTCTCTCTTCTTCTTCTTCTGGAACCCATATAATGTGAATATTATTCTGTTTGATGTTTCAAAGATCCCTTAAATTATCTTCAGTTTTTAAAATTATTTTTCTCTGTTTTATTAAGATCTTTTTCTGGGATTTTGTTTTGTTCTTTCATTTGGAACCCATTCATCTGTCTCATTTTGCCTATTTCTATATAATTAGGCAAATAATCTACCTCTCCCTGTTTTGAAGAAGTGGTTTCCTATAGGAGATGTTCCATGGGGCTTAAAAGTGCTATCATCCATGACCACCAGAGCCAGGTACTCAAGGAGCATCCCTTGTATGAGGTGCATGTTGCCTCCCTGGTGAGCCTAAAGCTGCAGCATGGGGGTGGAATGGGCTCTCACTTTGCTAGGCTGTGGCAGGTGACCATGGCACATGCCTGTGGCACATGGTAGGATGGGGCCCTCAGTGGGGCACCCCCTTTTGTGCTAACATGTTAGAAGAAGAATTCCAAAAGAGCACCTTCCAGTACTGGTATTAGAAAGTTAGAATGAAATTGCAAAAGTGGTGCCCAACAAGGTCTCTGTCCTTAGAAAAAGTCCCAACAAGTTCTTGACTCACCAATAGATGTTTTAAGATCAGGAAATGGCCTCCACATATGGTTTAGTTGCTTTCAAACTAATGATTTTACTTTGGCCCCTGTGGCAAGTAAATCTGTACAGGAGCCTTTTATGTGAAGGTTCTCTGTTTTCTATAGTTCTATAGATTTCCTAGATGTAATCCTATTGGTTCTCAAAACCAGGCATTTTGGGGGCTTATCTCCCCTGTGAAAGATCTAGGGGTTGAGTGCTTGACGTGTGTATTTGCTCCTCGCATCTCAGGGTAAAGTTCCTTGCTTTTGATATTCCCTCCAATTGTGGATTACTGTGCCTAAGGTGAGTTTTTATTTTGTTTGGTGAAAGGTTGTCATTCCTTCTCCTACTCATTTCCATGCTGTCCCTTTATTCTTTGTTGTGGAGGCTCTGTGCATCCAATATTTAGATCTTTTTTAGAGGAAATTATTCTATATGTAAATGTAAATTTGTTGTGTCCATAGAAGGAGGTGAGTCAAAATTTTCCTATGCCACCATCTTGAACCACTCTCCAAATATGTCTGATTTCTAATGGTGAGGTTATTTAAATAGAAGACATAGTAAATTTTCCTATAAAACATTGTAATTAATGTTCATTTTTTGAACAAAATAATATGAAATCTAAAAGCTTCAATTAAGATTTATTTTACTGAAAAGTTAATGTATATGTGCCCTCTCTACTTCTCAAAAAAATGTACTGTGTATTAATTATGTTTAATTTCTGATAGCAATTTTTAATATCAAACATTATTTGATGGAAAGAACACACATAAGAAAATATACAACATGTATAATAAATCATTAAATAAACTGACCAATAGTACATGATTATTATCTTAGTAGGTCTTTGAAACAAAAGGAGAAAATAGTTTATTATGACCCATTAAGATTTTAATCTAGCAGAGAACAATACTAGAGGAGAATGTAAAATATTTTAGTAATATCCATGACAGTTATTAAGTTAAGATTAAAAGTGCTAATCTTGAAGCAATGAAATATTTTGTAATTTAAAAACTAAGATTAAAAAAAAAAAACCTATATTTTAATCATCCAGTGAATATAACTGAATATTTTCCCAGAGATAAGAATAAAGCAGCAAATACTTCATAAGAAAAATATATTACCAATTCATCTGTGATGGCTATTTTACCTAGAATATTAGAGAAGTGCCATTTTTCTTTTTCATTAATAGTTTGTTGTTTTCAATGTAAGTATTTCTTAAACTTCACATGTGCTTTTAAGAAATCTGAATTGTAAACACTACTTATTTCAAGACTTCCAGTTCGGCAGAATTTTGAAAATCCGATTCAAATTTTAGAAATTATATCTATAGATACTATAATTTTTTAGCATCTTGATAGAACATTGCAAAGCACAGCAACTTTTTTTTAACTTTTAGGCACTATAGACATGGGAACCCATATTTATTAAAGATCTACTCTCTGTCAGCTACAGTGAAAGTTTTATTTTAGTAGAATATCTCATATAATCCTTTCAAAAGCAGCTGAGACAAATATAATTATTTCCCAACTATAGATCCTATCTTAGGTTTGGAAGTGTTAAATAATTTTCCAAAGTTCATAGAGTAAGAGAAAGCCAAGATGGAACTCACAACCTTGGGACCCCCAATTCTGATACCTTTCCACTGTATCAAACTGCCTCTCAAAATTATGGAGGTGAAACCATTACCCTTGAAGCATCTGACACTGTGTTGATGGCCAAGTTTGCCAAGGATTCACCCACACTTTCCTGGACTTTAAAATTACTACTTGCTTATCTCTGATGGCTTATTAAAACTCCCACCTTTTTCAGGTAGCAATGACAAAAGATTAAACCAAACAACATAGAAATATGAATGTGTTTACCTTCAGGTAGAGAAAAATAGTATTTGAGCATGTGTAAAAGAGACATATTATTTCTCATAAATTCATACACACACACAGACACACTCAAGGATGCTTTTCTTTTCCATCTTTGTACAGCCTTGTGTAAGAAACATTCTGCTAATGAGATTTGAGGGATAGATGTCTTTGATATGCATGTACTGACCTATCAAAGGGTCCCAGATCAATCCTTTGGGTTAAGCCATTGGCCCTTGTTAAAACCATGGCTCTATTTATAATGAATGAGAAAATGTAAAAAGAAAATAATCTGTTGTTATGCTGCTGGATTTTGATTCCTTGTTAAGTACCACCAAGCAAGAGATTTAGACAGAAGTCTTTGGAAAATTTATTTTTACAAATATACATGTTCAATGATGTCACATGCATTTTGAAGAGTGCATCATTAAGAAATATGAGCTAAGTGTCTATTTTCAAAACATTGGCAAAAATAATGGCTAAAACTGTTACAGGAGGATGCAATACTAAAGAATAAAATGATCTTTTATATATACTCTTTGTATAAAGAATGAAAGAAAAAAATGAGAGCTAATGCTTTACAGAGCTCAATATGATGCCCTTAGTAAAGGTGGAAGAGGAAAATGACACAGCGAATAGTAAAAGGAATGTAACATAACAAATACTAAAATAAACTTTGGAAATCATGCCATAATAACAAGAACTTAGAAACGCTCAAGATTTTGAAAGAGAAAAATATGTGGAGCATTACCTTAATTGTTTAAGAACATGCAAAAGAGCAAAAGAAAAAGTCCCTCTGCAGTTGCCTGAAGAGGTGGAGAATGAGCAGGTTAGAAAAAGTAGACCTTTCTAAAATAAAACATCTTTGCCACTGTCCCCAACTATAGATCAATTTTATCAGAAATGCTATAAGCAGCGTGCCTGTGTGGCTCAGTTGCTTAAGTGTCTGCTTTAGCTCAGGTCATGATCCAAGGGTCCTGAAACGGAGCCCCATATCGGACTCCCTGCCCCACAAGATGCCTGGTCCTCCCTCTGCCTCTGCCTCCCTCTCTCTCTCTGTCTCTCATGAATAAATAAAGAAAATCCTTAAAAAAAAAAAAAAAGAAATGCTATAAGCAAATTACACTTTACAAAACATTATAAATGTTTTTACATTAAAATATATTTCTTTATACACTTTAATATACTGTCTATATCCAGAGCAGCTATTGCTTAAGGGTGACATTGTCTGATAAAGTAACCTTACCTATATATTTCCACAGAAGCCATTCCCACTGAATGAGTTACTTGCATACAAGGAACTCAGAGCTATTCAATCCAGCTCAAAGCAACTCTCCACTCTAACTTCAACATAATCTCCATTTCTCCACTATTATCATTTTATTATTCTTTGCTTCAATTCCTGTCATCATGCCTGGTACTTTCAGCCCATATGATCAACTCATCCAGTAATCTAAACTTTTGATTCTTTTGCTAATCCCACTATACTCATGATTATGATAACTTGAATAAACTCATAAGCACCATCACACCCAGGGGCTGGAAATGAATCTAACTGATGTAATAAATTCCAAAATTTGAGTCTTTCGTTACAATTCCACATTCTTTTTATTTTTGCTCTACATAGTTTTTGCTGTACACAGGCTTCCCCCTTATTGAGTTTTCTGGTTCCATACTACCACTCTTTTCTCCCAGCTTCCTCTTAGATTCGCTACTCTGTATAACTAGCACCCCAAGATGCTCCAGTTCAACCTCTCCCATCCATTTACCCCAGACACTGCACTCAAGAACTCAGCCCAACACTTCTGCTATTTTTACACCTGGGCTGATTATGGAATACGTTGCCTTTATTTTTTTTAATTAATTTTTATTAACATATAATGTATTATTTGCCCCAGGGTACATGTCTGTGAATCTTCGGGCTTACACATTTCACAGCACTTAACAGCACATACCCTCCCCAATGTCCACAACCCAGCCACCCTATCCCTATCCCCCCTACCCACCCACCCCCCGGGCCACCGTTAGTTCATTTCTTGAGTCTAGGAGTCTCTTATGGTTTGTCTCCCTCCCCATCCCTTCCTCTTGCCTTTAAAATGCATTCCCTAACTTCAACCTGGCCCAGTGGCTTTCATCCGCTTTTATCTATCAGTTGTCAGCTGCTTCCTGTTCTCCAGAGCGCCCATTCAAAATACTCACTGTTCTCCTCAAAAGCTTTACTAATGGTGCCTACCAGTATATGCTCAATCAAAAGCTCTTTGAAAAATAAAACAAACAAAAAAACCTCTGAGCCATAGCATTTGCTGATTTTCAAGCTGTAAATACTCCCAGTGGACCCATTTCAGGGTGCTATGTGACATCACCAGAGTAGAGAAGAAATGTATAGTAAACAGCATGTTTTTCATATTTCCACCAGATACAATTTTATATCTGTTCTCAGACACAATAGATACAAATAACCTCAAGTGCATAGATAATAGTAAAATGTAAAAAAATAATTAGGAAGTGATAAATGTTGAGTATTACTTTTGTTTTAATGTACTTTATTTAAACTGTAAATTTATGTCATTTACACTATAATAATGGGCATGTTTAACAACCAGCTGGCAAAATTCCTGAAAATTTAGCAATTAGCTCTAATAGGCAGCACTAGAACACCATTGTTTCACCCATTATAAATCTTCATTTCTCTTTGCCAATGACCCTGCCTCATACTTTACTAAGAAAACAGACTGCATGTGATTTCCTCAATTTCTTGTCCCCATATCTATAAATTTCTTTGCAATTTTAGTCACTCTGACCTCATTCCCAGCTGTCTCAGAAGTGTCTTTTATTCAGTTTAAGATGGATTCTTTCACCTTTGTTATGATTTCCTCCCACTAACCTCAGAACTGTGTGTTCTTGGCACTCCCTCTCTCTCCTATATTTTTAAGTGCTCTTTCTCCTAGTTCCACCTGTATAAACATATTCAAGATCTCCCATCAATGAAATTAAAAACATATCTTGAATCTTGACCCCTGACTCTCTCTCTGTCTACCTCTAGCCATCTGCACTTTTTATACCTGCCTATCATTTTTACCAGAAATCCCAAAGGAAGAATAGTACTTATTAGCAGTTTTTATTTCCTCATTCTAGTACCTTTCTTTTTTTTTTTCTAAAATCTTATGCCATTACTATGGAAAAAGCATGAATCACCCTCAAAATGCCAAACTTCAAAGATTTTTTTTAAAGTTCTCAGATTGCTTTAAAAAAAATCCTTTCAGCATTTGACCCTGTTGTACCTTCTCTCTTAAATTTTCTCTCCCGCTGACTGTTGCTTGGACTTCAGCAATCTGTAAACCTGTGAGAGAATGGGTAGGGAATCCTCCATGAGCATCCTTGCAAGGATGATCAACCTGGCCTCTATGCCGGGAAAGATGTTGACCAGGATTGCTAAATGTTTGCTGGGATGGAGGTTGGGAGAGCTTAAGTCTTTCCTACTACAGGAAGCAGAGAAGCTCTGTCCTGTTACATTAGAAGGGAGGACCACTTGGCAAACCAGCTGACTCCTGAATCTATACTCAATAATTGGATTACTGCTGCTTATTGCATCCCAGAAGCTGGACCTGAGACCCAATACCTAAACAGAAGAAAACAACACATTTAAGGATCTAAAGGGATTCAGAAGAATGCAGAAGATATTCAGAACATTTAAAACAGGTGACTCCTTTTGAAGTACAATTGAAGTAGAGTGAAAAACATAGTTCGAATAAAAAATAAAATCACCCAAGCAGATTCAGACTTAATATTCACACACACACACACACACACACACACATACACACGCACACACACACTGGACAATGAATGTTTCCAAAATAATGGTGATCTAGAATTAGCTTATTAGGTCAATGTTCCTCCTCTAAACCCAAAGCAGAAGTCTTAGAAGGAAAAAAAAAAGTCTTAGAAGGAACAGGGATGGTAGGTCCTAGAACCTAATATGAGACTATGAGAAACCCTGGGAGATAAAAAGTAGTTAGGTTCTAGCATCAAAGAAAACCAGTAACTTCAAATAAGTAGAGGACCACATGACATGGCATGGTTCTCATGAATGGCCAATACCAGAAAGATAACATTAAATGCTGCCCCAAACTAGAGAATAGGATAGTATTAAGTGTTGGTAGGAGGGCAAATGCTGGTCTCAAGAACAATCTCGCAGTCTTCAGTGAAATCAAGTATTTAAATGCCAAATGACTTAGTTCTGCTTCTGAGTATACCAGGGCCATAGGGCATGGTCATACAGTTGTCTAGGTTGTGTGTTATGCAATTCCAAGGATCATCTTCACATGAGTGACATACCTGTGTACTAAACGAAATTACATATGAAAGTACACAGTCCAAAAAAATATTAAGTTGTTAAATTGATAACTAATTAAAAGACAATGAATGTGTAAAAATCTTTTGAAATAAATACATATAATTAATTGAAATAGATGGTTATATTCATTCTTAATAAAAGAGTGAAATACTAGAAATTCTTCATGTCTAATCTATGTTTTCAATAAAAGTCATCTATTATGGTTGAAGTCTTTAAAAATGTATGGAGACAAGAAAAGAGAGTTATTTTTAAATGGCTACATCATACATAAAATAATATCTTTTCCTATCTTGTTTTTTAAATTATTTTATCCTGACCTATCAGTGAAAATTTTTCCCCTGACCTCTCATAACTCAATATCTGGAATCCAGAAAAATGGCTGTTTCCATCTGTTTCACTCAGAGTGATCAATATTTAGTTAAGTTCATGCATAATAATGAATATATATCTCCCAGAACGTGCTTTGTCAAATTTTGGTATATAATTTTGTCCAGGATCAGGACCTTGACAGAAGGGTATCTGCATTTTCATTTTATTTTACAAGGGATGTGGGAATGCTGACTATCTACTTTCTACTTTTTTCACCATATTATTGCTTTGTAAAGGAAAGCATTCTGCCACAATGAAATAGACATGTGTTTCAGAAAATTCTCCCTTTAGGCCCAAACATGGGCTAACTTCAATAAATGAAAGTGGCATAGTTTACAGAATTGGTTTCTCACTAAGTACTTGAGTTGAATCAGCTTTTTAGATGCCTTCAAATTTTTAAGGGAAGCAAAAGAAAAAGCATTCTTCCAAGCATCAAGAAAACACTTTACCACAGATAATTGTCCCATTTAATTTGCATTCCAATGCATACCAAACTGAAAAATAGCAATACTCAGAAGGCCAACCCGATGGAAGACTTCCCATCAAGTAATAAAATGATAGGTAATAAGAGGGAGGGGAAAAAGGGCTGGGAGAAATGGCTTAGTGGAGTTGATGGGTTGGTTGCAAATTTCCTAGTTCAAATTATCAGCTTTTTTTCCTGCTTCACTTACTACTTGTTACCAGCAACTCTTCTGTCAGCAAGAAGAAACAAAAATAAGAAGAAAGAAAGAAAGGAGGAAAAAGGAAGAAAAAAAGAAAGAAATTAAAAAAAAAATTCCCAGACAGCCTAAGAAATCAGCCGACAAACCTCATTATTGATGGCGTCAGGTGGTAAATCAATGCCAGAGGAAAATCAATGGTAAAAATATTTTTTAGTGGTGCATACAGATGAAGAGCCTCAGCAGCATTTCTTGATGGAAACCACAAAAGTCTGCAGCCACCCCCGAGATACTACTTCATGAGGGGCAAGAACTTAACTGGTGCTTTAGGGATACTAACTTCCCCTGTACGATTTCCTGTGTTGTAGGGTGTGTAACTGTTTTCTGTGAAAAGAACAGAAAACAAAAGACATGGAGAGTACACTGACAGTAAAATGTAATTTCTCAGCTGTGTTTTTGTTTTTGTTTTTCTTTTTTGGATACTTATTACATATATGGCTATTTAATAGGCTTAAAGATTGGAAAGTTTAAGAGTTAGAAATCATGCCCAAATTGAAAAGCATGTCAGTTTTTCATTTGAAGAGAGATGTGAAAATAATTTTCATTGCATGGAAAGATAAAGCTTTAAAAATAATTCCGTATCAAAGGATGCTTATTTAAGAATGGGAGAATGATAGTGAAGCAATTTTGAAGAATCATCCTGATTTATAACCTATAGTACCAAAATACCCCTACACTGTATAACAATTTTCTTTCTAAATCATAGACCAGCTCAGATCAGGGTACTCTCCCAGTCCAAAGTTTCATGGATCCTATGAAGAAGTGATCAGACTAAGATTAATCTTGGGTGAATTGGGCAACTGGTGAAAGGATATCACTAAAGTCAGGCTTACTCTGTTGCTAATGAAGCATAATTTAGCATATTTTTTTTTTTTTTAATTTAGGTCCTCATTTATACAGTTATTTTCCAAGGTTCTGAGGGGAGTCCTAAAAATCAAATACATAAATATGAAGTCATTTTCCTAAAGAGGATCTTTAGGAAAGTTGTAAACTTGAGGAGCCATAAAACTTGGATTTGCCCTTAAGTGTTAACCAATTGAAGTCTACAGAGATGAATGTGTTTCTTAGTAAATAGAGGAGAACCCATTAGTCTGTCAGAATTGTACCCTCTTCAGGGGGGAAAACCATCTTCTTGTAATAGATTATATGAATTTCACCAAGGAGAGAGAATGCAGAACTCTGCTTCAAGGGAAAAATAGTACAGAATTCCTAACAAGATCTTATTTACCCTCTTAGAGGAAATGAAGTACAGTTTAACAAGTATTACTATAAGTAATTTATAAACCACATATATATTTTTACTTGCATTTGTATTATATTCTTAAAAATTTGTATTATACATAGCTTCTTTCCACATACTGACTTGCAGTGAAATACCCAAAGTTGTCTTTAAGGCTGTGATGAACCAGGAAGCCTTTGTCCTTCCCAGAGACAATCTCAGATGAAAAGGACTGGAAAAGGCAGTGGTAGAAACTTAAAGGAAGAAAATAATCTGTTCAAGTCCACAAGTCTGTAGGAAGACAGAAATGAGGGAAGAGGAAATAAGATGAGACTGGCTGAAAACTCAAGCCAAGATGAATACTTTCTCTAATGCTCCAGTCAAGTTGACCCATCATGAAACCCCATGGTTCTTACTCTAAAATATTTCCAGTTCATTTTCTTTTGTCACCTTTTCTACCACTACCATTCAAGCCATTATCCTTTCTTGCCTGTTTCTCTAGCCATCTCCTGACTATCCTCCCTAATTCTGCCCTTCACCTCCCCACGCTCCAACTTATTCTCTGCATAGCAGTCAGAGTGATCCTTTTAAAATAGAAGTCAGGTCACGTCATTCTTTGCTCAGACTAAAATGTAATTCTAAAAATGGCTCACAAGGTCCTTTGTAATCTGCATTTCTTTCCTCACTCCTCTATCATCTTTCTGCCTTATTTTTTACTTCTTTCTCCCTTGATTACTCTGCTTCAAAAATACTGGCCTTCTTGCTGCTCCCTAGCCATATTAGGCACCCTTCTACCTCAAGGCCTTCCCACTTGCTGCTCTCTCCAGATATCTACATGGGTCATTCCTTCCTTTTCTAGGTTTGGCTCACATGTTACCTTTCGACCAACATCTTCTTTGGCCATCAAAGCTAAAATTGCAGATTTCCGTTCAACATTGCTTATTTCTCTTCTTGGATTTATTTTTCATATTAGCATTTATTGCCATTTATAACTCTATATTTTATTTTATTTTTGCTCATTGTCTCCTACTTCACAGTAGGTGTGAGGACTATAAGGGAAAGGTATTTGTTTTTTGCTTACTGCTCAATTCCCAGTGCATAGAATGGGTCAGGCACTTAGTAACTGTTCAGTAAGTACTTCCTGAAGGAATGAATACGTTAATGACTGATTGAACAGAAGAACAATACATGTGGGACTCTCAATTAGTTTCTTACTGTCTTTAGCATAACTTAAACTCTTTTGCAAAGCGTTAAAAGTCCTTCATAATGTGTCCTCAACTCATTTCTCCATACTTATTGCTTACCATTCCCCTTCTATACTCTGCCAAACAGTCAGGAAAACCAATCTATCCATTATCTTCTTAACTCCCCAGGCACTTTTCATGCTTCATTCTCTTGTTCACACTATGCAGTCTCCCTGGAAAGCCTCTTTTTATCTTTTCTTCATTCTTTCCTTAGCTAATTCCTGCACATCTCTAGAGACCTAATTCCAATGCCTTTTTCCTCTGTGAAGTCATCTGTGACTCTCCTAGACAGAATTAATTAATCCCTGCACAGTGTTTCCAGAGTAGATTTTATGTGTCTCTTTTAAAACAATCAAATTATAACACAGTTATTTATAACCCCAGCATGGAATACAGTGTCTGACACATAATAAATATTTGCTGAATAAATCAATATGTAAGAGCTCCATCTTTCTAGGCCCAAGATATCACGTTAATCCTGATAGTGTTTTGCCACTGATTTCTTACCAACCTGGCTATACTCATATTACAGTCATGATTATTGATAATTAATATCCATTAAATATTCACCACATGCCTCACACTGTTTAAAACACTTTACAAATAAGATTTTATATCATCATCATAAATTATTTCTTTATAAGTCCTGCTTGAGGAAACTGAGTCATCATATGGTTGAGAAAAGTTGAGGAAACTGAGTCATTATATAGTTATTAAGATCTGCTTCCTGAAAATGTGCTCTTGTACTATATACTATAGTATATCCCGGAGAAATGATTTATCCAGAAAGCCTGTCCTAAGTAAGAATCTATTGAAATATACAACATCTTTCACTTTCTGAGTGTCATTAGTAGAGCATATCTTCACAAGGCAAATAAACCTCATTAGATTAAAGAATATTAGACTAAATCACAGTCCATTGACAATATGTGAGTGATACTCAAAAATGTGTATAAATTCAGGAAGATTTATTGAATTAATCAATGAAGCACTAGATATTTTAATAAATGGTAAGAGAATGAAAAAAGTGTTACCTTGTGAGTAGAAATTTTCATACAAATAAATTATCCCTCCTACACAAAAAGAATTAGCTCCAAAGAAAGACTGAGGATTTATCAGTATACCATCCAAGCCTCTTACTAGCCATCATTAGCTTAACTGCTAATGATCTTTAAAAACCTTTTAAAGAGAAAGTTTAAAAATGAAACCCACACATGAAAAGGGGTGATGTATTTGTGAAGAACTACTCATACAAGGGAGCTGTAGAATAAAAAGGAAACATCATTTATAGTTAACATTTCAAGAACAGTCTTAGATTTTAATCCCATTTTAAGAAGCATTAAAACCAGATTTTAAAAAGTTAGTTGGGAATTCTACTTACCAATCTGGCATGTAACTTGGAAATCATCACTCTGTTCAAACAAGTAAAAAGCTAATCAAACTGAAAAATTAATATCCCAAAATTGGAGAGACCGAGGTGGATCACAACTTATTGGAAACCTCTACAGAACATAGTACCAGGAGAGGAAAATCTAAATATTAAATTGACAAATTGCTGGAAACTGAGTGTGAATAAGTCTGAGAGTTAAAAATTCCAGGGGATCTAGTCCTAAGAAACTCCCTAACTTTGTAAGTTTTACCTTCAGGAACTCTACTAGGTCCTCACAGTAAATATTAGAGAAAACTCCCCTCTATTTTCATGGCATGAGAAAGGGGAAAGGAATCATTCTGAAATACACCAGAGCATTCTGTTCTTCACAAGGCCTGCTCTCAAAAAAACCTGTTTCCTGAGACTGTAGATTGTTGTTATTTTTTGTCAAAGCCTAAATAACCTGGGCAAAGGGAAATGTCCAACACCATCCTATTTTAGCCAACCTGTTCCACCTAATGGTGCAGAAAACTGAGAAGCACTTGTTAAGTTCACAAGGCATAGGCTCACTAATCATTGAACTATGGAATACTTTACCAACACATTACTAAAGGTCCATTTATTGCAGTTCCTTCTACATCATGTTCAGTGATAGAAAATTATAAAGCATAATAAAAGGCAAGAAACCCACACAGCTTGAAAAGACAGAACAAGCATTAGAAGCAGACTCAGATATGGCAGGGGTATTGGAAACAGACTGGAAATTTAAAATAGGGATGATTAATATGTTAAAGGACCTAACAGATAAAGTAGAAAGCATGAAATAACAGATAGGCATTATCAGCAGAAAGATGGAAATTTTAAGAAAGAATAAAAAATAAATGATAGGGATAAAAGAGACACTATCACAGAAATGAAGAATAACTTTGATGAGTTCATTAGTAGATTGGACATGGAGAAAAAAGAATCTCTAATCTTAAGGATATCTCAATAGAAACTTCCAAAATTGAAAAGTAAGGAGAAAAAAGACTAAAAAAAGAACAGAATATCCAAGGGTTGTAGGACAACAACAAAAGATGTTACATACACACACAAGGAATACCAAGAGGAAAAAAAGGCAAAAAAGAACAAAAGAATTATATGAGGAAATAGTTACTGAGCTTTTCCCCCAGAATAATGTTAAATGACAAACCACAGAAATGGAAAGCTCAGAAAACATCAATGCCCAAGAAACTTCACCTAGACACATCATATCAAACTCCAAAAGATCAAAAATTTTAAAAATCTTGAAAGAACCCAGAAGACTAAGACACCTTACCTATAGGAGATCTAAGCAAAGAATGTATCTGGCTTCACCTCAGAAACCATGCAAGTAATGAGGGTGAAATATTTAAAATGTTGAGAAAAAACAAACAAACAAACCCACCAATCTAGAATTCTGTACCCTGAGAAATTATCTTTCAAAAGTGAAGGAGAAATACTTTCTCAGACAAGCAAAAACTGAGAAAATCATTGCCAGTGGATCTGTCTTGTAAGAAATGTTAAAAAAAAAAGTTTTTCAGAGAAAAAGAAAATTAAATATATCAGAAACTTAAAAAAAGGGGGTACCTGGGTGGCTCAGTGGGTTAAAGCCTCTGCCTTTGGCTCAGGTCATGATCTCAGGGTCCTGGGATTGAGCCCCACATAGCATCAGGCTCTCTGCCCAGCAGGGAGCCTGCTTCCTCCTCTCCCTCTGCCTGCCTCTCTGCCTACTTGTGATCTCTCTCTGTGTCAAATAAATAAATAAAATCTTTAAAAAAAAGAACATAAAGGAAGAGCATCAGAGAAGGAATAAATAAAAGTAAAACAAAATGCTTATTTCTCATCATTAATTGATTTAACAGATAATTGTTTAGAATAATAATAACAACAATGTGTTTATTAAGTATATATAATATATGTGTGTGCATGTGTATAATTATATATACTGTGTATATTGACCCTTGACCAACACGAGGTCGGGGCATCAATCTCCATGCATTTAAAAATCTATGTGTAACTTTTGACTCCTCAAAAAACTTAACTACTAATAACTTACTATTGACTGGAAGCCTCACTGTTAACAAAAACAGTCAATTAACATACATTTTGCATGTTATATGTGTTATATACTTCATTCTTACTATAAAGTAAGCTAGAGAGAACAAAGTGCTATTAAGAAAATCATAAAAAAATATAAAAAAATATAAAAAAACATAAAAAAAACATAAATAAAAAAAAGAAAGAAAATCATAAAGATTATTTGACCATAGAGTTGCTGGTCCATATCTGGGCTCTCTATTCTGTTCCACTGGTCTATGTGTCTGTTTTTGTGCCAGTACCATGCTGTCTTGGTGATCACTGCTTTGTAATAAAACTTGAAATCAGGCAATGTGATGTGCCCAGCTTTGTTTTTCTTTTCCAGCATTTCCTTAGCAATTCGGGGTCTTTTCTGGTTCCATACAAATTTTAGGATTGTTTGTTCCAGTCTTTTGAAAAAATCCAGTGGAATTTTGATCGGGATGGCATTGAAAGTATAGATTGCTCTGGGCAGTATAGACATTTTAACAATGTTTATTCTTCCGATCCAGGAACATGGAATGCTTTTCCACCTTTTTGTGTCTTCTTCAGTTTCTTTCATGAATGTTCTGTAGTTCCTCGAGTATAGATCCTTTACTGCTTTGATTAGGTTTATTCCCTGTATCTTATACCATAAGTATCTTATGGTTCTTGGTGCTACAGTAGATGGAATCGATTCTCTAATTTCCTTTTCCATATTTTCATTGTTAGTGTATAGGAAAGCAACTGGAACAGAACAGAGAGCCCAGATAAGGACCTGCAATTCTATGGTCAAATAATCTTAAATAATCTTTGACAAAACAGGAAAAAAAATCCAGTGGAAAAAAGAAAGTCTCTTCAATAAATGGTGTTGGGAAAATTGGACAGCTCTAGAGGAATGAAACTTGACCATTCTCTTACACTATACACAAAGATAAACTCGAAATAAATAAAAGACCTCAACGTGAGGCAGGAATCTATCAAAATCCTAGAGGAGAACATAGGCAGTAAGCTCTTTGACATCAGCCACAGCAACTTCTTTCAGGACATGTCTCCAAAGGCAAAGGAAACAAAAGCGAAAATGAACTTTTGGGACTTCATCACGATAAAAGGCTTCTGTACAGTGAAGGAAACAGTCAACAAAACAAATAGGCAACCCATGGAATGGGAGAAGATATTTGCAAATGACACTACAGACAAAGGTCTGATATCTAAGATCTATAAAGAACTCCTCAAACTCAACACTCACAAAACCGATAATCACACCAAAAAATGCGCAGAAGACATGAACAGACGCTTCTCCAGAGAAGATATACAAGTGGCTAACAGACACATGAAAAAATGTTCATCATCTTTAGCCATCAGGGAGATTCAAATCAAAACCACACTGAGATACCACCTTACACCAGTTAGAATGGCCAAAATCAACAGGACAGTAAACA
>CM053608.1:53808824-53835176 GCA_028646535.1 Procyon lotor
TCTGAGGGGCGGGTCCCTGAGCTCTCAGTTCCTATGGGGCTTGAGATTGGGGCCACCGCATTTTCATTCCTGTCCCCCGAAGTTGTATGGAAAGCATTCAGGGAACAAAAGCTAATGAGAAGCAAACCTAAGGAGATTACTTAGCCTGACCTCTGGAAAGGGGGGTGCAATTCTGCCTTGGGCAAAGACATTTGGCAATCACCTCAACAGACCCCCAGAAGGTCAGCAAGAACACCCAGCCAAGACCAAGTTCACTGATCAATGAGAACTGCAGAACTCCAGAGCTAGGGGAAAACAAAACAGAATTCATGGCTTTTTTCCCCCATGATCCTTTAGTCTTTCAAAGTTAAAATTTTTTAATTTTATTTTTTTCTTATTCTATTCTTTTAAATTTTCCACTTTCTTATTTTAACATTTTTAACTATTTTATCTTATCAATACATTTTTAAGTTTTTTTTAAATTTTCATTGTTATAGTCATATTTTATCCCTTCATTGTATTTAACCTTATTTTTTGTATACATATAGGGTTTTTTTCTTTAAAATTTGGGATACAATTCCTTCTAATAGATCAAAATACACCCTAAATCTAGCACATGGCTTTGTTCTTGTCTCCAGCCTGATCACATTCTTTCTTCTTCTTTTTTTTTTCTTTTTTCAACCAACTTCTTATCTTTTCAATTCCTTTATTTAGAATATTTTTTAATTTTCATCTTTACAGTCATGTTTCATCCTTTCATTGTGTTTACCATTATTTTTGTATATATATATAAGTTTTTCTTTCTTTAGAATTTTGGGAGGTAGTCTCTTCTAACAGACTAAAATATACTCAAAATCAAGTAGGGTGTGGCTCTGTTCTATTACTAATATATATATAATTTTTTTTCTTTTTATTCTCTCCTTTTTCTCTCCCCAATTTCAGGTTTCTTCTGATTTGGTTAGTGTATATTTTTCTGGGGTCATTGCTATCCTTTTAGTATTTTGTTCTCTCATTCATCTATTCTTATTTAGATAAAATGACAAGGCAGAAAAACCACCACAAAAAAAAAGAACAAGAGGCAGTACCAATGGCTAGACACCTAATCCATACAGACATCAGTAATATGTCAGAACTAGAGTTTAGAATGATGATTATCAAGGTGATAGCTGGGCTCAATAAAAGCATGGAAAATACTAGAGAACCCCTTTCTGGAGAAATAAAAGAACTAAAATCTAACCAAGTTGAAATTAAAAAAGCTATTAATGAGGTTCAGTAAAAAGTGGAGACCCTTACTGCTAGGATAAATGAGACAGAAGAGAGAATTAGTCATGTAGAAGACCAAATAATGGAGAATAAAGAAGCTGAGCAAGAGAGACAAACAACTACTGGACCACAAGGGGGAGAATTCGAGAAATAAGTGATGAAACATAAGATGAAACAATATTAGAATAATTGGGATCCCAGAAGCAGAAGAAAGAGAGGGGCAGAAGGTATACTGGAGAAAATTATAGTAGAGAATTTCCCTAATTTGGCAAAGAGAACAAACATCAAAATCCAGGAGGCACAGAGAATCCCCCTCAAAATCAATAAAAATAGGTCAATACCCCGTCATCTAATAGTAAAACTAACAAATATTAGTGATAAAGAGAAAATCCTAAAAGCAGCTCAGGACAAGAGATCTGTAACATTCAATGGTAGAAATATTAGATTGGCAGCAAACCTATCCACAGAGACCTGGAAGATCAGAAAGGAC
Source organism: Procyon lotor (assembly GCA_028646535.1). Taxonomy (NCBI): domain Eukaryota; kingdom Metazoa; phylum Chordata; class Mammalia; order Carnivora; family Procyonidae; genus Procyon; species Procyon lotor. The sequence continues at coordinate 53,810,557 of CM053608.1, forward strand.
TGGCATGATATATTCAGAGCACTAAAGGAGAAAAATATACAGCCAAGAATACTATATCCAGCTAGGCTGTCATTGAAAATAGAAGGAGAGATAAAAAGCTTCTAGGACAAACAAAAATTAAAAGAACTTGCAAACACCAAACCAGTCCTACAAAAAATATTGAAAGGGGTTCTCTAAGCAAAAATAGAGCCTAAAAGTAACAGACCAGAAAGGAATAGGGACAATATACAGTAACAGTCACCTTACAGGCAATGCAATGGCACTAAATTCATATATTTCAATAGTTACTCTGAATGTAAATGGGCTATATGCCCCAATCAAAAGACACAGGGTATCAGAATGGATAAAAAAAAAAAGTAAGACCCATTGTTATACTGTCTACAAGAAACTCATTTTAGACCAAAGATACCTCCAAATCTAAAGTGAGGAGGTGGGAAACCATTTGCCATGCTAATAGACATTCGAAAGAAAACTGAGATGGCAGTCCTTATATCAGATAAATTAGATTTTAAGCCAAAGCTATAATATGAGATGAGGAAGGACACTATATCATACTTAAAGGGTCTTTCCAATAAGATCGAACAATTTTAAATATCTATGCCCCTAACATGGGAGCCATGTTATATAAATTATATACTTATATAATTTATAAATTATATTTAGCCAATTACATAAACCAATTAATAACAAAATCAAAGAACACATCAACAATAATAAAATAATAGTAGCAGACATTAAACCCCCCTCACTGCAATGGACAGATAATCTAAGCTGAAGATCAACAAGGAAATAAGGGCTTTGAATGACACACTAGACCGGATGGACTTCTCAGATATATACAGAACATTCCATCCCAAAGCAACAGAATGCACATTCTTCTCTAGTGCATGTGGAACATTCTCCGGAATATATCATATCCTAGTCACAAATCAGGTCTCAGCCAGTATCAAAAGATAGGGATCATTCCTGCATATTTTCAGACCACAATGCTCTGAAACTAGAACTCAATCACAAGACAAAGTTAGAGAGAATTCAAATACATCGAGGTTAAAGAGCATCCAACTAAAGAATGAATGGGTCAACCAGGAAATTAAAGAAGAATTAAAAAAATTAATGGAAACAGTGAAAATGAAAACACAACTGTTCAAAATCTTTGGGACACAGCAAAGGGTCCTGAGAGGAAATTACATAGCAATACAAATCTTTCTCAAGAATCAAGAAAAGTTCTCAAGTACACAATCTTACCCTACACCTAAAGGAGCTGGAGAAAGAACAGTAAAGAAAGCTTAAACTCAGCAGGAGAAGAGAGATAATAAAGATCAGAGCAGAAATTAATGAAATAGAAACCAAAAGAACAGTAGAACAAATCAACAAAACTAGAAACTAATTCTTTGAAAGAATTAATAAGTTTGATAAACTCCTGGCCAGACTTATCAAAAAGAAAAGAGAAAGGACCCAAATTAATAAAATCATGAATGAAAGAGGACAGATCACAACCAACATCAAAGAAATGCAAGCAATTCAAGAACATATTATGAGCAACTATACACCAGCAAATTTGACAATCTGGAAGTAATGGATGCATTCCTAGAGACGTATAAACTACCACAACTGAACCAGGAAGAAATAGAAAACCTGAGGAGACCCATAACCAGTAAGGAGATTGAAGCAGTCATCAAAAATCTCCTAACAAACAAAAGCCCAGGGCCAGATGGCTTCCCAGGGGAATTCTAACAAATACTTAAGGAAAAATTAATACCTAATCTCCTGAAACTGTTCCAAAAAATAGAAACAGAAGGAAAACCTCCAAACTCATTTTATGAGGCCAGCATTACCTTGATCCCAAAACCAGACAAAGATCCCATCAAAAAGGGAATTACAGACCAATATCTTTGATGAACACAGATACAAAAATGCTCACGAAAATACTAGCTAATAGGATCCAACAGTACATTAAAGACATTATTTACCATGACTAGGTGGGATTTATTCCTGGGTTGCAAGGTGGGTTCAACATCTGCAAATCAACCAATGTGATACAATACATTAATAAAAGAAAGAACAAGAACCATATGTTACTCTCAATAGACCCTGAAAAAGCATTTGGCAAAGTACAACATCCTTTCTTGGTCAAAACTCTTCACAGTGTAGGCACAGGGTACATACCTCAATATCATCAAAGCCACCTATTATAAATTCACAGTGAATATCATTCTTAATGAGGAAAAACTGAGAGGTTTTCCCCTAAGGTCAGGAACACGGCAAGGATGTCCACTATCTCCACTGCTATTCAACATAGTACTGGAAGTCCTAACCTCAGCAATCAGACAACAAAAATAAATAAAAGGCATCCAAGTCAGCAAAGAAGAAGTCAAGCTCTTGCTTTTTTGCAGATGGTATGTGGAAAACCCAAAAGACTCCACTCCAAAACTGTTAGAACTCACACAGGAATTCAGTAAAGTGTCAGGATATTAAAAAAAATGCACAGAAATCATTTGCATTTCTATGTACAGTATGGTACTGGAACAAAAACAGACCCATATATCAATGGAACAAAACAAAACAGAAATGGAGCCTAAACTCTATGGTCAAGTAATCTTCAACAAAGCAAGAAAGAATGTCCAACGGAAAAAAAGACAGTCTCTTCAGCAAATGGTGTTGGGGAAACTGTACAGTCACATGCAGAAGAATGAAACTGGACCATTTCCTTACACCACACAAATATAGACTCAAAATTGACAAAAGACCTCAGATCGAGATAGGAATCCATCAAAATTCTTGAGGAGAACACAGGCAGCAACCTCTTTGACCTCAGCCACAAAAACTTCTTCCTAGAAACTTCACCAAAAGCAAGGGAAGCCAGGGCAAGTATGAACTATTGGAACTTCATCAAGATCAAAAGCCTTTGCACAGCAAAGGAAACAGTCAACAAAACCAAAAGACAACTGACAGAACAGGAGATGATATTTGCAAATGACATATCAGATAAAGGGCTAGTATCCAAAATCTATAAAGAGCTTATCAAACTCAATACCCAAAGAACAAATAATCCAATCAAGAAATGGGCAGAAGACATGAATAGACCTTTCTACAAAGATATCCAAATGGCCAACAGACACATGAAAAAGTGCTCAACATCATTCGGCATCAGGGAACTACAAATCAAATCCACAATGAGATACCACCTTATACTAGTCAGAATGGCTAAAATTAAAAAGTCAGGAAATGACAGATGTTGGCAAGGATGTTGAGAAAGGGGAACCCTTCTACGCTGTTGGTAGGAATGCAAGGTGGTACTGCCAGTCTGGAAAACAGTATGGAGGTTCCTCAAGAAGTTGAAAATAGAGCTACTCTATGACCAGCAATCACACTACTGGGTCAAAAATACAAATGTATTTGGGCACAGGCACTCAAATGTTTATAGTAACAATGTCCACATTGTTGGTATATATGCCACATCTTCTTTATCCATTCATCTGTTAATGGACATCTAGGTTCTTTCCATAGGTTGACTACTTTATATATATCTATATATAGATAGATAGATAGATAGATAGATAGATATCAATTGATATATATGTATGTATATATATCAATGGAATACTCTGCAGCCATCAAAAGAAATGAAATATTGCCATTTACAATGACGTGGATAGAACTAGAGGGTATTATGCTAAGTGAAATAAGTCAATCAGAGAAAGACAATTATCATATGATCTCTCTGATATGAAGAATTTGAGAGGCAGGGCGGGGGATCGTGGGAGATAGGGAGGGAAAAAAGAAACAATATGGGATCAGGAAGGAGACAAATCATAAGAGACTCTCAATCTCATGAAACAAACTGAGGGTTGCTGGGGGGTGGGGTAGGGATAGGGTGGCTGGGTTATGGACATTGGGAGAATATGTGCTACTGTGAGTACTGTGAAATTTGTAAGCCTGATGATTCATAGACCTGTACTCCTGTGACAAATACTATGTTATATGTTAATTAAAATAAATTAAAGTTGAAAGAAAAGAGTAAAGGGGTAGAGATGAAGATGAGAAGATGGGAAGCAAAAGTTATCATGCATCTTATTTTACTTATATTTCTGTTCAAATATGTTTCTTTTCCTTATAAAACACTTCTTTAAAGAAAAAATACTCAATTCAATGTCAATGTCAATTGACTGAATAAAAAAGAAATAGAATCATCTTAGTAGATGCAGAAAGTAATTTCTAAACATTCAATATTTATGATAACTTTCAGTGAAGTAGAATTAGAAGAGAGTTCCCTTAATATGATAAAAAACTTCTACTAAAATCCTATAACTAACTTACAGCATATAATACTTAATAGTTAAAAATTGAATGCTTTCCCAAAGATTAGAAATAAGATGATTATGTCTACTTAAACTACTACTATTCAAAACCGTAGTGGATAGGCAACTGGGTGGCTCAGTTGGTTAAGGGTTAAGGGTCTGCCTTCACCTCAGCTCATGATCCCAGGGTCCTGAGACTGAGCTCTACATTAGGCTCCTTGCCCAGGGGGAAGGCTGCTTCTCCCTCTGCCTGCCATTCTCCCTGCTTGTGCTCTCCCTCTCTGACAAATAAATATGTCTTAAACAAGAACAGCAACAACAAAACTATAGTGGAAATCCTAGGCAATGAATAAAGTAACAACAACAACAACAACAACAAAAAACCCACACATTTAGACTCAAAAGAAAGATGCAAACTTTTTTTTTTTAACTTAAAGGTACTATGATCATTCTATAGAATTCTATAGAATTTAGGAAAGAGGTGCTAAAATGAATAGGTATATCAGGGCTCAATTTACAAGGTCAATTTAAAAAAGTCAATTGAATCTATATGTAGTAACTGAATAATTGAAAATTGAAATACAGAATAACATTTAACACAGTATTAGAAAACATTAAATACTTAAGGGCTATATCTACAAAACCATGTAAGTTTGCTGAAAATGTCTAAATTTTTTTTAGAAAATTTTAAAAAGAGAGTAGTGCATTTTTTTGTACTGAAAGACTTGATATTAAGATGTCAATCTTCCCAAATTTATATAGTTTTGACACAATTCTGAACAATATCTCCCTAGCTTTTTGTAAATATTGACAAGTTGGTTCTAAAATGCTTATGAAAAAGTAAAGGATCTAGAAAAATGAAAACAATTGCAGGGGAAAAAAGTTGGAGAATACACTTTACCTAAATTCAAGTGGATCTTCCGTTCTGGAGGGAGAAAGCTGTCTCTGCTCACCTGTCAAATAGCTGATATCTCTGGCAAATAAGTGAAGACCAAAGACCTACCAACAGCCAGGTTAGTGAGCTTGGGAGCAGAGCTTTCCTTGTTTGAGTCTTGACTAAATCTCAGATCTACATTTTGTTTACAACCTTGTGGATGACCTGAGCCAGACTATTTACAAAACTGCTCTTGGATTCCTAATCCACAGAAAAATTTAAGATAATAAATGTTTACTATTTGAAGCCACTAAGTTTTGTGGCAATATATTGTATGACAATAGATAAGTGATACAACGTAGGTGGTCAATTGATATTTAAAGATGTCAAGACATTTTAATGGAGAAAGTATGATTTTTTCCTGTAAATCATGTTAGGACAATGTACATCTGTTAAAGAAAAAAGAGGAAGAAGAAGAAGAAGAACCTAGATCCTCACTGCATACCATGTGAAACAAAACTAAAAATGAATTCTAGACCTAAAAGTAAAGCTTAAAACTCAAAAATCGCTAACCTAAAAGAAAATGTACCAAAATAAATTATCATTGCAACTTTAGATGGCATGATTATTTCTTAAATAGAACAGAAAAAACAAACTTAAAAGAAATACTGAATAAATTGGGCTTCATTAAATTAAAAACTTCTGCTTTTTGAAAATCACTTAAAAATAAAAAAGACACAGACTGAGAGAAAAATATTAACAAAACACACATCTGATAAAGGGCTAGAAAAACTCTCCAAACTCAATAATAAGGAAACCAATAATCTAATATTTTAAAAAATAATTAAAGATTTGAACAGACACTTCTACTCAGAGGTACCAATGGCAAATAGATATGAACAGATCCCCCTCCTCATTAGATATGAAATTGACACTAAAACTATAACAACTCTACACATATAAAATGGCTCAGCAAATAACAGCTAGGCAATAACAAGTGCTGACAAGGATGAAGCGCAAATGCAATTCTTGGGCATTGCTGGTGGGAATGTAGATTGCACAGCCACCTGGAAAACAGTGGACGACTATAAATCCAGCAATTACACTCCTAGTAATTTATCCAAGAAAATATGAAAACATAAGTCCACACAAAAACCTTTTTTGTGAATGTTTATAGTTTATTTACAATCAGCAAAACCTAAAAATAAGCCAAATGTCCATTAATAGTTAAATGTATTTAAAAAAATATGGTTCATTTTCAGTTCAAGAGAATACTATTCAGTGATAAAAAGGAATGAACTGCTGATATATTCACAGCATGGATGAACTTCAAAATCATTATGCTAAAAGAAAACTGCTAGATATCAAATTATCTATACCATACCATCCTGTTTATATGACATTCTGGAAGAGATAAAGGAATAGGAAGAGAAATCAAGTAAGTCATTTGGAGGGGGTTAGCAATCACCTACAGAGGATAATAATATCATCTTTTTGTGGTGACAAAAATATTCTATATCTTCATTGTGGTGATGATTATATAACTTTCTGTTTATTCAAACTCAGCTAATTATATTTCTAAAATAATGAATTTACTGTATGGAAAATAACATAATAAATGACATAAGAAACTAGAGAGTAAAAGAAATATGTGTAAAGAGCTAAATGACAGAACATAAAAATAAAATCATAAGAAAATATGAAATCTGAATATTTCAATTAAATAATTTTAAATAAATTTAAAAACAAGAGACTGAGAAAAATATTTCAACATATAAAACAAGATAAATTTCTAAATGTATGGAGAATCTTTATAAATCATTAAAAAACATGAATGTTCAATAGAAAAAAAAATAACTGGTAAGAATGGCCATCATGGAGGAAAAAAATCAAATAGCAAAAAATACTTCCCCTAACCCCCCTAAAATACTAAGATAACAAATAATCAGGGAAATGAAAATAAATATAAATATAAGATATATTTTTCACCTGTATTGGCAAAAATTAAGTTTGAGAAAACTCATTATGGATAAGAAAAATATGTATATATTATTTTTAGGAAAAAATCATGGTCATTCTATTTATGGCAGCATACATTGGTATAGTCTTCTTAGCAATTTGGCTTTCTATATCAAAATTGTAAGCAAATATATTTTGAATCAGTGATTTCAAGCCTAAGATATATATCATAAAGAAATACTTGAACAAGGACAAAAACAAATATCTTCTTTCAACTTTATATGTAATAGAAAAAATGTTGAAAACTTTAAATTGTCCATATATAAGTATTTTAAAAATTATAAACCCTATATCATGGATTATTTATATTCATTAAAAATAGTGTCATATCTATATAACTATATGGAAACTTGCCCAAAATATGTTGCTAATAGAACTAAAAGCAAGTCACAGAATAATTTGCATAATATGATCCAATTTATATACTATATACTTATGTACATATACCTATAGCAATATAGATATAGAGATTATATATAAGTATATGCATAGATTTGCATAGCTAATGCTTTTAAGGATAGCACACCAGACTCAGAATAGTGGTTACCTAACACAGAAGATTTGGAGAGAGTCATCTTCCAGAAAATTTTTCTTTTTTTTTTCTGTATGTTTCTATATCATTTGACTTATTTTTTAAAGCTATCATGTATTTGGGTTTTTCCTAGTTAAAAAATTAATAGATAAATAAGGCACAATCCCAGACTTCAGGAACTTACACACCAAAGTGCAAGAACAAACATGGCAACCAACAACTGGAATGCAATATGATGTGTTTTTTTGTAAGAATGGATACCAAAATGCTGTGGAATCATAGAGGAAAGAAGACATCACACTGTTGTGAAAAACTGGAAAAAGTTTAACAGAAAAATTACATTTTATGATTGAGATCACTAGTAGGTAAAAAAGGGGAAGGTTATTCTAGAAAAAGGTACCCAGGCATAGTGAATTAGCACAGACTTTCAAAGCAACTAAATATGCTTAAATATTGGATACCTTACTTACTAGCAGAATTATTTTGGTATATTACCTAACTTTCAAAGCCATATCTGCAAAATGGGTATAATATGACCATCTCTGCCAACTTGAGAAATGGTAGTATCATTAATATGATAGAACATAAAGCAGGAAGATTGGGTTTGAGGATGACAGTATGTTAAATCAATGATTTTGAAGATTAGAATTTATGAGGCTGAGGATAAAGAGTAACAAATCATGGATATACATGATATATTTAAATTTGAGGCAGTGAATTAACTGGCCTGGAAGATTGTGTCTACTGAGAAGAGGCTCAAGGATGGTTCCCTAGGCCTTGCTAGTCAAGTGTGGTCCATGTCACCAGCAACAAGAGCATCTTTTGGAAGCTAGTTTGAAATGAAAAATCTCCAGATCCATCCCAGATCTGTTAAATCAGAATCTGCATATTAACATACTCCTTAGGTGATTTTTAAACACAGTAGTATAATAAACACTACTCCAGAGAACACCAAATCTTGAGGGTCAATTAGTGAAGGAATCAGCATATAAGAGAGAGATGTAAGCTACATCTCCAAAGAATAGGCTACATATTCCATGATATTTATAGACAACATGGTGAGAGGAGTCATGAAAAATCCATCAAGGACTTGCATTTCTTTTTTTAGAGAAAAATCCTGGTGGCCCTAAATATTGTTCTTTTTCTCTCGTCCACTCTAATCATGTTTATTGTGCTTCTGACACCTTCCATTATCCTTTCCACAGCTCATTATTTTAGTAGAAATTGTGCTGCTCTCTTCACACTGAACATGATATTGTCTCTGTGGCACCAGCAGTAACTTTGTGTTCATTCATATACACATATTAAAGAGTGGATTATCATTAATTATGCACTAAAATGTTCTTGGCAACAGACTAAGTGACAAAACATTTGCTTTTGTCAGAGTTCTATTAGGTGAACCCAAGTTGAACCATGGAGAAATATGACACTTTTCTTTATTTTAATTTGTATCACAGGGTCGGGATCATGACAGTGACTGTATTTTGCACATTATTTTCTCTATCATTGTAATGATGCTAATGGAATTCTTTTAACTAAACTGTTTTCATCAGGTCCACAACCTATTTATTGCATATTAAGAAAAAATTTCATGTTAACATTACTTAATCTATTGAAGGCTCAGTTCAATAATAAAAAATGCTTTTCTGAAGAACATCATTGGTTAAAAGAGTTTAAATGATGCTATGTTTTTACTGTATACATCTAATTCAAGTAGAAATTGGAACAAATAAAGTTATAATACATCTATATAAGTTCTAATTATAGATCAAAGAAACACTTCATTAATAAACAGGATATAAGTTGCATTTGATTATAGAAGTGATTGGAGACTTAGAGCTTACTTTTAAGTATGCATATAAAGAAGAATCTTATAAAGAAAATTTTCCAGAGGTAAATCTAATGCTAGTTTTTATGCTAATGTAAATTACAATATAAATTTTCTATTGATGATTAGTTCTGGATCATTAGTAATTTCAAACAACTTCAGTATAGGTTCTGCTGGTACATGGTAGACTCTCAGTAAGTAGTATACTATACTTACCACACAGTTGCCTGTGTAAAAATTCCTTGAATTAAGAAATGAATTAGTAAAAAAACAAATATGATATTGTTTGCTACCAACATTTCTATAACTAAACTAAAATTTAGTTACAGAAAAGCAGCATGAATAGGAGAATATCCTTGATACTTTAGCTCATTTTTCAGGGATAGGCTATACTACGACTGGATAGAAAAGACCTTATCTATTCACTCTACATTTATTCAGTCCCTATAATGTGCTATTTAATGTCGCTAAGAAAAATAGTATTCTGTGAGATTGGTATTTGTATATGATATCTTTTGTTCATTTTTTTGTTTTTAAAGTGTATTGGTTACATTTAAAAACAGTTAAACTTAAGCAGAGTTCTTGGAGTCTATAATGGGGAGAGAAATAAGAATAAAACTGTATTTCCAGACTCTGAGTATAGAGTTTCTGGAAAACTTACAAATTCCTATTGACTAAATTCCTGTGTATGTTGAATTGATAGTATATAGATCTATTCACATGCACCTTTCATAGGAACAATTAAATGAGATTTTTTTTCTTTACTTCTGCCCAATCACAATGAATTTCTTGAGCTTCACTGTAAAAGCAGAATAGGAGAAGATATTGAGTGAAATACCTGTATGCTAGCACTGGCAATTCAGGGAGCACTTTGTAATATGAATACCTCCATTGTAGCAGACTAACCCGAACAACTATAAAAAGTCTCTCTCTCTCTCTCTCTCTCTCTCTCTCTCTCTCTCTCTCTCTCTCTCCCACACACACACACACACACACACACACACCCACACACACCCCACATACACACATGCATATCCTACATTAGGTGGATACATGATAATGGATATCGTGTATCTTTGGATGAATATAATGGATATTTGCACATTGCTTAACCTGATTTAGATCTCTGATAGAATGTTTCTTTCATATAGTAATATGAGAGAAGCTGCCAGACTTTCCATTAGAATAACAAGTTCAACATGTTAACATGGAAACAATCACTGATAAATAAGCTATGTTGGAAGGATGAATTCTATTACAGTAATAAATGACTTGGACTTTCATACAATTGTCAAATCTATCAACAAGTAAAAAAGGATTCTGTAATCAATATGGGTTTTGATTGCAGATTTATAAATGGCTAAATAAAAAGTTAGGAAGTTGTCTTTGTTAGTATCAACCCTTTACTGGCCAAAGTCAAAACAGGGAGACTGTGAATTTGTGTGACACTACTTTCCTTATCTTGTTTATATAGCCTACCTTTCAAGTAGTCACAGAGGCTCATAAAATCTCCATTTTGCAGGATTGCCTCTGGTGGTCCAATGGGGGCGTTCCTTTCCTCAGCACCACAAGGTACAAATAATCCTTTTCCAATGTCCAGCCCTGCCACCCACATCCCATCAACAGATACTGTACCTAACCTCACACCTATAGGATCAAACTTTATTCTCATATGAGTATGAATATTAGAATATGTAAGCATTATGTACACACTTATTATAGCATTTATATTTCACAATATTGCTCATAATATTTCCTTTACTTATTGGAGCAGTAGTTTCCCAGACTTTTCTAAATGTTCTTACCTACACATAGAGGGACTTTCAAAATTTCTCAAAATATATTTTGAGATAGTATCTTACAAGTTATTTTGACAATAATCTTATAATTGTACATGAGTTAATTTTGGTTGACTTTTAAGGGCAGACACGTATCAGAACTTCTTCATTTTTTCCTGTATTCAGGAAAATAAATCTTAGGGAATTTTACAAAGCTTTCACAATTTTCCTACAGGTTCCATATCTGTTTTGGTTAGTTTAGTTACTTACAGCACTGCATTTCGATTAAGATTCTAACCCACATTAGTCAAGTTGCCTATTTTAGGGTTCTGGGTCAAGCTTCCCCATACCAGCTTTATTGAGGTATAGTTGATACATAAAATTGTAGTATACTTAAAGTGTACAACACAATGACTCGATGTATGTATTTATTGTGAAATGACTACCGCAATCAAGTTAACTAACCCATTTATCACCTCACATAGTTACTTCTTATTTTCATCTTTTGGTGAGAACACTTAAGAGCTTGGCTCTTAACAAATTTCAAGTACATAATACCAAATTATTAACTATAGTCTTCAAGTTACGTATTAGATTCTCAGAAATTATTCATCTCACAACACAGGCCAAGCTTCTCACCGCAGCTCCATCAGCACAAGCAATATATCCCAACGAAGACCCCGAGAATCCCATGTGAAGATCGTATGATTGAATAACAGTCCAGGTCTTAATGTCTAAATGGCAACTATATTAAGTACTTCTTCTCCATTAAAGGCATGGACAAATAAAAGTGCATTTTCATTTTACATTGAAGGTCTAGGCTTAGAAAAGAATTTCCTTTATTGACAAGTGTTTTCATGTTATGAGGCCATTATTACAAAACTGATTCTGAAAATTAATGCATAAATATTAAAGAAATATTTTCTTGTCTGTTCCCCACTATCTCCTCTAAGCAGCATTTAAGTTCTAGTTATAACACTGAAGGGACAGTATGCATTCCCAGAAAAAAATTTAACTCTTACAAACATACATACGTGCATATATGTGTGTATGTATATATATAAATTATATATAACATGAGTACATACATATCCACATATATATGGACTAAGGAGAGCTGGGGGCCTACAGTGCATACGACTCCAAAGGAAAACCTGAGAAATGCGATTCCTGTATACTTAAAAGAGCACTTACGAGGATTTATCTCCCTATGTCATATAACTTCAGGAACATAGCTATTTAGTCTTTAGTCTATATTTTTTTTTTTCTCAAGGAGTTCATTTTTCTATCAAAGGGAAGCCAAATGGAAGTAAAAGTTACAGAATGCTGGTTTATAATTTAATGTTTTAGGAGCCGTGCAAGCATTCCACATCACCTGCATTTCAAAGTCTCCTTCCAAAGCACTACCAGTATATTTTAGAAAAATTTTGAAGCCGTTATAGTCCATCTGCTCTTTAATAACTCAAGGGTGTATAAAATAAAAGCTTTTTAACCTCCACATGCATGTTTTACAAATAATTTCTACATAGTTTTGAGTCTTCATTATATATTTCCTTTGGCATTTTTACTTTGGCCTGATAATTTAAAGCACAATACTCGAGGCAAGAAATAGAAAGTTTATCCTTTTTCTTCACAGATAAGGTGTAAAGCTTTCATAAAATAATCTGTATCTCCATGATGGTCTTTGGCCACATATCTCCCCCTACCCCCAGACAGGCTAAAGAATTCTTCCAGAATTCTGTTTACAGATATGTAATGCATTTTTCCCTAGCAATAGTATTTTTATTTTGATCTCATAGCTACCAAACCATTAACCATAAGGAAGCTCATAAGCAAGGTACAAGGCAGGCAATGTCTGTGATTTCCAGGAGAAGGTCATAACCCTGATTTTTTTTTTAAATAACTATTACAATGAGGAACAGGGTGCAGCCACAAAAGGAATAGTTATAATTTATGCCTGACTTACTTCAGCGGAATATAGTTTATTTATAAACTGCTTATGGCAAACTCTGTATGCCCCTGTTCAATGCATGTGCTGAACTGTCTTCTGGTAAATTATTTAAATTACACCTAGCAGTAATTCCTGAGGACTTTCATACTTCATTTTCTCTATTAATGTAACAGGGAAAAGCTGCTTTGAGAGGATTGCTCTAAATTCCCAGAGTGTGAGTTCCAGACTCTGTATGTGTTGCATTATGCCTGTCAAAAAACTTGTCTTCTCCTGAAATTTATTACTGAAGTTTCTCCACCCGAGCTACTCATTGAAGCCTTACAGAAAGCTCATACATGATTTAAGCTGCTAACAGCACTGAAAGAAATAGGTCAGGTTAAAAAAAAAACAAAACTTGAATTTAAGCTACCTTCACTTATTACTTATGCAAGATTATGCATAATTTAGCACACTGCTGAATATGCAAGGACAGAATAATTGTTTACCAAAATATTTACTCTGAGTTGGTACCTGTGTTTTAGTGAGATAAGGTGACTTCTCAGCATTTGCTAATCACTTTTGAATTAAAAAACAATGAGTGAGTTTTTGATTGGATTGATAACTGCACAACAGTGTATGTAAACAGAGATCTTGTTTAACAACTTCTTTCAAGTAAAATACATGATACTGTTGTACAGATTGAGCAGTTTCATTAAAGTCATTCCATTTTAGAAAACATTTCTTCTCTTTTTTTCCCTTGACTATAGCCCTATCACATACGCATACAAGTGTTGCAGAAAACCTGTATAAAATGAGCTATTTTTCTCTCTAATTTAAGTTGAACATTGCATAGCATTTTTCTAACATTTAGAAGCAGACCAAAGGGGTGAAGAGCCACTAACATGAAGGAGAAATTTGGATTAAAAAAAGGTCATTACATCAGCTACTTTCCAAATGTAAAAGTTTTCTGTAGAATATAAACTTGGTTTGACATTAAATAAATATATATATATTTAAATACATTATATATATATATTTAAATACATTAAATATATATATATATAAATATATATATATATTTGCAGCTTTTCAGAGGAATTTTTTTTAAAGAATCCTGTTCCTTTATCAGAGAATGCTTGTTGGTCTTTAATTTATAAAATGAAGATTAGTATCCCCTAAATTAAAAGTTTAAAATCCATAAAACCATCATACTAAAATGGTTAAAAAAGTTGAAAAAACGTTTCAGGGATAGTATAAATTTATTAATTCCCATAGTTGAATAGATCCAAATTTCATACCCAATATAATTTTTTTGGAATTCTGAAAGAATTACCTATTTTAAGGCTTACATTAAACATGTCAAGAGTTTTGACTTATAACTTTTTTTATAATAATGAAAACTCATGAAAAAATATAAGGATGAATCTTAACACATTTAATTCAATCTTCAGAGATACACCAAAGGTGTATTCAAAATTAAAGCTAGTATTAAAGCTAGTATTCAAAAATGGTTATAGAAATAAATAGAATAAAAAATTAACAGTATATTCTATTGGTACTTTTGTCGTATCTTAAAATGGGAGCATCACAATAGAGTAGAAAAATACAGGATTTTTTTTTTTATGTAGTAGTCTTTTAATTAACTAAAATTGGGAATTCCACCTATAGATAGACATCAAAATAAATTTCAACTGTATTGAGATATTTAAAATGTATAAATCAAAAAATGAAGAAAATATATTTGAATATTTAGAAGATCTCCTAAGCGATGGGAATTTTAAGCTTCAGAGTGATAATTAGAAATTAGAAAACAGAAGACAAGCTGTACCATATAGAAATTAAAACCCTGTTATGTTTTCAGAATAAAAAGGGTTATGGCTTACATAAAAAATATTTACAGCAACTATGGCCACAGGGTTTATTTATGTTATATAAACCATTTGTAAAATTGATAAGAAATATATTCAAGTACATTATGGATAAATAGATGATAGATACATGCAAATCTAAGGAATAAATAACATGAACAATTCACTAACAGAAATATAATTAGTATACAAACAGAAGAGAATATGTTTATAATTTAAAGAACTAAGTGACATTATTTTTCTATCAAACTTGATTTTAAAATTTTGAGTCACCCTAATGATGGTGAGGTAGAATGAAAAATTAATGGCAGAATTATTTATGATGCTGAAAAATGTTAAAATATTCAAAAAGCAAATATAAATCTTTGCATATTATTTGATATATAGACATTACAATGAAAATGATAAAGTCTATTTAGCAATGTGAAACTTTTTCATAAAGTGCATTTTCTAAAGCTTAGTACAAAATTGTAACTACAAGTTGGTATAATATGTAATAAGTACTGGGATTAGACAGAGAAAGCAAATGATATTGGGGCAGGAGCCATGGCTTTTTAAATAAGTTTATCTTTCATTTTGTTTTAACTGATTGTATAACAACATTATTTATAACAACTTCCTCAATATTTAGTAATTTGTGAATTATTTCCATTTAATTCTCACTACAATCCTATGAGTTAAGAACTAATAATGCCTTTCTAAATGGTTTAAAGAAATCTCTTTGCAGTAGATTGGTGGCACATTTGCCCATTTAACAAAATTTTGTGGCCTGATATATTTTCAATGGCAACAAAAATTTTAAAAATGCCCCAGAACAAATGTTTGGAGTGGGATGATATTTTATTGACATATTTCTATTATGTTTTATAAAATTAATGTGGCTACAACTGACTAAGTATGTTCACATATATTTAATGGTGTGATGTATAACCCTTCTGGTAGACAAATTGTTAAATATTCTAAAGTATATAGCTATAAAAATGGGAAATTGGTTGATATTTAAATCCATTTTTATTACTTTTTCCAATAATTGTACTGACTTGGAAGAAAACTACTGTGAGCACTTTCACTCAAAGACATCATGCGTTAGTCTCACTGACTAAATCAGACACCACGAAGTTCAAAGAATCATTCCAAAGAAATTGTAACAGAGCTTGCCAATATAGGTACAAATAACCATGTATAAGTATCAGTCTTACAATTTTTCAAATAATGATCAGTTCAAAGGGTTGTTTCTGTTTATAGCTTCAGCAATAAATCTACACAATCTACATTGTCATAGACTATATGAATCTCAATTAAATATTTTACTTTATTTTTGTGTTCAACAAAAATAACCCTCAAATATCAGTCTCATATGGATAAAAATAGAGTATGTTTAATAAGCATATGTATCTTACTGATTATATTTCTTAATGAACTGGTGTCATAATCAAATATATCCACATTAATTTTAATATTTCTTCACACAAATACAAAATATTTATATTTTGTGATAATTTTATTATAAATTTTGCCCAATTCTTAACTTTTATTTTTGTCTTTTAAGATATTTTCTCATAATTGCTTTTGCTCTTTGTTCATGCTTACACAAAATTGAACAGCATAGAAATGAGAAATATTAGCTACAGATATTATTTCGGTGATAATATTTTATGTTGTGATAGGAAATTATTGCTTTCTTTTTTACAAATTCAATTTAAAAGGGCACTTCACAGGATTGTTTTCTTTTTGCTTTTGTTTTTAATGGAAGCACTAGAAATTAGCTATGATGTCAGATTTCCACCAGGAGCAAGTTACCTCAGAATATTTCAGACTGCTAAATATTCCATCTACAGTAAGTAAAAAAAAAAATTGACAGACTGGCAGAAAATATATGCAATGCATATATAGGACTAAGAATTAGTATCTAGAGTATAGGAAGAGCTCAGAAATCATTAAAAGGGAAAACATTTAAATATTAAAATTAATTAAAATATTTTTTATTAAGCAAATGATTTGAAAAGATAACTCAGAAAAGAAGAAATCTGAACCTCTCCAACTCCCTCTCCCTTGACCCTAGTAATCAGAAAATGATCCAGTGAGATATTATTTCATACCCAACAGTATAGCAAAAAAATGGGATTCTGAAAATCTAAAGTGTTGTCAAGAATATAAAGGAAACTCACTTTTATTTACAGCTGGCAGAGGTATTAAAATCACTCAAGAGAATCAATGTAACAAAATTTAATACAGATAAAGGTTCAAACTCTTTGCAACTTCTGTCAAAGTATATACTCTCTCTATATATTTAAGAGGGGAGGGGATGGTAATGGGCAAAATGGATGAAGGGGAGTGGGAGATAGAGGCTTTCCGTTATGCAAAAAATAAATCATGGGAATAAAAGACAAAAAAGTATATACTCTAAAATAAAAACACTTTCACATGTGTGCACAAGGCACGTATGAGATGCTCATAACATGATTATTTGTAATATTTTTAATGAAAATATCCCAACTGTATTTTAATAGATAGATAAATAAAACTTGGCACAAAGTGGAATGTCAAAGGGGTATAAATAAATGGAGCCACAAGTCTCAAATTTTCGAAAATATGTTTGATGCAAAGAGTAAATTGCTCAAACATTTTTGTAGTATGAGCCATGTTAATTTAGAAATATTTAACGAGGGGCGCCTGGGTAGCTCAGCTGGTTTAGCACCAAACTATTGGTTTCAGCTGAGGTCATGATCTCATGGGTTGTGGGATCAAGCCCTCTGGCCTCCACGCTCAGTGGGGAGTCTGCTTGAAGATACTCTCCCTCTGCCCCTTCTCCCACTCACGAGCTCTCTCTCTATATATAAAATAAATAAATAAATATTTTTTAAAAAAGAAATATATAGCCGATGAAATATGTTGTTTAAACATACTTATTTTATATATAAAGGGATGCAAATTCAGCATGGAAATTAATTCTTGGAGACAATGAGAGATTTGACAAACAGGTTTCTAATGATTCTAAAGTTTTATTATGAGACTAGTGGGTGTTAATTTTATAATTTATGCTTTCTAATACCTATTTCATAACTAAAATATATCAATGACTATTTGTTCTCTTATGTAGGAATAATTTTGACCAAAGATTATCATAAACACATACATCATCAGTAGATAGAATTAATATATACCTAGTATAATACCTGTGTGAGAAAATTAATATTTTAAGAGAAGTGGTTAAAGGAAATAGTAAACCAAATTCAATATTTTCGCTTATTATTGGGGACCAAATCTCTTCTCTTGCCCTTTTAAAAAACAATCTGTATGAAGGATAATCAACCAAATACTTATATAAAATAATGCATCTTTATACTACATACAGGCAGGAATATAAAAAGGATGTTACTGCAGTTTATTTCTAATCTGTGTGCAATGACAGCTTAGTGCTATGTCCTCATTACAGACTGTGAATCTTAAAAATCGCAGTCCTGCTTCCTGATTGGAAGGGCTGTCTGCTATTTAAAAGCCCCATAAATCAGGCAGAAGAATTCTTTCATTCAGTAGCCTTTTCTGAATCAAAAGAACTTATTTGGAAAAAAAATAAGAGAGAATTGAACTGTTCATTAAGGCATTATTAACAATAATTTATGTGTTGTTGTTTTTTTTTTTCAACCAAAGCAGATAACCGCATCGTCAACTGCTCTAGGAGGACTAGTAGAAACAAGAATACCATGCTTACACTCAGCTTGCTGATGTGAAATATTCTGTTCGTAATCATGATTTCCATATTGGTATGCTATACAGGCTAGGAAGCATGGTGCAATTTATTTTAGGTTTACAATCTCCCCAATAAATATCATGCCAAGTCTCACTATTTGCCTATCATTTGGGGGGCGATTTAACTAATATAAGATCCCTCAGAATCAATATAATAATTTATCCTATGATTCCATATCATAACCAAAGCCATAGCTTCAATTCTCAATTTAAGAAAAGAAATATCAATTTTCAATTTGAGAACACAAACTTGGGGTTCTTTCAGACTTACTTTAACTATTTTACCACCTTCTTTACCATGATACAGTTATTCAATAATTTTTACATAAAATCCCTAGATACATTTGTCCATTACGACTTTTTTTTAATTACTGAGCAACTATATGCTCCGCACTGTGCTAATCTCTGAAGACACTCTGCTCAAAATGAGCACAATATCTTCTCTGTAAGAATTTATAATCTATTGAGGAGAGAATGATTAGCAAATAGGCCGTTTGGTTAGTGAGAACACCCAGCATGAGGTGGGAATCAACTGTCTTCACAGAATAATCTAACTCAGTTTTAGGAAACTAGTAGCAGGCTTCCTGAAGGAGGCTCCATCATCTGGGATATGAAGAATGAACAGGAGCTAGACAAGGCAGGGGTTGAAAGTGGGGTAGGGTGGGGAAAGTGCTCTAGGCAGAGAGTGAGCGGCTTGGTCATCAGCTTGGAATTGGGAGAAAGCGCTTCTGAAGCTGATTCTTCAGGTTAACGCTCTCATTTGGAACAATAACTAAATCCACATATATAGCTACACAGCGAAACCTCAATTTGTCTTTCTTTCATTCAAAATGATACAAAAGCTTTTATTGCAGATCACCCACAATTAATCCCCACTCTGTGCATTTATCAGTGTTCCACTGAGGACATGGATGCTTTAAACATGGTAATAAACAGTTGTATGCATATTGAACCGTATAATTTTTTACATTTATCGAAGCATATTCAACTATCCTATAATTCTTCTTAGACGTTATACATTTCCTTTTATATTTATCTCACCCTCTACATCTAGAAGAGTGCTTTGAAAATAGTGCACATTTAGCAAATATGCTAACTGATATGAGTAAAAATAAATATTCTACTTAGGACTGTAATTAAGAAAATATTGGCAATAACAGCTCCTTTAGGAGTCTACTAGTAATTAGATATTATCTTACTAATGCAATGTTTTCAATTATAAGAAATAAAAAATCAATATGTCATCAAATGTTACTATTCCTATATATGTATATGGGAGAATATGTGTCTCTCTTGGGTACATATAAAGGCATGACTATTGAAATTTTATATGGAATTATATGGTTATTGTACTAAATGTTAGTCACTAATGCCCCTTAATGAATGAAGAAAATGCTACTAACTACAATATATTTTTCTTTCTATCACAAATGTTTATCATTGTTTCTTTGAATTTTATCTAACTAAAAATAAAAATCTCAACATTTCCAAAGAATTTTCTTATGTTATTTGAAAACATTTTTATTCTAATTAATGCAAAGTAAACCCTCATTAGCTTCACAAACATAGTATGTGTCTCAAAATCTCATATGCGAAATGAAAACCCAAACCAAAACTGCTACAGGAAGCTTGGGGATTTGAACCTCAGAGGCAACTGGACCCAGAAATTTTAATGCTGCTGGGACACTTCCTTCATTTATTTTCTTTGATTCTTTCTACACGCGATTAGCATACTCTCTCTTTGTAGACCAGTGCTTCCCACACAGCCGAAAGTTCCCTAGGTAGACATTTTACCAGTTTTAGCCACCAGAGATAGAGAGACCTTCTTAAGTCCCAGATTTCCAGAAAATGTACTGTAAAATAGGTCAGACCAGGTTCAAGTGTTGGTTGCTGGACCGACGGTGGACATAGTATGAGATTACTTACTCTAATGGATTAGCTTGAGTCAGGGAGAAGGTTTGGACGCCTAGCGGGCATATCACTTGGGTAAGGTAATACCAACTAAAGGTGAACAATCTGGTTAGGTAGTTATAAGCATAAATGCAATTTCATTTATCTTCCACTAATAATAATAATGTTAATAATGATAAGGATTATCCAGTTGTTAACCAATGAATTTCAACAAATGATTTCCATATTCCTCTTTTAACATATGAAGATGTTCTACATTCAAGGTATTTTCTCTGTATCACATTAATGCACCTAGTTAAACAGATATGATTCATCATTTATTAGGATCCCTAATGTCTGCTCATTTTACAATATTAATGATTTTAAATATATGTATCTGTAGGTGTTCAGGAAAAAATAAAGTTGAAAAACCATCTTAGACATCTTTGGTGCTGTATAAGGATAAATATGTAAAAACAGGCTGATAAAATTATCTTTAAATGAGCAAGACCTGTCATAACAGGTATCATTAGTCATCTGTATGAGGGAATCAAGACACTATCTAATATTTCAGCCTCCCATGTAGGGACTTTGCTAAAATGAGAAAAAGCTTCGGGTAGGCCAACTTGAGAATTCTGGACTCACCAACATTTGTGTTTTTCATTGTAAATTAATAAATCGTCATTTGATATTTGCTGTTTCATTTTCTATGAACATAACAAATGGGTGTCCAGCTCTGTGGGAACCTGTGAACTCTTGGTATTCTGACCAAACAAATTGCTGATCCTGAAAGACTGGGGACCAGGTCCTGGGATGTGGCAAGTGTATCCATGGAGACATAGTATGTCGGTGACCTCTGAGTGGTCAGCCTGCGTCCCCCAGCAACATCCTGACCTGCTGTACATGGTCTTCAACACTCAGAAGATGCACTTATTTTGTTTTGATAGTTTTTCTATAAATACAAACATTAAACAATTCCTAAACACACATTTCCTGAGAAAACATCAATGCTTTCCCCAACCCTTTTGTTTGTAATTGATTTCTAAGGGAAAACATTTTCATCACTTTTTAAGGAGACCACAGTCTTCTTACCATGTCAGCATCAGACCCCTGATTATATTTCATTCTGGGCTTACTGTGCACAGTCTGTTGGCTGCAAACATATATTTCTGCCAAGTTTAGTTTGTATACGTGTCTGCTTTTCTATATAATGGAATGTTTATGCCACCAAAGGGTTTCAAATGGCATAACTTTTTGAAATAAAAACTTGCAGATCCCCAAAGTGACTCTAAACAGGATCAGGCAAAGCTTATATAACGAAACAAATAATCTTAATCTCATTTTGTCTTTTTTTCTCGTTTTTGTAAAAACAATGATTCTTAGTAAAGTTACAGAAAGCAGTACTGGCAGCAATTTCATTGCTATGTTATTAGTAATGAAAAAGGAAATAGGAATCAGTCACTGATCATTAAATCTTTTTATAATCCACTAAAACATCACAGTTGATTTCTTCAGCCCTATTAAGCTCTTGTATTTAGGTCAAGTTTCTGTTAATAAAACACATCTCTCAATCACAGAACAATTTAAAACTAGCACCCCAACACAAGACTAGATGTTAAAATAGTGTTCAGCCTTCATATAAATATTATGGAAGGTTTTACCTTTAGTTATTTATTTCTTTGCATGGCACTGAATGCACTGGTAGAGCTCTTTAAACAAAGTAATTTGTTTTCAAACAAAAGCAAATAGGGTAACCATATTCACTGAGGAGATAATGTTATTTATTCTCTGTGATATCACTGAGCTCTGATATATACCCATAAAGGCTATAGGAAGTGCCTACACACAAACGAAGCCCACAAGTTGCAGGCTTCATGCCCTGTATTTTTCCATCTGGAGTTCTCTCCCAGTCCTTCCCTATCCATCAGCAGGCATCCTTTTTTTCCCAAGGAGCAGGTGAAACTTCACATGCTTGAGAGACCAACAGCGACTGAGACCATTATTTTACCACGGTGTATGTGCTATTTACTAAGCAATCCCTCCCCAATCGTCTCAAACTTCTGTACATTGCTTTGCATTATTCTCAGGTTGCCCCACATGTGTGCCATTTCTTTCCAAATGGATCTTAAGTTTATCTTCCAGAGGTCCATATCTCTTGCTTCCCCCTTCTCCCAAGAATCACCTGTATATCCCACAGCAGTTTACCACTTTATCAATATCATACATAGTAGTCACTTACTAAAATTGTAACATATGACTTGAAGGCTTTTTAAGTGTTTTTTAAACCAATTTATAATTTTTCTTTTTTAAAAGATGTTTACTTATTTATTTATTTATTTATTTGAGAGAGAGCGAGAAAGAGAGCGAGCTCACAGAGTGGGAGAGGGAGAAGCAGGCTCCCTGCTAAGCAGGGAGCCTAATGTGGGGCTTGATCCCAGGACCCCGGGATCATGTCCTGAGCCAAAGGCAGACACTTAATTGACTGAGCCACTCAGGCACCTCTAAATTACAATTTCTCTATGTCTCTACTGGAACTCTCTGCATTCTATTCTTTCTCAATCATAAAAGGAATATGATAGAAAGAACCAGATTACATGGCAAACCCTTTTTGAAACAAGACAGAATATTACATATGACACATCAGTAAATAAAACAATGGACTAGTCTTTATTTTTTACTCTGATCCTTGTTCTCCATCACAACATAAAAATGTCAAAGGTTATGAATAACTGTGTATTTATTAGATGAATGAAGTCATGTAGATTTAAACCTAACCAGGTAACTAGTGGGCTAATCAGTGTACATTTAGGGAATAGAAGCTATGGTTGCTTTATTCAAAAATAACGTACATTTCTTCTTGAATTATATTTGTCAAATCCCTAAATTTTTGTTTAAAAAATGTGGATGGATCTTGCATCATACACAGAAACAATGGAATCCTACTCTTATGTTCCTACTAAACTATCTTGCTTGTACACTTAGGTTATGCTGATATTTTATTGATAGGTAGGCTGTGCAAAGTTGTTCTAATGCACTGCCAACAATTATTTCTAAGATGCGAAGTGAGTTATTATCAAGGGCTTCATCAGACAAATAGACTTGGACAAACATACATGAGTCAATCTTTCAGCTGCATTAAGTATATTTTTTAATGATCATCTTTAGATGCACAGAAGCTCTATCTTTAGGAGGCAAACAGAGGACTGGAAAACAAATCTGAACAGACCTAGTATAACAGAAGCAGTTCGATATTTTCTGGGTTCGGTCTGCATGTTTGATTTGGCCTCTACTTATAATATACTCAAGCTTGGAGAATTCAGTCCTCAGTATCTTACAAAGAAGTATGGTGTAGGAGGAGTTTGGACTCTGCAGCTAGATTGTCTGGTCTGAATCCTGACTTTGCGACTACTTTCTCGTTTGTGAGCTTGGGCAACTTCCTTAACCTGTGCGGGTCTCAGTTTCATCACCAGTAAAATGAAAAAAGAATACATTTAAGGTGCTTAGAAACTCTTTGTCTTGAAGGAATGGTCTTGTGTAGGTGTATTTAGTACTTGTATATAGTAAGTATTCAGTACTTGTCTCTTTATTATTAGTATTTTATCATTGTTATTTTTATAATCCACATATAATATTATTAAGTTTTCATAAAAATCTAGCCTTGCACCTGTTTTGACACTGTTACAGTGTCCATTGTAAGGAAGAACATAGAGAGATCACTTCAATCTTCAATGATTCAATCATTGCAAAATCTAAATATATTTCTCACTCTTTAACAACAGCCTTTCTTGAAATAAGTGTTTTAGTGGGCAGTACTTTTGCTACAGAATTGCAATCCACAAACTTGCTTCCCCCC
>CM053608.1:53835676-53868176 GCA_028646535.1 Procyon lotor
GGCAAATTTCACTGTTTACAATATATTGGTCAAGCTAAAAAGTTAAAATCTCATGGTAAAGATGCAATTTACTCAGAACAAAATATTCTGAGATTCCTATATTCCTTTGCAGCTTCTTAGTAGAGGCTTTTCCAGAGAGCATTTGGTTACTTTGACACGTTGGGAAGTTTTTATTTTTTAATATAGAAAAAAGCTAAATATGTGAGTGTTAATTTTGGATTCCATGGGATTTCAATTATCCCCATTATTCTATTCTGGTTTAATAAAGTAGCAAGAACTTCTCATGTGGGCTTTAGTGAAAGCAAACAATATTTGAGGAAAGAGTCAGGAAAAGAAAATATATTTAAAAAAATATTTAACAGTGCAAAGCAAGCCACAGACATTGTATTCTAGATCCCAACATTATATTTAGATTTCATTTATTTATTTGACAGAGCGGAGAGAGAGACCACAAGTAGGCAGAGAGACAGGCAGAGATGGGACAGCAGGTTCCCCGCTGAGCAGAGAGCCCGATGTGGGGCTCCATCCCAGGACCCTGAGATCATGACCTGAGCCGAAGGCAGAGGCTTTAACCCACTGAGCCACCCAGGTGCCCCTAGATCCCAATATTCTAGAGAGTTCAGACTTTCGCTCAGAAATTTGCTTTCCAGCCTATTAATATATATAATGCAAATTGCCCACTGTAAATGAGATCTAGTGATGAATATGTGTTTCTGGATTCATTTACACACAACCTGGACACAGAAGCACCTGGAACCAGTGGGGCATGGGCATCTGCTCTTCTTGTATGTTTACAGTTCATCTCACCCAATTAATCCTTAAGTAGCTTGGAAAAATATGATCCCATGTCTTCAAGCAAGTTGATATTATATAACTCTCCTGCACTTCTTTTTCACATTTGCCTTTTTTTTCTTATCATTTCTTTTTTTTTAAGCAACTTTTTCATTAACAACCTGAGAAGCATCAAATGAATTATGAAAACTAAATGAGAAAACTAGCAAAGATCAGTACTGTGTTTACCAACATAAGCTCCTATCAGAAGCCCATTTGGTGAAATTAGTGATTAACCCTCCGGGTTATTGTTGAAAGGGCAGACTGGTTGCTGGAAGAGGGTTCCAGATAGGGAGAGGCAGCAAGGTCATATTCAAGCTGCATTTCTATGTGAGCATTTCTAGTTGCTTCAGTTTACTGGAACAGAACCTGTATCTTCAAGCCTCCACTAATTGTTGTGATTTATTTTTACATTCTAAATGAATATTCACGTCTGTGCGTAATTTTGCAAGCTCATTATTGTACTATTTTATTTAAGAGGGTGAGGGTCTCCTCTCATAAATTGTATAAGTGTCTAATCCCATAACATCTAGATCTATCCCTTTCTCCCATAGTGGTTGAGATTTCTTGTGATAATTCATATTCCTATAGTGGATTTCTTTAGTATTTGAATAAAATGCTTATTGGTACTAGTAGCAGTCATAACTACAAAGGTTTAATTTTAAAGTTTTCAATGCATTTCATATATATTATGGGATGGGCCTTCAAAAAAATGGACGCAAGGGGGATACTGATATCACCTTTCAATTACAGATTTAAAACTTAAATTCACAAATACTAATTAATTCATATAGACACCTTCTTCTGAGCTTAAGCTGAGAACATAAAAAGGTGGGTTAGTGCTAATTTGACATGATTTTCTCATTCTAAAAAATTCATTCTTTATTCTGAAATCATTAAGGTGAGAATTAATTTGGAAAGAAACTAGGTTCTGCATCATATTTACCAATATTTGATTTATCCACCATAACTAAATGCATACCAAAAGAATACTAGATGATGACATAACAAGAAAATTGAAAAATGAACAATAAACATATCAGGCTTATGAATATTCAACTTATATGGCTTACTTTGACTTTTTAAAAATGTAGCCAAAAAATGTAGCCGGGGGCGGGGGTGGTGGGGTAGGGATAGGGTGGCTGGGTTGTGGACAATGGGGAGGGTATGTGCTGTTAAGTGCTGTGAAATGTGTAAGCCCGAAGATTCACAAACATGTACCCTGGGGCAAATAATACATTATATGTTAATAAAAATTAATAAAAAATAAATAAAAAAATAAAAAATAAAAATGTAGCCAAGATTTAATTGTTAAGCTTAGTTGTTGTTGTTGTTGTTGTTGTTGTAATTTTAACTAAATGACAATAATTTGTGTGTGTGTTATTTTTTCCTTAATAATTCAATTTGAATGATTTCAAAATATTTTACAGGATGATTGCTTTTATTTTGAAAATATGCTGCATAGCTGCAGAGTCCCATAGAGAAATAGCTGCAATGCCACACAAGGTGGTTAAACAGCTTATGAATTAAGCTCCATATAAGCAAATTTCTTTGTAAGTAATTTATATTGTATGGTAAACTTGTATCCAACTAGAACAGCAAATTAAAACATTAATCACATCTGTAAAATTTAAGGCCTTGTGCATACAGAAAAAAATATTAGGGAAATACATTTTCTTGTATTGCTGAAATAAATATTCCACATATGGAAGCCAGTCTAATCCTTCTCATTATAGTGTGGATGAAGATGAACATTAAGCCCATATAACATTTCTTCCTGAATTAGTCGATAGCTCATTTTAGTAGGTAGCACATATTTCCAAACCCGAAATGCCCATGTTCAGTCAGATTTGCAGTCCCCTTTTCCCTTGCTGCTCTGGCTTTCCATCACTGTTAGGTAACCACTGTGATTATTCCATATCACATACTGATGAGATGGCAAAACAGTTACAAGCTTTCTTCCCTGCATTAAGCAGGTTGTAAGCCACGGAAAACGAACTTGCCCTGAAATTATCAAGCGTTCCAGTACTCTGTGGCTGCACCAACGCAGGCAGTCTGCCAAAAGTCATCCAAGACAGCAGCCCCTATTCTCAAGCACATTTTAATCCAGCTGTTCCTCACAACACATCCAGCATGCTTTGATTTACTGCTCTACTTAATTAGGATATAGAATATGGGAGACCATCGTATGCACAAGATAAGCATCCTGAATGATATTTTAAACTTTGTAAAATGTGGTAGGGATGTGTGTGTGTGTGTGTGTGCGCGCGCGCGCGCGTGTGTGTGTGTGAGTGTGTGTGTGTGTGTTTCTGTGTGCATCTCTTTTTATTCTTATAACCAGATATTGAAATGTGTGTGCTGCATTCTGGCATTAGCCAACTGAAACTAAAAATGAAGGGTGAATGTACATATGTAAAGAAAGCAAAAACATATTTCCAATCTACGTTCTCTATATGATCAGGACAGCATCCACGGCAAGCTCGCAATACTGAGTGAAAATACCACTAATGGGACTCTGTTGAGCCTAGTTTAGGAAAGAAAAAATAAAATGTCTTAAGATTCTGGGTTTCAAGTGAGAATTTTAGGGATTTGAGCAGAATTCTGAGGAAGTCTTACACTAACAAAGTACCTGTGCTACTACTAGGCCTTTATTTTGAGGATACAGTGTTACTAAGAGATAAGCCAGAAAGGTTCAAGCAGAGCCTCTACCTGCCCTTGCATATAGAATACATGAGGTTTTTCTAGCAACAGAAATTTCAAAATTCAGACTTAGTTATATGGATGCTAATTTTAAGCCTAAGCACCATAATCTCTCACATCCTTTACAGATGGAAAAAATAAGAATAAACATAGTGAAATCCTGAAAAATTTGGTAATACTGGGTGCTTTGGGCTCTATGATAAACTAATTTCATTATTTCACAAAATTAGATTGGAACTTTTGTTTGTTATTCTATACGTAGTTATTGAGAAGAGATATCATATCCTTTAAAGGTCCAATATTGCTACCCCGGAGAAGATAAAACATTACATACAGCCTATACTTTGGCAATAGATATTACATAATCATGATTCAAGTAATCAATTGAATTTAAGGTTTTGTTGAATCCACAGAAAAGAAAACATTAGATTTTTAGTGAGTTTTTAATCCATATGCTTCTTCCAATTTCACATCTGTGTTTTTGTGCTTTTGGGTTTTTTTTTTTAATGTAAATCATACCAAGAGCCATGAGGGGAAAAAAAAGAAATTTTCCCCAAAAGAGATACCATCTTTAGAACTCTAACATATTGGGGTTTAAAATATTATAACTGATTTTTATAATATAATAATTAAACAGCATATAGAATATAGCTAATTTAAACTGTATACTAAGATGACACTAAATTCTTGTCATGTTAGTGACATGAAAAAGGACATGTCTTTTTCATGGACATATTTCATGACTAAGGCAAAAATGTTCTTTTGGGGCACCTGGGTGGCTCAGCTGGTTAAGTGTCTCCTTTGGCTCAGGTCATGATCCCAGAGTCCTGGGATGGAGCCCCACATCGGGCTCCCTACTGGATGGGAAGCCTGCTTCTCCCTATCCCATTACCTCTGCTTGTGTTCCTTCTCTCGCTGTTTGTCTCTGTCAAATAAATAAAATCTTCAAAAATAAATAAGTAAATAAATAAAAAAACGATGTCCGTGGCCTATTTTCAGCAGGAGGTACACACTCACTTTAGCTTATATTTTAGTA
This sequence comes from Procyon lotor, assembly GCA_028646535.1. NCBI lineage: Eukaryota > Metazoa > Chordata > Mammalia > Carnivora > Procyonidae > Procyon > Procyon lotor. The sequence goes on from CM053608.1 coordinate 53,840,244, forward strand.
TTTTTTTATTTTTACATTTATAGAGAATCACATGGAATGTTTTTCTTGCAAATATCCATTTTTATATCTTTAATGGTTAATTTAGTTTTCATGCTACTCTTTGGATAATTAGGTAAAAAGTCTCAGTCAGTCGTATATATGCAGCACCAAATCACTTAGCAAAGTGTTCAGCCAAATCTTGGGTTGATATTACTTATGATGAAACACCTTTCAGGTTTTGTTTTGTTGTGTTGTGTTTTGTTTGCTGTGTTTTTTTTTTTAAAGATTTTATTTATTTATTTGACAGGGAGAGAGAGAGATCACAGGTAGGCAGAGAGGAAGGCAGAGAGAGAGAGAGAGAGAGAAGCAGGCTCCCTGCTGAGCAGAGAGCCCAATGTGGGGCTCGATCCCAGGACTCTGAGATCATGACCTGAGCCGAAGGCAGAGGCATTAACTCCCTGAGCCACCCAGGTGCCCCTGTGTTTTGTTTTGCATGTGATTGTTTCAGCACCAGGTATTCATGATCTGTATTCCCATTCCCAAACCTATTCCTATTGTTCCTGGAGTTCTCAATCAATAAATGTTATCACATAGGTTTCCTAATATGTATTGTGTTTTTTAGGTTGTTTTTTTTTTATTTTTGTATTTAAGTTTGTTGTTTAAAAAGCAGTGGGCATTATAGTTGACACAGCTCCATAAATGAAGCCATTAAAGGTAAAGACAAAAAGACAAAAATTAGGAAGGAGAGGAGGAAGAGAAGGAGGAGGAGGAGAAGGAAAACAGACTAAAGATGGCAGAAATTAGTTTCAAACAATGGCAGTGGTTACCCTCATAGGTTCTATGGGATCTACAGAACACTAGAGATGCTTAACGAAAACAAAATAGTAGTTTCTGAGGTTAAACACTCTGAATAACACTGCACACTATCACCTCTCTTGAAGCTTTACATGGATTCATATTCTAATATATTTTAAAAGTTCTGCTAATTTCCTCCGGAAAGGAATAAGCTGAATTTTAATTACTGTGGTAGGCATGGAGATACGTCACCCAGATCCCCCTTCAAGGAAGCATGTGCTCCCAGCAGCAGGAAGAGCATCCAGCAGACAGCCCCAGCCTTTAGCTACTACAGGACAGTACCAATCTGTTGTTGGGCCAGGAGTCTCGCCATTCTGACTTCATGCATGACACTTTGGCAAGCAATCCTTGTTCATTCCCTCCAGGTTTGCTCATGCTTCATTCCAGCATGCATGAGCACTCCACTTTTTCCTCTGTCCAGTCTTGCATCCCCCCTTGCCCTTCACAACACAAATGCTGATTTCCCAAACTCTGTGTCAGAGTCTGATTCTACCCAACCTGAAACAACTACCACCTAAGAACTTAATTTTAATTTGAGCACATGATGCATTCCTCAGCACCTGCTTTGGAAAAGCAGAAATAAGGGTTTGAAGGCAGAACCCCATTACCAAGACCAATGAACAGGTTGTGCTGAATCTAACCTGAAAATAGTTTGACTCTGCCTCTGCATCTGTGTCCTATGGTACAGAAATCAATGGACTTTTCTCTCCTTGACCTCTTTTCAGTCTTTATAATTTTACTGCAAACATCATCTGGAATTTTTTCCTCTTGAATTAAATTAGAGTTGTCATTTTGTGGCATGCTTAAGTCCTTACATGATAATACAAATTGATTTTAATAATTAATGTGTTTTTAGTTACTTTTAGGATCTATAACATATGATTAGATAGCTTGCTCTTTCGGTGAAGACATGATTTCTCATATATCACATTTACACATTTCTAAAGAGTGTACACATAATGTATTCATCCTTGGTACTTTATAATTCTCAGGAAAGAACTTGAACACTGACCCAAAATTCTTTTACAATATAAAATACTCATGACCACGAAAACTACTTTGCATCCTTGCATCCCTGACTCATCAGTAATTAGAATCAGATTTTAGGGTTCTTAAGTTTACTACAGTATTGTAGCAAGTAACTTCCTGCTTTGATAATTAATTCTTGTTCCCACTTCATATTCCAGTTTAAATTTTTTATTTTGATTTTAAAAAATACAATATCTAAATATTCATTTGTTACAGTGATGAATTATTATCAACAAATGTGGAACATTTGACCTAACGTTAAAATATTTTAATATATATGAAAAGAACCCAAAAGATAAATCTTTATTAGAACAAATTAAAATTCTTGCATTCTGCCACTTTCCTCTGTGAACTTTGGTTAAAAAATGAAATTCTTCCTCTTTCCTTATTTTGAAATTCAGATAGGCCATGTTAGGACAAGGCAAAAACAACAAGTTTTAAACACAAACTAAGTCTATATATATAGTGGATTTAAAATATGGTTGCACTTAGGGTTCGAAGTTAATTTTAACGGTCAGTGTTTTAAGAATATGTTTTGGATCTTTCAATTCTGCTGTGTATTTGTGGTTATGTACGAGATGATTTTCTTTCATATATGTAGTGAACAATTTTACTAATCTATTTTGACAAATACAATGAGAGCTGTTACCATGGCTAGGTCATAATAGACATGTTCTATGTCTAACCTGTATATACATTTGTTAAGCAGGAACATATTATGCAGAACATATATTTAGAGCTTGTAGTCAAAAGTAAACAAAGAAATAGAAAGAATGAGCCTGAAAAATTACCCAAAAAAGCCTCCCAAAACAACAACAAAAATAACCATGCTCTTCAATCACAGTACTAGAGTAGAGAAAGTGGGGAGGTGACAAATTGCCAATTCTCCAATATCAGAACTTCAATTGCCTTTTCATTTTTGAAGAAAGGGTGGAGTCTAAAAACTTCTAACATATTTTGTCATGAGGGTAGAAACAGATGTTAAATAGTTCTCCTCAAGCTTATAACATATACTCTGTTGCTAGGTATACCAGTAATTCAGTTCCAAGTAAGCTAATGAAGAAATTAAATCACTTGCCTTTTTCTTGTCTCTTTCTTAAAGAGGTTGCATTTTGTGCTGACAGTGCATAGCTGATAAAATAGCAATTTTTGAAAAGCTTGCTCATTTAGCTACTCTCAGAACCCCTGCTGACATCACTGACATTTTCTCCAAATATGCAAATACTGTAAGTCACTTCCTAAGATGCATGCATATATTTCCAAAAATGTTATTATTTTATGATCAACTAGGCATAAATGCAGAGGCAGACTAGTTTGCTGGCTTTGTAATGCCACACTCATGAAATGACTTTTTTTTTAAATGAGGTTTCGTAGGAATCTGTCACAGCCTCGTAGATCTTTAAAGGTGAGTTATTCCTTTTATATAGAGTGGGGGTTATTTTAAGGCCTTCCCATTATATAAACATAAAAATAGGAGTAAAAGCCCATAAGCTCAGCAAACTTAAATACCTGGGTGACAATGGCAATATTATCGTTAAACTCGACATACAACTTTTGAAATACAGTGCACATGCAGTGGGCATGAATACTATCTTATTTAAATGTCTGTATTAAGCACAACCACTCTCTGCTAAAAATGGGGAAAAAACAAACAAGTCATATTCATCAAAGTAATTGTGTAGGTACTTTCAGTACCAAAATGCCTAGAATGAAGGATTGAACTGCTAACGGCAGCAGTGACAGCCATGAATCATGGTAGGCTACTCCGGGGCCTTTACCACCATAAAACAAAAGATGTAGATGAAAAATGCTGCAATTAAGTGATTTGATTTCTGCCCCCTTTTTCCTACTGCATTCGTGCATGGCTGCACAGCAAAGATTGATGGGAAAAATTACTCTACGTGATCTCTGACAGAGCCTTGGAACAATTCTATAAGGGGGAAACATACAAATCAAACCAGCTTTCTTGTATTCAAACAAAATAATACATATAAAGCAAATACTTTAGCCTATATCCAAAGCACCAAAATTTGCATGTGCACATAAATTGTTGAGAAATGCTCTGCTATCAAAACCAAACTCATGGATTTTCCAGCTAGTTGGGTTATACTGATATTTGTTTAAATAAATATTCAATCAGTACTGCCGAGTGGCATCCTCAATATGTCTGTGCACCAAGAACAAATTACAGATACAAATTTGTGGAGGTAAAACATTCTTATCTTTTATATCAATAAATTATTAATGAAAATACACACAAAATAAAATAATAGAAAATTTCACTGACTATTCAACTCCCCTGTCATTATAGTCATTTAGAGGGACATTTTAAATGGGTATTCACAACTCAGTTGGGGTCCTACATACAAAAGAACCATACTTAAATGCCAGAGAATATTTTATTGTGGTTGGTATGTACATTTAAAAGATGCTAAATTTGCAACATCCACTGAATAAAACAAACAATACTGCTAATATGTAGAAAGGATAATTCCTATTATCAGAGGCTAAAGTGAAATTATGTAGGTTTCATTTCCTAAGGAGAGAGGGTCATTCATTCTCAGTCTTCTGTAAGAAATGTACAGTTAATTTAACTTGAATTCATACAACAGAATTGCCTCTGTATTGAAGGGGGAAAAACATGTACATACTTGACTTTATTATGAGTATTGAGGCTGTTATTTAAAGGCTGTTAGAATTGTGGTATCGAATTGGGTAAATTCTGACATTCCATCTATAAACATTTATATATATGTCTTTCAAATTTTGGGGTGCTTTAAACACAAGCTAGATACAGATTTTTCAAGACGGTAAACATTTTCAATGTTACTACTGATTTCTATCTAGTAAGGACATTTTAAAAATATGTTCTAGTATTATTTTACTATGGTTTTTCAGGGAGTTACTCTTTAAAAAATGTGTAGCTATTGCTTATGGGCTTCACTGTTGTGGTTCTTTTATTGTCTATCAAAATTGAAAACCTCAGGGTCCCAGGGCAAGAACTCATTAGTGGATTCCTGACTTTAATCACGGGGAAGTCTGCAAAATACTGGCATGGTTTGATGAAATATCACAGACTTGGAAATCAGGAGACCTGGGTTTGCCACTAATTAATATTAGGTTGAACCTTATGAAATCACTGTTTTTGTAGGTCAAAAACAGTTGACTATCACAATTACAAGTGGTTCAACACACATTAGTTTGGTATAGGGTAAGCATTGAGGTTCAGTTTCTTCACAGATAAAGTAGGCAAAGTGACTATTTCTAATCCTTAAAAGTAGGTCTTATGCTGTAGTCAAATTTACATTTTTATCTTTATCTGATGTATAAATAATCCTTATACTTTACCAGATCACCAAAACCACCAAATATCATCAATTATTATTTCGCTAAGTAAGATATAATTAAGATATACTTTAAGTATCTTGAGTATTTATTTTGTAAGTAATCAGGAATAAATCTAACTCTAGAATAAATACATTCAATGATATTTCTCCAAGAATTCATTTAATCCTCCCTCTTATAGACGGGCTTTAAGTGGACACTTGAAACATTCTTGATTTTATTTTTAGCAGACCACCACTTTCTTATATAAAGCAAGGGATATTAGTAGGGAAAAAATCATGTCTGAAGAGCAAATGGAAATTTAAACACTATAAAAATAAGTGTGCTCTAACTGAACTCAAAATTTGGTTTTGATCTTCCTGGAAGACTTAATGAAGAAGGGAAATTTATTAATGTCTTTTTATATGTTTAATCTTTTGTATTTAGATTCTTAAGTTTAGCAGGCATATCCTCTAATTCATTTGGATATTCTGAAATAGTTCTTCTTTCTTCTCCTCTTCCTTTTATTCACCAGTTTTCTTCTACAATGAGAGTTTCGGCAAGCAACTAAACAGATCAGTGTAGAAAGCTATATTCTATAAAGAACTCTCATTATTACATTGCCCAACAGTTTTTATTTTGGGGATATAGTGGTGTATGCATAAACCCTTATAAATAACCATATATTTAAGAGAGGGTCAATATAACCTTTAAATATGTGACCTCTCAATAGCAGTACAATTACATTATACTGTAGAAATAAGAAAATCATACTGCTGTGCTAAGAATTTTAGACAATAGTGTCAATGATAGTAGCTACTCAAATTAAAAATGTAATATATAAAGATTTTCCTATTCTTTTTATCTTTTCAATAAGGTATAATTGACATACAGCAAACTAAATACATTTAAAGTATATAATTTGATAAGAGTTGGCATATTTCATGCATCCATGAAACCAGCACCACAATCAACATAATGAACACATCCATCACACCCAAAAGTCTCTTCATTCTCCTTTGTAAACCTTCTCTCCTGCCCCTCCACTCCTACTGATCTGTTTTCTGTCATTGTAGATTAGTTTGCATTTCTATAACTTCTATATAAATGAAATAATATAGTATATCTTCTTTTTTATCTGACTTTCATTCAGCATAATTATTTTGATATTAATCCTGGGTATAGTGTTTATCAACAGTTCCTTCCTTGTCAATGTTGAGTAGTGTTCCATTGTATGGATATACTAATTTTTAAAAAATCTATTTACCTCTTGATGGGCATTTGGGTCATTTCTAGTTTGGGCTATTATAGATAAGGTGCTACAAATATTCATGTTTTCTTTTTATACTGTTAAAAGTGTGAAAAGCCACAGATTTGGGGAAAATATTTGCTAAGCATATATCTGATAATGGACTTGTATTCAGACTATATAAACAACTCCCAAAACTCAGTAATAACAAATTGAACAATTCATTAAAAATGGGTAAAATATTTGAACACACACCTTACTAAGTAAGCTATACAGATGACAAATAAGTACACATGAAGATGCTCCAGCTCATTAGTCATTAGGTAGATATAAATTTAACCCACAATATGATACCACCTACTGCAATGGCTGAAATCAAATTAAAATAAATGGGCAAATCAACTGTTGGCAAGGAGGTGGAGTAATTAGAAACTTTCATACAATGCCAGTAGGAATGTAAACTGTTACAGCCTCTTTGGAAAACAACTTGGCAGTTGTTTAAACAGTTAAAGATATACCTATCACATGATTTGGAAATTAACTGTTCTTAAACTGACTTTCTTATTAAGACTATAATTAACAAGCTTGAGGCTAAGAGAGAAGAACCCTCTTTGCTTGGCATAATCTCCATCAATGCTTACCTCCCCACCCTTTACAGATGGCTTTGAAGACCATCTATATACTATTGACTTCCAATTTTATGTCTTCTCCATTGAACTCCAAATTTGTACATCCAAAACTTACTTGATTAGCCTCTAAAAAGTTGTTCTCATTTAGGTTTCTCCATTCTGTAAATAGCATTACTATCTACCTAGTCACAAAATTCCAGGAATCTTACTTAATGCCTTCTTTTCCTTCACTATTCCCCTCCTTGTCCTCCATATCTAATCCATCTGTTGTCTCTACCTCCAAAATGTGTCCAGAATCTGTCCAGGTCTCTTCATTTCTATTAATACTTCTCTGATCCAAACTTTCAGAATCCCTCATTATATTGCTATGATAAAGGTTTAAGAGCTCTCTTTATATCCACTCAAAAGCCTTACCTCTACAGTCCATTCTTCCTACAGCAGCTAGAAAACTCTGGCTAAATCTAAATCCAAATTAGATTATATTATTCCTCTTTCTAAAACCATCCAAATGCCTTTCTTTCGCATTTTCAATAAAATCCAAACTCCATACTGTACCCTAAGTCATCAAGTTTCAGACTGTCTCATACCCATGTCAACTATTTCAGTGTTTTACACATACGTCCTTCTTTATGCTTTTCAAATACCCTAAGTTCATTCTCACATTTCAGCCCCTCCATCAGACCTCACGCCTTCAGATCCCTTCAGTATCGGGTTCCTTTTTGGTCATTCAGTCATCAGTTCAACTATCATCTCTTTAGCTAGTTTTCCTTGACTACTAAACCAAAATAAGCACTGGTCGATCACCCTTTATACCACTACCTCATTCCATCACCATTGTATCTTAATTCATATATTTTCTTGCACATTGTCTGTCTCACTTCCTCCATGATGTTATATGTATTGTCAAAATATTGAAATCTTGGCAATGTTGTCTACCCTACATCCTAGAATCCAAAACAGTGTTTGGCAAGTAGGGGGCAGTCAGTTAATACTTAAAGAATGAATTCTTTTTGGAAGATACATTTACGTAGAAGTTACATAGAAGAAGGGGGTAAAAGTGATTTTACCCCCAAATATGACTTTCTAAGTGTTTGTTTCAAAATTCAAAAGCTGAGGGTGGAAGAAGAAAAGGAGAAAGAAAAAAAAGCAGTAATTTGAATGCAAAATTTTGTCATAGAATAATAGTTCTTATACCTTTCATTTTAACTAACTGGAAGTTTAGGGAACTGTCTCTTGATATGGCAACCATCCTGGGGAAGAACACTAAAGAATAAAGCAGGTATTCATACTATAGTCTTTTGTCTCCATTAATCAAGTTTATAGTAGCTACATGTAACACCACCAGATGCTGGGATTTTTAGTGCCTAGAAAATCTTGACTTTGAACCAGATGCCCACTAACTGTGTGTGTGGGGAAGAGGTGGGCGGGCATGGGAAATTACGTTATTGCTCTGTAAGTCACAAGGGGTTAGAGGTTTTTTGGTCAACTCCCACAGCCCCAGAAACACATACTCGCTTTGAGAAGGTGCTCTCTGGGAGCTTTGGGTTTCATAGGATCTTATCAAAGGAAGAAAAATGACAGAAACCTACAAAAACTAACTTTTCATTTCCATGGATGATAATGCTTGGTGGTGACACTGTCCTGGAAAGTCAATATCTTCCTTTCAAAATGATAGTTAATGTGACATTGAAAAGAAAATAAGATGGCCCTATCAAACATAATGTATGAAAAATGGAACCAGCAAAGTTAGTGACTCTGACTCATTGGCCATGGTGGAATCTTTTTGGAAACTTTTTTTTTTTTTTAAAGATTTTATTTATTTATTTGAGAGAGAGAAAGTGAGAGGATGAGAGGGGCGAAGGTCAGAGAGAGAAGCAGACTCCCCGTGGAGCTGGGAGCCCGATGTGGGACTCCAGGATCATGACCTGGGCCAAACGCAGCTGCTTAACCAACTGAGCCACCCAGGTGCCCACCATGGTGGAATCTTTAAGTGAAAAGCCTCCTTGAAGTACAGCCAGCCACAGCACACAGGCTGCTGTGAAGAGGTGAGAAATGCAGAGCAGGAACATGCAGTGGCCACAGGAAAAGAGCAAAACAGATACAAAGAAAGTCCAGAGCACTGTCATCTTTGAGGGGAAAGTGGTGGAAGAATAGCAAAGGACATCCATTTAATATGCTATTTCCAGAGAGAAATTGTGTAGGGAAAAGTGGAAGAAGGTAAATGGCTAGCAGTAAATGCAGCAAAACCCTGAATTGTTAAAAATGAAACACTGAAAAAATAATCTGTAAGTTTCCTCCTGCCCCATGTGGGAAAATGGGCAAGATCTACTGATAAAATGAACCACTGCATGGGGAACATTTAAAAGGAGGAATTAGCACCTATACTACACAATGTTAGTTATGTTCAACTTAACTGATTAATAAACATGGTCACTAGTTTATATATGGTGTAAAATCTGTTTATCCATTACATAAACCTATTTTTAAATTTAGGCTTCAATTTATAAACCATATTGGATAATTGGCTATTTCCAATATAATAGAGCTTTGAATACGAATCAAGTGCCATGAAGAAAGGGCAGACTATTCTTGATCTGATCTGCTATTACCCAACTTCCCTGAAGGAGTGAATGGAAAAGAGGAGATTAAATTGGAATTTTGAAAAGGAATGAGCATAAATGAACAAAATGAAAAGTACAAACCACAAATGAAGTAGATGACGTTTCTTTTCTTTAATACGGGACCACAAGGAGTATCTTTTGGGAATTAACAATAAGAGTAGAAGAAAGTAGATAGGTTTTTCTTAGGGGCAGAAAGTAACCTAGACTTTCTGGGAGATTAAGATATGTTTATTATTTCCTGGGTTTCTGAGTGCTTATAGAAGAAAGAGAAACTAATCTAATCAACCAGAATAAAAGAATATTAAAAGAAAAGACATGTCAATCATTGATACAATTATCTAGAAAATAACAATTTTTTTTTTTAAAGATTTTATTTATTTGACAGAGAGAAACACAGCGAGAGAGGGAACACAAGCAGAGGGAATGGAAGCGGGAGAAGCAGGCTTCCCACGGAGCAGGGAGCCCGATGCGGGGCTCGATCCCAGGACCCTGGGATCTGACCTGGGCCGAAGGCAGACGCTTAACGACTGAGCCACCCAGGCACCCCAGAAAATAACAATTTTAAACACACACAAAATCTTATGCCTTTTTCCAAACTCTTTGAAACAAGATTCCCAATGAATTACCTGTGAGAATATCTTTCTCTCAGATTCTTTAGCAAATATGTTCTGACCTTATCTTTCAGAGAGAAGTCTGTTGAAAGATAAGCAAGAACCTAAAATATACCAATTAAATCTATGTATCTCTCTATTCATATCTATCATTTATCTATCTAAAAAAAAAAAAGCCTACTTCTTTTAGAAGTCAGATAGCTACAAAACCAAATGGGTAATACAGAATTCACTTAGAGATGGAGAATATGAATATTGACTTAGGAAACATAAATCAAACAAGAACAAAAAATTATTTTGGTTTCTACAAAGGTCTACTAAAATCTCCACATTGCCTCAATCCATTTCCTTTTTTTATGCAGTAAACTCATACCAATTCAGTCAATGATGAAAAAAAAAATTCAATATTCACTCAACAAACATTTATTAAAAATTTCCTTTATAAAGTATATGCTTGGCCCTATGCTCAAGGCCATTATTCCCTTGGAGAGCAAGAAAAGAACTTTGATCATGTTCTATATCCTGTAAACTGAAATATAACATTCATATTCCCAATATGGATAAGAAGCCCCTAAGAAAAAATTAGTTTTGATCTCAGATTATCCCTTAAAACTATTCAGGCTTTATTTTTTTAATTCTTTCTGGTATCTAAAATTTAAAGTCTTTGGTAATTTCAAATAGATTTAATGAAAAAAAAGTTATTCAATTAGTTTATTTTACTATATTTTATCCATGATATTCAGAGTACTACTAGTACTTTGTCTAAAGTGTAGAGACTCAGGGGTTTAATAACATGAAACTTCTTTCACTAAAAAACAAAACTATGGCAGTTTTGATAGATTGTAGGACATAATTACTACTTTTAAGTAATAATTTGTACTTTCTCAAATACAGCTCTGTGAGTTAGTTTTCTTTATTTCTTTCTTTCTGTTTTTTTAAGATTTTATTTATTTATTTGACAGAGAGAGGTCACAAGTAGGCAGAGAGGCAGGCAGAGAGAGAGAGGGAAGCAGGATCCCCACTGAGCAGAGAGCCAGATGCGGGGCTTGATCCCAGGACCCTGAGATCATGACCTGAGCTGAAGGCAGAGGCTTTAACCCACTGATCCCAGGACCCTGAGATCATGACCTGAGCTGAAGGCAGAGGCTTTAACCCACTGTGCACCCCAAATTTCTTTATTTACATAAAATTTTGTTTATTCTTTTTATCATTAAATCTACAGGTATATTTAACTATAGTCAGTATTTCACTTAGAAAAAGTCAAAGTTTAATTATTTTTAGCAAAAATAATTAACTTCTTTAAAAACAATTTCCCCCTTTTTCCTAAATAAATTAAACACAAAGAACTCTAAATATTAGTCTACAAAATAATTAAATTTTTAAAATAACAATTCTTTGTCTTTCTTCACATAGCACAAAGATACTATGACTAAATTCATTGATTCTAGAATAATACATTTAAATTATAAAATACAGGTACATAATTTGTACAACTGAAGTTATGAGTGATAGATTAGCATTATTATTAAAGATTTACACATACCTTGGACAAGAAATATTAACAACATTGATAGCTACCATTTATTATGTGCCTACTAAGTCCCAGGCCATATACCAGGCCTTTTGCCCATATCATTATTAACAGTCACAGCAGCTCTGTAAGGTATGGGTTATTTTTTCCCTTTTACAGCTGGTGCAATGGTGCTTCAGTCTGGGGAAGCACTCACCTGAGGACGTACAGGTGGAAGAGCTGGAATTCAAACTCTCATGTCTCTCACTTCTGTCTAGGATCTCTGACTATGTTCATTGATGATATATTGTGTGCAAATATGTTCTCTAATTTTTCAAAATTCACTATCAATTAGCATGTTTTCAAAAGAAATATCTGACGACCAACCAACCACAGGCTTCAGTAAGGTACTGAAACATTTGGGAACCATGTTGCTGATACTAACAATGCCCAAAGTTTGAATTGTAAAACTTCATTGTTTGTAATATAATCGTGTTAGTTGAGACAGAAGTGATTTCAATTTCATTTTCACACATCTGTTTAAGGCTGCTTTTGAAAACCAAGGGGTAGCTGTGCTGTGATAACTAATGTATAATACCTAGCCCAAAGCAAAGTTGCACTTCTTAATAATAAAAATGCACACATTCATTGAATGCTTACTGTGGGTGGCTAAGTGCTTCAGATACATTATTTAACTTTCACTATAACCCTGTGAGAAATACTATTATCAAGATTTTGCAGGTAAATAAACTGAAGCACACAGGTATTACTTGGTTCACCCACAGCTAAGCAGCTAAGAAGTTTAGACTAGCTGAGACTCCAAATTTGAACAGCTCCAAAGTCCAACAAGGGCCATTTTGTTTTGCTGCACTAATATAGTGGCCTTTAGGAGCAGACATCATTCAAGATTCCACACAAAGACTAAGGTGTGGGCTTCTCATCATAATATCAGCAGGCTGAACCTCGTCTCAGCTTTTGCCTCCTTAAACTCAATGAGAATTCATTATTTCATTTCAAAAGTGAATGGTGTGTATTAGGTAATCTCTAAGATCCCCTAAAGCAGTAAGATTGTTAAGAGCTTGTTAATGCATTTCATCTATGGAACGGAACAGTGCTGCTAAGAATATAACCATAGGTTGTTGTTGTTTTATTATTTCTTCCCCTCACCATAGGCATCACAGGGGTTTTAAAGGTGACCAGACTGGAATCATGGAAAGCTGGATCCTTTCCCCACTCTTCTAAGGCAGGTGTGACCTTGGGGAAGAAGCCCAACCTGCCATGCTTCAGTTTGTTAATCCATAACATAAAGAACATATTAGTACTTATTCTAAAGGATTGTATAAAGAAAGAATAAATGTAAAAGTGCTTGGCACAGAATAAACTCAAGAAAAGTTAACTATTATTATTTTTGTTATAATATTGTGAAACAGTGAGGTTATGTTATCCAACATATCTTAAATCACTAGAAAAATTACAAAAACATAATTAAGGCAAAATATTCACTGCTAATGTTCTCTGAGAATTTTAAAATTCTATTTATATATGTATATATGTGTAGTATATTATACATATATGTGTGTATATGTGTTTTAATGTACATATGTGTACATGCATATACACTTACACATTTACCCCCTGTTAAACATCTACTTAAACATTCAGTTCTTATGTGCATTTTGGTCTCTTTTCTCCCGCAGTGTTCTTAGATAGCATGGCTGACAAGATCAGCATTAGATTTAGATAGAATGATAATATGCAAAAGCACACAGAATTCTCACATGTATAAATGCTGTCTAGTTATTTTAAAACATTTTGTGGAAACTCCTAAAGTGGTAGGGACAGGACAATGATGCATCAACTGAATTAATCACTATCATCACTCTTCTAAAGGAAAAACAAAGCAACTTCAGCACACTCAATCATCATGAACACGAAGAGAATGGAGCCGCATAAAACCAAGGCTGGGTCCCCATTCCCTGGTAGGCGATGTTGTTAAAAATTTGCAGTCATTGGTGACTTGCTCCACAGTTCCCAAACTCTGAAATCTCTATTTATAAATAGCACAAAGGGGTATTTTGGTTTACTTGCATGTCTGCTTTTTAAGTGGTTTTTGTTTGTTTCCTTACAAACGGAAAATGCAACTGTTTAACCCAACTGTGGAAAGCCCTGAAACCATACATTTTAGCCTACCAATGAAGAATTTTATCTGTTGGCAAGAGTTGAAATACACAGATATTAAGCATCAAAGACACACAGTGGAGAACGGTAGTTTTCTTTTCTTAAATGTTGGCAATTTTAAGAAGATGTGAAGCTAAGCCTCATCAAAACTTACACATAAATATAGGAGCAATTCTATGGATTCAGGCTTTTTATACTTCTCCATAGATATCATTGCTTGCCAGTAATCCAAATTCATTTCTGCCCTATGTGTTGTTAACTCAAAAATAACCAAGATACCAATAATGTCATAAAGGAATAAGGAATAAGGAATAGCATCCACATTGACTGGCTTCAGCAGGAACACGAAAAAGTAACAATCAGTTAATCTCAAGGGCTCATATATTCCCATAACTGTTTCATTAACCGCTGTCTTATATTCTTCCATGTAATTTATTTTAAAAATATAGAAAAGTTAAATAATGATTATATTATTGCTAGCAGGAAATATATGTTAATCAATACAGTTGAAGCCACTTATAAATAGATTAGGAATAAATGGCTAATACTATGGATCTTTAAAATATGCATTATTTTACTTTTTTACATATATATGCCATATCATCTTATGAGATATTTTTTCCTTTCCATAGAATATTTTGTAAATTTTATCCTATAGCTCAATGTTGAGCTTGCCACTGCAGTCTACAAACAAACATAATACTGCAAAGATGGGATATGCTGAAGCAGCAGCTATTAGTAATTTCTTACATATGTGTGTGAAAGGAGAAAAAGAAAAATGGTTCAGTGTATTCTTGTTCATTCATAGAGCTTTGGGAATTAATTACACTTATATTGCTCAACACTAACAGTGAGGATCAAGAGAATGTGGGGATATAAATATAAGAAGTGAGCCTACTATTTTATGTTTGCCTTCCATGTTTGCCTTCTACATTTATAATATTTACACCTTTACCATATGTATACATTTCGTATTCATGTATCATATAGATATGTATACACATGTATTATATATTCATATGATAAAAGCTGTTTTCATATACTAGAATGAGGAAAAGTAAAGGAAAATAAGTCACTTCTAAACAAAATCATTATCAAAATCTACTGCATATGTTCTATCAGGAGAGTATGATTCAAATTATAGATATCAGAGATAGCAACGGTCTTCTGTTTACACTATGTGAAACAGCAGAGAGATGATCACTTAGCTTTTGTTTTGGTTCCAATTCATTTTTTTTCAAGAAGTGTAATTAAAAACTGCATTAATGCCACCAATTATGGCCTCCAAGGGACCAGAAACCCCATGTTACTCCGTGATGGAACACAAGTGAGCTGCAAACATCCATTTACCATTATAATACTCATTAATCCTGCCAAAAACAACTCATTACGGGACTTCAAGGAAATCATCTCATAGGCAAACACAGCACAGAATCTGTCACTGCATTCCTCACAGCAAAGTTACAGAGATGGAAACTGTTCAATGTCACTTATTTGTGAAGCTGAAAACTCTGATTTCATTTTTTATCACAGTAAGACCTTTATGTGCAAGAATTGGGCTATACTCTCACCCTTTAAGCAAAGTCTTAAGAAAAAGAGTAGTTTGATTCAAAATCATAGTAATCTCAACCTTAAAAATTTCACTAACCTACCTCTCAAATTCCTCTAGAATCCAATCTTACCTCATTAAATATCAACACCATCAGTATTTTCCCTCCCAGATCCCATCAGATCCATTTTCATCTTTCTGACTAGATATAAAATGAAATACAAATCTACTCTTTAGTCGACTGAATATATTCAAATATGTTTGTTCCTTTTTCCATCCTCAGATTCAGGGAGATGCTGCACTTAGCAAGATCTTTCTGAATGTTTATTGTTGATTTGGTCAGTATTCATGGATAAGTGGCCTAAAAATACCCTCCAGCAAACAAAACAGAGTTGTCAATTATCATTTGATAAGCAATTACGATACATATAAATGATTATAGAGGACATTTATTTAACATGGACAATCCCTATGTTTCAAGATCAAAAACAAACTATTTTCTTTCTCTTCAACACTGTATTTTCTCTGATATTTCAGGAGTCCTTGCCTGAGCAAAAATTATCTGAATAAGATGTCTGAAAGGATGTTCTAAAATAAGCTTAGATGTAATACTTATC
The DNA here is from genome assembly GCA_028646535.1 of Procyon lotor. Classification (NCBI taxonomy): domain Eukaryota; kingdom Metazoa; phylum Chordata; class Mammalia; order Carnivora; family Procyonidae; genus Procyon; species Procyon lotor. The sequence continues at coordinate 53,856,395 of CM053608.1, forward strand.
AACTAACTATTTTTTAAAAGATTTTATTTATTTATTTGACAGAGAGATCACAAGTAGGCAGAGAGACAGGCAGAGAGAGGGGGGAGAGCAGGCTCCCCGATGAACAGAGAGCCCGATGCAGAGCTGGATCCCAGGACCCTGAGATCATGACCTGAGCCGAAGGCAGAGTATTTAACCCACTGAGCCACCCGGCACCCCTCAGCTAACTTTAAAATATTTAATTATGCTCAATGGTTGCTTATGGGATCTGAAAGAAAGAGAAAAAATAAACTTATTAAAAAAATTCTACAAAGACTGTACTTTTTCTCTCATAAAATTATTGGAAAGAAGTGAAGGTATGTGATACTATGTAGTATCTGAAATCTAATAAGTGGCTATATTTAATCAAGATTGTTTTCTTAGAGTTTAAACTAAATATATTTGTTTTATTTTTAAAAATGGCTTCTTTCATATAATTTTAAGGGAGTGAAAAGCAAAATTAGTTGAAATTGAATCAATAGCAAAATGATTTTCCTTCTATATACAAATTCTAAAAGTTGATATTTGGAGTAAAAGTTGAAGACAAACACAACTTACAAAGTGATGAAACAAAACATTTGTCCTTAATTTTTTTTTAATTTTCAGGTTTGGGATTTTAATCTTGAGTATAGGTACCAAACAGATTGCCCATGCTTTCACAGAATCCAAGAGTTATTTGCTCAATTGTCAACCTTCTAAGTTGTAACCTTCTTCTAGACTCCAAGTCCTATGAGAACTCTGTTGTCTACACACAACACAGTGCTTAGCATTATGTGGAAGATAGTAAGTATTTAGTGAATGAACAAACTATTGAGCTTTACCAGGATAATAGTCTGAGAACATGCAAATACCTATGTTATGCCACTGCTGTAGGTGATTTTTTTCTCTCCTATTCCAAGAAGATGGATTGGTTTTATACATTAAGTTCTAAACTTCTTTCTTTGAGGAAGTGGGTGTGTTATAAGTAGAGAGTAGAAGTTTTCAAAACCCACTGGGAAAAACCCCACAACCTGGCTTTTGTTTATAGAAGAAAGTAGGCCCTACTGAGATAAGAAGGAGTAAGATAACTGAAAAAGAGATGTGCGTCTTGGGCTGAGTCTTGTTCTCAGCTTTTGAAACCTTGATTTACTCACTGCATTTAGGATCGTGGATGAGGAATTACTCTAGAAGGCTTAAACTATTAGATGCTGGAAGCTTTGCCCAGAGCAGGATAGGAGCAGAAGAACAATCTGAGGGCTGACCTAAAAGTCATCCATACTTGTACCTGCAATGTTGGCAAAGCATTTCTGACTATGCCAAGAGCTGATTGCTCTGCTACGGCAAGTAAAAGAAAGCCAGAGAAGGAACTTTTTGTCTTAGGATGCAACTCACCCATCTCACAATGTGTTTGGACTCTGATAAGACAAGGATTTCTTCATGATGCCACTATAGGCCTGGACATGAGGAATCAAAATAGTTTAAATATGACTTTCAAAAAAGAAACATGAAATTTCCTGTACTCTAGGATTGCGGACCAAAATTTATACCCATACTGAGTGAATGCCAAAAATGCCATACTATTATTCTTTGCTATTAGAATTTCAATATGGATCTCAGTTTATCAGACTAAAAGCTGATCTAGTTGTAAATATGAGTAAAGTCTGGCTGATAATTCCATCTCTTCTTCAAACTACTAGCAAATAAAGAGCTGTTTCTTTGATGACATCTTCATTCAGCATAGGCATTAAGTTAGATGGGAGGACATATTTTTCCTGCTTTGTTTTCAAATTATGAAGTGGGATGAGCAGGGAATCCTCAGTATAGTGCTAGGTATTTATATTAGGTACTTAATCTGGATTAAATATTTTATGAAATAAAATGTGAAAGGTTTTCCCACAAAACTGGTATTTTTAGTGCGTGAAAAATGAAATGGCTTTAAATCTAGCACACAAATGGAAGTGGACCATGTTTGGATGTGCATCACATTCACATTCTAAGAAGGCTTTTCTTTTGGAAGCTACAGGGGCTTTTTCTCAGGCAAATTTCTGTGAAATAAACTTCAAAATAATTTTAACATACCAAGTTTTAGATGTCCTTTTCATCTTTTAAATTGTTATTTACAGGAGGAAACTTATTCCAGTATCTGTGGCTATGTGTATTTAATCCAAGTTAATGTGGAGAATACCAATTATAATAAATAAAAATAATGCTTAGTCTGCTATATTTTACATGTTTTAAGAATACTGATGTGTAGAAAAATAACTCATTTACAATTTGTAAATGGGTATTCTTTGAAGCTAGGGTAATCAGTGCATGTATGACTATTCAAAGTATCAAGTGCCATTTGGTTCCCAGGGTACAGAATAGAGGACTTCCAAATCTCTCTTAGTTGTGGAATACGCACTATCAAAAATGCCAGCCAATCTCTGGATGGCCCAGACCAGTGTAGAAAACTCTGTCACTTCAGGAAATTTAAAAAGTACTATCTAACATTTTGTCATTATCAAAATGAAGTGTCACCCTCAAGGTGTTGCAGGAGGATGCAAACATTTGCATGTATTTATTTAGCTTAATGTATGTTTTCTGTTAAGAGCTCTAGGAATGACAAAGAACTCCAATTGCATAAATAACATACACAGTAAATGACCCATCAATACATAAATATGCAGATGAGAGTGAAAATATACCAAGAGGGAGGGAAGACCACAGCAATCAGACAACAAAAAGAAATAAAAGGCATCCAAATGGGTAAGGAAGAAATAAAACTTTCACTATGTGCGATGACTTGATACTACATATATAAAAACCCTAGGGGTGCCTGGATGGTTCAGTCACTTAGGCATCCAGCACTTGATTTCAGCTCAGGTCATGATCTCAGGATCCTGAGATTGAGCCCTGTGTCTGGGTCTGCACTCAGCAGGGAGTGTGCTTGAGATTCTCTCTCTCCACCCCCTACTTTCTCTCTCTCTCTAAAATAAATAAATATTTAAAAAAAAAAAAACAACCTCTAAAGACTCCATCTAAAAAGCTAGAACTGATAAATGAATTCTGTAAGGTCACAGGATACAAAATCAATATGCAGAAATAATAAAGCAGCAGAAAGAGAAGTTAAGAAAACAATCCCATTTATAGTTGCACCAAAAATAATAAAATACTTAGGAGTAAAAAAGGGAGGGAAAGAAAATTTACCATATATTTAAACTATAGCAAAAAAAATTGTTCAAGAACTTGCTTCCAAAAGTCTTTGGAGACCAGTTGTACTCAAAATTGATCAATTGTTAATGTAAAACTCATATAGTAAATGCACATAGTTTTCAGAAATTGTTTAGGGTTATTTTATTGATAATTATTACTATCAGAGCCAAGTTAAAACTAATGTACACTTTCATTTTAGGGAAGAATTGCTAAGCAATTGCTGCATTCATTTTCCTAATTCAAGTAGTTACTGTCTGCACATTTCCCCAGCTTACCTACATGCTTCATTATCATCATTAAAGTAACCTAAAATAGATCAACAGTTATGAATGCTGCTATAAAATGTATTCAAAAACAGGTTGGAAAGTAATTATAAAATATTTGCTGAATTATTCTGTTTAAATTTTAGATTTTCCTTTGATTAAAGTGTCCTGCATCCACCTTGATTGATGTATAGAATAACACTCCTTACGATTTGATTGCATATGTCCCAGGACTTTTTCTGATGTGACTTTATTCAGATTGTTTCTGACCCTTTTTCAAATTTCACACATCACTGTAAAACCCAAACTCATGTTTGCAGGTGCTAGCTTCTCTTCTGCCCTGGGACAATCAGTTGCAAAAATCATGATAATAACATATACATCTCTGACGGACAAATATCTCAATGTATTTTGAATGCCTGTGGCATATCGCTTCTAATGATATTAACAAGCTGATTTTTTTGTCTTCGATGATTTAATGCTACAAATGTGATAACCTATTGTCTGATATCTCTTTTTATTGTTTTTATTCAAGTGCCAGCCTCATAATATGGGAATCCCTAACTTATTTTGTGTCTGGTGATAAAAGTTACTCATAATATTTAGACCCCAAAATATACCTTATTAATGAAGAAAAGAATTGTGAAAGAGAAGCTGTAAAATTTTAAATTATTTTACTACAATTGTAGGATTTATCTTATTAGCAAAAAAAAAAAAAAGGAAAGAAAAAGAAGGTTATCACATGCTTCTTTTGAAATGTTTCAGAATATCAGACAAAAATACTATACAATAAAGCAACTCTATAATAATGGAAGATCTTGGCACTGTCTCTGAGAAAATTAAAGGTAAAATGTCAAACAGGTTCTATGATGTAAAAGACATGGGGTGAATAACAAAGCAATGTCCACAAAACCTAAGGCAATTAACAAGTCATGAAAATTAGAAATTTGTGAAATTCCAACATAGACACACCTGCCAAGCCGATCCTTGACTGGAAGCTATAGAAGAAAGTTACAGATATTTTCTAAATTCTGGAGATTTTAAATATTTAATAAGTCAAATGCTCTGTCAAAAAAACCAAGAATTTTAAATAACTTTCAAAACTTGTGAAATGAATTTTTAAATTGAATGTCTCACATCCCTGAATCTTTTGTCTTTCTTTTGGTCTGTTTATCAGGCATAAATTTGAATGGATTAAATTGAACTCTAATGATAGAATGCAATTTATTTAAATATAACAGGAGGCGTAATAGCATTTTGGCTAAAAGTAGGCATCTTGTGATTTGAGTATTGGCTCTTCCACTATTTTCCTGTCTGACCCTCAGTAAATTGCTTAACCTCTTTAGAAAGCAGTGTATTTATCTGTTAAATGGGGATAATTATTCTTATTTTGCTAAGTAAAAGATTTAGTGCATTAATTTATATACATATGTCACATAGTAAGAGCTCAATAAATGTTATCTAGAATCAGCATTATTTTGGGGTTTTCAAAGAATAAAAATACATACATCCATAGTAGACTTGGAATATGCAGGATTTAAGACACTGCTATAATAAATAGGATATAGCATTTTTTTTTAAGAAAGAGAGAGAGAGAGAGAAAGGGTGGGGAAGGGGTAGAGGGAGAGAAAGAATCTTAAGCAGGCTCCACACCAAGCTCGGGACCAATGCAGAACTTGATCTTACAATCCTAAGTTCATGACCTGAGTCAAAATCAGGAGTTAGACACTTAACTGACTGATGGTCAGGTGCCCCAGATATAGCATTCTTCATTTTGGAATTAATATTCCAAAGTTATATTTTTATTCCCTAACATAGGTGTACTAAAATTTCAGTCAATCAACAAATAGTTTTAACTACCTTCTATGTATACAGAAACACCCATAAATATTTTATAAAGATATATATAAATTATCAAATAGAACAATAATGGGTAGGGTCATTTGAAGAAACTATACAATGTACATGTTTAGAGGAAAAGTAATTTTAAAAAGTCGCTATCTAATACAGTTTAATTTGTAGAACAATTTGAATATTGTGTATTATGCTATCTTCAAGTAAGTGTCACTCAAAGGATATCAAGTCTAAGAATAATTGTATTTGAAAGGGCATGGAAGAGGCATGACGATGCCCCAGGGTTTATACATACAGTTTCCTCAAAAGTTAGAGATTAACCTTTGAAAAACAGTTTTACTAATCAGAAATCTGAATGTTGCATTATTATGTTATTTTGATAATATTAGCAGATGTGTCCTTTTACTAACACAGTGTCTTGGATATGATACACTAGAAGTTTAGTTGACATGGACATCAGTAAACTGTGTCAGAGGATATGTCAAATGCACATCACAAATGAACTGGCTCTTTAAGCATGTCCCTGGATAGAGGGTTTTTGTCTTTTACCCTGCAATGCCATGAAGACTGGCTGTTGGGAGAGAGTAGGAATAATTCCTTCTCCTCTGGAATCATTACAGAGATGAATGAGTCCTCCATCCTGAAGCAGATAAAGAAGTAAAAGATGCTCTAAGCAGCTTCAAGAATTCCCCTAAAAGAAAGGAGGGAGAGGGAACCTGGCTGAGCAATGGTAAACCATGGTAGCTGGCAGCAGAGTAAGGAGTTCCTCAGACTGGAAAACACTCTAGGACTTGGAAAGATTCTGTGGTTCTGAAATTGATGAGGTACTCTGAAATTTCATTTATCCTTGGAACCCCAGAATTGGGATATATATAGCAAAATTGTCAAGACAGCAATTTCTTCCTTCAGCTTTTACAAGGGGTTATAACTTTCATGTAAAAGAGCTAGATCTTAAAAAAAAAAAAAAAGAGCTAGATCTTAATCCAATGATATTGGGTTTGTTTCTTTTTCAAAGTTAAATATTATCTCTGACATGGTCCTATTTGTTCAGACATTGACACAAAAAAAGCCAACCATATCACTCATGGTGCTTTTCTTAGTGTCTTAATGTTGCTTCACAGACTCAAATGTTTTGGTCTGTTTTATGATTAAAAGCTAATCGTTTCTCCCCAATGCTAATTGTTTTCACTATACAGAATACATCAAGAAGCTGAATATTAAAAATGTGTCTTTCAGTGAAGTGTCTTAATAACTAAAAATAAGCTATTTGGGGGCACTTGGGTGGCTCAGTCAGTTGAGCATCCATCTCTTAATTTTGGTTCAAGCCATGATCTCAGGGTTGTGGAATCAAGCCCTTGTTGGACTCCATGCTCTGGAGGGAGTCTGCTTGAGATTCTCTCCCTCACCCTCTCTCTCTGTCCCTCCCCCACTAGATTGCTCTCTTTCTCTCTCAAATGAATAAGTGACTCTTAAAAAAATAAAAATAAATAAGAAATAAAAATAAGCTATTTGGTTAGTAGTACTTCTACAATGAAAAGAGACTGAGAAAATTAAAGATTTATGATAGCTGAATATAAGAAAATAATATTACAAATGATCTTTTGGCTTATGGTCTTTAGGACTAAAGGTTATTGACTCAGTGTAAACTTTCAAATACTAGATTCTTAAGTTGCAAAGCAATACAAAGTCTAATATCTTTAAAGATCTCAAAAAGACCTTTTGCTCATGATACATGCAGCACAGTAAAGTAACAAAAATATAGATCTGTCCATCTAAATGAATGAAACATAGACAGTGAAGTTGTAGTATCTGATGCCAGATATTGATTACTAAGAACATAATGAATTGTATGATCTATAAAACCATAATCCTGCTATTAATCTGCCTTTCAGGTCATAATCACATACACTTCAAAACACTAAGCCAAAAAGCATGAGTTTTTCAATTGAATTTAAATTATTGAAATTATATACAAATTAATGCTTGCAATTATCCTATGAAAACTGAATGCTTTTAAATGCCTGGCATCCATTTGACTTTAAGGAGACAGAAACATCATCTTCTCTGTATTGATCAACTTTGTACAAGTAAAAACATTAGCATGTTTGTATTTTAAAAGGTCCATCTCCATTTGTTATCTTCCCCACCAAGACATATGTTAAAAATAAACTTTAATGTATCCATTATGCTGCTCCCAAAAGATAACTTTTATTTACTGCCTTGGAAGATTCCCAATACTAGTAGGTTATTAATTTATGTAAGTATCCATTACTACAAAGGTGAATGTGTATTTTATCATTAATTTATAGCCAGTGAAATGGAAAATTCAATGTTTCTTTTGTGGATTTCACAGGTCTTCTGGTCCAACTCTGTGCCTTTAGCAGAATTTCCTCCAAACTACACCCGTTAGAGGAATATCTTCTGTTTAAAAGGTTTACAAAAGCATGGCTCATTGCAACTTTATTATTTGAAATGTTAATGATACTACAATATCATTTTTCTCTCTTTCCTTTACTCTTGTAGTCTCCTGCTCATCTGTCTCATTTCTAGGTTAGAGAATAAAAAATTTAAATGAACATCAAAATTCTACAAAAAATTGAAAATTTCATTGGGGTCACATTTTCCTCAAAAAGTTCAAATTTTCATTTATTTTATTATTTTTTATGCAAGTTGACTTCTTTATTTTTTTAAAAATATGTTTATTTTATTTTTTCAGTGTTACAGATTAATTGTTCATACACCACACCCAGTGCTCCATGCAATACGTGCCCTCATCAATACCCGCCACCAGGCTCACCCAATGCCCCACCTCTGCCCCTCCAAAACCGTCAGTTTGTTGCTCAGAGTCCATAGTCTCTCATGGTTCATCGCCCCCTCTGATTTCCCCCCATTCCCCCTTCCCTTCCTTCTCACAATGCCCTCCATGTTTTTCTTTATGCTCAGCACGTTTTTTTTTTTTTTTTTTTGGTATTTTGCTCTCAGACTTGCTCTCAGAAGCAAATAATTTGATGGCTGTTTGACTGTTTTACTATTTATGGACCTGTATTGTCTCAATTCTTTTTCCCTTTTTGGAACACAGATTTGCTTAGAGACAATTTACTAAGATTCCACCTTTTTGTTACAAAACTGGGATTCCCTGTCTCCTAGGAAAACCAACTATTGGGACCAATAATATCTGGCGTGAACCCCCCCAGATCTGTTTCTGCAGGGTAGGACATTTTCCCCCCTATTCTGTGCAGATAAACAATTGGCTGTGATAAGAAACCTCCATACTTTTAAAGGAGAACAGAATTTGAATCAGCCAGTTTTTAACTTCACTCCATTTTTAGTCACTTTACACAGCTCCTAGGCTATTACCCTGCACATTATGGAACTTAACATTAATTTTTTTTACAATGTGTTTAAGACATACTGACTACAATGAGAGTATTGCTTCCAGATTTCTGATAATGAATTCACCATGAATCTCACATTCTCTAGTATGGATTAATATGAAAATAATCAATGTTTTTATTTGTATTTTCTGCAAAATAATTTATTATAAAATCAATTATGGTATAAAATTTTATTTGGTAGCATATGAACTTATGCTTAGAATATTATCAGTGGCTATAGTTTTCTCTTGGAAAATTAGAAATAGGAAATACAAGTCAAGTCAATAAGATATAGGAGAAAATATATTAATGCCTATTAAATTAGAAAAATAAAATGGTATCATGGATTTTTCGTGATAAAAACAAGCAAAAGTAAATATTATCTAAAATAATCAACAGTCTTGAATGCCTGGGTGCTCAGTCAGTTAAGCATCTGACTCTTGATTTCAGCTCAAGTCCTGACCTCTTGGTTGTGAGATCAAGCCTCATGTTGGGCATGGTGCTGAGTGTGGAGCCTGCTTAGGATTCTCTTTCTCCCTGTCCCACTCTCCCTCACTGCACTCAAGTGCACACTCTTTCTAAAAAAAAAAAAGAAAAGAAAAGAAAAGAAAAGAAAAATAATCATGAGTCTTTTAAACTGAAACATCTAAAAGATGTTAGAAGGTAAGAAGAAAACAGGTCATACTTCATTTATTGACAGATCAAAGGACATAACTTTGACATGTCATTTATTGATGGAGAAAGGAATATAAGCTTCACAAGAGCAAGAATTTTGCCTAATTTGTTTACTGATCTATTCTAGAACACTGTTTCATTCTTGGTACTCACCAAACAAATATATGTTGACTGAAATGGAAGTAGATTTTTCTTTTTTTTTTTTTTTAAAGATTTTATTCATTTGACAGAGAGAAGCACAGTGAGAAAGGGAACACAAGCAGAGGGAATGGAAGCGGGAGAAGCAGGCTTCCCGCCGAGCAGGGAGCCCGATGCGGGGCTCGATCCCAGGACTCTGGGATCATGACCTGGGCCGAAGGCAGACGCTTAACGACTGAGCCACCCAGGTGCCCCAGAAGTAGATTTTTCTAATGAAAAAATTTCTGCCTATTCCAGTTTCTTCCTTTGCTCTCTCAGCTCCTGTATATTGGATCTATTTTATTCTCACTTCTCTTTTTTTATACTCATTACCTTAGGAGAACCTTCTCTGACACAACATGCCAGAATAGTTTCCTTCTGGGTTTTGCTCTCCTATCTTCCTGATTTCCCTTTCAGTGAAATTCCTCAGGTGAGTGATTATTGCTTCAAAGCTTGTGCTTCTGAACTAATTCCATGGAAGAATGTATTATGCCTTGCCTAGTCTCTGATCTAATTCCAGAGCCAAATGCCTGGGACATAGTAGGTGTTCAACAATACGTGGTGCCTAAATAGGTGAAGGATGGAAGCAAAAAGGTAGGAAGGAGGAAAAAATCTCACACTTCTCTTTTTAGGCTCCTGTGAATATGCATTCTGTTGATGCTATTTGGGAAGATAGTTGCTTTAATTCAGGAAGTCAAATAACTAGCCTTGTTTAAAAATCAGTAGGGTGCCGAACAAGTCAAATAGGACCAAATTAGAATAAAAGCAAAATTTAAAAAATTTAACTTCTTGGAATTTCATCGGTGGAAATAAACTATGGCCCATTAAAATTAGTATATAATAGAGCCCTGAAATACTGAAGAAAATAGCTAATGCAACAACAACAACAACACACACACAGAATTTATATAGACTACTCCTTATCTGTTACCACACACCCAATTTAAGCTCTAATAGCTCTTAGTACCTTCTCATTTCATCATTCTACACAAATATCTAGAGAGGTTCTGACCCTTTGGAACTCACAAAACACTTGTGATTTTATAAAACTATCAATAGTGTATTATCTATGATGATACAGATGCCTACCCCCCATGCTACTGATGCATTTATTAATTCTTTTGATCTCTTTTTTGTCAGGTGATGATCTCAAAAATTATTTTGACTTTTATTGCAAGTTGGCTCAGAATTAATGGTAAAATCCAAGTTTATTCCACTATAAAAATATACAAAATGTAAGAAAGGTGATTAAAATGTATGCGATTCTTCAGAGTATGGCATAATTTGGCGCTATTCAGAAAAACATTCACCTCTCCTCTATAGTGTGCCAAAAATGAACCAAATGTGATTGCTGTCTACTATGTGCAAAACAACTTGTTTTGTGCTATCAATCTGAAATATTTTAACCTGTATACAACTTTTCATTCCATCCATTATAAACACAAAATAATAATGTAAATATAATTATGGGAAAATAGCATTTGGTCAGCATATGTACCTGTGATAAGTTTATATGTAGCCATTTATGAGTTTTACAAGTTTATATATAGTTATTTATGGCTTTTAACCTAACTACTATAAAAAGTAAATAAGTCTATATATCTTTCTGTTCCATATGTGTTTTTTATTATTTAAATTAAAATATTTTTGAAAAATAAATAATAAAACCCCAGAGTGGCTATAATCTAAATATGTAATAGATATGTTGCTTTATTATATAGAGATAATTAGGGGTTTTGGTTAAATTTTTAAAAATGTATGTATTCTTATATTTCATATCTTTTTGAAACAGTTTAAACTAAGATATTTATGAAAAACAATGGCATTAAAAAACAGTATGTCCCTAGCATGGCCAGAATCCAAATGAACTCTAGATATGTTGCTCTAAACTATCAAGGAAGGAAAGTAACATCATTGATGTATAAGCGCCTTTTATGTCAAGAAGTAGAGTCACTAGGCACCTGGGTGGCTCAGAGGTTAAGTGTCTGCCTTTGGTTCAGGTCACGATCCCAGAGTCCTGGGACTCAGCCTGTATCAAGCTCCCTGCTGAGGCCCCTGCTTCTCTCTCTCCTTCTCTCCCCACCCCACCCCACTGGTGTGCTCTCTCTCTCTCTGCTCTTTCTCTCAAATAAATAAAATCTTAAAAAAAAAAAAAAAGTAGAGTCATGATTAATAAAATGAACCTTATCATAAAAATATTAGTTCATTACAGAAATGTATTTGCTAAACTCATCAATGTCATTAATC
>CM053608.1:53873176-53878570 GCA_028646535.1 Procyon lotor
CACAAATAAATTGACAGACAAAAATTTCTGAAACTTAATTAAGAAAAAGTCTATTGTATGATTTCTTTAATAATAGTGGCTGAAATTTTCAAGCCATGTTTTGTAAAGACACAGACTATATTTCAAATAGGGGATTCTTATATTGATCTTTCATAAATCCTGATAGCATAACATAACAGTAAATCATAAATCAGTGAAGGGATTTCTGAAGTGAATTGGGATAATAGGTCCTGGGCACTTTGCTTTAAGATGATTTAGCTTCTATATGGTACAAACTAAAAAGTTTAGATAAACAGAGAGTGAGCATATCTATTAGACTCTTTGAAATATGAGTTATCTGTCATACAGCCTTGTCAAAAAGTGCTGGATCATAGTTGATTTCTCATTGAGTTTTCTAACAATGAAGATGTTGGTTGAAATGTGAGTAATCAAGGGTTCAAAAATACCACTTGGTTTAGCAAATTTAAGAACCAAAGTCTTTTTTTCATAGAGAAAAATGGTCAATGCATTTCATATTTGTGAGTATTATGGATCATTTAATATACAAGTTAGATAAATAGAAAGAAATGAAGAGAACATGACAGACATGAACAAGAGAGGGAGGGAAGGGAGTGAGAGAGAGGGAAAGAGAGAAATATGAATTTTCCCTACAGAAAAGTATTATGAAACTTTTCAATGAGAGGAAAGCCCAGACATAATGATGAAGAGTATCGGTAAAAGACAGTACAAATTAGTTTAGATTAATAGATCCATAGATAAATGTAGAATGTTTTCCATTGCCAATATTACAGCACAAAAAAAACCCTTTTTTTTAAAGTAGTCTGTAATGATGAAGGTAGGTTTTTCTTACTAAAAATGAATATTATTTTTACTTTGGTAAAAATTCAGAAGGACTTCCCCATCCTTCTAATCTAATTCTCATAGTTCAACCATCTACAAGAGCAAACCTACTTTCACTACATTTTTGAAAGGTTCTAATCTTTAAGGAACACCCTCCCAATATCATTTTTATTGTAATACAGAATCTTAATGCATTTTATAATTCAAAAGAAATTAAAATTAGTATTAATCTAACAAATATTTCAAAACTTATAACACAACTTCAAATTTCACAGATATGTGCAAATTCATGAAACTCAATGTAACTTCTATTTTTATAGCATATAAAGTCCAGAAACATTGTTCTGTCTTTAGCTGAGACCACCAGTAACCCATTTTCAGGAAGGGAGTGAATTATAATTTACTTTTTTGGTCCTATGAGAAAAACTTGGGTTACTTTACATTATAATACTTTAATGTTTGTGATGTCTTTTATAGACATCATATTCACCAGTATTTACAGTATCTGAAACACTGAAATGTCCCAAGAGTAGGAATGGAAGTTCTGAGGGCTTTTATATGCTTCCTGTTGCTAAGGTAACCACATCCTTGATATCCATGTGTTTGACATGTCACTCTCATTTTGTGTCTGGCTCTCAGAGAGCCAGCACTGGTGCATGACAAAAGGAAAAAGAAAGAAAGAAGAAAGAAAGAAAGAAAGAAAGAAAGAAAGAAAGAAAGAGAGAGAGAGAGAGAGAGAGAGAGAGAGAGAGAGAGGGAGGGAGGGAGGGAGGAATAAAAACAAGACAAAAGACATTGGAAGCTGTCCCTTTTTAAAGATTTCTTTCTTTTTTTGAATAATAAATTTTCTCAAGTTAATGCTGAAATCTTTAAATTCCTAAATTGAATTCATGTAGAGATTTAATGAGAAATTAAGAATTAATAGGAGTCTTCTATAGATAAGATTATTAAACATTATCAGAAAATACAAAAAACCCCACAAGTTTATGCATGATCAACTGCAGAATAACATTCATGCATGTACCAAAAGAAAAGGGATACTGAGAGTATGTGAACTGTTCAATAAACTCAATGAACTATTATAAAAGGTTCTTTTAACTTTAAATATGCCCACCATAAATGCTTAAATATCAAAGTCAGTTCAACCATAAAAACTCTGATCAACATAAAACATGTTTAAGAGAAAGGCAATTTATTTTTATGCATCACATATGAACTGATCTATTATTACTTGATCACTATTTAAAGCAAAAATTTTCCATATTCTGGTTACTTTAGAAATAAAATATATTTAGGATTAAATCAATACATAAAGCATATTTCAGTAATTTTAAAATTATTATTTATAAATACTATGAAAAATTTAGAGATATTTTCAAGCCTCCAAGTAAAATCAAACAAATGAACACTGTGTCCTCTTTTTATATAAACCTGATGGTATAATGTACAATGCAAGAGATAATTAAGAAAATTGATTAGGTAACACCATTGGTTTTTTTTTAATGTTAGTCTAAGTCTGCCTATTATCATTCCTAATTTTAGTTTTCATGTTTCAGTAATAATATGAAATTCAAAAATTTTTATCTGTCCCTCTGTAGAGGTCAGAAATACAGCAACTTCTTTTAATTTAGCATAATCTTCAGTACCCAGCATAAATAGTGGCCTAGTTTTCACCCTTCTTTTTTAAGTCCCTGTCTCCCCAACAACCCATCAACACCTGATAATTCCCCCTAGTCACTGCCTACACAGATTGAGCCAAAGCTTAAATTGCTAAATATGAAGTACAGAAAGGGCTTCAGTGTCACCCAGCAATGTTAATATATGGACAATTGGTCAAAAAGTGAATTGCATTACGGAGGACACTTTCAATACAATATAAATACTGTATCATCATTTTAGTATCTTGGACGGCTATTGCCAAGATTTAACACTATATTTTTTTCTTAAAAAAAAGAAAAAAAAGGTTATTGAAAAACTCATGATAGTAAAGTTCGAATAACAGGTTTAACATTAGAACAAAGTTATTAAAAAGAAAAAAAAGGCCTAATTCCAATCAATAGGTTCTGGGCATAATAAAGAATACAGACAAGAGTGTCAAACTGAGTAGAAACTATTGATATAATTTGGTTTTCATTATGCATAGACATCATCTGTTTTTGTAGTCGGAGCACTAACAGCTACTATTCAGGAACATGGAAAATGAAGTTGGTGAGTTGATAAGTTTTGATGAAAATTAAATAAATATGAGACTGGTGGTATTAATCACAGTTCAGACTGTTATTAACTGGGTGAGTCAGTATAAAATTTCTTGAAACAAAAATAATATATTTTCTTTACAAACTTGAAAAATTATATACTGGTATAGAAAAGTGGTAGAGAAAAAAAACAAGAAATGAGAGGTCCATTAATTGCTTTTGTGAGTTTATGCTTCTTACCAGGTGGTCCAATTTCATATTAGGTACATAAAGTTTCAGTAAAAATCAATAAGGGGGGGCACTTCTGTCCTTGGCTGAAATTGAAAGAAAGGGACTGGATTTACCCTCCTGATTGAAACAACCAAAACAATGAACAAAACATAAAGGTTTTGAAGATACTGGCCATCAGGCAATGAAGGACAGCGATTCCTGATGGACAGAAAACAAGTAAGATTGGTGCTATAATTTCCTCAGTTTAAAGCCTTGAGAGGGTTTGTAAGCATCCAGACAGTAAGGAAGATCCCAGATGGAACTTGGCACAATCCCTGATGTGAATCTCAGAGTAACTCAAAGATCTAGTAACTCAAAATCTAGTAACTCAAATTACTAGAATCAATGTTGAGATTCTGGAGAGAGTAAGAGTGAATTTTCAGAAAATGGCAGCAAAGATGGGAGTTACATGCACATAGAAAATATCAGATCTGCAGAGGGTCCTTCTGGAGGATATAACTGAATATTGATGACAACATGAGTGTGAGAAAATACTCAATGGTGGGAAAAGAATCATCCTAAATGATTAGAAGAAACAGTACTTGTGCCCATTTAGGATTAAAAATGTCCTTGTTCCCACTAGTCAGATTGAAAAAACTTCATAATATATGGGCCATTTGGATAGAGTACATATGAGGGTTTTTTCTAAGCTAATCTAGATGTAGATTAATAGCTACTCTGTTCCCACTGAATGAACTAACTTAAAACAAGGGCCCCAAGGGATCAAATTGTTTTTGTTTATTCCATAACAAAGCACAGAAATATTTATAGAAATGCAAAAATACTCAGCATCCAGCAAGGTTAATTTCATGATTTGTAATCAGGAAAATATGACACATAATGATGAAAATAATCAATCAGTTGAAATTGATGCAAAATTATTGTTAAAAATAGCAGATAAAGTAATTAAAATATTCCTTATAATTTTCTTCCATCTATTTAAAAAGTTAAGTAGGGAATTAGAGGATATATAAAAGACCCAAATCAAACTTCTAGATATGAAACTACAATGTCTGAAATGAAAAATGCACTGGATGAGAGTACTTACAGACTATTTATTGCAAAAGGAAAGAGAAGAAAATATTATTGACCTTGAAGATATGGCAAGAGAAACTATTCGAAATGAAACACATAGAAAAATAATTTAAAAATAAACACAGCTAATTTTTTTGAGTATCAAAGCTTAATGATTGTTAGTATATTTATAGAGATGCATACTAAAAAAAAATGAATGGTATACTTACTGAATTCTCTGGAGTATGAATCATATTTCTTTTTTTTTTTTTTTTAAGATTTTATTTATTTATTTGACAGCAAGGAGAGGATCTCAAGTAGGTAGAGAGGCAGGCAGAGAGAAAGGGGGAAGCAGGCTCCCTGCTGAGTGTACAGCCTGATGCGGGGCACAATCCCAGGACCCTGGGATCATGATCTGAGCCAAAGGCAGAGGCTTTAACCCACTGAGCCACCCAGGTGCCCCATGAATCATATTTCAATAGAACAATTTAAAAAATATATGAGCTGTGGAGAACTTCAAGGGACCTAATATATATATTAGGTATAGCAATATTATTGCAAGATAGCAATATATATATATATATATATATATATATATATATATATAGAGAGAGAGAGAGAGAGAGAGAGAGAGAGAGGGAGAGAGAGAGCCTCTAAAGGAGAGAAAGGAGAAAAAACAGAAAAGAAAAACTTGTAGAAATTAATAATTCCTAAAAATCTTACAAATTTTATGAAAAGTATAAACCCAGAGATCCAATAAGCTCCACAAATTGCAAGTACAATAAAAAAATGAAATTAAGACATACTAAAATCAAATTGTTCAAAATGAGAGATAAGAGAAAATCTCAGAAGCAGCCAAATTTAAAGACATGTTAAATAGAAATGCAGGGGGAAGAATGACAGCAGATTTCTCATGAAAAACAATGTAACCAAGAAGGCAGTGGAGCAACATTTCTAAAGTATTGAAGAAAATATTTGTCTTAGAATCAAGTAGAATTAGTTCTTTAATTTTATTTTTCTCTTTCAGGTTGTGGTTACATATGAATTTTAGAATTAACTTATTAATTTCCAAAAC
>CM053608.1:53878670-53903643 GCA_028646535.1 Procyon lotor
GAAAGGAAAGGAAAGGAAAGGAAAGGAAAGGAAAGGAAAGGAAAGGAAAGGAAAGGAAAGGAAAGGAAAGGAAAGGAAAGGAAAGGAAAGGAAAGGAAGAAACCAAGAAAGAGAAATTGAAGAGAACATCACTACCAAACTTATGGAGTGCAAAAGTTTGTAAGAGAATACTATGAACAACTATATGCCACAAATTAATATGACTTATGAAAGCATAGGAAAAGAATCACTCCCCATATACTGAAAGACAGAAATTACTGAAACTCACTCAAGGAAAATAGAAACTTTGAATAGGTCTATACCAAGCAAAGATTGAATTAGTTATTTAAAAACTCACAGGTTCTGGTTCAAGATAGCAATATAAGAAAGTCCTGTACTCCACTCTTCCCACTGACACACCAAATCTACACCAAATATGAATCAATTTCCTCTGAAACAAACCTAAAAACTGGCAGAGTGATCAATTGACATTAGGCAAATATAAGGGAAACCACTTTGAAACTGGCAGGAAAGACTGAGACAAAAAATGCCATTTGGGGCATGGCAACTCACATTTAGGAGGAAATCCAAACCTGGAGCTTCTCTCTGGGGATTGAAAGGTTCATACCCCAAACTTTAAGACCAGCACCTGAGAGGAGTGCCTAGAACATCTGGCTTTAAAACCAATGTGGCTTGCAGCCACATGTGGCTGTGGTCAAGTAAGGGACATCTTAAAGGGCCCATATGTAGACTCACCCATGGGACACATGTCACATGCTCTCTCTGTCATACTCCAGAGAAACTGTATCTCCCAAAGGGAGATTTTACACATACCTAGGGGCCCAATTTTTGTGGCTACATTCCTTAGTCACCTGTCTCAGGTGGCCAAAGGAGTTGCATTCTTGGGTCCCATTGGACTATCACAATCAGAGAGATATTTCTTAGCAGACTACTACTCCCAAGCCACTGCACAGTTAGGAGACTGAAATATACTCCAGTGTTTCTGAGAAAGAAGTCTATTTGCTTGTCCAGGAACTTTGGCCTGGGGAAGGCTTCTGATCTGGTACACTTATAAGGACCAAGGAGGGGCTCTCAGGGAACAAAGGCTGATATAGGCAATATTTGCACTCTCCCTCTGACTCATTCCAGATACCTGCTATCTTATAGGAATAAGAGCTTATACCCTTGTCTGGTGCCCTAATTTTTGCCATTGCTGCCACGTTAACTTCAAATCACTCCACTCTGGTAGCAATAGAGCGTCTGATCATAAGTTCTACAGGACTATAATCAAGGGAGAAAGAGTTCTGAAACAGTTACCACCCTCAGGGTACAGCAAGAGGCAACATTCCCAGGAGCTCAATCTTTATGTAAAGAGGCCTATTAGCTTATCATCATCACTGCAGCCTGAGGGGCAGGCCTCTAATTAAACACAGATCTAAGGGTTAGCAGTAAACCTTTCCTGACACCTCAAAGAATGGACACTATATTGGGGCTCTCCTTATGCTGTGTTCCAGAGTGCCAGGATTCTTTTGGAGGGGAGCTCTTATACATGTCTGATATCCCAGTTTTTATATAGTATCCTTATTTTTTGTGGCTGCTGCCAAGGGGATACTCGTTGATTATCAGAGTCTAGTTGCAATAGCGCTTATGTTCTTGAGTCCTAGAGAATTAAAACAATTAGAGAGATAATTCTTGGCAGGCTACCATCCCCAAGGCACAGCACAGACAGCAGCCTGAAACACACCCCTAGCCTCTCCATCAGAGATGTTTACTGAGCTTCAGCTTTAGGGGAAGTCTCCAGGCTTGGCACACATCTAGAGGCTATGGAAGTGCTCTCAGGAAATGTAGGCTGGGAAATAGCATCTTTGCCCTGTCTCTCTGTCTGCCTACAGCTTACTGGTTATCTCTCAGAAAGCAACCTGTGTGCTTACCTAGAGCTGCAATTTATGTGACTGCATCCCAGTGGACAACTCCAGATTACCTGGTTCTGGTCCTACAGAAATGTATATTAGCAAACTTTAAAAGCTATTGTTTGAGGGTGTAAACTCTAATCAGCTTGAATCTACATGCTGACCAATATCCTCTTCTTGGGACCCTGACTTCTCTCAGCATACCTTCAACTACTGGGAGTTATAAAAATAAAATAGTCACCTTGGACAATCACAAAAGTTAGGGAGACTCACAACAGCTAGAGCAAGCTTGATCAATAAGTTTCATCTTCTTAACAAGGCCAAATCTTTAAGATTAGGAGAAGTGGCTGCTTCTCTATTGCATATAAGTCAACACAAAGAGTCAAGCAAAATGGAGGAACAGAGTATATTCCACACAACAAAGAAAATCTTAATGACAACAACAACAACAAAACACAACACCCTAATGAAATAGAGAGAAGTAATTTACTGAAAAGAGTTCCAAGTATGATCATAAAATTGCTCACTAAAGCTGGGAGAAGAATGTATGAATAAAATGAGCACTCTGGCAAAGAAACAAGAAATATAAGAAAGTTCCAAACAGAAGTCACAGAACTCAAGAATGCAATAACTGAATCTAAAAAAAAAAAAAAAAAAAAAGTGGACTAGAGGTATTCAACAACTGACTAGATAAAGCAGAAGGAAGGATGAGTGAATATGAAGACAGAGCAGAGGAATTCACCCAATCAGAACAGAAAGAAAAAACAAAAAAAGAATTTTAAAAAAGTGAAGATAGTTTGAGTTTATGGGATATCAAATGGATGAATATTCACACTACAGGCCTCTTAGAAGAAAAGAGAGGGGAAAAAAGGCAGAAAATTTATTGGAACGAATAATCACTGAAAACTTTCCTAACGTGGGGAAAGAAACAGACATCCAGATCCAGGGACTCCAGAGAGTTCCAAATGAGATGAAACCAAAGCAATCCACACAAAGACACATTATAATTAAAATATCAAAAGCCAAAGACAGGAAATAATCTTGAAGCCAGCAGGAGAAAAGCAACTGGTTACATATAAGGGAACCTTGTATAATTATAAAAGCAGATTTTTCAGCAGAAACTTTTCAGGCAAGAAGCAAGTTGCATGACAGATTCAAAGTGAAAAGAAAAAAAAAAATTCCAGCAGAGAATACTTTAACTAGTAGTTATTATTCATAATTAAAGGGAAGATAAAGACTTTTAAAAACAAACAAAAGCTAAAGGAATGCATCACTATTAAGCAGGTTTACAAGAAATGTTAAAGAAACTTCTCTAAGCTAAAAACAAAGTGCACTAATTAGTAACATAAAAACATTTAAAAAGTATAAATTTCACTCATAAAGGCAAATATATAATAAGGTAGCATATTAATCACAACATTAGGATGGTGATTAAAAGACAAAAGTAGTAAAAATAACCATAACAATAATATTTAAGGGATACATATGATAAAAAGATTTTTAAATATGATATCAAAAACAAAATGTGGGAAGGGCTAATAAAAAGGTAGAGTTTTAAAATGCACTTAAACTTAAGTTGACATCAATTTAAAATAGATTGTTATAAATATAAGTTGTAACATAAAATTTTCTTGGTAATCACCAATCAAAAACATATAGTAGATGCAGGGAAGATATTAAAAAATGAATCTAAACTTGGCACTAAAGAAAATCAAACCACAAAGGACAAGATCAAGAGAAAGAGACAGAAACAGAAAGGAACTACAAAATAGGCAGAAAACAACAAAATGAGAATAAGTACCTACCTATCAATAATTACTTTAAATGTAAATGTACTAAATTTTCCAATCAAAAGACAGTAGCTAAACTAATTAAAAAAAATTCATCTGTATTCTGCCTATAAGAAATTCACTTTAGAACATCCTTAGACATACACAGACTGAGAATGAATGGGTAGACAAAGCTATTCCATGAAAATGAAAACCAAAAGAAAGCTGGAGTAGCTATACTTATATCCTACAAAATAGACTTTAAAACAAAGACTGTAATAAGAGATAAAAGACATTACATATTGATTAAGATATCAATTCAATTAGAAAATATAACATTTGTAAATATTTATGCTCCCAACATGGTAGCAGCTCAATATATAATGTAAATATTAATAAACCCAAGGGATAAAAATAGATAGCAATATTATAATGGTGGGAACTTTAATAATACCCAACTTATATCAATAAATAGATTACCCATATAGAAAATCAATAAGGAAATACTGGCTTCAAATGAAATATTAGACCTGATGGACTTAATAGATATATACAGAACATTCCATCCAAAAGCAACAGAATACACATTCTTCTCAAGTACTCATGAAATATTCTCCAGGACAGATCATATCTTAGGCCACAAAATAAGTCTTAATATTTTTTTTGTTTCAAGTTTTTATTTAAATTCTAGTTAGTTAACATATAATACAATATTGGTTTTAGGAGTAAAATTTAGTGACTCATCACTTATATATAACACCCAGTGCTCATCACAAAGATCAACTTAAAATTGAATTGATATGAAGAACCTTTTCCAACAACAATGGTCTGAAACTAGAAATCAATTATGACACAAAACTATAAAATTCAGAAATATATGAAGACAAATAAGATTTTACTAAATAACCAGTAGGCCAAAAAAGAAATCAAAGGCAAAAATAAAAAGACCTTGAGACAAACAGAAAGGAAATACAGTATACTAAAATTTCTGAGATGCAGCAAAAGCAATTCTAAGGGGAAAGGTTATAGTAATAAATGCTACCTGAAGGAAAAAAGAAAAATATTCAAATAACCTAACTTTAAGCTTTAAAGGAAGTAGAAAAAGAAGAAAAATAATGTATAAAATTAGTGGAAGGAAGGAAATAACAAACACTGAAGCATAAATAAATAGAGATTGAAAAGATCAATAAAATCAGGAACTGGCTCTTTGAAAAGATAAACAAAATTGATAAATCTTTAGACTTACCAAGAAAAAAAAGGGAGGGATCAAATAAATAAAATCAGAAATGAAAGAGGAACATTACAACTGATACAACAGATATACAAAGAATTATACAAAACTACTATGAGCAAGTTTTTGCCAATATGTTGGACAATCAAGAAGAAATGGTTAAATTCCTAGAAACATCACCCTCAAAGATTACATCATGAAGAAATAGAAAACTTGAACAGACTGATTACTAGTAAGGAAATTGAAATAGTAATTTAAAAACTGCCTACAAACCGAAGTTCAGGATCAGATAGTTTTACTAGTAAGTTCTGTCAAACATTCAAAGAATTAATACCAATCCCTCTCAAAGTCTTCCAAAAATAGAAGAGGAAGGCACACTTTCACTCTCTTTTTCTGAGGCCAACATTACCTTGATACTAAAACCAGAAAAGGAAACCATAAGAAAAGAGAATTACAGGCTAATATCCCTGATGAACACATACACTTAACAAACATCCTCAATAAAATCTTAGCAAGTCAAATTCAACAATTTTTTCAAAGGATCACACTTGATGATTAAGTGAGATTTATTCCAAGTTTTACAGAATGATGGTTCAGCATCTGCAAACCAATTGCTGTGATACAACACATTATCCAAATCAAGGAACAAAATCATATGATCATCTCAATAGGTTCAGAAAAAAATTCACAAAATTCAACATACAAATATGAGAAAAACTCTCAACAAATTGAGTGTAGAGGGAATGTACCTCAACATAATAAAGACTATATATGAACAAGCCCATAGTCAGCATCGTATTCAATGATGGAAAGCTGAAAGCTTTTCCTTTAGGATGTGGAATAAGGATGCTCACTCTCACCACTTTTTTCAACATAGATTTGGAAATCTTAGATACAGCAATTAGGCAAGAAAAAGAAAAGCCATCCAAATTTGAAAAAAAGTAAGTCTCATTATTTACAGACAATATACTGTGTATTGAAACCCCTGAATAGTCCACGAAAAACTGGTAAAACTAATAAGTAAATTCAGTAAAATTGTAGGATATGAAGTCAACATACAAAAATCTGTTGCATTTTATACACTAATAACAAACTTTTAGAAAGAGAAATTAAAAAACCAATCCCATTTACAATTGCATTTAAAGTGAGTAAAATATTTAGGAATGAAGTTAACCAAGGAGGTGAAAGACCAGTACTCTGAGAACTGTAAGATTTTGATAAATTTAAGATGACATAAACAAATGGAAAGATATACTATGTTCATATATAGGAAGAATTAATATTGTTAAAATATCCACACTACTCAAAGGATTATACAGATTCAATGCAATCACTATCAAAATTCTTATCACAGAAATTAAGTGAACAATTCTAAAATTGCATGGAACCACATAAAGACCCTGAATAGCCAAAATAATTTTTTTAAGATTTATTTATTTTGAGAGAGAGAGAGAGAGAGAGAGAGAGAGCACAAGTGGGAGGGACAGAGGGAGAAGGAGAAAGAATATCAAGCAGATCCATGCTCAGTGCTTGACATGGGGCTTGATCTCATGACACTGAGATCATGCATGACCTGAGCTGAAACCAAGAGTGGATGCTTAACTGACTGTGCCACCCAGATGCCCCTAGGCAAAGCAATCTTGAAAAGAACAAAGCTCAAGGCAACAGATTCTCTGACTTTAAATTATATTACTTAACTTATCAATTAAATCAGGGGGTATTGACATAAAAGCAAACACAATAGTCAATGGAATGGAACAGAGAGCCTAGAAATAAATCCATGCATATATGGTCAATTAAATTATAACAAAAAAGCCAAGAACATACAGTGCGGAAAAGTCAGTATCTTTAATAAATTGTACTGGGAAATGTGGACAACTACATGCAAAGGAGTGAAACTGGACCACTCTCTTGTATCATATAAAAGGAAACAAAAGCAAAAATAAACAAATAGGACTACATCACACTACAAAGCTCTGTACAACAAAGGAAACCAACCACAAAATGAAAAGATAACCTAATGAATGGGAAAATAATTTGCAAATCCTACAGCTGATAACCAGGTAATATCTAAAATATATAAAGAACTCACAACTTAATAGCAAAACAAAAACAAAATTAAAAAAAATGAAACATCTGATTAAAAAATGGGCAGAGGGCATTAGAAGAAGTGAAAAATGAAGGGGGAGAAATTGGAACAGAAGACGAACCACAAGAGACTATGGACTCCAGGAAACAAATGAATTTTAGAAGAGAGGGGGTGGGGGATGGGTGAGTCTGGTGATGGGTATTAAGGAGGGCACAGATTGCATGGAGCACTGGGTGTTATATGTAAACAATGATTCATGGAACACTACATCAAAAACTAATGATGTATGATGATTAACATAACACAAAAATAAAATAAAAATAAAGAAAAATAAATAAATAAAAGTTCCACAACTATTACAAAAAATGGGCAGAGGATCTTAATAGACATTTTTTCCAAAGAAGGCATACAGATGCCCAACAGACACATGAAAAGATGTTCAATATTTCTAATATCAGAAAGTACAAATCAAAACCACAATGAAACATCACTTTACACCAGCCATTTGGTTAGTATAAAAGAGACAAGAAATAACAAGAGTCTCAAGAATGTAGAGAAAAGGAAACCCCAGTACACTGCTGGGGAGAATAGAAATTGGTAAAGCCACTATGGAAAACAATATGAAAATTTCTCAAAAACATTAAAATAGAATTACCATGCAATCTGATAATTCACTTTCTGGGCACTTATCCAAAGAAAACAAAAATACTGACTTGAAAAGATATTGCACCTTCATGTTTACTGCAGCAATATTTATAATAGCCATGATATGAAAAAAGCATAACTGTCCATTGACAGATGAATCAATTAGAAAATGCAACACATACAACACACACACACACACACACACACACACACACACACACACACACAGAGGAATATTATTCAGCCATAAAAAAAATGAACTCTTGCAATCTGTAACAACATATATGGACTTTGACAGCCTTATGCTAAATGAAATAACTCAAACAGAAAAAAAGGAGAGAGAGAGAGATCTCACTTACAAGTGGAATCTAAAAAAACAAAACCAAAATCAAAAAGTCAAGCTCATAGATACAGAAAACAGATTAGGGGTTGTCAGAAGCTAGCACTGGGGTGTGGGCAAAATGGGTAAAGGGAATCAAAAGGTACAAATTTCTAGTTATAAGATAAATAAGTCATGAGGATGTAGAACAGCTTGGCAAGTGTAGTTAATAAATTCTATTGCACATTTGAAAGTTGCTAAACCAGTAAATCTTACCAGTTTTCATCACAAGAAAAAACGAATTTTGTAACCATTTATGGTGATGGATGTTAACTTATTGTAGTGATCATTTTGCAATATATACAAATGTCAAAAATTATATGTACACTTGAAGCTAATATAATGTACATCAATCATATATCAGCCATTTTTTTTTAATTAAAACCACATGAAGAGGTTCACTGGGATGGCTCAGTCACATAAGTGATCAACCCTTGATTTTGGCTCTGGTCATGATATCAGGGTTGTGAAATTGAGTCCTGCATCAGGCTCCTCACTCAGCATGGAGCCAGCTTAAGATTTTCTCTCTCCCTCTGCTCCTCCCTGCCACTTGCACACACTCTTTCTCTCTGAAAAAACAAAAACAAACAAAAAACAAAACAAAACAAAACAAAAAAAACAGAAAAACATTAAGAAAATCACAAACCTAAATGACTTTACTGGTGAATTCTACCAAACATTCAAAGAAAAATTAATACCAAATCTTCATAGACTCTTCCAAAAAATTGAAGAGGAAGGCGTACTTTTAACACATTCTCTGAGGCCACTATTACCATGATATCAAACCCAAAGATTCACAAGAAAAAAAAATACAACCAAATATATTAATTTTGGATATAGATGCAAAAAATCCTTAACAAAATACTATCAAACCAAATTCAGCAACATACAAAAGATTTATGAACTACAAACAAGTTGTACTTCAAGAATAAAAGGGTGACTTAACCTTCAAAAAGCAATTAATGTAACACATTATATTATTAGAAAAAAATATGATCACCTTAATAGACACAAAAAGACATTTGACAAAATCCAAACCTTTTCATGACAAAAATAATCCTCAAATTAGAAAGAGAAACTTTTTCAATTTAAGCAGCATCTACTAAAACCGCACAGCTAGTCATCATACTTAACAGTGAAAAATTGAAAGTTTTCCCCTAAGATTAGGAACGAGTCAAGGATATTTTATGCATAATTGTAGATTTCTACAAGTTTGGAATATTTTATATAACTCTTTTGATGCAGTTATACTTAAAATATATTATAATATTAAATATTTGTCAAATGTATAATTTTACTGGCTGCATAATAATCTATTAATTGATTACTATAATTTATTTAAATAATCCCCATATTGGAAAATATGGTTACTTTAAAATTTTCTTAAAGATTGATTGATTGATTGATTGATTGATTGATTGATTTGAGAGAGAGGGAGAGGGAGAGAATATGAGTGGTGGGAGGAGCAGAGGAACAAGCAGACTCCTCACTAAGCATGGAGTCGAGTACAGGGCTCAATCCCAGCACCCTGAGATCATGACTTCAGCTGAAGTCTGACACTTAACTAACTAAGATTTTCTTTAATAAATAATATTAGGCAGGTAGGCATACTGGGTCCAGTACTAGGAGAGCTTTCAAAGACTTGATTTATTTGCTAAAATTCTTCCCAGTAAATTTGCACTAATTTGTAATTCCGCAAGAACTTTGAGAAATATTTAAAACTTTAACACTTATACAGAACAAATATAGAAGCTAGAAGTTCATTACTTTCTTAATTTGCACTTTAATTAATTAATATTGAATATATTTTCATGTTTATCGACTGTACTTTGTGTTTTAGATTTTTCATAATTTTATATTTTTGTAATATAAAATAATGTTTATCATACTTTATGAAAAAGTATCAACACAATAACACATTTATTAATAGTATTCTCTCATTCTTTAAATATACTATAACATATTTCATGAAGTAAATTAAAATTTTCAGGTAACCAAAATCAGTATTTCCTTTATGAGTTCTTCTCAATATTTGTTAAATATTCATCAATACTTTTAAAATTTTGTTTCTTTTGTAACTCTTTAATCCATGGATTTTATTTTGATAAATGATATAAATTTAAGGTTATTATTTGAGTTTTTAAAACAGATGGCCTGTTTTCTCACACAATTTTGTAAAATAAACCCTTCTTTGTGATAAAGACACACACACACACACATAAGCATTCAATAAATGGTAGTTTGCAGAATAATAGTAGTATCTGCTGTTAAGAAACATTATCCAAATCAGGAAAAAGCAAAACAAGTAATGTGTGTTCTTTCAATGTCATACTGATGCACTGAATAACAGGTTCACCCACAGAGTATTTTTCATAAGGGAAATGCAACTTCCTTTGATATATTATTTACTAATGAGGGTTTAGGTGATGAAATTATATGTTAATTTCTAATTTGGGTAGATAGAAATGTTACTGATTTTTATCCTAGAAGATGCACATTTTTTATCATAAACGTTATGATTTTATTGCCATGTAGGACTTTAATGAGTTTTATATATTAAATTAGTAATTTTATTCTAACATTTTCCTTCAAACTATAGTAAACAGTTCCTTAAATGATTTTTGACCAGCTTTATATCTCACTGGTTCTGTCATTACTGATGTAAATAGACAAGTACATCTTTGACATATATTCTTCGAGATTTGTATGACAGCCATGTTTATATAATAGTTATAACTTTTAAAAAATTAATTTCCACTTCTGTATCTATGTAAAAAATTTAAAAATCAAATTTTTATTTATTATATATAAATTGAAAATATAAATAAAATTTATATTTATATTATATTAAATATTAATAAATATTTATATTTAAACAAATATAAATTTATTTTATTTAAAACTCAAATATTTTATTATTAATTTTTATTCTTTCTGTGCCATTTAGTTTATCATTCTTGTTGTTTGTGTTCCTCTTATTAGGTATTCAAAATTCTCCTCTGCTATTTGTATTGTTCTATTTCTGTCCTCATATGTGATTTGAAGTTTCATATTTTATTTTTACTTGAATTTAGGTTATTTTATTTTTCAACATATTTCATACTTATATCTAATTTTAAACATCAAAGAATAAATATAAGCAAAGTACTTTATCAGAAGTTTAAAACCTTCTTTCCTGACAATCACTCCACCTCCAACTCATCCTTACTTGATCTATTATAAAAGAGCCTGGAATTTTAGACCCTGACTATTGATGTTGCTTCATTATTTTCATATTATATATGGTTTCATTCAAAAATAAAATCTCCATTATACTTGATCATCATAATTAAAACAATGTTAATTAGTAATAATATGCTAAGAACTATGCAGAGTATTTAAAACATATTTGATTACTAAATTACTTTCTGAGATTGGTTCCATACTTTCTCCAATTAAGACAAAACATTCTGAGGGTTAAAGAAAGTCAGTGCACAAGGCCACAAATTTTTAAGTGTTCAACCTAGAAATTGAATATAATTTTGTCTTTCCAGAACATATGCTTCAAACTACCAAGTGATATTGCTTCTTAGTTTAGATTCAACTACATGTTTATTTGATCTCAGTGCTTATCATCAGACATAGTCTGCATGTTCCCCATATTTTAATATTTAATTTTGTTCCATTATTTAGTTAGGTATAATATATTTTTAAGATTTTTATTTCTAAAGAAGAAACATCAGAAAATATTTTCTAAGATGTTATATTTAGAAGTCTATGTTTCTACTGATTTTTATTATTTAATGACAGCTCACTGATGAATAAAAATCGCACATCACAATCTTTTGCCCTTTCAATTCAGTAGATTTTGCTCCAATGTCACCTATAATGTCATGTTGTAGACAGAAAATATGATACTGGCCTATTTTTTTTTTATCACTGTCTGTTTTGTTTTTGTACCCAAATGCTAATTACTCAGTTAAAAAAATAGTATGAGGTAATTATAACATTTTAAAATGCATCTAGAATGTGTCTCTTTTCATTGTTTTCTTCTTTATCATTTAATTACTATTCCTGTTCCATTTGTTTTGTGTTTTCTAAACTCTTCCTTTTTCTTCCCACTCACTGAAATATATATTTCAACTTTAATACTTTTGTCATTTTTCAAATACCAGAGAATTTCTCAAGTGCGTCTTACATTTTGTGGATAAATTTATTCCATCAGATCAGTGTTGTTTGATTGCTTTTTTGCTTATATTCTTATAATTTATCTTCATTATCTACAAACTTTCCCATACAACCACAATGATATGATAGTAGAAATCGATCACAAGGAAAAAACTAGAAAAAAACACAAACACATGGAGGATCAACAATATGCTACTAAACAGCCCATGGGTTGACAAAGAAATCAATGAGGAAATTTTAAAAATACATGGAGACAAATGATATTTAAAAGACAGCATATCAAAATCTTTGGGATAGAATGAATACAGTTGTTACAGGGAAATCTAAAGCAATATAGACTTACGACAAGAAATAAGAAAAATTTCAAATAAACAATATAACCTTACATCTAAAGGAACTAGAAAAAGAAAAATAAACAAAGCCCAAGGTTAGTCTAAGGAATGGAATAAAAAAGATCAGAGCAGAAATAAATGAAATAGAGACTAAAAAAAGCAGTAAAAGCCATGAAACCAAGAGCTGATTCTTTGAAAAGATAAACAAAATTGCTAAAATTTTAACTGGACTCATCAAGGGGGAAAAAAACAGAGAGAAAAATACAAATAAATAAAATCAGAAAGCGAATGCCACAGAAAAACAAGCAATTATAAGAGAATGCTACAAAAAGTATATGTCAACAAATTAAAAAACCTAGAAGAAAAAGATAAATTTTTAGAAACATACAACTTCCAAAACTGAATCAGGAAGAAATAGAAAATATGAACAGACCAGTTATTAGTGACAAAATTGAATCAGTAATCAAAAGACTCCCAACAAAGAAAATTCCAGGACCAAATGGATTCACAGGTGAATTCTACCTAACATTTCAAGAATTCTATCTAAATATTTAAATCTCAAAGTATTCTAAAGCAAAAGGTGAGGGAGGAAGGCCTCCAAATACAACACCAGCATTACCTTGATATCAAAGCTAGACAAAGACAGTATGAACAAAAAAGAGGGAAGGGAAGGGAAGGGAGGGAGGGAGGGAGGGAGGGAGGGAGAGAGAGAGAGAGAGAGAGAGAGAAGGAAAGAAAGAAAGAAAGAAAGAAAGAAAGAAAGAAAGAAAGAAAGAAAGAAAGAAAGAAAGAAAAGAAAAAAGAAACAAAAACTATAGGCCAATAATAGGCCAATATCCCTAATGAACATTGAGGCAAAACCCTTTGAAATATTAGCAAATCACATTCAACAATATGTTAAAAGGATCATTCACCATGATCAAGTGAGATTCATTCCAGGGATGCAAGGATGGTTCAATATTTGTAAATCAATAAACATGATACACCACATCAACAAAATGAAGGATACAAATCATATGATCATCTCATTAGATGCATTAAAAAGCATTTCACAAAATTCAACATCTGTACATGATAAAAGCTCCCAACAAAGTGGATATAGAGGGAACATACCTCAACATTATAAAGACATATATGACATATGCATAGATAACATCACACTTAATGATGAAAAACTGAGAACTTACCTCTAAGATCAAGAACAAGATAAGGATGTCCACCCACCTTTTATTCAACATAGTACTGGAAGTCCTAGTCACAGCAATTGGATGAGAAGAAACAAAAGGCATCCAAAGTGGTATGGAAGAAATTAAACTATTAGTTTAAATGAATTCAGTAAATTTGTTGGACACAAGAATAATACACAGAAATTGGGTTATATTTCTACTCACTAATAACAAAGTCAGATAAATTAAGAAAACAATTTCATTTATAATTGTGCCAAAAAGAATAAAATACCTAGGAATAAACTTAACCAAGGAGGTGAAAGACTTGTGTTCTGAGAACTATAAAACACTGAAGAAAGAAATTGAAGATGACACAAACCAATGGAAAGATATTCCATACTCATGGACCAATAGATTAATATTGTGAAAATTTCCATATTTCCCTTGATCCCAAAGCAATCTATACATTCAATGCAACCCCTATCAAAATACCAACACTATTTTTCACAGAAGTAAAACATATCTATCTAAATCATAGTGAAAAATAAAGGCGTTCTAGCACTTTGCTGCCATAAATGGGAGCTTTGCAAAAGAACAGAAGAGCTTCTCAGTAGATGTAACTTTCAGAAACAAAGACTTCAAGTTTATCATTTAATTTGAATTTTCAGCCCAACATTAAAGGATAGTTTTCTTCACTCACCACCCACATTGGTGGTGACATCCTTTATTGTAGTACCCTAAATGATTTAAAGTGTTACTTTCACAGCTAAACATGCTCTAATCAGCTCAAGGTACATTTTATTACCAACTTCCAAAGAAAGTGTTTTTAATATAAATGACACAAAATTTAATAAAACAATACTAATTAGATATTGTACTTGAGGAAAGTGCCTTTGAAGGATACATTTTTAAGAAAGCCTGGGAACTATGGTGATATACCTCACCATAGGTGTGAGTTAATACAATGAAATGAGTTAATACAATGTTTTGTAAACTTGCAACACTTTATACATTTTGGAGCAAAATCTTTAGTATCTAATTTACTTTTCTTTATGTGTATGTCAGGAAACAAAAATCATGTTTTCTCTGAGATCTTTTAAGTCTCCTATATATTCCATTTTCTTGGTAGTTTTTTCCCCCTAATATGTATCATTCACTAGAAGCCTGAAGTACTCATATAAAAAAAATAAATATTGCTTGTAGACATGGAGATGATTTCAAACATTTCTGCACTTCACAGTGAATTGCTCATTCACCTGAGTGTTTAACAGTGTCAATGTGCTCAACATTATCATATTTAATTGAATAGTTCAACAAGATAATATGCCAGGGCACACACCATCCTGTGAAATCATTCAATGCATTATGCTCACTATAAATAAAGCAACACTTAAATGTAATACAGGGGACTTAGAGGAAATGATACAAAAAAAAAGAGTGGAAGATAACAGAATATTGAGAGAAAAAAAGGAAGGTGGATGGATGTCTCAGAAGAGATTTCTGAAGGCTGATAATACCAATTCTAAAACCTCATTTTACTGAATGACACTAAGAGTAAATATAAAAAAGAGAGAGAGAGAATATGTTTGAATACTATGAACATGGCAAATGAGCACTATTTCTTGTGCTTTAACCTAGACAAGGATTGGTAGATAAACTTTCTGCAAAAGACCAGATAGCAACGATCACATTGCTTTGGGAGCCATATAAGCATCCATAGATAATACTTAAACAAATGAGTGTCTCTGTTCCACCAAAACCTGATATACAAAACAGATGTTTGGCCATAGTCAGTTCACAGCCTTTTATCACTGATTCCTGAGAGATGGTACAGTCACCTCACCCTTGATCTTCATGGTCTAAAATATCATGGAAAATAGTCAGGTCTTTCATTTTATAAGGGATTCAGTGACATCCATTAGAGATCATTCTTTTCCTTTCATGGAGTGACCTGAAGCACATAGGACATCAGCTCTATGCCACTTTGTGTTTTACTATCATTTCTGAATGATTTCAAGACCGCCATTCTTTAGGAATTTTGCATATTCTAATTCTATGGTCATTTCTAGATATTTCTTGACACTCATTGTAGGAAAGAAGCTTAAAGGTTCACCAATACAAATTTTATTTATTCCTAGTACACTGAATACCTCTTCATTAAGTAAAGTTTGTAAAAGTTTTGAAGAAAATGCTGAAAAAGAAAAACAAAGCTGGGGGCATCATGTTGCCTGATTTCAAGCTTTACTACAAAGCTGTGATCACCCAGACAGCAGGGTACTGGCACAAAACAGACACATAGACCAATGGAGCAGAGTAGAGAGCCAGATATGGACCCTCAACTCTATGGTCAAATAATCTTCAACAAAGCAGGGAAAAATATACAGTGGAAAAAAGTCTCTTCAATAAATGGGTCTGGGAAAATTGGACAGCTATATACAGAAGAATGAAACTCAACCATTCTTTTACACCATACACAATGACAAACTCAAAATGGATGAAGACATCAGTGTTAGACAGGAATCCATCAAAAAGCTAAAAGAGAACATAGGCAGTAACTCCTTTGACATCGGCCACCTCAAGAGAAACAAAAGTGAAAATGAACTTTTGGGACTTCATCAAGATAAAAATCTTCTACACAGCAAAGGAATCAGTCAACAAACCAAAGAGGTAACCCACGGACTGGGAGAAGGTATTTGCAAATGACACTATAGACAAAGGGCTGATATCCAAGATCTATAAAGAACTTCTCAAACTCAACACCCAAAAAACACATAATCAAGTCAAAAAATGGGCAGTAGACATGAACAGACACTTCTCTAGTAAAGTCATACAACTGGCTCGCAGACACATGAAAAAATGTTTATCATCATTAGCCATCAGGAAATTCAAATCAAAACCACATTGTTTTATTACCTTACACCAGGGAGAATGGCAAAAATTAACAAAATGGGAAACAACAAATTTGGAGAAGATATGGAGAAAGGGGAACTCTCTTACATTGTTGGTGGGAGTGCAAGTTGGTACAGCCACTTTGGAAAACAGTGTGGAGGTTACTTAAAAAATTAAAAATAGAGCTACCCTATGACCTGGCAATTACACTACTGGATACTTACCCCAAAGATACAGATGTAGTGAAAAGAAGGATCATATGCACCCCAATGTTCGTAGCAGCAATATCCACAATAGACAAACTGTGGAAAGAGCCAAGATGCCCTTCAACAGACAAATGGATAAAGAAGAGGTGGTTCATATATACGATGAAGTATTACTCAGCCATCAGAAAGGATGAATACCCAACTTTTGTATCAACATGAGTGGGACTGGAGATTATGCTGATTGAAATAAGTCAAGCAGAGAAAGTCAATTATCATATGGTATTACTTACTTGCAGATCATAAGTAATAGCATGGAGGACATTATGAGAAGGAAGGGAAAAATCAAGGGGGGGAAATTGGAGGAGGAGAGGAACCATGAGATACTGTGGACTCCAAGAAACAAACTGAGGGTTTTGGAGGGGAGAAGGGCTGGGGGATGGGTTAGCCCAGCGATGGGTATTAAGGAGGGCACATATTGCATGGAGCACTGGGTGTTATACATAAACAATGAATCTTGGAACCCTACATCAAAAACTAATGATGTACTGTATTGTGATTAACATAACATGATAAAAAATGCAAATGAAAGTTTCAAGTAATACAAAGCAACATAATGTGTCAGGTTTTCTTAGGATATATTTTAAAATTTCAAGTTATGCAAATGAATCATATTCCATTATTAAAATTACTGAGATAATATATTACAGAATGACATCAGAATTATCTTTCTTCCATTCATTCTTTGGATATTGATCAAGAACAATATTTATAATATTGTCACATCTCCTAACTTTGAATCATATTATGAATCATAATAATAGCATCTCCATGCTTCTGAATCCAGGGAACAAGATAGGTGCTACTACAGATGCTTCCCAAAGCTGCTGAAAGTTGGCAAAAGACTTAGGAATCTGAGGGACCAGGTTTGCATTCATTCCAACTTTTTCACTGGCTGTGTGATCTCAGATAGATTATTTAATTATCTCTTCCATTTTCCAGAGATATACGATGATGACAATAATGCCTAACACAGATGACTGTTGTGAAGATTAAGTAAGTAAACATCTTCTTCCACAATTGGAGTCAAATATATGTTAATTCCCTTTCTTTCTTTCCCTATTTTAAATGGATGCTTCTTAGAGTATAAAAATATCAGAAATCTTTTTTAATCAGAGGGATCAAATTTTATTGTAATTAATCATGGGGGCTATGGCCTAACTGGGAATTTACTTTGAAAAATGTGATTAATAATTATGGATATAGCTTTATCTTGTATTTTACAAAACTAAATTTAATCCTGTAATTACAATGATTTGCTAATTCTTAGACCAAAAGAAAGGATTGTGTTAATGGAGAGGGAGGTATATAACTATTTTGGATAAAATATATCATAATGTGATATGATATGTACATGAAATCATTTCAAATTTTTAGCCCAAAGTACTATTTTTCAAAAGAAATCACAGAGCATTTAAAACAAAAAGTCCTTCAAAATAGATAAATAATGGATAAAGGTTAAGAAAACAAAGAACCACTTGCTGTTTAATAAATTATAGCATGCACCTCTATTTCAGATATTCCACTTGCCCTATTTTGGCTTTTAACCAAATTTTCTTAATTGCAACAGTAAAATGGTAGATAAATTATGTGTGTTTTTGAAAAAAAAAAACCTTTGTAAATGTTAGGTAGAAATAGTTTGTTATCATTGCATGCAAATTGTGAGAACAGCCATTTGGAACAATTTTATTGCTGAATTGTCTTTGTTTGGAAGATATTAAAAAGTATTGGGAAAATATATGAAATGATGTCTCTCTAATTGTCCTTAGAAACTCACACTCGGTTATAATGATCTGAACTATGATTAACCTTAATAATATAATTAACAAGTAACTA
The DNA here is from genome assembly GCA_028646535.1 of Procyon lotor. Classification (NCBI taxonomy): domain Eukaryota; kingdom Metazoa; phylum Chordata; class Mammalia; order Carnivora; family Procyonidae; genus Procyon; species Procyon lotor. The sequence goes on from CM053608.1 coordinate 53,897,326, forward strand.
AAATATAATACACGGCTTTCTCAGAATAATCAATTTATTTCAGTATTAAAAAATGGGCTTTTTTTTGGACCTAATAGGAAGCATACAATATTTCTTAATGGATTTTAAAAATTGTCACAATTGTTTAAAAATAACAGGATAATCATAGAAGTCGAAAATATGAGGTTAAAAGTTATGCTATAGATACAAAGCATAGTAGTTATAGTTTTAGTCTTGGATTTGTAACATCACACATATGATTAAAAGTAATGCAATGTATGTTCCATTCCCCCTTGGACATATTCTTCTACATTGTTTTTCTTCTTAGTGCATGCAATAGCACATAAATTTTGACATATTCTGAATAGAGACTACTTGCTGTCACAATGAGTAGTTTGTTAACTAAAGTTAGAGTATTTACTTAGACATTAAATCAGTCCTCCCTCAATGAATTGGAAATTCAATTATGATGAAATGAACAGGTTTGGTGACCCTTTCTATGATTACACCTTGCATATAAATGTGTGGGAATCACAAATGGCTATCATTTTTCTAAACAAGTGAGTATATTGGGCAACTGCGGCTCACTTACTTAAATTAGTACCATATAAGCTTTTCATAAAATATATAAATGGAACAAAACCTCCAGTTTAAAATATAAATGAAATCACTAGGAACCTATGCTTTTTAGTATTTATAAACCACATGATCATGAATCAAGTTGAACAAAATCTTACAAATATAAACATAACTTGCAAGAAGTATCTAAAATTATACAAGGATTCCTATAGAGGTATTAAAATAATGTGCCATAGGGATGCCTGGGTGGCTCAGTTGGTTAAGCAGCTGCCTTCAGCTTGGGTCATGATCCCAGGGTCCTGGGATAGAGTCCCACATCGGGCTCCTTGCTCAGCAGGAAGCCTGCTTCACCCTCTGCCTCTTCCTGCCTCTCTGCCTGCTTGTGTTTTCTCTCTCTCTCTAACAAATAAATAAATAAAATCTTTAAAAAAAATAATGTGCCACGGTATGCTATTTAAGCGGTCTCAAACTTTCAATAAAATTTAGACTCTAAAAAGGAGGAAAATTCTTAGCTAATCATTATCGTTGTCTAAAAGTTAAACCTGTGGCCTGATGAAAATTCAGATATATATTACTAGGGTAAGAATTAAAAAATAGCATTATTTTTGGTACTTGGTCAAACTCAAGATAACCTTGAATTAGGAGATTCATAAGTAAAATTTGAGGAGAATATATCAGGAAATATCCTCATATATTGAATATGGCCTAGATTGTAGATAAGCAGAGTTCACTGATATCCCAGAACAGTTTTAAGGCCTGTAATGGGGACTGGTTAAAATCAGATAGTTGAAATAGAGCTTCCAGGAAAAAATTTTAAAAAGGAACTGTTCAGCAGTCTATACAAAATTCAGGCCATCATACTGAAATCATTTCCATCCAGTACAAACCAATTAGTTACTGGCCAAATGGGCCAATACTAAGAAGACTGATCAAACCTGGCATTCCCCTGCTTGCTTCAGTCCTGTGGATACAGCCCTTATCTGATTCCAACAGAAAACCCTCGGTGGCAAAAATAAACTTATCATTACAAGTTCAGTATTCTATTCCAAGAATCTTTCTAGATTTAATTCCTTACTGTTGTTATGGAACACAGAACTGCACTATTGGACATTTTTTAATGCACTGTAGTTTATATAAAAGAATGTTTTCTCTTGGGAATATATTTTAATTTTTTTTATTTCTTTATTTGACAGAGAGAGATCACAAGTAGGCAGAGAGACAGGCAGAGAGAGAGGGGAAGCAGGCTCCCTGTTGAGCAGAGAGCCCGATGCGGGGCTCGATCCCAGGACCCTGAGATCATGACCTGAGCTGAAGGCAGAGGCTTTAACCCACTGAGCCACCCAGGTGCCCCTCTCTTGGGAATAAATAGTTATTTTAAATGTCGGAACTTTAGAGATCTATATTCCTCAATATTGCAGCCTCCATTATTCTATAAACAATCACTTTTTTTTAACCTCTGCACCATTTAGAGAAATAGTACAGCCTCCTCAATATTGCAGTCTCCATTATTCTAAAAACAATCACTTTTCTTTTTTTAACCTCTGCACCATTTAAAGAAATAGCTTAAAATTCCTGGGATATTCTGAAAACCAAAAGTGAAAAAATATAGGAAAATTTAATAGTAAGGTATAATTCGAAACTATTCCTACTATAATCTGTTTTGAAATATAAGCTTTTTGAGGGTAGGACTATGTGCTTTAAATGACAGCATATATTAGTATTTATATGAAACAAAAAGATTAGTAATTTTCAATATGCTGTTTTGCTTATTTATATATATGAAATACAAGTACATAGTTTCATGTTTATATCTGCCTATTTATTATGAATGTTGACTTTAGAACCAATACATTTCTGTGTCAAATAAACACAGATGACACTTCGGTCTGTTTCACATCCCCATGGGCCTTATGATGGCTTTCTGCATGGCACATAATGGTCTCTGTGACATTCAGGCTTGGATGTCATCCAACTTTTTAAAGCTAAATGTAGACAAGACTAAATTATTACTCATAGGGTCTCCTCAACATCAATCTTTATATTTCTCTTTAGTTCTTCCCTCTGACACCTAGTATATCCTCCTCAATGTCTCAGGGCTCATAATACTGAACTGATTTTAGATTCTGAGCTTTGTTTTTGATGTCCATATTAATCAGGTTGCAAAGTCATCTTATTATCATCCTAGGAGCCTTTCTAGAATATATCTCACTGAGTCTCCAAGGGACAGAAAAACCTTCAGATGTGCTTCCATTATTTCTTGCCAGGATTACTGTAATTCATTATATTCTGGGCCTACCTGTCACCTCTACTCTTAGCTGCATAAAGCTAGTGCAGACTCTGGTAATGTGTAAAGGCATACAAAACCTGGAATACCTGATCACATTACTTCAGTAAAGAGGAAATTCTGCTTGCTTCTAGGAAATCTGCGGACTGTGTTTAAGTCTTTATTCCATACAAACATGATGGGTTTCTGAACTATAGTCAAGTGACTTGTTATCACTAATTGCTATTTTTCCTTAAGAAAAGTGCCAAGTATTGAAAGTAGCCATCTCCAAAAGCAAGTTTACCACTCAGAAAATAATAGTTATGATCCTGAAGGGATGAATAATTAACATTTTTTAAATTGATTCCCATTTTTTTATGAACTTGGGAGGAGGGCTTATTATATAAAAGAATCTTGTTAAAAATCACATATTATTTTGTAATGCAAATAATCACTCCTATGTTTATTTGTATAGTGAATTTAAATGTTAGTGTTACGGTACTAGGTTTAATAAGGAAAGGAGCACCTGTATTGATGCTGTAGAAAGAAACAATCACTTCTGTTTCAGTCTTGATTCTGAGTCATGAAAAAGTGCTGAAGGAAAGTTAGCAATGCAGGGATAAATTTACAAGATTCTTTCTTATCTAACCACTCACAGAAATTGACAAAATTGAACATTAAAATATGTCTACATTCTATTTCAGATGTGATCAACTTGTATACAGTATTTACATTCCTTCGTTCTGAGGCTTATTTCATCTTATTACTATCTTTCATCCATGTATGCCATTCCAGTGTTGAAGGATCATTAGAAATCTCTTTTTGTGACTGAAGTGCTTTACTTCTGTGTCAAAGCTGACTTCGAAGGTTCTTGAATATAAGAAGGGTCTTCCTCCACATCAAATCCATAACAGGTATACATAGGACATCCTATAATCTCTCCATGTCCATTTCTCTTACCTATTTCTTATGTTTATCAATTCTACTGAAGACATCTGCTATGGTAGACTTCCAATATTATATAAATATAGGCATGCTGTTATGCAACATTGCAATTAGTCTGTTAAAAACACTTCCCCAGGTAATAAACCTGAAAAATGGCAAAACTTCTCAGAATTATCACTTGCTTTAGGAACTGGAATACTAAAGGGAAACAAAAACCAAAATGCATATTCTCACTAATGTTCAGGATAGATGGTGAGGGACCAGGGATGATGTTGAGGATAAGAAGAATTTTGAAACTAAAATCTTCCTTGAGATAAAAGATATTGAGCTCCTCTTGAAAATCATTGGTGACATATTATCTAAAAACATAGCTGTTATCCAATTTTTGGAATTAACTAAGTACCAGGTAGGTAGCAATCTTTGGAAAATTGACCCTTTATAAAACTGTATTTTATCAAAATAAAGGTAAAAAGCTTCTGTAAGAGTAATAATCAGCAGTGTCCTCAAGTAATGGAAATCTTATCCTCCATAGTCTTAAATCCAGGATCAATCTCTCTTCTTATTAATAGCCCCCTTCTTCAGTGACTTCCCTTACAATCTCCAAAAAAATAACAAAACAGTAAAAGCAGAGGCTACATCTCCCTTCATTATGAACTTTATTCCTCTATGAGATCCTCTATCTTCCACAATATCCACACCATTTCCAGCAAAGTTGTCATGTTTCCAAATTTCAGTTGATCATAAACACCTTTTCCCTGTTCTACATGTGTCAGAAACATACCTACTAAGATGTTTTGAAATTCCACACACTGAAAAGGTATTCTAAGTAAAAGGACTGAACAGCTTTCTTTTCCTAAGACATTGGGAAAACCTAGAAATCCTTATGTTGCAAATAAATTTATAATGTCCATTCATTTGTTTCTTCATTTATTAATAAAGCACTGTTAAGTGATTAGAGTATCTATAAGACAGTCAAGTACATTTTTTAAGTGCCATCAAAGTAGGATTACCAAAAATATGAGAAAAATTCTAATATTTACCATGTTATTTATTCAATATAGTCATCATGATAAATATCAGATTTTTATTATACTTCAAACTTATTTTTTAGTTTCATACATTTTAAATAATATTTGGTGGAGGAGAGTACCACTCTCTTATCAGTGCTCAGGGCCTCTGCAGTCTTTGTCTAGACTTGCAGACACCATGACAGGAAGTGGCATAATACTGTGAATCAGACATATGAGGTCCGTGTCCTCAAGAACATTGAAAAAAAAATAAAGACAATTACAGATTGTGATAAATGCCACCAGATAATAATAGAGGATGGGGAACCTGCGCTAGATGCAGTGGTTACAAAGGCCCCTCTGAAAACAACATGTAAGCTGATAATTAATGGGTGATAATAGACTTTTCTTACAGAAAGATGGGACAATAACACCTTGGCAGTTGTAGGAGCCACAGTCCAATGAAGGGAAGGGGCATGAAATGATAAAGGAAAATAAATCAGAATGGTGTGGTCAAAGAATATTGACTGAGTGGAGAAAGGGTCACAATGAATTTGGAGAAGGAGGCAGAAGAACAAATGAGGACCCATGAACTAAATAAATCTGTGATAAGTGGTTCCAATATTGTTGTAACAGAAATGGAAAGTATTGAAACAATTTAGCAGAAAAGCCAAAGTGACATGATCTATGATCTTAAAAAAATCGTTCTGGCTGCTAAGGGTAGATTTGAGAAATAACACAGATGAGAATCCTCAACTTCTACTTTGAAAAATTGAGTGGATAATTGTTTCTAAGAAACAATAAAACTTCTGAGATAGGGAGTCTGAAGGAGAAAGATAAATGAAATAAGTAACAAAATACAAGGCTTTCTTTTAGACAAGTTGAGTTTGAGAAGTTGATGAAAAGATAACAAGTAGGTAGTTTGGATATTGAAGTCTGGAATTTAAAGATGACAAAGCTTAAAATATAAATTTGGGAGTCTGTACCATATACAGTATATTTAAAACTAAAGGCTTGGAAGACATCATCTGCGAAGTAGATAGAGCTAGAGAAGAAAAAAATAATATTAATAATAAAAATAGAGAAGAAAAAAATAACCCCAGCTATTAAGGAGGGGTTCCTGAGTGGCTCAGCTGATTAAGGGGTACCAATCCCAAGGTACTCTATTATGTAGTGGCCAGTAGAGGAGACTGATTACTAAAATAGGAGAAGAGGCAAGAGAAATGAAGATTAAGTGATGAGAGAGTCTCAGGAAGAAAGGAGTGGTCAAATTTTGTTGTATGCTTACTGAAAATAAGAGGTGAGAACTGTCTGTTAGACTTAGCTAATGGACTATGGCTGTCACTGGTATCAGAGAAAAGGCATGGTGGAGATAAAAATCAGAAGGAGGGTATGGTGCAATATAACGAATTGTGGATGAGAAAGTAGAGATTAACAGGTTAGGTTTAATCCCTATATTGTGGGGGTACCTGGGTGGCTCAGTGGGTTAAACCTCTGCCTTCGGCTCAGGTCATGATCTCAGGGTCCTGGAATCAAGCCCCGCAT
>CM053608.1:53904143-53928500 GCA_028646535.1 Procyon lotor
AAGCACCCTACCCTGTCTTGTCTTTATTGATTATTAGTATTTACTGTTGTTTATATCTAAATCTAAGATGAAATGGTCTAAAACTGGAAGTGAGAATAGCAGTTAAATGAATATTATGGAAGAGGTGAATAGCAGACCTGTTTAGTTGGATACTAAGTGAAGATGACAACCACATCCAGACCTTCAGAGAAGTCTTGCAGTTCTTTTCACCATTAATAGTGGCTGGGAGGAGAAAACAACAACTATATATATGTGTGTGTATATATATGTATATTTGTAAAATAAAACCATGTAAATTCCTCCTCTTTAGATAGGCAAACTATGCTATATGCTACTAAATTTGCAAACCTGTTTGAAATGGAAAATTTTTTTTTAGAAACTATGAATCATCAAAATTGACTCAAGTAAAGCTAGATAAACCAATAATGATAAAAGAAACTAAGAAGGAACTAAGAAAGTTGTTAATCAAATCTCAGGTATATATTGGCAAATATTATAATTCTTCTAAATCTATTAAGGAGGGGATCTGAGTGGCTCAGTTGATTAAGGGGTTAAGCAGCTGATTCTTGGTTTGGGCTCAGGTCATGATCTCCCTTTGGTAAGATAGAGTCCACAAGGGGCTCTGTAATCAGTGGGAAGTCTGAGGATTCTCTCTCCCTCTCTCTCTGCACCCCTCCCCCCGTGCTCATGTGCTTGCTCACTCACTCTCTCAAATAAATAAATCTTAAAAAAAATCTATGAAGGAAATTTTTCTAATTACTTATGAAGATTTTATATATCTAATATCAAAGCTTTATGAAAATAAACAAATGATATAGAAAGTTTATTTTTAATATTAGAGTCAAATTTCTTAATAAACCATTAGCATACAAGTTTAATTATATTAAAATATAATCCAAAATGAATTTCAAAATCCCTCTAATTCAAAGACTGTTTATTCATTCCTTAATAGGTCAGAGAATAAACTGTAAGATCATTTCAAAAAAGATCTAGTACAGGATAAAATTCAAGATTCATGCTAGAATTAAAAAAAATAAATATTATTTAAAAAGCAATATAAATCTGCATTATGCTAACCATCATAACCAGAAATAAGAAAAAAATGATAGTTTCATATTACCTTACAAAAAACTATCAAAGCAACTCAAGATGAACATAAAGGCAACATAAAAGACACACACTTTGGAAACAAGAAGGACAAATTCTTATCATTAGCAAATAATATTTTTTCTAACTAAAAACAAAGAAAGGGAAAAATACTTAAAAGAGTTAGAATTCTTTATGATGATAGTAAAACTAATATTTGAAAAACAATTATTTTCTTATATACCAATGTCAAATACAAAATGTAAAATGAAAATAGTAAGTCCCATTGTCCAAAAATATATAAAGATATCAAATTTCTCAAAATAAATTTAATAAGAAGTCTATAGAAACCCATAGAGAAATAGCATTAAATTAATTAAGGGACATAACACAGTATGAATGGAACTATAAAGTTCCGTTTTTAAAGAGGCAGGCTTATGGGCACCGGGTGTTATATGCAACTGATGAATTACTGAACTCAGCAGCTGAAACTAATGATGTACTCTGTTGGCTCACTGAATTTAAATAAAAAAACACTTCTATCTTCGTGAAAATAAACAAACAAACAAACAAACAGGCAGGATTGTCAACTTTCCTATTTGGAAATTCTAATCCAAATTTCAATAGATTTTTTTTGGAGGAAACTTGAAAAATATGTGTCCAGTGTTTTATGAAAAATAAATTAGACAAGCAAAGACTGAAGAAAACAACAAACCTAAATTTACCCTAGCATGCATTAAAATATAGAGAAATGTAACAATTAATAGAGCAATGTTTATGAAAAAATAAAGTAATAGAATTCAGAAAAAAATTAGAATAACTCTCTAGTATTTAATATCAAAGAAAATCAATACTTCAAATTAATACTCAAAATCTTAGGAATACTATAAATTCAAAATACATTTTAAGTTAAAAATATATTTATCTTAGTGTTATCAGTAAAAAATGGAATTAAAATGCATATATTATAAAAATACATTAATGTATATAAAATATTGACAAGAGTTAACATGATTTATAGAACATTTATACAGTGTGGATTAAATGAAAAAGCCAAGTTCAAAGAAAAGATATGATTTTTTCTAGCTAGAATATTTGAATGATGGTTTTTATTTATGATGCTATAATTAGCATCTATTTGTGAAAAAGAAATAATTATATACTATTATTTTTTTTAGAGACAAGCATTCCAACCCAGGGTTAACTACTTATAAAATGTGTGTTGGGCAAATCAATTAACCCTGGGGAGTCTCAGTTCCTTTACCTACTAGTAAAAAAAGGAATGGTTATACTGTTTATCTGTTATGTGTAATAATATATATGTAACATATATAGTGTCATGAGAATTTAATAGTAGAAAATATCCTCTTATATAACTCTATTAAGAAATATCTGATATACAAAATGAGATCATTAAAATATGAAGGATATATAATCTGAAAGTAATCATTTTTCTGTATTGAGTATTTTAAATTTGGAAAATGAGTCTGTACTAGGGCACAGAAGCATATTTTTGAAAAAGTTTTATGGGGGCGCCTGGGTGGCTCAGTGGGTTAAAGCCTCTGCCTTCAGCTCAGGTCATGATCTCAGGGTCCTCCGATCGAGCCCTGCATTGGGCTCTCTGCTCAGCTGGGAGCCTGCTCCCCCCCCTCTCTGTCTGCCTCTCTGCCTACTTGTGATCTCTCTCTGTCAAATAAATAAATAAAATCTTAAAAAAAAAAAAAAAAGTTTTATGGACTGTTCTGAATTATATCAAGAAAATAGCAAGATTCTTTTAAAAACACTCAAATAAACTTAATATCATTTGACATTAATATTAAAACACAGACAAGGCATATAGTTAAGGTGTATGGGGTTCTTAGGAAAATACAGATATAGCTGTAAGCTTTATGAATCTCACAGAGTTGAAAAATCTCAGTACTAGAATGTCAAGTAATGATAAATTTACATTTTTTTTAAAGATTTTATTTATTTATTTGACAGAAGGAAAGAGATCACAAGTAGCAGCGAGAGAGAGGGAGAAGCAGGCTCCCTGCTGAGCAAAGAGCCCGATGCAGGGCTCGATTCCAGGACCCTGACATCATGACCTTAACCGAAGGCAGAGGCTTTAACTCACTGAGCCACCCGGGCGCCCTGATAAATTTACATTTTTATATAAGAAAATTTGGTCCTAAAATCATTTTTTTAAAAGATTAATTATTTATTTGACATAGCGAGCTAGAGAGAAAGAACATGAGCTGGAGGAAGGGCATAAGGAAAGGGCAAAGCCGACTCTCTACTGAGGAGGAAGCCCCGATGTAGAGCTCCATCTCAGGACGTTGGGATCATGACCTGAGCCAAAGGCAGATGCCCAAACAACTGAGCCACTTAGGTGCTTCCTAAATCATCGTTTAATAATGAGACTTATTTCATAAACCTTTGTCCACAGATTGCACATCTACAAGATATGAATATCTTTATCTCATACATGTTAGGGAAGAAATTGTGTAGGGAAAGGGTTTGTTTTTGTTTCTTGCCTTTATGATAAAGTGTGACTTTATGGAGATTGACTAAGGTATATTTGATGGAATCAACATTTTTGAGGGTTGGCACAGACTAAGAATGAGAAGAAATAAATTAATTGTTAATCTTACCCAAGTAAGCATCATAGATACTTTAAAAAGAAGACATTAAATACAAACACTTGCAATGAAACCTATAGTTTCAATTTTTATACAATTTTTAAATTATTTTATATTATATATAATTTTTAAATATATTTTATATAAAGGCCAGGACAGGCCTCTGCCCACCTGTGATCTCTCTCTGTCAAATAAATAAATAAATAAAATCTTAAAAAAAAAAATAGCTTATTCAAAAAAAAACAAAACAAAACAAAACAAAAACCCTAAAAACAATGTTTATGATTTTTTCCTTCAAAGTTTAATAATTTCTTTATTATAGAAATAATGACTCTTAAAATGTCTAGTAGTAATTTTAATTTGTGTATTAGTTTTAATTTTCATACTACGCATTTCTGTTACAGCACTTTTTCATATTATTTTTCCTGTTTTTACCAAACTCTCAAGAAAAGACATATATGGGATGCCCGGGTAGCTCTATTGGTTAAGCAACTGCCTTCAGCTCGGGTCATGATCCTAGGGTCTTGGGATGGGGCTCAGTGTCAGGCTTCTTGCTCAGCAGGGAGCCTACTTCTCCCTCTCCTTCTGCCTGCTATTCCGCCTACTTATGCTCTCTCGCTTTCTCTGTCAAACAAACAAACAAATAAATACATAATAAATAAATAAGACATGACAAACAATAAAATATTTTCTTTGTACTCTTAAATCTCTACTCAATTTCTTTGAATCATTAACTCAAAACTCCTAAAATGTTTTGACTGCAACAGTTACATATTCAAAAGTTTACAAGTGCTGGAAAAGATTAACCTATAAATAATGTTATATGGATTCCACAGTATCCCATGTACCATGACTAATAAATATGAAAATAGAGCACTGACAAAATTCTAACTACAAATCAAATACACATATATTTGGTTTAACATACATGTTTGGACCCCAAATTACAACCATGAAGAGTATATTATTATATAAAATAAACATCACATAATTGGTGTTTCTATTGCCTAAGAATTTCTTAAACACAGCAGACAAAGCTAGGCAATTGATCCTACCACATAATTTTTTTATGTAAATGGTGGATAAACTTAAATGTTTATGGAAACTCTGATATATTTACTACATACTAATTAAATTTTCTCCTTCAAAAATGCAATCTCCATAATGTAAAATAAAAGACAAAATAGCAAATTGGGGGAAACACTTGCTACATATATAGTACTTTAGTATAAAGAAAACATTTAGAAATCAATAGGTTAATGTTCCTATAAGCAAAAAAAAATCAGTCAAGAGGAAGAAATTTTCAGTGAAAAACACAGAAATGTCCACATTACCCAAAGCCACCTATAGATTTAATGCAATCCCATTCAAGATTCCAGTGGCATTTTTAATAGAAATAGAAAAAAAAAATCCTAAAATTTGTATGGAATCACAAAACACCCCTAGTAGCGAAAGCAATCCTGAGAATTACAGAAAGTGGGAGACATCACACTTTTGATTTCAAGCTATATTATAAAACTATAGTAATCGAAACAGTATGGTACTGGTATAAAAACAGACACATAGACCAATGGAACAGAATGAAGAGCTCAGAAACAGACCTATGTGTATATGGTCAACTAATATTTGGCAAGAGAGCCAAGAAAAACTTGGTGGAGAAAAGAGTCTCTTCAATGAATGGTACTGGGAAAATTGAATATTAACATGAAAAGAATGAAACTAGACCTCTACCTTCTACTACTCATAAAAATTAACTCAAAATGGATTAAAGACTTAAATGTAAGACTGTAAACTATAAAAGTACTAGAAGAAAACACAGGGAAAAATAACTTCTTGATATAAGCCTTGGCAATGATTTTTTGGACCTACAACACAAGCAACAAAATAACAAATAAACAAATGAGTCTTCATCAAAACAAAAATCTTCTTTACAGCAAAGAAACAATCAACAAAATGAGAATATAATCTTTGAAATCTATATAATCTATGAAATGTATGAAAACTCTAAATCGTATATCTGATAAGGAGTTAATATTGAGGGGCGCCTGGGTGGCTCAGTGGGTTAAAGCCTCTGCCTTCAGCTCAGGTCATGATCTCAGGGTCCTGGGATCAAGCCTCACATCGGGCTCTCTGCTCAGCGGGGAGCCTGCTTCCCCCCCTCTCTCTGCCTGCCTCTCTGCCTGCTTGTGACCTCTCTCCACTCTGTCAAATAAATAAATAAAATTTAAAAAAAGGTGTTAATATTGAAAATATATAAAGAACTCAACTCAATAGGAAAAAAAAAAAGTCCCCAAATAATCCCATTAAAAATAAGCAAAGGACCTGAAGACATTTTCCCAAAAAAGATATATGAATGGCCAACAAGTACATGAAAAAGTGGTGGTCAACATAATTAATCATTCAATTAGTCTCTTAGAATGAACATCATTAAAAAGAAAAGAGATAACAAATGGTGGTGAGAATATGAAGAAAAGGGAACCATGTGCACTACCAGTGGGACTGTGAATTAGTACAACTTCTATGGAAAACAGTATTAAGTCTCCTCACACAATTATAAATAGAACTACCATATGATCCAGCAATTCCATTTCTGAATGTATATCTGAAGGAAACAAAAACACCGGGTTGAAGAGATACTTGCACCCCATGTTTATTTTTTTTATTTTTTTAAAGATTTTATTTATTTGACAGCGAGAAACACAGCGAGAGAGGGAACACAAGCAGAGGGAATGGTAGCGGGAGAAGCAGGCTTCTTGCTGAACAGGGAGCCCGATACGGGGCTCGATCCCAGGACTCTGAGATCATGACCTGAGCCGAAGGCAGACCCTTATCGACTGAGCCACCCAGGCACCCCTCACCCCTGTTTATAGCATCATTATCCATAGTAGCCGAGACATGGAAACAACCAAAATCTCTATTAATGTATAAATGGATAAAGAAGTTGTGGTATATATAGACGATGGAATATTATTCAGCCACAAAAAGAAGGAAATCCTGCCATTTGTGACAACATGGATAGACCTTAAGGACATTATGCTAAGGGAAATAAGTTAGACAGAGAAAGACCAAGACAAAACAAAACAAACTTATAGAAAAAGAGATCAGATTTGTGGTTCTTAGAGACAAAGGGTGATGGATTGGACAAGTGGATGAAGGTGGTCAACAAATACAAACTTCTGGTGATAAAATAAATACTGGGGATATAATATACAACATGATAACTATAGTTAAAACTACTCAATGGCATATGTATTTGAAAGTTGTTAAGAGAGTAAATCTTAAGAATTTTCAATCACAAGGAAAAAGCATTTTTTCTCTTTTTTGTATATATATGAGATGATGGATGTTAACTAAACTTACTGTGGTGATCATTTCATAGCATATATAAGTGAAGTCATTATGCCATACACCTTAAACTTATACAATGTTGCATATCTGAACTGAAAAACTGAAAAATGTATGAAAATGGTCAAATGCACAATAAGCAAATAAATGTGAAAATGAGATTTTGATTTTTGAAATTTCATTATCAAATTGGCAAAGATTAAAATGTATACAATCCATCAATAATCAAACGTGAACACATTATGGTACATAATGTGAACTGCTATGTGCTCATTAAATAGAGTGAACTAGCATTATGACATTTGGCTTGGGTTGATTTCAAATTTCTAGGTGTACTTCGTGAGAAAAACAAGATGCCATCAAGGGTACAGCATATTAATTATTCTGAAAAAAAAAAAGAGACAAGTCTCCACAAATTAGATAAATGGATCTATATAGGTATATTTATATATGGGATATGCATGAGTGTATATAAGTGTATATTTATGTGTATTTAGAGATGCATATGTATATATTTATATAAGTTTATACATGTATAAGTGTATATATTATGAAAGCATTTATGAATATATACAGCTGGCTGTATACTATGGTATCTGTTCGTGGTGTGGGTATGGGAATATGGGAAAACTGAATGAAAAGAACAAAGGCTATAAGAGTTAAAAATAAATGCTCTTTAAAAAGTAATGGCACATAGAATATAACCATATTTATACAAAATTATAAATATATGGGGGGTACCATAAGAATTTCAAAATTATTTTAAAAATCTGCTAACTTATAGGATGATGACAATAAGTATATTTACAAATAATATTCTGTAATAATATTTTACAAATGGAAGAAGAAAGAACAAATTTCTTCCATTTCACAAATGGAAGAAATGACAAATTAATGACAATTAACTGATTAATTTGTCAGTTAATGTCATTAATATGAAAAACAAATGGTGAAAAACAAAACAAAACAGACTTCTACCTGTATATGTTCGCATGAAGGAAAGAAAGCCACTCCAGCCTATTAACATTGCTTATTTCAGGGCAGGATAGGGGGCAGATACAATAGTTAGAAGTCCCATGACCAGGTAGGTAATAATTACATATCATTTTATGTATACTTAGTACAAAGGGAGTGTATTAGGTATGTTAAAACCTCTTTAAAAAAATTCTCTGAAATTTCCCAGCTGACCAACGCTGACCCACAGGTAGGGACATCTCTATACCCTTCTTCATCAGGAAGAAGTTATAGGAGATAAGACCTTCTACCCTCAGCAACCTTAAAGATTTAAGGGCCTAAATTGTTTGGGGTTGAGGGTGGGAATGATGATGAGAACAAAGGCAAGAGAAATGTAGATAAAACTAAATTTCTTACAACTTGCAGGCCATTGATAAATACCTGAGGCACATAGGTGACATTCCTCAAGGAGCTCCTGGCTTCCTTCATTGTTGATGTTTTGCGAGAGACTAAGTGTGAAGTTAGCTTGGCAATAGCCAGACCTCTAGTATCCTGTAAGTCTTCTTTAACATATGGAAATCCTTTAGAGACTTCCATTATTTCTACCCTCTCCCCAACTTAAAAGTATATAATCAATCGCTTCTCATAATCACAGTGCAGCTCTTTCTGCCCACTGGTCTTGTTCCTGGGCTTTAATAAAAACACCTTTTTGCGCTGGAAGAAAGAAAAATCTGAATTCCATGTGACAAGACACATAACAAGAGCCTTAAAAATGCTCCTTTCTCTTGATGCACTAAACTCTCTAATAAGAATTTTTCTTAGAATAGTAGCTGATGCTTTCCAGAATTTATGCACAAGAATGTTAATTGTAGAATTATATTTGCAGGAGCAAAAAAGTTGAGCTAACTTTCTACCAATAAGGAGTTAACAAATATATTACATAAAATTTTATTTACACATACATGTATATGTAAATATATATATACTTTATTTTTTTCCCAATTTGTCATTGCTCTCCATCCCATTTGTGACACATTTACTATACTTTCAACTGGATGAAAAGATACTAGTATGAATTGATAACACCAAACTATTAGCAGTGAGCCAGTAATATACATTTCATGTGATTTTAGCTTCAGATTGGTGTTTATACATTCTATATAAACTTTATGATGAAAACATGTTAAATTTATAAAAATAAATTGTTATAAAATAAAATCTCCAGTTTTATTGTGTCTAATATGTTGTGTTTATTTAACAGTTTGCCCAGAAAATTGCTACATTAACTAGAATAGCATATGTGCTGACATAAATGAGAATGTTCAGGAAGTCTGGCTTCTCAGAATATTGTGACATCGGATAAAAGATTATATTTATTATTATAGATAGGAAATGGAAATAAGAATCGTTAATAATTTGTGCCCTGAACATATTTCTATAAGTCACTAGTCAATATTTTCTTTTTTTTATATATCACAATAACTATCACACACAAATTTTAAAGTATATACATATTTTATATTTTCAGAAGATCTAGATTGTTAGAGACAAATATTATTAAACATTTCAATATGGATTCTATCCAACACGAAGCTTAATGTATAGATTTTCTATTAAGTGATTTAATTTCTTTTGTTTTCACTTTCAGCTGTCTCAAATGCACATTTTCTTATAAAATAAGCAGAAATAAGAGGGGTTTTGTTTTGTTTGGTTTGGTTTGGCAGCTCTTTTATATGAGTAATTTGAAAATATTTCTGAAATGAAAATTTCACAGCAGTCAAGTTATTCCCATTATCTTTCCATAGCACTAGCCACGAAAAGAAAATCATTGCTATTTTAACAATCATATTAAAGAGTAAAAAGACCTTTCCAAAAGGTGAGAGCTTGCCTTTAGTACTGTTAGTTAAATGTCATATTTTCCTCAAGAAATAGGAGTCACCTTTATTAACATATATTCGACTACAGTGGCATCTGCTACCCCCTTTTGAATTTAGAAAACCACTAAATTTTTCCTATTTCTCATACAGATAATCTGGCTTGCCTATCAAATATAGAAGCTGCCTCACTTTTTTTCTTGGTTCCATTCATTTCAAACTTAGTTTAAGACTAGTTATACTAGTTAGAATTCTGGTGGTTGGAAGTGACAGAAACCTAGCTCCAACCAATTTAAGATAAAAATGGAATTTTATAAAGATGTGAGATATTTCACTAAATCCAAAAATAACAATGGCATAGGGCCTCAGGGAAAACTAGAATGAGCAACTTTCTTCTCTTCTACTTCCTGTGGAGTTCTGCTTCATTTTTCTATCTCCCTGTCATTGCTTCTAGAGGACATGTGGTCATACAATTATTCCTAACAGTCTAGACTTCTGGTGGGAGTATGACATTCTTGACTTACTGGATAAGGACTCAATATATCTGGCCGACTGCCTACCCAAAACCAGTTAATGGAGGCCATATGGTCCTAAGGTTGAACCTGCTGCTACAGTATGGATGATAGCTCTGGGAAAGACAGACTTAGAAAAAGTGAAAGTTAGTACAGCAAATTAAGAGACATTCATTGCCCTAGTGCCCTACCTAAACTATTCTCTATATTAGATTGGTTTCCACCTAAACTACAGAAATTCACTTTGGATCATATGAAAGCAGAATGCATTGGTTCATAATTTCACTAGTAATCAGTTTTGATTTCTATGAAAAATATTGGTCCTAGCCACTTACTTTATTCTTTCTGTGGTGCCAAGTATGTTGTTCCATGCCAAAGCAATCCCTCCTTCTTGCTGGTCACCCCTGGCATGTGGTACAGCCAAACACAAATCATTACAAGTGACATTATCATCTGAATCTCTTTTGTAAGCCTTAGAGCATCTTGGGTTCCTTCTCATTATCAAAACCTTTGGCTAGGCCATGTACCTGGTAGAGCTAAGCCAACAGAGTTCATCCCAAGTGTTCTCATACTCCCCTCAGTCTCACCAAACATGTAACCAAATTTACAACATAATTTACCCATCTATCACATAAATGAAGGTAATTTTGAGTCTTATATGTTCTCACACTCTAGTATTTCATTGACTGGAAGGATATGATCAAGAAGAATTAAATTTACCACCTATCACCACATCCACACCCCAAGACATTAGTATGGTATTTACAAGTTTATTTCTTTCAGAGGCCCACAGTTACAGATTTTTATTCCAGTCCTTCTATGTAATGTAATCTTGGCCAAATAACTTAACCTTTCTGCACCTATCATCTTATCTACAGAAAGAGGCTTGTTTTATCTAACTCAAAGTGTTGTAAGGATTAAATAGGATATGTACAATGCTACAAGCACAGTGTGTCTTTTTAAGAAACACCAGTATTCATTCTACTTAACCCAACAACCCTCAAGAACCAGAGGCTCAGAGTGGCCCTGGGATAAGAGACACACCCAGGATAACTGGCAAGACTCAGAAAGAGAGCCTCCAGGAGACCTCATTTTCACACGTGTAAGAGCACCATCTTTCCTGGCCTGAAGAAGCTGCTGGTCATCACAGCCTCACTTCATTTCATCCTACACTCCTTCTTGATGCATGTTGGCACCTCTGAACTAGAAACAACTACAGACCTCAGGTTTGAGGCATGCCTTTGAGCTGAGTAGCATACAGATTACCTACCAGATAATTAAAAGTCCTAAAAGTTAGGACAAAAAAAATTTTAAAAGTAAGCCAAAATGACGATATGTTATAATGATAAACATACAAATATTTAATTTTTCTGTTTTCAAAACTTTCTTCATGTGCTTATATTACTTTTGGGATGAAAAATAAATTTTATTTATAATTGAAACAAAAGGGAAACAGGAGTTTTAAAGAGTATTTACATTAGAAAAAAACATAAAAAGCCTAACTGCCCATCTACAGAGAATAGATAAAGTATATTTGGGTATATTCATCAAATGAATTACTATGCACACATTGAAGACAACAATATGGATTTATATTCATTGAAATGAGATGAAATTCTTAAAAGTAGATTATGTATCAGTATGATCTAATTTAAAAAAAAAAGGAAAGTACGTGCTGTATATGGAAAGACAAAAAAGTTTGGTAACATACTTATTAAATATATAGAATGCAGGATTTTGTACTCTTATGTATATAGTTTTTAAATCACCTAAGTATTTCAAAATATGTTTGTAAATTTATAATTAAAATCAAATAAAGCTATTAACAATTTGAACAGAAATGCGACTTGTAAATTTTGGCCTCACTTCTAGCTTAATCCTCCAGGAGCCCTTCTTTCCAGTATCATCAAAACACAGCCTGGTTGCTGCCTTTCCTTCCATCTCTCTTCACTCCTGACCTTCTCTTTATGAGCCTATTCTTTCCTTGTCTCCAGTACAGATGTTTTGGCCCTTGGTCTCTGAACCCAGATGCTCTAGCAAGACATTTCCAACTTGAGTTTCTGCTTCTACCTGCCTGATGGTATCCCAGACTTATCTGCCTTCCTGACCTAGCTCCAGAGATGCCCTATTACAAGGGTGCCAGCCAGAGCCTTCGCCCTGGAACACTCTTTCAGCCTACGTAGCAGTGTGTACTCTTCTTTTAACGATATTACTCTTATTATTACTTTTTAGCTACATGAAACAAATTAATCAATTGAGCTTCTTAATTTAAATGAGATACAACTCTTTTATGACATGATATCAAAATAGTTTTTCTAAAGTATCCTTTAATATGCCTTAATTTACAAGAAATAATACTGTAATTTAATCACTCCATTCCTTCCATCCTATAAGAAGTAGCTTTCTCTTGTATTTGCAGAAGGTACATTTATAGCAGTAAAACCACACTTTCTTTCTCTATTTGTCTCAAATTAAATGATATTCCTAAGAGTGAATAACTCTTCATTAACAGGCTCTACTAATAAAATACACCTTGGATTGAGATATAGTAAAATACATATTTTATAATTCTGACAATAATCCTGGTTTCTCTTATTCTGTAGAGCACTTAGCTTTATTATCAGTTTTCCATGGTTGCCTTTGCAATGACAGAGCTCACCATTGGGCCTTGTTGCTGCTCTTGAATCTGCTGGGGTAAGCCAACTATAGCTGCTCTAGAGAGACTTCTGAGTATCACTGGTTTTGGGGCACATCCACCTCCTCTATGATGTACCTGCTTGTTAGGGTGAGAGACTTTAACTCTGCACTCCCTTGTCTGGCAAGGCAACTACCCTTTTCTTCTCTATGAAGCCTTAGTCAATGCGAGACTGAATTAAAAATTGTTGTGTTTTATTGACATTCATTTCTCCCAGGAAAGTTTCATTTACCTGGAGAGAAAAATAAAAATATCTATCTTCAATTACGAAACTTGAAATTGATCTGAATAATATCTGAAATCAAAATTTCAAAAATTAGGAAACTTGATATTAACTGATTATATGTTAGGGAAATGAAGAAAATATGACAGATACAATTATGGATGTTTTATATAATTTACTTTACTAAAGTTCCACAGTACATCTGTGGGGGAAAGCATTATAATACCCATTTCACAAATAAGGTCGCATAATAGATAAGAAGCAAAGATGGAATTTGAATCCCAGTCTGTCTGCTCAAGAATTTATACCCTTTCTAAACACTGTTCTCCCTATAGTTACATACTCAAATTTGTATTTGTATTATAAGTATTATACTTAATACTTAGACTATGTCTTATAACTGATTGAACTCATTTTCTATTTTGAATTATGCCTGTCAAATCAGTCAGCAAACTTTTAGGTACTCAGTGGATGTTATCATAGGCTAATTCAGGACCAGACTCCATTGGTAAACACATTACCTGATTACCTCCACTATAATCACCAAGGTGAGAATGACTTTTTTGAGTACTTACTCTGTGCTAGGATTTTATTATGAAATTAGTACACATTGTTCTATTTAATTCTCAAAATAATTCTCAAATCAAGAATTGTAAACCACAGATTACTACATGTATCAGTCAGTGTTCTCCAGAGAAACAGAACCAATAAGAGAGAAAGAAAGAGGGAGCCAGAGACAGAAACATGCAGGGAGAGAGAGCGAGAGAGAGAGAGAGAGAAAGAGAAAGCGAGAGAGAGAGAGAGAGAGAGAAAGAAAGAGAGAGAGAGAGAGAGAGAGAGAGAGAGAGAGAGAAAGGTGTTTATTTCAAGGAATTGGCTCACAGGAATGTGGGATCTGCTAGTAAATCCATAGAACAGGCAGATAGGCTGGAAATTCAGGTATGATTTCTATATTACAGTCCTGAGGCAGAATTCCTTTTCCAGGAAACCTCAGTCTTTTGTTCTTAAGGCCTTCAAATGGTTGGATGAGACCCACCACGCACATTATCATGGGAAAATTCTTTCCTTTAAAGTCAACTGATTGTAAATGTTAATCACATCTACAAAATAGCCTCTTAGCAACATCTAGACTAATGTTTGGTCAAAAGTGAGATACCATAGCCTAACCAAATTGACATATATAATTAATCACCACACAACCCTTTCAATGGTGCCTCACTTTTCTTCATAGCGTGCTATAAATGAGGCCACACTCATCAGTTTATTTCTCATGTGGATCAGTTAGCTTTAGCATCGTAATTAATACCTTTAACATACCTAAATTTCCATTCCTTAAGTTCTATCTTGCATCCAAATGTCACCTCTAAATATGTCTCTATAAATTACTGCCTACCTTTGGTCATGAGATTAACTGATTGCTGTATTACTAACAACTTGGAATAGGCAATGGTTTAATAGCTTTAACTCCTGTACCAAGACCAACACTGTAACCCAAGTCTAGGTCTTCTCTAAATCAGATAACCCAAACAAAGAAAACAAAAATAAAAGCAAAAACAAAACAAAAAAACCTGCACAGGGTTTCCTGAAAGCCATTTGATGTTCCAACAGCAATTATTTGCCTTTAGAAAAAAGCTCTTCACCATAGTGTTTCATTTAATCAGCAAAATGTAGCAGGTATCATTTCTCATGTTTTGTAGATAAGGAAACAGAAACTTACAGACTGAGTAACTTGCCTAAGCTCAAAGAGCTCATGTATGAGATATGGGAAATCTAGAACCCTAATCCATTTACTCAGCGTATATCACTGAATGCCTAACATATTTCAGGCTCTGAGATCAAGCAGTGAATAAAACATATATACCACCTGCCCTCACAGATTCTAAATTCTAAAAAAAAAAGTAAACCAATAAATATGTATACATACATACATATGTCAGATAAATGTTTCTGAAGAAAATTAAGGCAGGTAGCCATTAGGTTATATGAGTAGGGAGAGGGTGTGAGTTGCAATACAAAATAAGGTGGTCAGGAAGTTCTCACCGAGATGATGTCACTTGAGCAAGACCTGAAAGACCTGAGTGAGCAAGCTTTGTGGGAATACCAAGAGAAAAGGTGTCATATAGAAGGAAAGTCCTGGTGTAGAAGCTGCCTAGTGTGTTTGAGAGCTATGGTGGAAGCATTATAGCATGGTGCTGACTTAATTTATGCTAATCTGTCATTCCCATTTTCAGATGCCTTTGCTATAAAATTCTATTTGGCAAATGTACATGGAAAGTCAAATATGGTTTACAATATGAAAGCTATGAAATCTATAATCATAATTTTATCCCTAAATATATCTACTAAATTGATGCTTCTTATGTCATAATATAAATTTCTCTTTCACTTATTAATGATGCTGCAAATTAACTGAAGTGACTGGCAACTAAGTACACAAAGCATTGATTCCATTTGTTAGCCAACCCAAAGAGTGATTATGGTTTTTATAAATCCTTCTCATTTTAGGAAATAATTTAGGATTGGGAGTGCTTTGTTTAAGATGTATTAAGACTTTTAGAAAACTAAAGTTTAAAAAGCCCTTAGGAGAAATTACTTTTTATAATGCAAAGCAAATTTGAACAAAAATTTGTACATTAAAACTATAATATCTGACCATATGTATATTAGCAGAGCTTCTTATTTTATAGGTAAGTTTTCAAAACACGTTGATAAATATTAATGGTGTCTGTGAGAGATGACCATTCATATCATATTACAAACCTTATTATATGTTGATTATTTATCTAAAATCTCTATCCATATAATGCTATTTAAGATTTAAAATGGTGATGGTAGTGAGTCTAGTGTTATCATCTAGAGTTAAGCTGAGTCTAGGTAATATGTTTTACAAGTAAAATCTGTGGATGTCATATATATATATACATATATGTATATATATGTTATATTCCAATTATCAAGTAAATTCTACACCTATAATATGGTACTTACTGCCATCTAAGTCACATAAATATAGCAAATAAATATTCATGTTTACAGCAGTTCGTGGCACACTTCTCACACATTTCGTTTTGCTACGATTCAATCACTTCTGAGAAAATGAGAAGATGTAAGGTATCCATTCTCTATTCCTTCCTTTTCAATTCAGTCAGATGTCCAAGCACCCTGTATGAAGCAACAGGGAATGCAATAACAAAAAGCCAACTAATTCCAAATGCAGAAATATTCAAAAACGAACTTCTTAAACTGGGATTTCAGAAAATCCGAACTTATTAAAGTACACTTGAAGATTTTTCTATATTTTCCAATAAAAACTATGAAGGAGCTGCTTCAAGCATCGTAACAATAAATAGGAAAAAGAAACTTTTAAAAATCCTATTGGTCCTGCAGCCTCCTGCCAGAGTCCCGCACAATAGCAAATACTTAGGATGAGAATGGCTCCAGTGGAGCAACACTAATACATTTGACACAGCTTCCACCCCGTCATTATGCAGAGGAGTCTGCGCTTATCCTTTTGTAAATTGGAGACTCTTTTAACCAGGAATCCCAGGATGAAACGGAACCATTTTCCTCACGGCAAAACAAATCCTTCTCCAGTGAATTTTGTTATTGTTTATTGTTACACTGTTTTATCAGCACTAAACTGTATGAACGCCTCAATTAGTTCTTGATGAATGATCCCATAAAAGCATGTAGTTTCATTTCCCCTGCCACCAGATATTTCACTGAGTGTTATTAAATGAAATATAATTGGGATAAGATTCAGCAAACTTAGAGAGCTGTAGTGCTCTCAGTTCAGCCTAAAATGGTTAGTCATCAGGGTAGCTGAATCACATTTGATGCACTGTACATATAAATTCCCATCATTTGATACTGGGGAGAATGTAGAAGCACTAGATACAGTGTGATGCGCAATCTTGGCCCTTTTGTAAGGATAAAGGCCTACGGCAAGGTGCTGAATTCAGTGCTAGGTCAAAGAGTTGTTATATCCACAGAGGAGCAAAAAGCATCTGTATCAATCAGACTTCTGCACAATAGAATATATCTACGTTATATGTTACACAGCAACTATTACATTGTTCTAGAAAGAGGTGGAGGCCATCAACTTTCTTCTTAGTATAGGAACCCTAATTTTTAGGTAGGCATGTTGACACAGAGCATAAAAGGCGAACTTCTCTGCCTCCCTTGTGACCATGCTACAGTTAACAAAATGTAGATTTGGGTTATGAGACTTCTGAGAAACCTGTTTAAAGGGAGCTGATTGAGCTGGGATCAGACTTTTCAAAAAAAAACAAAAACAAAAACAAAAAAACCTTCTTGCCTTTCTTTCTTTCTTCTTCTGGCCTTCACTGCAGAAGCAAAACAGGACCTTCCGCAGTTAGACTGGACCAACACCTGACCTTAAGATGAAAGTCATGTGGTAGGATATTAATGCGGAAAAATAGAAGCCTGAGCGCCTGAAGACATTCTGGAGCTACCACCTAAGCCTTCAATTGCTATCATAGGTCTTTATTTACAGATGATCCTTTACTCTTTTGATTGCAATGCTATTATAGGCAACAGAACCAGCCATAACTGAGACAACTATAGATCCTTTATATTTTTCCTTAATATATTTTTAAACAATGGAACATCACTACCTTGTGTTGGTCATTCTATGAGGCATTTTTAATGCATTTTCATATTTCATCTTTAAACAAATCTGTAAGCTAGGTACTAATACTATCTCTTTTAAAGATTAGAAAACTAAATCACAAAACCATTCAGCACATAGTCTGATTGGTGGTGAAAGGATGGGGAACAGGGGAGGGATCAAAATTCACGATTTCAATGTTTCTTTCTTTAATGCAACAGATAATATGTTTACACTTACATCATGTGTTAGAGATCATTCTGAGTGCTTGGGACCCATAAATGAACAAATCAAAGATCCGTACCCTCACAGAGCAATATTCTAGGATCAAAGTTCTTAACTATAATCTTGAACAATGCTGTACAGTGTGGTCTGTGGACCCCTCAGTAACTCAAGATACTTTAAGTGGATACACATGGTCAAAACTTTGCCATAATAATACTAAGACATTGCTTGATTTTTTTTCCCACTACGTTCATAATTGCATTAATGGTACAAAAAGTAAAGGTGGATAAAGCTTCTGGCAGTTTGCACCCAACTACTAGAAGTCATGATACTTCTCACCACCACAGATCCACACTTAATAAGTAGTTCAATTACTTAAATGAAGAACTTCCCTTAAGAATGTCCTCAGTAAAGTAGTCAAAATGTGTAATTTTATTAAATCTTGAAACTTGAGGACAAATCATTTCAATAAGACATGCGATGAAATGGAAAGTATACAAATGCACTTCTGCTATCGACTGAAGTACGACGGTTATCTGGAGGAGAAGCACTTGCACAACTGAATCACAAGCTGAACTAGCCTGTCTTTGATGGAATATAATTTTACCTGAAAGAATTAATGACAAACTATTGCTATTCAGACAAGGTATTTGGGAAATACTTTATCAAAAATGATTGAAGTCAATCTGTCAGAGGAAGAAAGTGATGGTATTTGCTGCCAGTGATAAAGTCTGAGCTTCACAATACCTAAGATTTTTCTGATGAAATTGGTGGTGATATTGACAACATATTTTCTAGAACCGAACAGAGATATCCATTTAGCAATTGAGTTTAGTATAGTATCATTTACTATTCAAGTCTCTCCTTAAAATTAAGATGATATCAGTTATCTAAATTTCCATTTTTATATATGCAATATAAGGAGTGTAAGATTTACTCATTAGGGTTGTTGTAGAATTTAAAAGAGATAACAAGTGTGAAGACAGTAAAAACATCTGGAACATTATGGGTAATTAAATATTTTGGTTTTCTTTTGATATTTTCATTTTCTTGGTCCCAGGGTCCCTTTGATAATAAACTAGCTCTCATCCACTATGGTGGCCATGAAAATATGCCTCTCAGATCTTTTATAACTGCAACTAAGGATAACTGACCTTGGGCATAGCTCTCCTTTCAGGTACAGTGTCTGCACCGAAGCTGTGCTTCCCACAGGTGTTCCCATTCAAGGCCTGACGTGGCAAGGAGGCTAAGGCGGGCTTGCTCCTGGGGAATGGCAATTCTCAAGATTTTGGTCAGAAAAGCATTGAGAGTTCAGAAAATCAGTTTTCTCAAAGAGCTAAGGAGCTGAGAATGTTGTGAGAGAATTTGTTACTAGGTAGAAAGCTGTCTTGGGATATGGAACTACAAATATTTGCAAGGTGGCTTCAGTTGATTATTAATAAGGCACAGAGAGTAATAGGCAGAAAAATGTAATATCAGTCAATCCCAAACCTTTGTAACCACAAATTTCAATTCAGAGACTCGAATCCATAAAATTTGTGCAGTGACTTCTAACCACAGGTACATTTTAATTGGTAATATAAATCTCTATCATATATTATACTGAGTCTATTCTATCATATATTCAAATCTTAGAGACAGACAGACAGACACACACACACATACACACACCCCATGTTTTAGTCATCTTTCAAATGTAGAATGAAATAACCACCGTGGGAAAACAAATAATTGGAGGAGAGAAAAGAGGATTAACCTAACCCATGACCTGCTCCTGATCCCCATAATTTTAAATTTAATATATTCTGAATCAGGTTGCCATATATTCTTAGAAATAGAATACTACAAACAGGATTCAAATTACATTTTCTATTACAAACAATATTTAGGCTATGTGGATAATAATAAAAAGTAAATCTAGAAATAATAAATAATAAAACAGTAAATAATAAAAAGTAAAAAATTACTGTAAACATTTTCTGTTCTTTGCTCTAATATCTATTCATTTCAGTAACTTTTTTTAGACATTCAATTTATTTGTAATTATAATACCAGTTTATGTCCAAAAGTCTCACAACCCAAATTTTACATTTGGGCAAAAAATAGATTACTTGGTTAAATACAAATTTCTGGGATAGAAAATTGACAGTGATGATGACCATGGTGATGATGGCTCAGCACTCATCACTATTCACAGTTTTCCCCAAGATTAACTTTGTCTCACAATATTTCAATCAGGTTGATAAAGCAGAAAACTTTTTTTACCTAAAGAGAAAAGTACAGCAGTCCAGATGACTTGTCATCAGAATACTTGTTCTCCTGACTTGTATGTTTCTCAAGATCTGAAATAACATGAAATTTGGTAAAACTGCACTATATGATACAAATCCATAAGGTTCTCTTCACCATTTATATATTATTTTCCTCAGAATCTTAGAGTTAAAGGAACACTAAACTTGTTTTCTTTATAACCAGATTTTACCATATTTTACTTATCAGTTAAAATCGTTCAAATTAAACAACTTTTCAAAAGTAGATAACATTAAGGATATTAGTCCTTCACAATTTGATCTGTAGGTGCAATGCAGTCGCAATAAAAATCCCAACAAGTTATTTCGTGGATAACAACTAACTGATTCTATATTTTATATGGAAAGGCAAAAGACTGAGAATATCCAACATAATATTGAAGGAAAAGAACAAAATTGGAGGATGACAATACCTGACTTCAAGGTTTAAATAAAGCTACAGTAATCAAGACAACGTGGTATTGGCAAAAGGATAAACAAATAGATCAATGGAACAGAATACAAAGCCCATAAACAGATCCATAAAAATATAGTCAACTAAACTTCGGCAAAGAAACAAAGATATTTCAACGCAGCAAAGATAATCTTTTCAGTAAATGGTGCAGGAATAATTGGGCATTCATGTGCAAAAAAAATGAATCTAGACACAGACCTTACAGTCTTCATAAAAATTAGCTCAAGGGGTGCCTGGGTGGCTCAGTCAGTTAAGTGTCTGATCATGTTCCCAGGTTCCTGGGATTGAGACCTATGTTGGGTTCCCTGCTCAGCAGGGAATCTGCTTCTCCCTCTGCCCCCCCCCCTTGTGTGCACTCTCTCTTTCTCTCTTTCTCTCTCTCTGTCTGAAATAAATAAATAAAATCTTTAAAAAATTAGCTCAAAATGGATCATGGACCTAAGTATAAAGGTGACACCATAAAATATCTAGAAAATAGCAGGAGAAAATCTATGTGACCTTGGGTATGGCGATGACTTTTTACACACAACACCAATGGCACAATCCATGGAAGAAAGAATTGATAAGCTGAAGTGTATTAAAACTGAAACTTCTGCTCTGCAGAAAACATTGTCAAGACAATGAAAAGAAAAAGTACAAGTTGGGAGAAAACATTTCCAAAAGATATTTCTGATAAAGCACTGTTTTTTAAACATATATACAAAGAATTCTTCAAACTCAACAATAAGAAAACCACCCAATTAAAAATGGGTCAAATGTCTGAATAGACACCACACAAAGAAGATTACACAGATACAAATAAGCAGATTAAAATATGTTCCACAACATATACCCTCATGGAAAGGCAAATTAAAATAAGATACTACTACCTATCTGTTAAAATGGTCTAATAGTACCTATTCGAATGGTACCATCCAGAACACTGACAACCCCAAATGCTAGCAAGGATGTGGAACAAAGGAACCCCCATTAACTGCTCATGGGAGCACAAAATGATAGAGCCATCTTAGAATTTAGTTTGGCAGTGTCTAACAAAACTAAACATACTCTCACCATACTACCAGCAAGAGCAGTCCTTGGTATATCCCCAAAGAAACAAAAAAACTTATGTCCTGCCTACACAATTTAGTAGCATTATTCATAAGTGCCAAAACTTATAAGCAACTAAGCTGCCCTTTAGTAGAAGAATGGATAAACTGTGGTACATTCAGGTAATGAAATATTATTCACTGAGAAAAAGAAATGAGCTACAAAGCCAATGAAAAGACATGGAGGAAACTTAAACATATTATCACTTGAAAGAAGCCAATTTGTTTGTACACCTGAAACTAATATAAAACTCTATGTTACTTATATGGGAATTAAAATTTAAAAAAGACTTTAAGTAGTGTATACTAGTCCTATTATTTCATGAGTTGGCTAACAAATCTCTGTTCATATTCATATTACTATGATTTCATAAACAATGAACATGATTCATCTTAATAAACATTTATTATTCTAAAAAAAGAAAGAAGTCAATGTGAAAAACATATATACTATATGATTTTAACTGTATGATAGTGTGGAAAATGCAACACTATGGAGACAGTAAATAGATCATGATTACTAGGGGTTAGAGGGAAGGAGGGATGAATAGTCAAGAGTACAGAGGATCTCTAGGGCACTGAAGCTATTTGGTATGATACTACGATGGTTGATACAAGTCATTATTTGTCCAGACCCATAGAATGCCCAACACCAGGAGTGAATTCTAATGTAAACTTTGGACTTTGGGTGATAACGATGTGTTGATGTAGTTTCATCAATTGTAACACAAGTACTGCTCTGGTGGGACATGTTGATAGTTGGGTAACTGTGCATGTGTGGGGGTAGGGAGCATATGTATTCTCTCTGTACTTTGTTTTCAGTTTTTTCTCTGAACGTAAAACTACTCTGAAAACTAAAGCATATTTTTAAAAAACTAGATTGTATACAGTCTGCATAACATTTTAAAATTATAATCTGAGACGGGTACTACAAGCAGTATTTTGTAGAGCTTTGGGAGTTTTCTTTCAGAGTCTTCATAATGCTTTTGGGCTTCTACTTTAAAGGACTTCATTTTGCTAAAGGGTGGCATGTTTTCCACTTTGAAGATTCTGACATGTTTTAATGGTCCTGTCTTTGAAGAAATGAATATCTGTGGGATTCCCTGGTGAGGAAGTTTTCTATTCAGGGAGAAAGAAAGTCCTCTGTTGAAATTATTTACCAGATTATGGTTTTAACCCTGGAGACAGTCTAATCCCTGACAGGGTTATCATCTTTTTGAAAATATTAATATGTTTGGAAAAGGTTCTACTTCTGAAGAAATTCTTATTGCTGGAAGGAGGCTATCTTTAAAATTTTAGCAAGTTGTTTTCAAGGATGTTCTCTAGCATTAAGATGACTTCTCTGGGAGAACATTAAAGTAAGAGGTAATTTCTTTTATTGACATTTCCTTATAGAATTCTATGAAAGTCAGAATAGAACTAGTGTTTCATGGAATGTGTAAATCACTGTTCTCATTTATTACATTAAAATAAAATGTTAATTGAAATCTATGTAACTTAAAAATATATATGTACTTTTATTGGTCATCTTTTATATGTTGGCAATTTCAATATATAAAAGGCATCCACAAAAACAATGATAAATATTAAGTCTGATTATGGTCTACTAATGAAGGAAAAATCATGTTCTTTGTCAATTGTCCTTTTTTTATTTCATTTTTAAGATACCAAACATTTCTGAAGACAACATAACTATTCCTCATTTGGAGAATTTACATGAGCAAACTGAAGGAAGATGAAAGGAGTTGTAACTATAAATATTTTAATGGTTTTCATGGAGACAAAAAATGAAAGAAAGAAGGAGTGGTAGTGAAGAAATAAGTTAGGTAATTACATGAATATTATCTTACTTTTACTTTCCTGTATGATGTGAAATACAATGAGGAAAGGGCCACAAAATAGTGGCAGAAAAGAATAATGAACTTCATAATTAATCTAATTTTACTAAAATCTGTCAATTGAAACACAATGGTTATTTTAGTAGAGTTTTATTTAAACTTTTTCTTTATTTTTCTAATTTACCATTTGTTCTATATAAGGAACTATCTAATTTGAAAATATTTTTTATGCAACTTCAAAATCTCAGGAAGAGATATCCTAGGTGTAATTATGTAAAACCAGTGAGAAATTAAAATAAATCCGGAGTAAAATTTGATGTTATTCAACAGTTTTGCCTAGTAGTAAAAGCACTTAATCTATAGTTTGGCCCCAGAATAGTTTGCAATTGTATGTCTCTGATCACTTTACACAGTCTCCAGCTAAACTGCAGCCCTCATTTTCTTGAGCACATATCCATATATTTTTGCTCATTTCGTCTCCCTCTCCTAGAATATCAAGTCAA
>CM053608.1:53928600-54008150 GCA_028646535.1 Procyon lotor
GGGGTAGGGATAGGGTGGCTGGGGTGTGGACATTGGGGAGGGTATGTGCTGTTAAGTGCTATGAAATGTGTAAGCCTGACGATTCACAGACATGTACCCTGGGGCAAATAATACATTATATCTTAATAAAAATTAAAAAAAGAGATTATTTTAGTCTGTTCAGGCTGCTATAGCCAAATACCAGAAACTGAGTAGATTATAAACAACAGAACTTTTTAACTTACAGTTTTGGAGGCTGGGAAGTCTAAGATCAAGGTGTTGGCCAATTGAGAAACAAGAACCCACTTCCTGGTTCATAGGTAGTGTCTTTCCTCTGTATCCTCACTTTGAAGAGAAAAGCTAGCTCTTTGGGATCTCTTTTATAGGGTTATTAATCCCATTCATGAAGGCTCTACCATCAAGACCTAAGTAAGTTCTTCCCAAAGGCCCTACCTCCAAATACCATTACACTGGGCATTAGGTTTCAATATATGACTGCAGGGAGACACAAACATTCAATTTATAGCAAGGAGTAAGCCAAATTCTGCTTCTTTCTTGGAGTCATCAATGGCATCAGAGCCCATTGGATCTCTGCGTCTTCAAAACTACAACAGTGTATGTTCTTGGTTCTAGGTCAAGGTCCATTGTTAAATAAATTGTAGGAAGACATAGGCACAAGCCCAGTTCTGTATATAATACAACTGTATTTTGAGTTTAATATTTTTTTAGTTTAATATTTTAAAGTAGAGAATCCCTATTCACATAATATGTTGTATAAAGTGAGATTTATTAATGATTTCAGTATTTTGTTGGTTTAAGAGAACCAAATCCAGCCAAATTTAATAAAGTATTAACCATGATCCAGTCAAATTTAATAAATTATTGTTTGATGATTCTTTTTTTTTTTAAAGATTTTATTTATTTGACAGAGAGAAACACAGCCAGAGAGGGAACACAAGCAGAGGGAATGGTAGCGGGAGAAGCAGGTTCCTTGCCGAGCAAAGAGCCCGATGCGGGGCTCGATCCCAGGACCCTGGGATCAGGACCTGGGCCGAAGTCAGCCGCTTAACGACTGAGCCACCCAGGCACCCCTTGTTTGATGATCCTTTAAAGTTGCATTTTTCCTTGAATAAGATGTTTATATTATTGTTATTAAACTCTATACCAAATACCAAATAGACATCCAATCTAGTTATTGCTAGACATCAGAATGAGAAATACAATTTTCACTGTATAGTCATTACTGTACTTGCTGTTTTAAAAACTTGGTACATATAGGGATGGACCTACTTTCATTATCTGTTACTTAACTGAATGTGATTTTGTTAACACAAAATAGCTTTCTCTGATCTGGAGGTTTGCATATATAAGCGTATGTGGATTTAATTTCTCCCAACATTCCTTCATTTGAATCAATGCACAACGTGTTCATATAGTAAACCATTACTTCATATGGGAAGGGTAAAAAAAAGAAATGCAAACTATAAATGCAAATCTGCACATTCAAGTTTCATGACAGAACTTGGTATTCTATCAGATAACCCAAAATATGATTAATTACTATTTTATTTATTTTAAAAAATATTTATTTGAGAGCGAGAGAATGAGAGAGAGCACAAGCAGGGAGGTGGGATGAGTGGCAGAGAGAGGGGCAGAAGCAGACTCCCCTCTGAGCAGGGAGGCTCATGCTGGCCTGGATCCTAGGATACTGAGATCATGACCTGACCTGAAGAAAGCAGACACTTAACAGACTGAGTCACCCAAGCACCTCAATTAATTACTATTTTAAAGCTAACATTTGAATGAAAACACAAATTTAAACAAAATTCTGATAGAGCACTTCTACCTACAGTAGAATAACTACTTTACATATAGTACATACGCAATAAATAGTTGATGACTAATTGATTGATATTGATGTGTATACTGCATTAGAATAAGATAATACCTGGATATAAAATAATTAGATTTATGATTCTGTCCTTCTAAGGGCCATAAAATATAGTAATAAAGATAGAATTAAAACTAGTGAAGAATATGAGAGCAGTTAAATAGATGAAAATTATATTGTAAGTCTACATTCTCAAATTATTTTAAACACAGAATTTTTTTTTCAAAAAATCGTTAAGAAAAAAAGGAAAAATATGACTTCTCCTAGACCCTTTCTCAATCAGCACCATGATCTCCCCATAGCATTATCCCCTACTCTTTCAGACTTCATTTTCTGACTTTACCCTTTCCCATCTGACTTCTGAAAACTTGACTCCAAACAGTTCTTGCTAAGGTCAGCAACGATCTTCAGTCACCAACTCTGATGAACAATTTCAGTGCTAATTTTAATAGCATTCGATAATATTTACCACTTCCTCTTTTAAAATTTTGTTTATGCTCCCTTGTATTCCTGGACATATTTTCTAGCTTATTTCCTCCTCATTGTCCCTTTTCCAGGATCAACCCCCCTTTATCTGGCTGTTAGTGCTATGGCTCTTCACAACTTGGTCCTATGCTTCTTTTTTATTATTTTATACTTTCTTCTGTCTCACACATGTGCATGCAGTCAATTCATAATTCACCTCCTTTTCCCATTCTAGATTATACATTCCATTATAAAAGGCAAAAGCCTCTGAGTCGTTGTAGAAACCCTCTATCCTGTAATGCATATAACAAAGACATCACCAAATTCTACTATTTTATGTCCTAAATAACTCTTGAGTCCCATCATCTTAGTTCACTGTCTTAGTTGCATATTTACTCTGTTCCATATTTGCTCTGGCCTCAAAGTCACCTTTCCTGTTTGTAAATCTTATTCTGTCATTTATTTCTTAGTTAAAGCACTTCAGTGGTTTCTCAATACTCATAGAATTAAAAACTTGCATAATTAGTATGATCTATAAGGCTGGACATACTCAAATTCCTTCTTATCCTTTTAGCTTATTTCATAAAATTCCACTGTCCACTCTTTACCTGTATACATCCTGGCTTTGTTTCAGGATGAAAAATGGGGAGGTAAATGCAGAAACATTATAAGGAAAATTGCTAAATATTATTTACAGACTGGCTGTGAGGGATCATGCTGACTGAATGGATCAAAGAACTACTGCATATCACCCAGTCAGCATGCATTCCCTTTTTCTATCTTCAGGTCTCTGCTTATGTTGCACAGGCTAGCCAGTTGGGACAGTAGGGATGATGTTAGTGAGAACTGTGGAATGGTGAACAGAAGATTATTTCAGGGCAGAGGATGTATATATCACATAACACATTTGGCTGATTTCTAGGGACAGATGATCTCAACGGAACTGTGAAAGATCTGACTAGGCCATGGATGAGCATAAGTCTTGGCACCAAGCTACCTGTACTTACTTGGTAGCGTATATCACTTAAAGACCCTTGATAAGTAATTTGGTCAATAACCAGAAAGCCTAGGAATAATTATCTCAGAGGAATGGAGGTGTGGCCATGAGGGAAAACAAGAGAGAAGGCACATGGATGAGGAAAAAAAAAAGAGGAAATTGAAAACAAACAAACAGAAAAGTATTGATGAAATTCTGGGTAAGAGTAGGGTTTCTGTAGTAAATGCCTAACTGTGGTAGTGTTAGAGGTATTTTACTTCTTATTTCCAGAATAGGGGACCAAGTGGGGAAAACATCTGCCAGGGGTAGTTCTTAGCTCTCTGACCTGGGTGAATAAGTAATATAAATGGAGGAAAGAAGCAGTAGTTCAACTTCAAGGATTTCAGTTGTTGAAATTTATAGGGAACATAGGAAAAACTTAATTTGAAAAGAACCTGAAAATGGGTAACATACCTCATAAAATAGAGAGAAATGTAAGTTGCCTTCTTTAAAGCATGTGTGACAATTCTGCCTCAGAGAGTTTCTAAAGTCTTATTTAAACTGAAGGTCTTCTATAAGATCACACTCGTATGAGAATATGCTTCTTTCAGTTAATTCTCTGACCTTGTTTATTCTCCTTAGTTCAAATCTAAAGTAATTTGATACTTTCAGGTTTTATAAATAATATGCTTTAAATTATTTTGAATTTAATTGCCTCTAAATGACAGATAGTAGCTTAGCTCAGTGCTAATAGTCATATATTTATATATTGATCAAAATGCATATGTTGCAGAATATTTAATGTTTCCCCAGTGAGAAAGGTGGAATGAAGGAATACATGTAGTACAACTTATTTAACAATTTTCAATCAAACTGAAGTTGCTTTGGCTTTTTTAGAGAATAATTTCTTTAAGGGAAATAATATAAAAAAACAACATGAACAGTCATGATGGCTATTTTTGTTCTATGCTTCAGACTTAAAATACACCAGGCAAATAGAGTAAGATGCTGAAAAAATATATACTCTACGCTGATTAATGGATGCTATAGATATCTTTCTGCTCTGTCTGCTTGGTTAGCTTTGTTTCAAATGTGATACAGATCTCATGCTGCACAGCAGATCCAGAAATAGTCCATGTTCCTTTAAATTCAGGCAATGCATCATATTCTATTACACTGTGTCACATCAGTCTATGACAGTAAAGCATGAGTTATGTGGATATGGACCAGTAGGTGAACTAGTCCCAATACATGGACGATTTGAAGATCAAGCAAAATATTCTTGCAAGAGAATATTTTAAAAAATAGAATCATAAATAATATGTGAGACACAAAGGACATTGTTTCTTATTTACTTACAAAATCAACATTCCACCTAATCTTTCCAAAAACTCTGAAAAATACATCTTAACTACATGCATTTATACGGCTTGGCTCTTAGAAGTTTCTTATGTCAAATTTCACTTTTGTTTTTTCCCAGATATTAGTATGGGAAAGATAAATAATGCATCAGAGTTTCTCTTCCCATCATCTGTGTCTAACAAAACAATAATGGGAGACATTAACATGAAGACCAAAGAAAAGGCTTTCAAGGATAAGAAATTATGTTTGTTGTAAAAATCCACATAATTCCAGTGAGGTTTTAAGGCAGGATATGTTTAATTGCTACTCATTACTTTTATAATTATTAGTAATTAATATTTATTGTGCCCTGATCTTCTAGGTATTCCAGAGTTTTAAGATTTACATAGTTTTAAGATATACAGAGTTCCAGACAAAACAAATTAAGAATAAACTTGAGAATACCATGACTAAACAATTAAGAGGAGATGGCAATTTGGTATATCGCAAATCTGAAGTTCTCCCATACTGACATATGATTATTTAGAATTAAGCATTTAGAATGTTTAACCAAATTGGGTATGAAAAGCATGTATTGAATAGGATTGAGAAGCTGAGGAACATTCCATGTAAAGAGGTAGTAACAGAAATAGGAAAACAGAAAACAAAACAAGACTGTCAATTTTGGCAAACCATTATTATGAAATTTCTTGCCTAGTGGATTATTCATGAGATTTTACAACAGCATTCTCTGAGCATCTGTATGTCCCTAATCATGCCCCTAAAACTGCCCTTGTGACTTTGAGTAAGAATGTCAGAGAAAGGCCATAAATTATGCAGCGAAAGAAAAAAAAATGAGCTAGAAGGGACACCAAAGCTTTGTAATACATATTTGGAGTAGGAAATGATCACATTAATTCATTTAATCATTCTTTCATTCAATAAACATCAATTATCAGGTATGTATTACAGTGTCCATCAGTCATGTGCTGAATCATATAGGAGCCTGAGGCAAAAAGAAAAATGTGTGCTCCACTCTACAACTCATCAAAATATCTTCCTGTATTTTGAACCTCGTGGAAAAAGCCAATAAAACTCTACAATCAAAACCACGATTACATATAAAAACCCCACACTGCCCAATCTGTTTACATGCCATGTTCAACCCTTTAAACCTCACCAGTGTCAGCGGCAGCACTCACAGAGCTGGAGGACTGAGAGGCAATTAGAAACCACTATTCCAGTCATACAATAACGCAGGCTCAAAAAAGAAACAGAAATCTATATTTTTAATTTTTTTGATATTTTGTTCATTGTAGATTCTTTAATTTTTTTAAACATTGCATTCAAATATTTATCTTGATTACTGAGTATTTGGTGCTCCTTTCCATTATGTGTCTCACTGGCTTTACCCCACAAAGTAGAATAGTATATTTGAATATACTTCTATAAAGAGGTAAAACTTTAATATGAATGTTTCCAAATCAATATCCTCTAGCCTATAGTTTCTCCCCTCTTTCTCCATTTCCACATAAGCGTGCACACACACACACACACACACACAACTGTATTTTCATCTTTGCTTAGAGAATTCTACATTTCTTCCTAGTGTTTTTCAGAATATTTCCCAAAGTTTTAATCATTGTTTTCAAAATTTTCATTTTTCCACTACTCCTTAAGTTTCACCAACAATTTTAATAAACTCCCGATTGTTCAGTGCTTTGGGCTTTGAGACACTATTTTACTTTTACTCTAATGCCAGCCATCTTCAGATGCATTGGTCTCTCCAGAGTCACTCTCCACTCTGCTCTCTGCATCATGAGAAGGGCTCCATCAACAAGTTTCCTTGCCTTCCATCTTAAAGCTGAATTCAGCCAATGGAGAGCACTAGCAACAGACTGGAAGGATGGAGGAAATTGAGCTCAGGATATTTACTGCCTTGCTTCCTCCCCTGCCAGATCCCTGCATTTGGCTATGTTCCTCCACCACAACTTTCATAGTCATCTTTCTGGATTTTGGTAACTGGTCCCTCTCCTCCCTTTGGGACTGAAGTGAAAACAGCTGTTTTTTTAACCAAATCCACTTTTTGAGTTTCCTCTTCAGCTCATTCACATCTTTGTAAATGGTCCCTTTAAAAATAACAATTTTCAATTTATCTAAATAGATGTGCCATCTATTTCTGGTTGGGACCTTGACTGATACTCCCATTTATCTTACTGTAGCAATTATTTCATTTCTCAACATCACTATGTCACTAATTACCATTTATTTTGATGTTCACTTCTACCTCTTTATTTTAATTATTTTTATCTCCTTTTGTTAGTTTTTAAAATTCTTGTGAAATTTGTTAAAATATTAAGATCTTTTATAAAATCTTCAAATAATTTTATACATTACTCTGATGCTTTAGAACATGTAACCTTAATTTGATAAGGAAATTTCATTATTATAAGCACAAAATACTGTAAAGTAATGCTTTAAAGACTTTTAAAACATTGCATTGGCTCTTGCAGTAAACAATCATACACCCTTGTGCAGTCCTACTTCTTTACTTACTTTTGCAATTTGATTTCTCTTTCCCTACTGCCACTTTATTCAATACATATTTACAGGACACCAACAGGAGACACCG
The DNA here is from genome assembly GCA_028646535.1 of Procyon lotor. Taxonomy (NCBI): domain Eukaryota; kingdom Metazoa; phylum Chordata; class Mammalia; order Carnivora; family Procyonidae; genus Procyon; species Procyon lotor. The sequence goes on from CM053608.1 coordinate 53,935,885, forward strand.
AGCCAGGCACAACCAATAACACACAGGGCTTTGCAGTGTCATCTGTGTGCCACTGAGACTTTTCTTTCTCATTTGATATTTTGAATCTTCAATCACCTTGGAAACAACGCAACATAATAACCAGTCCTGAGTAGGGCGCTGGGGACCACCTTAGAATAGCATGTATGGACTTTTAGTAAATTGACTTGGTGATTATTTCAACTGTTTTATAGCTTTGGGAAGCCCGTTCCTGGATTTACAACTATTTTTCAGAGAGTTGAAAAATAAAAAGTCATATGTTAGAATGAGTGAAGATTCAAAAGCATGGATCCCATGATTAGCTTATAAACAAAATTGATCTTTTATGTCATTTCTAGTGTATATGGGAACCAAATTTTCAGACAGTGTCTAGTAAACCTAAATTCAAAAACTTTTCCATGAAGCACTTATTAATAAGTGCAACCAAATATCTTTCAATATGATAGTTCATGGGATTTATTATCTGTATTATATAGCCAAACAGTGATTTAATTTAAATTATCAATTGATAATAATGTTTTAAGTTATTTTCCATTGGTTTTAAGTAAACTTATTTTTTCCATATGTTTTAAGATGTTAATGCGTGAAGACCCTGAGATATCCAAATTTATTCTGCATAGCCAACAGTAGATAGGATGATATTAGGGATGTGGTAAATGTAGATGATTTATCGAATAAAAAATATTCTGATGCAATGTATTAGTTTAACAAAAGGGTATAAACAGGCATGCTTTGGTCTAATGACTTAGTTTAGATCTTTAAATTTAAATGTGTAGGTTTCTTTAACATCCAAATCACAGGAAGTGATCCCAGATATTTTGGTCAATAGATTATACTTCAGTGAAATCCCTATACTTAATACACAGTGTGCACCTTGCATAGATGACCACAGTGTAAGGGTTAAAAGCAAAATCTTCTTGGCTTGATTACCATCTCTGCCACTTACTAGTAGAAAAATTAATTAACTCTCTGTGCCATTTTTTCCCAAATCATTGAGATAATTATAGCAATGTATATATCCTATAAGATTCTTGTGAAAATTAGATAAATGAATACATATAAATAGTGTCTACACAGGCAATTGCTCAAAAATCTTTAGCTCCTCTTATCACATGTATTACCTCATTTATTTTTATAACAATACTTTGAGGTTGGTCCCATGCCCATTTTTAGGGGGACAAGAACACCAAAATACAAATATATATCATTTATCTCTCCCCAACTCACTAAAATTAAAGCCCACATTCTATCACTGTAAAGAGCCACTGTGGCCAAATCACAGATATTTAAGTCATATCTCTATTTTATATTTTTTATGTTATTCAAAGTTCTAAATGGAAGGACTTTTCTAAATAAATAAAACATGGTTTATCCATTAATTCTGACCATAGCCTAACACTGGTTAAATTTGAATGTAAGGTGAAAAAAATGAAAAGAGATTTTTTAAAAAATAATAAGAGGATAGAAGAGGTTTACCAAACAGGCTTGCCCTCACTCCGAAATGGTCAGGCAGGATTAAAATTTAAAAAAAAAAGGGAAACTTGGCTTTTTTATGTATTTCCTGGTTATCTTTCTAATCTCGCTTGCCTTTTCCACTGCTTTGACTGTGATTCCTCATATGATATTTGCTAAATTACTTTCCACCTCTATTTTCCAGTGTACTTCAATTTCTGGCCTTATACATTTTATTGGTTTGCATTATAATCTTAATGACATTGCAAAATGTGCATGAAGGTTTCATGTACAATGAAAAAAATTAACCCCTTCAAAATTCCTTCTTTTCTATGTTGATCAACACTCTTATCAGCAACAACTGCACATCCATCCATGTTGGGTGAGCATCTGTCTCCTGGTTTGCTTCCTTGTCAAATTTACAGATTATTCTGAATAACTTTTCACCCTGAATCTGCACTCTACATTACATAGGTAAAAAAGCACACAGCCAATTGCAACACTCTTTCTTTTAAGAGTGAACATGCAGTGCAAATTCATGCTGTGAGGATCTGCAAAGCTCCTTGAGCCTAGGAACAGGTGTGAAAAATGTTGCGACAATCTGGAAAAGCATATTTTAGACAAACTACTATTGTATTATTTAGGTAACAATGAAACCGTTTACCCACAAAAGAGCAGTGTGTAACACTGATCTTTTTTAAATATGAGGATATAACTTTGTGAATCTAAATTTAAAAAGAGTCTCCATTAAAGAATGCACAGGTAAATAATTAAAAAGTCAAAATCAAAATACCAACAATAGCCACATAATTTATACATAAAGAAAGACCTGCTTTCTCCAGTTTGCATCACACAAAGAAATATTTCTTTGCAAAAGCTGAAAAGAGTAGAATCCAGATCCTGAATATTTAATAGAAAATAAAATGATATTTATTTTTAAGTGCATTCTACATTCAATACAACTGCATACTCACAACAAATCTATTGCGTTGCCCTGACATAGTTACTGCAAAGGTTTTTCCTTTGCTGTCCCAAGGGCCCAATTGATTTATCTGCCAGAAGCCTAAAGCCCCAAAATAAGATAGCTTTGAGTTTACAGAGGTCATTTTTCATTGTCTAAATAAAAATTTCTAAACAAAAATCTCTCATCCTGTTAACCGCAGGGTCCTTATCTCCCCAGAGGCTACAGCAACCTGAAAGAAGCCATTTCAATTCTTTCATGAAGAAAGATAAAAGCAAGTTTTCGATTAGAAAGCCCAGCAAAGCCTTCTTATTAAATGGTGGTAACAGTAACTAGTTGAAAAGGCAAAACTGTTCTCAAACGGGGCGGGGGGAAAAGAGAGAAATTATTATGCATGAGACAAACCTTGAACAGGGGCTGCGAAGACAATCGGAGACAGTGACATTTGAGGAGGCAAAGGGAAGTTTATGAATCCTTGTAACTCCTTACAGGTGTTCCACCCAGGTCTTTAACAAACTGCCTAGTTTTATCAAGCATGTTCTCTTAATTATGTGTGCCTACCTTTATCAACTAACATTAACTACATGTCACAATAATTATGCATTCAGGCCCATCTTCTCTGATCTGTCATCATTCAAAGTGCTTCTGCAGCGCAGGCAGAGGTGGGATGTGGCAGGCGATCCTGGCTTCAGAATAATAGATTTTTGTGAGGCTAAGCTAAAAGGAAATTATCAAAAATGACTTCATAGACTAAGTTTTGATAAAGAAGATAAATACAGACACTAATGGTGATGCCGTAGGAAACAAACTCAAACCATAAAAGAAGGGAGGATTTTGCTATTTGGAGAAACCTGCTCTAAGTGAAGGAGAATAAAAAGTATGCCTCATATTTCAACTTAATTCTTTCGGTAGGGTGTAGTAAGAGAAATGGAATAATTCAGGAGCGTGTTTACACCAAAACATAAACGTGTTTTTCTACCAGTTAAAGTGCCAGACTGTCATTCTTATTATCTTTAAAAAATAGAAAAGGCTAGGGAGAGGGGGGAAGGTGGATACTTAACTCAGTAAGCAAAGATTTTTAAATTTCTTTTCAGTATGTCCTCTAAATGTAGATCTTACTAATTTTTTTAGATTCTTACTAATTTTAAAGTCTGCTATAAAGGGGGATACCCCCAAACAAGAATAAACACACAGGCACAATCTATAAAAGTCTGACTTACCTTATCTTCCTACACTTAGCCTTAAGGTAGTACCTGCGAATGAATATAACTTTATTCCTCTCATTTCGGGTACATACTCCAAAAAGCATCTGACGGTGCTCTTTATTATGTGCCTCATAAAGAAGATACTTTTCCTCATTTCCCCCAAGAAAATATAAAAATATTATTTCTATACATCGACTGTAAAATTTAATCGTCACAAACTGGAGGTTACCCCAGAAATCACTGTCAGAAAGTGTGGCTTCATATTAAATATTTTAATGCCAAAATTCTTATAGCTGATAGAGAATATCTACATTTTCTAGTACCTTATTCTGCAGAGAATTCATCCTAGTAGATTCAGATGGAAACCATGCAGCTCAAAACCAGATAAAAAAGGAGAATGTAACATGGGGTGTGTGCTTGTGTGTGTGTGTGTGTGTGTGTGTGTGTGTGTGTGTGTGTGTAGCTATGATGGGTAGGTGGTAATACCCGCTTTGAACATTTTCCAACCAAAATCATCTTGACTATTTTCTATGGGGCAGAACTTCTAAAATTAATTTATCACAGTTTATGTGTTACAAGGGACCCAGTACTGCCTCAGAAGAAAATATGTGCCCATGAGGCCACCTTCAGGCAAAACGTGATGGTTTTCTATCTACAGCCAAGTCTTTGCTATATATGTCAACTATTGCTCATAGGATACTGAACACATGACCAGTTTTACTGCTTCCTAGACATGTGGCTCTGCCCTGAACAGGAATGCAGAATATTTCTTCTCTGAGCTTTCATCAAAGAGTAGAATGCTGATCGCTCAGATCTTCTATGCCCATCAGAATTCAAACTGAAGGAACTACGATGCTTGGAGAAAGCACTGAAAGTCATTCCCTCCCTTATAAATTAAAAATTCTGCTTGAAATCAGAATGTCCCACTACAGAGTATTATCTATGGTTGCTACTGGCCCCACACACAACTGATGTCATTGAGTTTTTTACTGATACCCTTGACTTACTCTATAGAAGAATACATACAACAAGCAACTCTGTAAAATACCTAAGGGTGGTTCATGCAGTAAGGCTGCCGAAGACACTAACCTCTGTATCACTCAGTGTTCTTCATATCAAGATCCACATAAGAAATGTTATTTAGAAGTCAGTGTTCAAAAAAAAAGGATCTAGGGTACCTGGGTGTCTCAGCTGGTTAAGTAACTGCTTTCGTCTCAGGTCATGATCCCAGGATCCAGGCCCACACTGGGTTCCCTGATTGGCAGGGAGTCTGCTTCTCCTTCTCCCTCTGCCTGAAGCTTCCCCTGCTTGTGCTCTATCTCTCTCCCAAATAAATAAATAATATCTTTTTAAAAAATCTATGCTACCCCAAGAAACTATTAAAGCTTAGTTTTGTTGAGTCTAAGCTTTAGATAATGAATTTTATCTATGTTATTATTTCTTGTATTACAATTATGGCACTTCAAATATTCTGGGAAACAGAGTCTCATAAGTAACAAAAGGAATGGTTAAAATGATTGAATTCACATTGGAAAATCCCTAAAAATTAAAAGGAGCACCTAACACACGCTGGCTGGAGTAATAGGTAAATTATAAGGAGAAGAATGGAGAGAGGTAGTCGATGGCTCCTGCAGCTGCTCAGGATGTCAGTGGACAACAAGGTGTTCCATCTTTCTGCAGCCACTATTCCCAATAATAAGACCATATTCAAAGATAAGAGGCAGAAGGAAGAAAGTACCAGCCATGCTTACGTCAGGAAAAAGGTATCAGCTGATGCCCCCTAACAGACTTTTGTCCATGCCACGTGTCATTGGATGTGACAAGAACACTTGGCCCCCTCTTGTTGCAAGGGAGGCTGGGAAAGAGAGTACTCAGTTTTCTGGGACTTGCATTGGAGGGGGCAAGAGAAAGTGTAGCTGCACACGACGGGTGGATTATCAAAAACAATATAAAACAAAACAAAAATAGGCTCTTCCACATTTGTTAAGAAACTCAAAAGAAGCTTCTAAATTACTCAGCATTCAGCTCAGGAAATAATAGAGTATTCCAATCAGTATGACAGTATTATAAAATAGTTGAGCAACTGGTAGAGTTTTGGCTTCATAATCTGGATGGTTACTTTTTAAATATGTTAACTGTGATGGTACTGTACTATCATTACCTGAGATCTCAAGGTTCAGAATAAACTTAGTGTGAAGTTCAATCTTACAATAGTGAATGTAAATCACATAATTAAAGTTCTTAATAATGTCTAATTTCTTTGGCCAGCTTCTTGTCAGACCTTATATGTCATCATTGTTTTTACATCGTATTATCAAGAAAAAGAATAAAATGGCAACTCTATTATACTTTTTCCTTTCCTTTTTCTTGCATAGTGTTCTTGCTCTCTTTATTAGTACTATATTTGATTTGTGTGAAATCACAAGTTAAATCTTGAGTAAATCTTTTTATGTCAAATATTCCTTTTACAAGTACTTGTTTAGTTTAAATGAGTAATGTAATCCATAAACCCACTTACTTAGGCACATGAAAATGATAATCTTTGACATTAAGCTTAGAATGTGTCAGACACAGTTCAAAAGGTCTTATTCACATTTTCTGATTTTATCATCAAAACAGCCAAACAAGATAGGTATTATTAGTATCTCCACTTTATGGATGAAAAAACGTGAGGCTTATGGATTGAGAAGCTACTCAGCTAGGAAACTGCCAGGTCTGAATTCAAAACCAGACTGATCTGATCCCAGAGCTTCTTTTCTTAACTATTCTACCAATAAATCAGTTAATGAAGTAATCAATTAAAACTCAACTAAGTACAGTCTTCACTGAAATAGAGTTTTAAGGCATACTCATGGTCTAAGAACAAATAAGAAATCCAAATAAAACCAATACCATGAGATAGATTTACTGAAGGTAAACCTCTGAGAAAATTCAATCCAATTTTACATTCGTATCTATGATAGAGTACAACAAAGGTTTATCTCTAGAATAACGGCTAGAATCAAATGTTCTTAATTACTACAGCTTCTGAGAAAAGAAAGATAAAAATATATTTTATGAAAGCTGAAAGCCAAAAGAACATTCTAGTATACATTTAGCCAATAAGGAAACCCAATGAATACTAAAGTTCTACTCAAAGTCCCTACTGTGTATAGGAAACATGATATTTCTATCCCTAAGTCTTCCATAAGTGCAGAGTCGACAAAAACAACTATAAACTTCCATGAAGTAGTGAACTCAATGAACATTTGATTTTCCGGTGACATTCCCACAAGAATTCTTGAATACAGATACTATGTGCATGTCAGGGGCCAGCCAGTTATTTCACATTAAGAGAAGTGTGTAAGTCTTGGTGAATAGACATCAGTCTACACGTTCTCTAAATAAAGCAGTGCACTGTCTCCCCACATCCTCACTTTCTTCTCATGATTTTTATTTAAGCTAGAATTTTTTAAAATTCATTTAGTTGGTTGCAAATTTCAGTTCCAAACACTAATGGGCTTTTGTTTTAACTCTCAGATGAGGTTATAAAAATTAATTAAAACCCCACTATTCAATAAAATGAAACTTTCCTTCAGTCTATGGCAATTGGTGTCTTCTGGCGCATTCCAAGTGGACATTTTGTAGAGATCATCCTCAATTCTCGATCATGTTATGGAGAAAGAAATAGGTAGTTTGGTTCTTGCCAGCCTTTTATTCTGTTTGAGAAATTAGATACTTTGCCCAGCTTTACTGTCAATCCCTAAAGTGATAAAATTGCTTTCTAACCACTTAGATTTAGGTGTTTAGTCTGATGCAAATCAGATACAAACTTATATGATAAAACAGCAACAGTGTAGAAGTTCTCAAAGACCCGAACTAATAGCTTGGTATAGCCATTATAGACTGTGATACACATTGTTTTATCATCCTTTCCTCAAATGAATCTCTTTCTCATACTTTAAATCACTTTCCAAAGCATAAGAAGTCTTCCTCATCTCATTTGTGTTAAACTAGTCTTTTTTTCTGCAAGATGCCATCAATTTTCACACTTAAACATCTCACTCAAACATCTCACTCTTGAAGATTGGTGGGATGTATATGAAGTAAGTTATGTTCAGAATCTTGTATCCAGTCCTAATTTAAATATGTTTGAAATTTCCTTTAAATGTTTGTTTGCTTATTCATGCATCTATCCATCCATCCAACTAACATTTATTAGGAACATTGAATATGTGATGTGCTCTGCAAGGTGGTTTCCCCTTCAGCCTTATCCCACATGTAGGAGGAATTGCTTGGCTCAGAAAGTACCCAAACAAGCAAATATAAAAACATCTTTCTCCATATAAACAAATGCATCCTGTAGAAGACTAATAATTTCAATTGAGGTATTGATAATGTTCCTGACTTTCTGTATTTAAGCCTTTGCAGGAAGTTCAACATATTCTATGATTTATCTGTTGCCCTCCTCAGTTAAGACTATTAGTACACAAAAAATAGAACCATTCAGAATCATAGAGGGAATCTAAGAGAGTTTCTGGCTTAAGGAGCTAATAATCTTGTGGGAAGACAGGAAAATAAATACACAATCTGACCTAATTTTTAAGCCATTTCAAGTGATGTAGAAACACTGATTTAGGAGCAGTACTCAGACTAGAAGTCTTCAGGAATGGTTTTCCAAGGTGAGATGATATTCTAGCTGAGTCTTACGAGATGAGTTTTATTTGGCCAGAAAAATACAGGGGACAAAAGAGGACACCAGGACAGTATGAAGGGGATGCAGGGAGCCATGGCAGTTTAGTATGATTGAGTAGAAGGTAAGATGTATACCAGTGGAACCTGGAATGGAGACTGTATGTAAGGTCAGGTTAAGCCATTTCAAGAAACTCAAATCTAAGATCTAAACACAGATCTAAAGAAGCCAATGAAGGGGTTTAAGGGAAAATTAAATAATTAGGGTTTATTTAAATGCATCTAAAGTATTTGCTAGGACTGCATCTTTGCTACCAGTTAACTAAGGTAGAAAATTTAGAGACAAGATCTCCCAGTCAAATATAAGAAGGAAGAGAAGATTCTCTGAAGAGCCCTCTCTCCTAGGGGGATCTGTTCATGCAGTCAGCTCTTGAATTTGTGGTTTCCTTGTTCACACCTGGTTCTGGACACAAATTCCCTTCCTCTATTCTCCTCTCCTTCATGAGTTAAGCCTCATGTACCATTCCTCGCCCTATAACCTGATTTTACTTCATTAATCTTCTCAATTCTTTAGGATCCCAGTCCATTCCTACCAACTTCTTTCTCCTGAGAAGAAAGAATAAAAAAGAAGCAATAAGTTGCTTCTTTAAAAAAAAAAGTAGTATTGTAAATTTATAGCACTAATAATATGTCTATGTATTTCTCATACCTAACTATTCTAAAAAACATATATTCACAGTACAGCTCTATGTGATTAGTTTCCTTACATTTTATGCTTATCTAGTGATATCTATATTTTAGGATAAAAATAATTTCGGTAGATATATATGCAACACTAGCCATTGATATAAAGAATACATAATGAAATAGTTATATTCCAAGAGAAAAATCAGATGATAAACTTTCAAGTATTTCAAGTAGAACATTAGAAGAGAAACAAATAATACAACTATACATATGGATGTGCACACACATACACACACACAAACTATGCAAATAATGATTTTTCTATTTTAAGCTCTGTTGTTGAGCTTACTGGGTTACTAGAAGAACCTTTATTTAAAAACAAAACAAAACAAAACAAAAAAACACCCTGAAAGAGCACTGTGGAGACTTAAGACCAAAAAAATATATATATATATATATATTCCCCTACTATATAGCTTTCTGTGTGGAGCCCATAATGTCCTTGATAGAGACCATCATGTATTGGGACACATATGCTGGTTTCTACTATTTCTTCGATTAGCCCTCATTCTTGCTCTTCAGGGTTTCTATCATAATACAAGAAAATAAAATTTTAAGCCCAGAAGGATTTTTACAGTAATGCAAGCTATTGATTGGTGCAATTTTTTTCAACTAGGGCTTACTATTGCGTCCAGATTCCTTACAGCTCCAATATGCCCAGTGGGTTAATATCAGGTAAGATACAAGCTGTTAGAAAACTACCAGTAAATTTTTCCCCCTCAATGTTGCTATCTATTTCAAGCTCCTATGGGGCAGCAACAAAAACTTTATTTCTTTGTTTTTATCGAAACCTCAGACTTTAGATATACTCTGAGTGATAAAAATCAGTCATGAAATATTAATTCAAACCATGATTTTTCTGTGTTGGTTAAACTTAAAACACTTATTTTAATGGGCATATCCATGTGTGTTGTCTAGCCCCAAAAGACATCTTTAACAGTTACCATCATCACTCCCTGCAAAAGGCCATGGTCGAGCCATAAATAATCATTGCTATTGCATTTTTAGTTGGCCATCTTATCTTTCCACCATCTGGCTCTCCTAGGCTCTGCTTTGAATTTTCTTCTGGATCCCGGTCTCAAGTCCTTCGGTTTTTAAACTAGATCTGTCCATCCATCTGATGTCGAATCTCGAGACTGTCCTCTAGTTCAGAAGCAATTTTATAGGAAGTTTAAGCTTCACAGTCCCTCATTTGCACAGGTCATGGGCCTGACTGGGGAACTAATAATATTTCCGTAAAAGCTTTCTTTTTAGATATACTGAAAAGTAAGAATTTTTGTTTTTCAAAGAGAACCCCCTCTCCCAATTTGTATAAGCTTTGGACCGCACAAAACCCATAACTGTCCCTACCTTCATCCCTACATTGGCTTTCTGGTTGAGGTTCCCCTTTGTAGGACACTTATCTTTTCATCTCCACCATCTGGGTTCTACTCACTGAGGTCCTCAGGCATATTCTGGCTTGGCTAAGGTTCTTCTAGGTTTCTGGACATAATGTCATGCCAGGCTCAGCTCTGGGTCCTGCTTATTAGTATAGGAAAGTGAGCATCTGAACTACAATAAATAGTATGAGACAAATATCCCCCTAAAAGCAAGCACACGTATAAAATGCAAAATTAAGACCCCCAGTATAGAAACCAGTTTACTTTCATCATTGTAGCCCATTTCTCTGGGATGTATCCTAGGGTCACAAGAAAACCAGGGGAAAAAGAAAACTACTTCTCATGCCAGGCACATCTAAATATCTCTAAGGGACAAGGTTTGTCATGGATCTGGGGTCTTGAAAGTATGTTTGTTTCCACCTAAATGCTTGGCACCATCATAGACTATAGCCTGAGCTGATAAAACTGCATGTGGGGCTGTCCACCTGCACAATGGCAAGTGGAAAATTATTCAGGAGAAGGAGTTTAATTGGTGACCTTTAAAATAATGATTCATTACCTTAAAACACTTTTATTATGTCAGCATGAGTGCTTCGACTGAAATTAATATATTTAAATCAAAAACAGTAGGTCTTATTTAACCTATCTTAAACCAAAAAGGTACATTTTAAAAACTTTTTTTTAATTCTTTATCTTTCCTTCCCAGTCTCTATTTCCCATTCCTCTTTTTCCTTCCTTCCTTTCTTTGCTTCTCTCTTCCTTCTTTCCCGTACCCCCATTAAGCCACATTTTTGTTACTTGGGCAGTCTCCATTTGTTCATTTGCAGATGAAGTGGTATCTGTAGAGTAGACTCTAATCCTAAATAGACAAATCCTTTCCCCATTTTCTAGAAGCAAATTAGCAAAGTGACTTCAGGAATAACTCATCCAATCAGGCAAAGAAGTCATGCAGACTGGTATTTAATTTTTGTTTTGTTTTGTTTTGTTTTGCTTTTAGAGAAAGAGAAAGAGAAGGAGAAAGAGGAAGAGGAAGAGGAAGAGAAAGAGGAAGAGGAAGAGGAAGAGAGAAAGAGAGAAAGAGAGAGAATGGATGTGCATGCAGCGGCAGAGGGAGAGAGAAAGAGAGACTCTCAAGCAGGCTCCACACTCAGAGCAGAGCCCTGATGCAGGGCTTGATCTCAGGACCACAAGATCATGACCTGAGCTGAAATCAAGAGCCAGAGGCTCAACAGACCCAACCACCCAGGCATTCAATTTTTGACCAGATTTTTATTGGCTACTGCATGGGGCTATTTGGATATGGATTGAGAGAATATATGTAAAGCAACTGGTAAGGTTCTGGACCTTAATAATGGTTAGTTTATTGCATTCTTTGTCACAATCTAATATCGGGTCATTCACAGTGACCCAAAGAGAACAAAATCATGGCATGTATTGTCATATGCCGAGCCTAAAGGCAACCCTTTTAGGTCCTACATTTAGCCTGAAATTTGCACAGAAAGAAAGAAAGACTGAGAAAGTTGACAACCCATTAAACAATATGCCGAATGTGTTGTATGACCCACAAAAATCAGATTCCCACATGCTATCATGGATCTGAACCTAGTGCAGACATATGCAAGCAGGCAGCTACTCTAGTACCAAGAAAATAAATGGCTGGGCAGAAGCTATATTTACTAAGATATGTTTGTGATTTTCAAAGAAAATTTTGTGACCAGTTTTCATTATATTCCAGGCTATGTAACTTTTTATGGCATACACATTTATAAATAAAAGCATGAGAGCCTCTAAATCACTGACTTAGGCTGAAATGATGCCTCTAGGGTTTGGGATTATAAAAAAATAAAAAGAAACCGAGCAGGGATCATAAGGCAATATCCTACAGGAAGCAAATTGATACCTAGGATTACAGTAGCAATTCCTTTCTGGCATTCAGGAAGGAACATATTTTAGATAAACAAATGGGCAGAACATTTTGGATCTCTGTAAATAGATCTGAAAAGTCAGGCAAGAGCCTTTCCCTATATGGGTACAAATGACATCATTCATAACCTTTTGAGCAATTGGTGCATTGGGGAGAGTTATAATTTGCAGATATGATAGTACAGTTGAACTATTCATGCTATTTCACATTATAGTCTTATTGGCAGAGTGTGAAAAGGGCTAAAATTTTATTTTACAAATTTTTCATGATTCTTTTTTTAAATAATAGAATTTTACCTGTAATACTGCCATACAGATACAGATATATGTCTTTTTTGGATCTGAAAACAATAATAAGTACTGATTTATTTCTATATCAGTCTTTTATGATAAATGCCATGATTGCTATTTTTTGTAATGGATATACAGGCATAGGAAGTTAAGTGATACACAAAACAGATCTTAAAGCATAGTAATTTTCTATTTTTTAGTCACATGTTCAACAAGTAGCAGTGTAAAAAGTGCTGAGTGGGGAGTTTGGAGGAGCTTGAAATGAGAAAGGACGCATCATGTTAGTCCTTAAGGAATTTAGAAACTATAGGAGAAAGGAGATGTTATACAAATATAAGAAGCAACTTAACATGTGCGATGAGAAATATACAAAAACAGGGCCATAAAGTTCTAAAAGAAGTAAAAAGTATGTCCAAGATAACTCAAAAAAGCTTTGTGGAAAAATTTCACTTAATCTAGACCTTGAATTATAATCAGACTTTTGAACTGAAAAAAAATTTGGCGTGATGTATTCTAAGAACTGGATTTTAGGTAAATTTGCATCTCTTCCTGATGGATAAAAACTCTGAGAAGTAAAATCAAAATCTAACAAATAGGGAGAAGTCCTTTGACTTCTGTGCTCATAAATTTCCCCAATTATTTCTAATCTGGTGCAAATATCAAAGTATTCTTAGGAATAAGAAATAGTGTGAGCAAAGAATAAAAAATCATTAACTCTCTACTGGTTTCTGCATCTGAGTCCTGATGACTAGCCGTGGAAGGGTGGAGTAATAATATTACTGACATCATCTGGGGAACTCTCTGGCATGTCCAGGGAGCATTATAGTTTCAATTAAGAACACATATACCTTATCTCACTTAGCTGAATATTTATTTCAAAAGACATCAAAATAAGAGACATCAACAATAAATTACTACATATTTGTTACATTTCCTTTTTAGTACATTTTTGCATTTACCTAACCATGAAAAACACTGTTTTGATTTTATTTGAATATACATCCATCTGGATGGGGTGCAGGAATTAAATTGGTTGTGCTGCTTTGATAAAGTGCATAAATTACTCTCCCCTTTATTCATGCCATTCCCTTTCATTATTTATAGTTATGCTCACCGAAGAGAACAAATAAATCCTATGACGACACTATACAAGCCCCTGTTGGAAATATTATGTGTTCACATACACTAATCCCTTTCATGGGGTGAAGGCATTACAAACAGCTCCTCATGGCCTGGGTTTCTGCTGTGCGCTTAGGGTCACTAGTGGGCATGTGCAGAAACAAATGTTACTTCTGGTGAAAAGCAGGCGCTTGGGACCTGGTGAAAACAGAAGCTAGGAGTGTTTGATACATAAATAACTATAAATAAGATTTTCCACCTATTTCAAAATTAGTTGTAGGTTTATTACTAAACCAACTTTCCCATTAACTCATGTTAATAACTCCTGGGTTTGAAAACATGATCTTGGGTCAGTGCTGGTGTATTTCACATTCTCAAAGGTAATAATTTAAATATCAGTGAATGTAAGATATATCTGACTACAATCCTTTGCATAAGCAGTGCAAAAATATTCAGAACCAACAGGAAAAAAATGAATTTGTATACTCAATTTGAATAGAATTAGTGAATCAGGACCACACAAACTAAACTTGGATGTGAAGGAAACGCATCCAGAGAGACAAGGAGCAGGATGAGCAAGGGTTGCCGGAGGAGGGAGGGAAGGGGGAGATGAGGGAGGACCAAGCAAATAGCCTCTTTATACATTGAGATGGTTTTGAGAATAATAATGTGCTAGTTTCTTTTTTTTTTTTAATCCAAGTAGCTATTGAAAATTGTAATGATTTCAGTCTAAAAAGCAATGCTGGAAAGCCTCTTCGGAGATTGCCAACTCCCACTGTGCAGAAACACTGTGTCCCTGCATGCTGGTGTAATGGAGACAAACAAAAGAAACACTTCAAGGAAAGGGGAAGCAGAAGAGGGAGGGCAAAAAAAGCACAGAGTATATGGTTCCCAGAAAAACAGTACGAGTTTTAGCAATGACCAAAAGCAAGCATTACAATCCCCAAGTTTGAAACTGATGTAAGTTAAATAAAAAGCTCAACAATCTAAGAAATATATTACATAATAATATTCTCATTCAAAATACCAGTAACTTATCATCAACAATAATGTTCTAGTCCCACTTTCAGTGATACCGATTCCCCATGTTAAACCAGACCAATGTGATTTCACATTTTCAGATATCTGTGCAGGCTCCTATTGGGAGCAAATATATCTCAAAGATTATTAGTATGGAAGCACATTGCTCTATCACTTCTGTCTGCTTGCATGTATCTCCTATTTTCTCCCTTTTTTGGCAAAATAAATGATTTAAAAATCAACATACATAACTACACAATGAAAGTATCCTAATTATGATGAGTGTCCTTAGTTACTTCAGCAAGATTTAAACATGGCTTATTACCTCCAGATACTAACGATTATAAAAAGGTCAATAATAATTACTGTTTATTTGCTTTCAAATGCTACTAATGTAAAACTTTTGTGAAATGGTGAAAACGAATATTGCATGTACTTTCTAGAAAAACCCATTAAGATCAACATTTTAGGGAAGTATTTTTAAATTCATTTTTATCTCAGATTCTTTTAATCGCAGTATCTATTTTTAAAATTACAAAATGAGAAAGCCTATCCCCACTTAGTGCCATTATTTCTATACCAGAAACTGACGCTTCTTGCATATTCATTATGTATTTTTGTATTGTAAACCAACTTATAATTTCTACCTATGTTATTCATCCTTTTATTAGGTTTATCAATAATTTTCATTAGAGTATTTTGGTATTGATATATTTCATAAGTGGTGCAGTGCAAATGAAGCATCTATTTCTTGTAACCAGCAACTCACCCCTGATCAGATCACACTCAGTCCTCATGCTAGAAGATCCTCACAACTGTATTTGGAAAGCAAATCATGATATCTGAAAACTTTGAGAAAAGGCATTTGAGGGCAAAAAGTGGGAAATACATGGTAGCCAAAAATGCTAAACTACCAATTCCATCAAAATTATTTTCAAGGTCACAAAATATTCTGAGAATAAGCTATTTTTAAGGTTTTTGTCTTTTTTAAGACACATGATCTTTATTATGCTAGCATATTATCACTGTTACAAAACCCAATTCCAAAATTTATCAATGTAGAGATCTTTCATTATTTTACAAAAGTATTTTACCAATGGACGTAAAATACCAAATAATTCATTTAAATAATAGTTGTTTAGTACAATATTATTACACTTAATATCTGAGTAGCTATTAAAAGCACCTCACTATATGTAAGGAGAATAACAAAGAACAATACAATTCAGCCTTCACTGCCAGTCCTTGTTTATGAGTCTTGGGTAAAGAAAACCTTTTTTTGTTGTTGTTTAATATTATTCAAGAATTCGAAAGACCTAGCTGTTAACTACAGGCAGATACATTCTCATTCATAATGCCCAAATGTTTCATTTTGATATCGCTTGTCCCTTTCTTTTTAATTATTTATTATTAGTGCTAACAAATTATATACAATATAATGGTAGTTACTATTACATAATGGCTAAAATTTATGAAACATTTGCCAAGTGCCGTGCACTGTTATAAGAGCTTTAAATATCCTGACACATTTAATTCTCACAACAACCTGAGAGATGTATTTTATTATCCCAATTATATAGATGAAAGGCTAAATATCTTGCCCAAGAGCAAATGCATTTTAATTGGAAGTCAGAATTAAACCTAGGCAATTTGACTTGTGGATATTACTTATAGTATTGATAAGTCAATGCTTTCAATGCCTAAATATATCTATATTCATTTGAATATATTCAAACTGCCATATAATTTTACATAGTATTTCAAAGAGTAAAATACATATAGTTTAAAAGTGTAATATACCTTTAAGAGGCACCACTATGCCCATCTTCTGAAAATAAAATTTTAAAAGGTAGAATGTAGAAAGAAAAAGTGAGAGAACCTCTGATTGACCTCAAGAAGAGAGAAAGCGATGGGGCCTACACAGGACTTCAAAGAACAATGGGTTTCAGTTCCTTCCTTCCTTTTCTTTTTCTTTTTGTAATAGTAATAGGGGCTGTAGTTTGGGCTATTCTTGTTGCTTACTTTTTATTTTAAAAAAGGAAAAAAAAAGGAAGAAAAAGAAGTGTTTGTCAATTAACAACTATTAAGGGGCAGAGGCTTTATTTTACTCTTGCAAGATCCAGACAATTATTTTTCTAGAACACAAGTCTTTTAGAGGATACTTTTATGGCAAATTCTGTCCATCTTCTTTCCTCATGATGCTTAACGGGACAGTCCGGGAGAGTGGTTGCTCGTCCCGGCTCAGCAGTGGGTTGCTGGCGAAACGATTAGTAGGTCAGTCTGAAAAAAGGACTCTCACAACGGTAGAGAACTCTAGGTGATGATGCTTGCTGGTAGTCTCGGCCTCACCTATAAATCTGTCTGAGGTCCTTCACACCTGGAACTGAGTTTCATTTACATTCAGACTGGAAGCAGTAAAGCAACCTGGTACAGTAACATACAAAGCTGGAAAGACAGTCTGTGTTCTCTAGAAGCTCACAACCTGGTGAATGTTGCGAGTGGCAGAGACTGAGGAAGTTTACTATAGCTCTTAGGGATTGTGCAGGTTGTGAGGGAGGATAAGGTCCCATAATCCAGCAAGGGGCAGGGGCTGAGACAGGGTAAGCAGGAAGACTTCACACAAGAGATGACTGTATCTGGGTCTTGCAGAAGATTTTGTCATTGAGCCAGCCAAAGAGAACAGGGAGAGGGATATGCAGAGATGAAAACATTTCTTGCCAGAAGAAAAATAAAACAATCCAATCAATTTCACTTGTGCAGAAATCAGTTCTTAGAAACTACTTACAAACTCCAGCAGAGCAGAAGGTTTCTCATCCATTCCCAGCAAGTCTGTAATCCCACATGGGGCTCTCCTCATTCATTTGCCGAGACTATGAATATGGGCCAGCAGTGGTGGAGTCATTCAGTGATGACTTTAACCCCTCAGCCCTCCTTCTTTTAGTCATAACACCTTCCTCCCATTTTGCTGCTCCTATGTTTGGAGTTCTGGTAAGCAGGGTGCTTGTGGCTTTAAAAATGCAAAATGGTTGCCAAAAAGAACAGTTTTGCCATGTAGCAAATGTTCATACTCTGCAATGCTAATTTCTGTCCTTTCCTATAGTTATACAGGTTACTATGTGCAATGAATTAAACATTAATGAAAATTATCCAATGATGCTATTAGGGAATATATTGAGAAAATAGATGTTTTAGTACAGGTGTTGCCATTCTAAGGAGGTTACTTTTTTTTCTCCCAAGAATTGAAAAGCCATAGAAATGAAAGCATTTGGAAAATGCAACTATTGAAAAACTAAGCATGAGTAATTTTCTGTTTCTTAATTTGGGTACCAGTTACATGGACATGTGCTGCTTGAAAAAATTTACCCGTTCTACACATATGATAGGTATACTTTCATTATGTATATTATATATTAATAAAAACTTTAAGAAACTTTAGCATTAGCAATGAACTTAATACATTCAAAATGCAGAAACAGAATCATACGTTTCAATTTCAAATCTAAAATAAAACACCAGATAAATAGGAAACTACTCTTCCCCACATAGAAATGGATGTTTTTCATCTCTTTAAGAAATTCAATCAAATGAAATAGGTATTCTGGCTATGCAATATTCAGGGGAAATTCCCCAAAATATATACTTATTGAAGTATGAGATGCTATTTTTCAAAAAATTTTACTTGAGCTCAATTCATTGCTGCTTTTGTTTCCACCTTTGTGTTTCTTTCTGTATAAGTGAACAGCCCTAGAGGCTGACAGATAGTTTATGTGGCATTTAAGAACAGAGAAGGAGGCTTCATCAGGCAAGAGTGGCAATGAGCTGAGTGACTTTATGGAATACTATAGGTGGGAAAATTACCTTGATGCTTTCTACTTGTGCTGATTTTTTCCTTCTGCTGACACTTCTGATGCTCTGAAAGTTGCTTTGCTCACATCCTCTGCTACTGGTGTCAAAGCACACTCTCAATCTTCACATGCCAAAAAAGGAGGAAAACCTTATTTCAATGCCCAAAAGACTTAGCTCCTGTCAAAGATATTCATTTAACACTCACAGTTGGTCTATGGCAACTTGAAGACGTTGTCTTAAAAAGTAGGGCTGGTGGGGGATGGGGTAAAGAAGAAAAGGCCTGACTTTCTAGGGAAATCTCATGTTTTCCACATCCTGAAGGCATTTAATAAAAAGAGGCTCCATACCCCTAAATGGAAGAGGCAATTTCAACCATTATTTACGAGATCAATGCTGCTACTGAAAAGGGGTGGGTTAGCTAACATAGTAAGTTCATTTCACTTGGCTAAGAAAGGGAATATTTTAAAAACAACAAAAAGTTTGTTATCTGCAAAGCTTTCTCCTATAAAAATAACTGCCACTTAATGTTATTTCTTATTTAGATTTGGCCAGTTATAGCTAATAATTTCATGATAAGAAGAATTACCACCAACATTAATGGCAAAGTTTTAATTTTCTTAATGTTTCAAGGACTCTAAATACCATATCAAAAATATGGTCATTCCAAAATATGTGTGGCACTTAATTCTAATCTACATGAAATAAGGACATAAAAGTCCAAGTCATTTATAAAAGGTAACCAAATATTTTAATAGAGATTTGCTATCTGGCTAAATGGCAGACAGAGAACAAGCCATTCTCCTATATACTCTGGCCACATACACATTTATATTGCATGTTTATTTCAGACTATTTGTTCATCTTCCGTCCGCATCCCACCCCAATATTCTTCTCCAATAGTCTTGTTTGTACCACCCTGAAATCTATCCCAGAACATAGTAAAGTACACAAACTTAGTTCATTGAGCCCCTTTTCTTTCCTTAGGTTATTTTTAAAAACTGTGTATTTTACACAATAAATCCTAATTCAGCCAATAACAGTTCATTCAAACAGCATCTGAATTTTAAAATTGGCTCCTTTTCAGACAATTAGTTGGGGTGCCAATTTCCCAGTCAAATAAAATCATTTTTCCATTAACATTTTTGGTTATATAATCTGCTATACAAATATAATACTATTAAAACTCAATGTGCAAATTAAGTCCCTAGAATATCTCAGTTGCCAATTTGGTCAGATAATTCCAAGCATACATTTTGCTGTCATTTAAATTGGAGATTTTTCTCCTGGCTGATTACTTTCTCAGGGTGAGAATGTGGCTGAAGAGCCCAGTGCATGTCTCAGATTTTCCACACTTTGTACACATGGAAACTGTCTTTGGGCTGGGACTCTCTCCTCTGTCTGTAGAGCATATTGTACTTACAGCCCAGCCTTTCCTCCTTCTAGGCTGCCAGACACATTTGCCCAAAATGAGTCACTCAGTCTTTGATTTTTTGCATGTAAGTTTGGCCTGTCTGATGTTGTTTGCACAGCCATGCCACATTGTTAGAAGTTGTGATTCAATGTGTCCTTGGAGCTTTTCTTTTGCCAGCCCTGCCTACTCTTAGTGCCCCCATTTCAGCTTGCCGTTGAGCAGCTGACTCAGGGCTTAAAGTGAACCATCCCCCATGTTTGCCCAGTTCCCATGCTTGCTGCTGTGCTGATCCTCACTTCACAGTTATAGGCCCAACTGGGGGCACACTTTTAGTAATCTTGCTTTCCCATTTTTGTCACATATGTCTTGCAGGTGATGCGGGAAGCTGCCTGCGACATCTGTGACAGATCCAGACCTCCCAACCATATGGGAGGTTGGACAGTACCAAACATTTGATTGGATCCAGAGTTTGGTGCCACGTTTATTGCCAACCTTCCAAAAGGCACACGGGCCATCTTGAGTCAGTTTCTATTTCTTTGTTCCCAGAGCTACAATTCAGAGTAGCCTGATTTTCAACAACATCAGTAATATACAACACCATCGCCTACAGATTACTGGTTCTACCATTTTTCAGCTCCATTCCTGGACAAATAACTTACCTGCTCTACAGCTCAGTTTCCTTATTCATAAACTTATGATAATAATCATTTCTGTTTCACAGAGATAATATAAAAGATATATATGTAATTTGTTTAATATACACAAATGCTCAATAAATATTAGCTATTGGAACACACATGATAAACTATGTTCTTTAGGCATTAGTATAACATATGTAGCTTGCAAAAGGTATGTATTATATTCACTTCATCAGCTTTCTTTTTGTCCCTTGATTTATTATAATTTTTATTAAACCTGTCTTGGACATCTTAAGAACATAACCCTCCAATAGTTGCTTCAGTCCCCGTACTGACTAAATTATTCCAGTCCATTTCATACTTCCTTCCTAAATACCATTAACGCTAAGGTTCCTTGGTCTTTATGAAGGAAAGCAAGAATTCTCTCTTGAGTGTCCCAATTCAGCAAGAGTTCTTAAAGTCACTTGGATTCTCTTGGAATTCCCATTGTGTGTCCGTCTTTCTGCTGCTCAGTTCTGAAAATTAGAATCTAAAACTGGTTATCTAGATCCTCCTTCTGTTCCATGTGCTTGACCTCTGAGTCTAGTTACACTATTGTCTCTAGTTTTGTTTCCCAGCCTGACTTGTCACTGTCATATCATCTAAATTCACAATATCCTCAAATAAACAGAAATGAAAATGGTCCTAACAGGCATCTTGTCTTCTATGAAAAGAATCATTTTCTTCCTGTTGAGTAGTCTGCTGAAAGACTTTTGGTAAAGAAGATCTCCTTTCTGAGTGATTTTTAAATCACTGCCATTGATACTGTGGAAAATTTGCCTACTTGGCAGTCAAATATATCATGTAGCTTATTATGAATACATAGACCACATTTTTGCATGCCTGACCCGCAAAATGTTGAGAACAACTATAATGTCATTCTCAAATTTTACCCTTTCCAACTGAAACATCTTCAGTTCTGTCATTCTTTATGAATTCTATCCCTTTCCCCATTTGAGTGGCCTATTTCATTTAGTTCTTAAACATATATACACTATACTTTCTTGTAGAAAGATGAACTTTTTCTCTAAAAACCACAGTAAAGCAACAAGGAATTAAGTAATTTGGGGTTTTCCTTCTTTTTGTCATAACATATGTTTTCTTAAAGGCAGTGGATTTAGTCCTCTTCTTGTCCTAAATTTTGCACCCCAGGGCCCATTTGCCCTGATTACTTTTCTGTGAAGATTGAGATAGGGGCACAAGTTTTAGCATTGCTGTCAAAAATGTGTTACTCAATGGAACTTATCTTTCATTATAAACTCTTTATCTGACTTGTGTTTATATGCTTTTTGGGTGTGGATAATACACAGAGTTGCATACTGGTAACATCTTATGACTTTTACCTTTCTCACTATAATTGTTTTAAATTATAAATCATAATTCCTTTTCCTTTTCATTTTTTAGACCTCCATCATTTTTTAACTGTATTCATCTTTAGCATCCCTGAGCATGGAATTATATTCATATTTCTCTGAACTCTCTGAACACCATTGACTCGAATTTTAAGGTGATCATATTTGGCTATGCATTCATGTGAATATTTAAAATTCTAATATAGAAATTATGTTTTTCTTTCAAGGTTGACATGGTTTCTACTTCATGTATAAGTTCTTATAAAAAACAGTAAAATTTATCACACTACTTCCTCACCCTTATGAGACTATGGGAGTAAAAACACATCAAATGAATTTTAGATTACTTTTACATAGCAAACAATGCTATTCTTCATCATTTACTCTGCCACTAGGCCAGTCCTATTGTTGATAACAGTAAAGTTTAAGGTACAACTTCCTTTTGGCTGGGCTATGGATTCACACACATATATACAAATATACTTTCTCAATACTAGTATTTATTATTAATAATATTACTTTATTAAGCATTTCAGGTCATATTAATAAATTACATAAAATATATTATTTTAGGTTTATTTATAAATAAGCAATATAAAATATGGCTGATTATGACATATGCATATATTTATATACACATACATGATTTGTGTGTATAAATATATGTGATTATGTGTGTATGTATGTTTATAAAAATATTGATTCTTCTGTGTCCTAATTCTTTCCCCTGTTTCTTCCTTAGAATTGCTGGCACTTTCTTGAAGCAGTTTCATATTTTCACTAGGCCATATGACTTGTTCATGCTTGCTTCCATGACTCCATTATTTTACATATGTTGTAGTTATTAAACTGAGTAGTATCCAGTTTATAAAATATTGATTGTATTTTTTTACCCTTCTCAAATGTTATTTGAAATTATTTTTAATCAGATCAGTCTACTGTAAATATACACTTCCTGATGTTCTTTTTTTTAATCTTTTTTTTTTTTAAAGATTTCATTTATTCATTTGACATAGAGAGAGAGAGAGAGAGCACACAAGCAGGGGGAGTGACAGGTAGAGGGAGGGGGAGAAGCAGGCTTCCAGCTGTGTACGGAGCCAGCCTCATGCAGGACTTGATCCCAGGACCCTGGAACTGTGACCCCAGCCGAAGGGGTCTGGGCCATTGGCCCAAAGGCCAATGACTGAGCCACCCAGGTGCCCCTATGCTTCCTGATGTTCTAAGAACTCTATCATCATTCAGGTGGCAATTTGTCTGAATTAATCAGCTATGTGTCACAAAATAATAATTACAGGTTTCTCTGTCTTGAGAGTACATTCTCCTTACCTATTCAACATAATGGCCTCACACTAGAAGACATGAAAATATCATCTGTGTCCTCAAAGCCTTCAGTTTTCCCAGGAAAATGAATATTCCATGATTCTTCTACAAAACTTGTGCCATTATTTAACAAATCTCCATTGAGTGCCTTCTCTGTGACAGTCATTCTCCTGGCTAGACAGGCAGGTAACTCTCCCATAATAGAAAGGAGTTAGTCACCTGGCCACTGGCTATAATGACATATTGTGGATAATTCATAGTCGTAGTGGAAAAGACTTCAGGTCCAAAGCCAAATCCTACTCGGGATATGCAGATCCCTTCAACTCCTGCCGCTGACTGCTGATTTAACTCATCCTCCAGAACTTTCTCAAGAGTAGGCTGAGACTATTGTTGTTATAAATTATCAGAAAAATTTATTTCAACTCTCTAACCATGCTTAGAAAAACTCAGAGTTGACTCCTTAAAGAACAGGAAGGATCCTTACTCTGGTAAGATAGATGCATTGGCTGTTATGCATTTCCATGTAAGGAACATGAGAGTCAAGAAAGTGCATCTCCTACTAGAAGATTGTTATCTGTCTTCTGCTTTCAGGCATTCTTCATATCTATAAATTTTCATAGTCTTGTTGTTAAAGAAATCATATGTTCCTTAATTGTGTCTATTGGTATCTTGCAGTTAAAGACCATCACCACTGTTATAGCCACACAAATCTTTCAGAAGTCAGCATACTTTTAACTTAGTCATACTAAGCATTCCACCAGCACAGCTCTACCTCCAGGCAGTTTTGCTTGGGCCCTGATAGAACTCCTTGGTGCTCCTAAACTCAGCAGCTCTGGGACAAATATATCTTTTCGTTGTTCATAGTTCTGGTTTTATCTTCTGTTGTTGGCTTCCTCACACATTATGGGCAATGGCAACAGTCACAGTGATTTAAGTCTCATGATAGCGGCTACCTGAAAAATGCTCTAGTTGCTACCAGGGATAGTACTCAAAGCTAAAGTCCTAAGATCTTAGACATCAACATGTCTTTGTGAATATTTTTAAAAATTCTTCTCAAAGAAATGTCCACCAGAGCAAGAAGACAACACCATTCTACAGTACTTCTGAATCACTAAAATGAACATAGAGCAAGGATGACAGTGATATCTAAAAACAAACATCAAAGATCTACTCAGAACATAGGTCAATAATTATTTACACATTAACTAAGCATAATCAACATTCCAAAGCTATAGTATTCCATGTAATTTCCTTGTCTCCAGTGTGCATGTGGTCCCTCCTTCATGAACTCATCCTACTCAAGCATAATAATCTATAATAATTGCAAATCCTCATATAAAACCCCAATTTTCAAGATGGCATCCCTAGCCATTTATTATTACTGATTTCTAATATGCCTCAAACTCACTCTTAGTGCTGCTGACTGCTTGTACTTTTTCTTCAAAAACTAGCCACAAAAGTACCACTGCTATGATGATACTTTTAGTCTCTGCTAATATCTATACCTTTCTACCACTCCTAAAACTTGTCGGTATACATTTTTCTACTTTCTTTTATAAATAAACTTTTTATGGAAGTAAAATATCTGTCTTAGTTCAGGCTGCCATAACAAAATATCATAACTGGGTGGCAGCTGAAACAACAAAAATTTATTTTCTCATCATTCTGGAGACTAGAAGTCTGAGATAAGGGTGTCAGTATAACCAGGTTCTAAAAAATGTTCCCTTTCTGGTTTGCAGATGACCACCTTCTTTCTGAGTCTTCTAATAGCAGAAAAAGAGAGAGCACTCTCTCTGAGGGCCCAACACTTATGACCTCAATTAAACCTAATTATTTCTCAAATGTCCTATCCCCAAATGCAATCACATTGGGAGTTAGGACTTCAGCATATGAATTTGGGGTGACACAATTCAATCCATAGCAAGACATTCAGGAAAGTGCACAAATCATAAGAATGCATCTTGATTAACTTTTAAAGTGAATTACCCAGATATCCATAGATTAATAAATAAAAATTGCCTGGAGGCCTGAAGTTACCCTTATCCTACTTTCTCATTATCCTCTGCAAATGGAATTATTATTCTGACTTCTATTACCATAGTTTTTGAACTTCACATAAATGGAATTACTCATATTCTTTGTGCCTAAGCTTCTTTTGTTCAATATTACATTTGTGAAGTTTATCCATATTTTTGCATGGAGCAGTAGTGTGCTCATTTTTATTTTTGTACAGTGTTATATTGTTTGAATATGTAACAATTTATCTATTCTACTACAGATAGATATTTGGGGTGCTTCCAATTAAAACTATTCAAACAATGTATTTTTATGAATGGTCTTTTTACATGTCTTTGGAACACATAACTCTGCACTGTGGAAGCGTTTATATATTTAGGAGTAGAGGTGCTGGAATTAGCAGTCAGGTATATGAAAACTTAATTCACAATTCAATATTCATATTATAAGTTTTGTAAATACCTTTGCTAGATTAAGAAAATGTTTTTCTGTTCCTAGATTGCTAAGAGTTTTTATTACAAATCAGTGTGGAATTTTATCAAATGTTTTTCTCCATCTTTTGAAATGGTCATGATTTTCTTATTTGGCTAATGGAGTAATACATACTGATTGAGTTTTGAATATTGAACAAACTTATATTCTTGAAATAAATGTAACTTCTTGCTACATATTAAAACTTTCATGTGCTGTTGGACTTTATTTGCTGACATTGAGTTTATGATTTTTTTCTCTATGTTCATAAAAGATTGGTTTGTAATTTTCCTTTCTTGTAAAGTCCTTGTCAGGTTTGATATAGTTTATGCTAGTCTCACAAAATACATATTTATGAGATGGAAAAAATATTCCTTTTTTTTTTAATTCCCTGGGAAAGTTTGGGTAAAATAATTCTTGTGTTTTCCTTTAGGGTTAAAATTATCTGCCTGGAGGTTTTTGGGTTTTTTGTTGGTTTGTTATTAAGCTTTTATTTATTTATTTGAGAGATAAAGAGAAAGTGAAAGAGAGACCACAAGCAGGGAGAAAGGGTAAAAGAAGAAGCAGACTCCTCGCTGAGCAGGGAGCCGAATGCAGGACTCGATTCCAGGACCCCAGGATCAAGACCTTAGCCAAAGGCAGACCCTTGACTGACTAAGCCATGGAGACACCCCTACCTGGAGTTTATTTTATGGGAAGGTTACAAAGTATAATTTCTTTAATAGATACAATACTATTCAAGTTTATATTATTTTTTGTATCCAGCTTGACAACTTGTAGTTTTCCAGGGATTTGAATTTTATATATATTTTCAAATATATTGGCATATTGTTTTTGTTATTAAGATTGGTAATTCTTCACATTATTTCAGGATCTTTGGTGTTGTGTTTTTTTAAAAATCCCTATTATTGTTACATTATACCATCTTTCTTTTTTTATTTTGACCAATGTTGGGAGATATCAGTCCTATTACTCTTTCCAAAGGACCATCTCCTGCCTGTGCTAATTTTTCAATTATGATTTTGTTTCTTAGTTATTACTTTCTGTTCATATTATCAATATTTCTTTATTGTTACTTTCTTTGAATTTAGTTCTTATTTTCCTAGTCTATTGAGATTTTTTTTATTGTGTTCTGTTAGTTCCCATACATCATTAGTTTTTGATGTAGTGTTCTAAGATTCATTGTTTACATATAATACCCAGTGCTCCATGCAGTATGTGCCCTCCTTAATACCCACCATCAACCTCACCCATCCCTCCACCCACCTCTTCTGTAAAACCCTCACTTTGTTTCTCGGACTCCACAGTTTCTCATGGTTCATCTCCCCCTCCAATTTTGTCCCCTCTTCACTTTTTCTTTCCTTCTCCTAATGTCCTCCATGCTATTCCTTATGTTCCATAAGTAGGTGAAACCATATGGTAATTGACTTTCTCTGATTGACTTATTTCACTCAGCATAATCTCCTCCAGTCCCACTCATGTTGATACAAATGTTGGATGTTCATCCCTTCTGATGGCCAAGTAATATTCCATTGTATATATGGACCACATCTTCTTTATCCCTTTATCTGTTGAAGGGCATCTCAGCTCTTTCCACAGTTTGGCTACTGCGCACATTGCTGCTATGAACATTGGGGTACATATGGCTTTTGTTTTCACTACATCTGTATCTTCAGGGTATACCCAGTAGTACAATTGCCAGGTCATAGGGTAGTCCTATTTTTAATTTTTTGAGGAACCTCCACACTGTTTTCCAAAGTGGCTGTACCAACTTGCACTCCGACCAACAATGTAAGAGAGTTCCTCTTTCTCCACATCTTCTCCAACATTTGTTGTTTCCTGTTTTGTTAATTTTTACCATTCTAATGGGTGTAAGGTGGTATATCACTGAGGTTTTGATTTGAATTTCATGATGGCTAATGATGATGAACATTTTTTCATGTGTCTACTAGCCATTTGTATGTCTTTATTGGAAAAGTGTCTGTTCATGTCTTCTGCCCCTTTTTTGACTTGATTATGTGTTTTTTGGGTGTTGAGTCGAGAAGTTCTTTATAGATCTTGGATATCAGCCCATTGTCTA
This sequence comes from Procyon lotor, assembly GCA_028646535.1. Classification (NCBI taxonomy): domain Eukaryota; kingdom Metazoa; phylum Chordata; class Mammalia; order Carnivora; family Procyonidae; genus Procyon; species Procyon lotor. The sequence goes on from CM053608.1 coordinate 53,963,844, forward strand.
TAGTGTCATTTGCAAATACCTTTTCCCATTCTGTGGGTTACCTCTTTGTTTTGTTGACTGATTCCTTTGCTGTGTAGATTTTTATCTTGATGAAGTCCCAAAAGTTCATTTTCGCTTTTTTTCCCTTACCTTTGGAGATATGTCTTGAAAGAAGTTGCTGTGGCTGATGCAGAAGAGGTTACTGCCTATGTACTCCTCTAGGATTTTGATGGATTCCTGTCTCACATTGAGATCTTTCATCCATTTTGAGTTTATCTTTTTTTATGGTGTAAGAGAATGGTCAAGTTTCATTCTATATATAGCTGTCCAATTTTCCCAGCACCATTTATTGAAGAGACTTTCTTCCACTGGATATTTTTTCCTGCTTTGTCGAAGATCATTTGACCACAGAGTTAAGGGTCCATACCTGGCTTTCTACTCTGTTCCATTGGTCTATGTGTCTATATTTGTGCCAGTACCATGCTGTCCTGGTGATCACAGCTTTGTGATAAAGCTTGAAATCAGACAACATGGTGGCCCCAGCTTTTCTTTTTCAATATTTCCTTGGCGATTCAGGGTTCTTTTTGGTTCCATACAAATTTTAGGATTGTTTATTCCAGCACTTTGAAAAATGCCAATGGTATTTTGATCAGAATGCTGTTAAAAGTATAGATTTCTCTGGGCAGCATAGACATTTTAACGATGTTTTTTCTTCCAAACCATAAGCATGGAATGTTTTTCCATCTTTTTGTGTCTTCTTCAATTTCTTTCATGCATGTTCTGTACTTCCTTGAGTATAGATCCTTTACCTCTTGGTTAGGTTTATTCCAAGGTATCATGGTTTTTGATGCTATTGTAAATAGAATCAATTCTCTAATTTCCCTTTCTACAGTTTCATTGTTAGTATAAAAGAAAACAACTGCTTTCTGTGCATTGATTTTGTATCCTGCCACATTACTGAATTGCTGTATGAGTTCTAGTAATTTGGGGGTGGAGTCTTTGGTGTTTTCCACATAAAGTATTGAGATAGATTCTAAGATAATTGATTTTCAGCCTTTTTTTTTTTTTTACAAATACACATTTATGGCTATATATTTCCCTCTAAAAAGGTTTTAGCTGCATCCCCTGGGGCTCAATATATTTTGTTATTCAAGTCACAATAATTTCTTATTTACTCCATATTTTCACTGATTCATGGATAGTTTAGAGGTGTAGTGCCTATTTTCCAAACAATTGGGTGGTTCCCAGGTATATCTTTTATTAATAAAATTACCCATAATTTTGCCTTCATCAGAGAACATACTCTGAGTTCAGTCCTTTGAAATTTATTAACATTTGCTTCATGGAAATATATTTTCCTGTTTTAAGTTCAGTGTTCTAAGTAGATCTACTAGATAGCATTTATTAGTTGTTGTTTTTTATCTTCTATTCTATTCTTATATTAATTTCTTGCCTCATTTTATCAGTTAGTCAAAGAAATAGATTTAATCTCCACAAATGATTCTGAAATATTCTTTTGGTAGTCCTTTCAGATTTTGCTTTGCTTATTTTGATTATTTTATTTATTTGATGTTATATTATTATCTGTATATAAATTTAGAAATGTTTTATTTTCCTAGTAGATGCTTTAGTCATTGTGAAATCTTCCTCTTTAGGGATGTATTCTTGCTTTAAATTCCACTGTCTTTTTATTGGACTAGTTAACAATGAGTTTTAATGTGTACCTCTGCATTCTGTGTTCCGTTATTTATGCTGTCTTGTAAGAATTACAAGTGTTTTTTTGTAAGAAAAATGTTTTGTAAGAAAACATTTGTAAGAACTACTACAGTTTTTTTTTACATTTGTCTCTTAATTTTCTGTTTATATATAAGAAAATCACTAATATATTTGAATATATCTCTACCATCTTATTATCGGCTTTGTATTTATCCAATTTGTTCTTGCTATTTTTTCTCCTTTCTTTTTGTACTTTGGACAAAGAATTTATCATTCTATTTTCTCCTTTATTAGTTATACATTTTAAAAACTACTCCCCAAGGGGTTAACATAGACATTACCAACATGCATTTTGACAAAAAAGTAGTAGTTTTCTACCTTGCAGAAATGAAAAGTTCCTTAGAACAGGTTATGTTTACTTAGTACTCTCTTCCATCTGTGCTATCATTTTAACATATTTTAAATATGTTTGTTATTGGATGCAATCAATAATTTTAAATAACTACACTTTTTATTATTTTTATTGGATTTAATCCCTCATGCAATTTTGTTCTTTTCTCTGAGAAGATTTACTTTATGCCCAAAAATCCTTTTAGTATTGCTTCTAATGTTCTTCTGGTGAGAAATTCTCCTAGTTACTATTTATCAGAAAATGTCTTCATTTTGTCTTCATCATGGTATCTAGCAGCATTATTATGATGCAGCTAAGTACTGACTTTTTACTTATCCTGCTTCTGCTTTTTAAACCTTTTTGCATTTGTAGCTTTTTATATTTCAACAATGTTAGAAAATTCTGGGCCCAATTTTTCCAAATACTGATTTTCTCATTCTATCTTCTCTTTCTATGTCTCCAATCCACATGCTTTTTGGGGATTTTTGTTGTTGTTGTTGTTGTTGATAGGGTTTTTTCACTTTACATTTAACAAGCATCATTCTATTGTCTTCTGGTTTCTATAATTTCTGATGAAAGCTCACAGTAATTCTTATCCTTGCTCCTCTGTGTTTTTCCTCTGGTTGCCAACACTTGTTTTCAGCAATTTCATTATGATGTCCATGATGTGGTTTTCATTAAGTTTATTTTGCTTGGGTTTGACTATAAGGATTTATTCCTTTTTAAATCAAATTTGAAATATTTTCAGTGATTAATTTTTCAAAATATTTTTCAGTACATTCCATCTGGGAATCCAATTGCATTTATGTTAAACTACTCAATAATACTGAGTCTCCATTCGTTTTGTTTTGTCTTCTTTTTGTGCTTTATTTTGGCTGCATTTCATTGCTATGTCATCAAATCACTGAACTTTTTTTTCTCGAAATGTCTAATCTCCTGTTAGTCCCATCCATTGAAAATACTGTTTTAGATTTTGAATTTTTTTGTTTCTAGTCATTGTGTTTTGCTTTCGTATTGTCCACATCTCTTATTCTTCTGTATCTAGCAAAATTTTATTAGATGTCGTATATCACAAACTTCATATTGTCAAATGCTGGGTTTTGTTTTATTCTCTTTTAGTATTTTGGACTTTGTTCTATGAAACAGTTCACTAACTTGTGACCCAGTTTCATCATTTTGAAGCTTGTTTATTATTTTTTAGAGTGGACCTAGCTCTATCTGATTTCAATAATGTCACTCTGTGCCAGCTGGTGGGAACTTATACAGTTCATTAAATTGTTTGAATCCTGGAAAAATTTTGGCTTAAAATTCTCCATTAAATTTCCTTTCTTTGGGATTTGTTTTTAGCCAGACTTATGTACTTTTACCTTATGCATGTGCAGATGTCTATTGGACTATACCAATTTCTGAATTTATTACTTAACTTTGAATTGTCTGATACTCTGCCCTGCAAATTCTAGACACCTTGATTTCCCTGTTTTCTAATCTCTGTCCCTTCACTCTGAGACACATAATAAATTCTGTTTTGTTTTTCCTCCCTTTTTTATGGACCAGAATTACTTTCATGTACAAAGCTAGAGTAATTGATGAGCGTAGCTCATTTGTTTTCATCCTTCCAATTGCCAATAGTTCTGTACCTATTTTCTAATATTTGAAAATAGTTGTTTCATCTATTTTCTTTTTCCTGTTTTCTAAGTGTTTAAGGTGGATGGTAAATTCAGATTCTATCACTCTATCATGGCTGAAGCTGAAACTTATAAATAAGTAAATTATATATATGTGTGTGTGTGAGGTGTGTGTGTGTGTGTGTGTGTGTAAAATTACTGATTTAACTTCCAATCCATTAGTCATCTCAGCTATGTCTATAATCTATTTTTTTTAAGATTTACTTATTTATTTTAGAGAAAGAAAGAGAGCATGTGCATGAGCAGGGAGAGTGGCAGAGAAAGAGGGAGAAAGAGAAAGAGAAAGGAGACTCCCACTGAACACAGAGCTTGACACAGCTCGATATCATGACTCTAAGATCAGGATCTGAGCCAAAATCAAGAGTCTGATGCTTAACCAACTGCTTGGCCACCCAGGAACCCCCGTCTATAAAAACTATTAAAACCATTTATTTCGTTATTAACTTCAGGGATTTTATTTTATAGTTCTAGAATATCCATCTGATTCTTATCTATTGATTCCATTTTGTGTGAAGTACTGTAGAGAATTTTTATTTTCTTAAAAGTGTTAATCACAGATATTTTCAAATCACATACCTAAATTTCAGTATTTCATGATCTGTGATCCTTTCTTTTGTTTGTTTGTTTCTTTCTGGGTTTTTTTCCCCTATCTCCTAATGTATGGTATTTTTCCAACTGAATTCCAGATATAGAATATAAAGATTTAAACACTCCAGGTGACATTATAATATTTTTCCCAGACAAGCAATGTGGGTAGGACTGATCATCTTGTTTTTATGAAATCAAGATGACTTAAGACTGGGTTTCAAAATTTGTAAGCTTTAGTCTATTTCTGACTTACCCTTATTCCTAGGACATAGACTTTCTAAGTTTTCATCTCCAAACCTAAGCTTTTTACAGGGTCTCTTTTCCTTGGCAGGACTTAGCCTTCCATTATTTATCTCCTAGCACTGTGAAACTATCAAAACCTCTTGAATTCTTGGGTTCCTATTCCATGAAGTTTAGGAATCTGCAAACCTCTCAAGGGGAATAGCATCATGGAATGTCAATTTCAGATTACTATGCTTTTCTTTTTCTTCAGGCCTTAGTCCTTCAAAACCTGCCTACTTTAGTTTCTTTCAATTGGCTAATTTTTGCATTTCATCCAGCCTTTATAATGTTCATGAAAAGTTGCTCTGATAACCAGATACTTCAGTTCAAGAAAATAATTCAGCATATCTTATAGCTATGGGCTATAAGATAACGATTAACATATTTGTCTTATCTGCATCACTAGATTATGAGTTTCTAATAGGCAAGAACTCTGACTCATCATCTCTGGTTGTTCAGGGACTGAGAGAGTGAGCTATCAATAATTATTAAGGCTTTCAGTTATACCTCTTATTTCCTTCAAAAAAATTTCTGCATACTTCTCTTCTGAGCTACTTATTCCTTCTGGCATTCTTCCCTACCTACTACTTTCTTGATTGCTAGTATCATCCTTAATTATATCCCCTAATATATCCCTAATCTTTAAAACACCATTTTAAGGGGCACCTTGGTGGCTTAGTCTGTTAAGTGTCTGCCTTCAGCTCAGGTCATGATCCGGAGTCCTGGGACTGAGCCCTGGGGTCCTGGGATCAAGACCCACATCTGGCTCCCCGCTCAGTGGGGAGCATGCTTCTCTCTTTCTCTCTCTCTCAAATAAATAATTCTTAAAAAAAAATAAAATAAAACCCTGTTTTAATACTTAAAGATTTTTTTTTTCTTTCCTGACCCTAACCAGGTGTGATTGGAACACAATCTATCATCCCTCAGCAAGTATATTCTCAATGTCCTCTACAATGATGGATGCTTTAAGTGAAAAGTGAAAAGTCACTTAAAATGCTTTAAGTGAAAAGTGAAAACAGACTATGAACCCCTTCACAGCAGAAGCTGTACCTTTTGCTTAATATATTCCCTTAAGAAGTGAGTTCGGGGTGCCTGGGTGGCTCAGTGGGTTTAAGCCTCTGCCTTCAGCTCAGGTCATGATCTCAGGGTCCTGTGATCGAGCCCTGCATCAGGCTCTCTGCTCGGCAGGAGGCCTGCTTCCCCCTCTCTCTGCCTACTTGCGATCTCTCTCTCTGTCAAATAAATAAATAAAATCTTTACAAAAAAAAAAAAAAGTGAGTTCAACATGAAGCAAAACAGTAGTAGTTGAAAATGTGTAGACTTGGTCCTCTGCAAACCTTAGAAAGTAGACTAAATTATTTTTTAGTTGAATGGGCTTAAGCTAACAAGCTATAACTATATTGAATTAATGAAATGTCTCCACCAATGTAAGCCAAAAAAAAACACTTTTCATAACTTAAGTTCTTACTAATGCTTACATTTATCTTCTTATCTAGAATCTGCTGTCTCATCTGAAGATACCTACCTTTTAATAAAACTTGATGGCAATCTCTGAGGTGAAGTGGTATTCAGAAAATGTTAGTCTTTATGTTGAAGTATTTCTAAGCATTGAAATTCACAATAAATAAAGCTTTAATCAGCAATTATACTTAGTAAAAACATATAGACACATAGAGTAAAATATCAGGGCCATTGTTCCAATCATATGCAAATACTGATTGAAACAATTCTTACCACTTCACTTAACATTCAGAACTGTATTAGATATACCTCCATTCTATTGCTACCTATCAGAACAAAGACATAAAATTTTAAAAAATTATATCGGTCCTTATAAAGGTATTTATAAAGGTCTTATACCTTTTATAAAGGTCTTATACCTTTAAGGTTAGCAAATATGTCCCTTCTGAGCGTCACTTTATCTATTTCAGCATCATTTGCCTCATATAAATTTTTTAAATTACCAAAAAATAAAAGTTGAAAACACCTGCACAAAAGAATGATCAATCCAACTAGTAGACAAAAAAAAAAAAAAAAAGGTAAATATGGCACAGTAGGAGAATAAAGCTTCTGGGGAAAGAAAGCAAAGCTGTGTGACAGATGGAAAGGTCTCAATGGATGAATGGTACTACTACAAATAAGTAGCAGGCAGCCAGAGGGAATCAAATAATGATTATGGAAGAAAAATGAGGGTTAAAAAAGATGAAAAAAATGTTTGACTCAAGCTAAAGATTCTATATTAATAAAATTTCCTATTTAAGAAATATATTTAATTATACATCCACAAAAGGTAGAAAATAATTCATGTCAAATAGAGTAGACAGCTGACAAGTGAACCAGTATAGACAATATAAAAAGCTCAACATGTCCTTGGAGAGGAAGGAATGCATTCCACAATTTGTACTGGCATGCCCCCAAACCTGAACAGATTACTTTCTGACGATCAATATCTGTAACCACCAGAGGCCTGTTAGAGAGTTTTTAAAAAATCAGCTTCAAAGAGACCTGGTCCCCAGCTTACATTTTATTTTTGCCAGTGGGTGCTGAGGTAAGAGTTTTGGACAAGGCTCATTTTTCTTCTCTTTATAGGTCTGTGTATTGAATATGAAGCACCCTAGCATGTTCTCAGGCTCTAGTCAGCTGGATTTAGGCCCTGTTTATGGATACTGTGAAAGAGGACCAATACCCTTCACCAACTTGAAATCAGCCTGTGCATATCAATTCAACAAAAAATGCTGGCCACATTTTAGCTGGGTTTTAATAGTAAGTGCTTATTCACAAATCTGATTTTAGTGTCAAGTATAAATAGAGTATTTTAAGTATTCTTATAGTTACTTTCCCTTAAAACCTAGAATATTTCCTCCCTTCCCATTTCTGTAATATGCTCAAATATTAGTAACTCAATGCAATAGTTTTCCTGACATCGTTCTACCTATAATAAAATAATTAAAAATCTATATCTAATAGAACGGCATATTAAAAACAAACATCAAAAAACCCCACATAATTTCCCCATGCTCTACCAATATATAGAACACTCACTTTAGTCTAAACAACTGTTTCCAGAACATATTTTGCAGCAGGGTAGTTTCAGACACTCTCCTGTTACATTTTAAATCATTAGCCATATTTGGACATTTTGCACATTCTACCTTCTTTTCAGCAAAAGATAATGTACACTAGCAAAGAACATATTTAGCTTTTTAAAACCCAGCGGCTCTTAAATAGATTTTAATCAGAAGGTATTTAAAATCCTGAAAAACTTTAGGGTACATATATCTGGCGGTGTTTGCCAAAATTCTGCCTTAGGCTTTACTCAACTTCATTTGATCATTTCCCTCTCGATTAAAATAATTTTTTTCTAAGTATTAAAGATGAAGACTACTGGGAAGACAGAGAGTGATATTTCTTCTATTTCTTATTTAATATCCAGAATCTGTCTATCTGAATAAATAATCACAAGACAGAGAGTAATGGAGGGGGAAGAAAAAACCTCACTTGCTGTAAGATTTCATATTACCCATTTCTGCTCAATGCTTCTCCATCTCCAAGTGACTATATTATTAAAGGAAACTCAAGGATGATGAATGAAAAGAACAACTGAAGCCTTTAATCACAAGGTTCTCGAATTTCAACAGTGTTTGTAGGTATACAGAGTAGTGAAATCATTGGAGACTTAAACAACTGGATTAGAAAAGGTCCTGAAATGAATTGCTGGAGAGATTTCAAAACAGGAATCTGATTAACTAATGCACAAAATGCAAGTTAACTCTTCCAATCAATAAACAAAAGTGTATATGATCTGGATTGTGATAGTAAATAAAGTAGGTAAATAATCAATCTGAGAGGGTCCATATTTAAAAAATAAAGTGGCAATAGTACAATAATAAATAAGTATAATAAATTTTAGATTGCCTTATTCTTTATCTTTTATATCATTATTCCTATAAGATATTGTACAAAAATCCAGCCAGGTAAAACAAATTTTAAGCACACTGAATGTGTACGTCATACTTGAACATTCCTAATGCAAATCATCTTAATAAAGATCCTGAGAAGTCCTGCAATGCAGAAATATTGAGCTTTGTTTGGGTTTATCTCTAACCTAAGTGACCAGGGAGCCATATTTACATAGTAAGCCTACTAATGTCCTAGGGTTTACTTTAGGAAATAGTTTTCTATTGTTTCTTTGAAATATTTCTCAAAGTGTGATCAAGAAAGTCCGAGGCTTCCCCCCAAATCCTATGAGAACCCATGAAGTCAAAACTCTTTTAATAATACTGAGTTCTTGGAGGAGATTCTTTCTAATTGAGCATTAACAGCATGTAGCGGGCAAAAAGTTGGGAGAAGAAGAGTAGCAGAGGAGAGGGTTTCTGGGCAGAAAGAACAACATATGCAATGGCATGGTGAGTGTATATTGAGGGGGTAAAATTAGTTCTACGTGCTAGAGGCAAATGGACATACACAGTAAGAAAAGTTGAAGCTGCAGAAGTTTAGGGGTAGGGAATAAAGGATCTCAACTTCTAGCATCTGAGTATAAGAGAAAGTCAATAAAAAATATCAAAAGATAGATTTAAGCCTTACGTATATTATTTCTATAGCATTGCAGAGAAGACTTTTAAAGGTAGAAAGACTAGAGACATAGAAGCCACTTGGATGTTGCAGTTAGGCAACTATTGTAGCTCAAACTGATGAGAAGCATTCCTCCTGACCTGGTGACTTGTACAGTGAACCCAAATGGAGGTCCCCATCACTTCGAGAAGTTACCACTTTATGAGAGAGATAGGTAAGAAAGCCAGGATACAAGAGTTACACAATTATTGGAATGAAAATTATTGATTACCAATATTGATCATTTAGAATGTCAAAATTTTGAATAGATTCTCACAAGAGAATTATCAAAAGTGAGGTGAAGCTGAACAATTAGAACTAAATGATATTTGGGAGAACTGATTTGATATAGATATTGGATAAGAATTTTTAAGTCGGGCACCTGGATATCTCAGTCTTTAAGCGTCTGCCTTTGGCTCAGGTCATGATCTCAAGGTCCTGGAATCAAGCCCCGCATCAGGCTCCTTGCTCAGTGGGGAGCCTGCTTCTTCCTCTCCCATTCCTCCTGCTTGTATTCCCTCTCTCGCTCTCTCTCTCTCTCTGTCAAATAAATAAATAAAATCTTTAAAAAAAAAGAATTTTTAAGTCATATTTTGTATTAAAGAATGAAGGGAATAAATCATTGTCAAAATATTAGCAAGCTATTAAAAATATATTTTATGAAATAAATAAGTTCTTAGAATAAAATAGCACAAATGCCCAGATTTGATTGGAAACAGAAGCAATCATATCAATTTAATCCCTGAAATATGTCATTCTATACAGTTTGCTCCTGGAAGTCACTTTGGACTTTAAGTAGGCTCAAAAAAAAAAAAAGGACCAAAAAAGTAAAAAGAAGCACTTAGTCATCACCTAGGTTCAAATTGACATCCCAATTAAGGGATACTGAAATCAGATTAATTACTAATTACTAACTGGAAGAAATATGGATTTTTTTGAAAGAATAATCTTCGTTTCTGGTATCTTTCCCTTAACAAAAAGCAGTCTGAATTGACATGAACAGAGCCAAGGCAAAGTCTAAATGAAGTAAATAGATACAAGAAAATGGAATCAAGCCCCCCACCCCCATCACCACCCAACAGCACAGAGGTACAGAGTCTGCTTAGATTCAGCCCAAGACTAATTGTCTGTAGAGTATTTCTAAAGTAGTGCTAGGTTTAAGTAGGTATTAAGTTAGAAATAAAGTTAGTTAGCAGTAAAAATAAATCATAAATACATAAAAAGAGCAATAATGTGGTTATTAATTCTTTTTAGTTAAATAGTTCTTCATGGGAAAATAGAATTATGTCTAACACTCTAGAGGACTCATAGAATACCTGAAGCCCATCCATGGAACTTACAAGATTCCAAATGCTCTCCATTAAAAATTCACATATCTTGGCAAAACTAGAAATAAAAGGGAAATTCCTCAACTGAAAAAGAACATCTACAAAAAACCTACTGCTGATATCATAGTTAATGCTGAGAAATGAGAAGCTTTCTGACTAAGATCAAGAACAATGCAAGGGTGTCCCTGCTCACAAGATCTTTTTAACATTCTTCTGGAAGTCCTTACTAATGCAATAAGACAAAAAAAGGGAAATAAAAAATATATATACTGGAAAGGAAGAAATTAAGCTGTCTGTGTTTGCAAATGATATCACTGTCTATGTAGAAAATCCAAAAGAATCAACAAAAATCCTGTGACTAATAAAAGATTATAGAAAGATTGCATGATACAGGTTAATAGACAAAAGTCAATTGCGTTCTTATTTACCAACACTAAGTAAGCGTAATTTGAAGTTAAAAACACCATGCTATGTACAATAGCATTCCCCAAAATGAAATACTTAGGTATAAATCCAATAAAATGTGTACAAGATTTATATGAGGAGAAATATAAACTCTGATAAAAGAAATCACAGAAGAACTAATGGAAAAATATTCTGTGTTCATTGATAGATTCAATATTGTCAAAATGTCAGTTCTTCCCAACTTCATCTATAGATTCAATGCAGTCTCAGTTAAAATCCCAACAAGTTATCTTGTGGATATTGATAAACTGACCATAAAGTTAAATGAAAAAGCACAGACCCAGAATAGACAACACAATATTGAAAGAAAAGAACAAGGCTGGCGTCCTGACACCAGTTGACTTCAAGATTTACTATAAAGTTCCGGTAATGAAGACAATGTAATATTAGGGAAAGAATAGACAAATTATTTACTGGAAAAGAATGGAGAGGCCATACATACACCCCAATTATATATAGTGAACTGATCTTTCACAAAGGAGCCAAAGCAATACACTGGAGCAAAATAAAATGCACATGTATAGACTAGGAAAACAGAAGTGAATGAAAGAGGTGAAACTTTTGTAGGACTCTTTCATTTGACAAAGTGATACTGATATTACTCTTTCCAAGTAGAGGTATATCAAAGCCATGTTAAGATTTACAAAAAAGCAGGGGTGATGAGTGGCTCAGTTGGTTAAGTGTCTCTTGGTTTCAGCTAAACTTGTGTCTTGGGGTCTTTAAAAATAAATTTTTCTTAAAATTTACATCAGTCTGGTATGATACAGTTTAACTAACTCATTCCATTTCATCCCCTGTAGAATTAGAAAGCAGCTGGTCCCCAATCTTTGCTAAAGAGCTTCTGATGTTATGTAAGACTTTTTTAAGTTTACCTTCTGCTTTTTGTATCTTAACAAAAAGCCCTATGTATTATTTTGGTAAACGTAAGAAATGCTTTTTTTAGGTAAAAAATAGATATTCCATAACAAAAAAGAGAGAACTATTATAGCAAAAGAATTTATTGATTAAGTAGACCTACAGTGTTCTGGGAACACAATTACTGGGAAGGTAATTTTTCACATCTTAGTATGTAGTAAGTACATAAAAAAATTTGAAAAATGAATTAATATACTCTAATAACTTGGAATTCTGCTATATAAAGCCATCATTATCACCATGGCTGTAGTCAGCATCACCATCATAATCCCATCATGCAAAGTTACTTGTGAGTCCAGCCCCTAACATCTCCATCTAATGCTAGATTGAATAAACAGCTGGCCTCTGACTCCTGCAATGATTCTTAATATTTTCCCTCCATTTTGACATACTAAGGGAATCCACAGTCCCATGAAAGAAAAGGGGCTAAGTGGCTTTGCATAGCAAGATTCTCGTATTTTCTTGATCTTAAAGGCAACGTTTTCAATATTTTCTCATTTATTATATCTGCTTTAAGGTTTTGTAGATATCCTGTGTTAATTTTGGGAAGTAGTTTTTGTTCCCATTTTACTTAGAATTTCTATCTTACTAAATCTCATCAAATGCTTTTCTGTTTGAAGATATGGTCTTAAAATTTATCTCCTTTAAGCTGTTAATATTGCGATTACAATAATTAATTTTCTAATGTTAAACAATGTTTTATTTCAAATCCAACAAATCTAACATGACAATTAAGGTATTGTTTTTATACATTATTGGTTTCAGTTTGCTTAGGAATTTAGCATCTATTTTCATGAATAAGCAGCCTGTAATTTTCCTTTCTTGTGCTGATTTCTCATTAAATAATTTTGATAAATTCATTTTAATAGCTTGTTGATGTAAAATTATTCACCAGTATCTTACTTTGTTTAATCTCTCCTATATCTGTAGTTATACCCCATTTTTATTCTTAATATCATTCTCAAGAGTTTTCTTTGTTCCTTTTTTTCTATAGTTTTGTCTATTTTGTTAGGTTTAGTGTTTTATTGATCCTAATACTTTATGTTCTATAACATTAATTTCTGCTCTTATTTCAATTCTTTTCTTCAGTCTTTTTCTGTTGTTTTTTTTTCTTGTAACTTCTCAGTTTGGAAGGTTAGACTTTCTTCCTTTCTATAGAAATATTTAGGGCTATAAGTTTCTATCTAAGTTTCTATCTAAGTTTCATTTTAGTTATATCCCAAAAGTTTTGATATATAGTATTTTTTAAATGATTCAGTTCTAAATATTATTTAATACCTATTATGAATTATAGTTTCTGCTTGTTGTTAATTGCTAACTCAAATACACTGTAGTCAAACAGTGTGGTCTTTATAATACTAATCTTTGATTTGTCGGATTTGTAGATTTGTTGGAGGTTTCTCCAGCCTAGCGCATGGCTAATTTTATGTTCCAGTTGTGCTTTAAAAGAATCACAATTGGTTGTTATAATACTTTAATGTCTGTTCATTAGATGAACTTACACTTAGCCTATTCAAATTTCAATATTTTACCATTTTACCTTATTTATCATTTATTTAGTTATTTAAATTATTAAATAATAAAGTAGACTTGTAGATTTTACTTTGTAGTTTTGTCAATTTTTCTTTAAACTCTTTGAGGTTATATTTTTAAGTTCATAACAATTACAATAATTGTTTTCCTGAGATTTGAAACTTTTATTGTCATTAAATAATCTTTTATTTGAGAGGCAGGGTGGGGGTTTGTGGGGCTGGGGGAGAGAAATTAAACAGGAAGGGATGGGGAAAGAGACAAACCATAAGAGACTCCTAACTGACAAAAGGAACTAAAGGTGGCTGGGAGGCGGGGGTGTGGAGGGGGTGCGGTAGGGATAAGGTAGCTGGCTGGGTTATGGAGATTGGGGAGGGTATGTGCTATGAAGGGTAAGTGCTGTGAAATGTGTAAGCCTGACGATTCACAGACATGTACCCTGTACCCTGGGGCAAATAATACATTATATGTTCATAAAAAAATAATAATCTTCTTTATTTGTTGTAATGTTTCTTGCCTTTCTATTTTATTTGAAATTAATATAATTATCTAGCTTTAATTTGATTAGACTTTATCTTGTATATCTTGTATATATTTTATCCTTTGAATTTTACATTTCTCTATAAATTTCTGATGTGTCTTTGTAAACAGTATATAGTTAGTTTTTTTAACAGTCTGAAAAATTTCATTTTTTAACTCAACAGTTTACTTCATTTACATTTCTTTTTATTTTCTATTTGTTCCACTATTTCTCTAGTTTCTTTCACCTCCCATTCTGCTTTATTTTGGAATTTTTTAATAACAAAGCAGGAATATCATGATATTTGAAAGTATGGTTTGTAAAATAATTTTAACTGGTGCTCTATGTTAACCACTTTATATATATTATCCCCTTTAAAGCTTACAATAACCCTGAGATATGGTCACTGCTATTCCTATTTTGCAGTTAACAAAACTGAGGTCAGAGTTGTAAATTAATTTGTGCAAACTCAAATGGAAAAAATAAGATTTGTATTAGTTCTATGTGACAGTAAAGCACAAAAATTTAACTATTTAAAATAAAGTCAACAAAGATATCATCTAATTGGAAGGATATAACTAAAATCAACAATGGATAAAGTGCTAGGAGGAGACAAAGTCAAATCAGCAGTATAATTCTCAATTATTTTCATTCTTGTGTTCAAAATGAAACACCTTTAAAATATCTTTTTGGATTTGACCACAAAAGATAAATGCCTTCTTTTGGGACTTAAACAGGGAGTTTAATTTGGTTCCTAGACCCAGTTCCAATGTGTGTATGGAGGGTGAATGGCTTTCCCACACAAACAATTCAATTCCAACACTCTCTACCAGAAGATAGGTTGAAATTCCATAGTCTAAGTGTTCAGTTCTACAAAACTGCCACCCCACACATAGACTTCAGATACCAATTGCACCAACCTACCAGCAAAAGATAAGAGGCTCCCACGACCCTATCCTTGGACTTTAGATACTTGTCACAAGTCAAAGTTGTTACCCATACTTCTGACTATAAATCAGTTTCTACAACATCCTGTTTGAGTTCCATTAATTTGCTTGAGTGGCTCTCAGAACTCAAGAAATTCATCTACTCACTAGATTACCAGTTTATTATAAAAGGATATAACTCAAAAACAGCCAGATGGAAGGGATCCATAGGTCATGGTATGGGGAAAGGGCACAGAGATTCCATGCCCTCTCTAGCCAGTCCACAGTTCAAAATCTCCATGTGTTCACCAACGTGGAAGTACTCCAAACCCAGCCCTTTGGGACTTCTATGACAACTTTATTACATAGGCATGATTGCTTAAATCACTGGCCATTGATGATTGAATTCAATCTCTCATCTCTCTCCCCTCCTGGAGGTCTGGGATGGAGTAGGACTGAAAGTTCTAAACTTCTAATCACACAGTTGACTCCACATAAGCAACAAGCCCCACCTGTAGGTGTTTTCCAAAAGTCACCTCATCGAAATAAGGAAAAACATCTTTATCACTCTCAACAATTAAGAAATGCCAAGGGAGCTGTGAGCCAGGAACCAGGGACAAAGGCCAAATACGTATGATAAATATATTATTTCGGTAATCTGAATATATATATATATATTCATAATATCTCTATATTAAAAATATTTTAACATTTATTTTGGGCTATTATTTGGATTATATTGAAAAATGTGAATTGACTTCAAACCCTGATTTCTCCCAGATTTTCTTTAGGTAAACATAGCCTATGTATCAGTGCCTTGTAATCACTTTTCCAAACTATACTGTAATTTTATGCAATAATCTTTAAAATCATAATATATGTGTTCAAGCAATAGGGTATCTTTGTTTTGAATTTGCATCTTATTTATTTCTGATTAAATCTTTCTAATCTAAGAGTATCTTGCAAGACAGGAGTACTTGGTTTCTAGATTCTTGGTTTAATCACCTAGAATGTAGAGACTGTTAAATAACACAAGAATGACATTTCCTTTAGAAATGGAACTAAAGTGGGGCATGTGGCTGCTTTAGGCAGTAGAGCATGTGACTCTTGATCTCAGGATTGAGTTCAAGCCCCATTTTGGATGTAGAGTTTAGTTAAAAAAAAAAACCTTATCACTAGAAATGGAATCAAAGTTTCACCTTGGGATGAGCATAGTATGATAACCATATTTTAAATAATCAGAGATAGTAGTCATCTTTATTTTGTGACTTTAGGTATAACATTTCCAAATTACACTAGCATCTTTGTAATTACAAGGGAATAAAATTGTTCTAATTTGAAGTGATTAATAATATTGGCAAATATTATAACTTTATTTATAAAGTTATAAATTTTATATTTATATTTATAAATATATTTTATATATTTTGATATATAAATTTGAATAAATTCAACCTTGGCAGATTCTATATTTATACAGTTGTGCAACAGATGCCAATCTCCCACCTATAATATTCTTCTTTTTTCCCTAATGATACTGTGAAACCCTCAGAGCCTTATTCAGTAAACTCTCCAACACTGACACCTCTTTCTTGTCTCTTTTGAACTTTTAATTTTCATTTGCATGATATTTTATGATTTTTATAGTTCTTCATATATGATATTTTAAATATTCTTATAGCACTGCATATACGTCATCTCCTCAGATGAATTGTAAACTCCTTAAAGGCAGAAGCTTCACTTTCTATTTTATCTTACTATCTGGTACCTTAAAGTACAACTAGAGAGACAGTTTCATTGTTTTCCTACTATGTTTGTGGCATGCTCTGGAATATTTGATATTAGGTGGTATCTTGAAAGATCAGAAGAATCAAAATTACCCTCCATACCAAAAAATATCTAGAAAACAGTTATAACTACAACATAATAACGTGACTGACCTAGACTACAAAAAGAGTATTACCACACCACTGGCTCAGCCCCCTTTTACTTGAGTTGCTGCTTAAGAAGTGTTTATTGAGGGGCGCCTGGGTAGCTCAGTAGGTTAAAGCTTCTGCCTTCAGTTCAGGTCATGATCTCCGGGTCCTAGGATCCGAGCTCTGCTCAGCAGGGAGCCTGCTTCCCCCTCTCTCTCTGCCTGCCTCTCTGCCTACTTGTGATCTCTCTCTCTGTCAAATAAATAAAATCTTAAAAAAAAAAAAGAAGTGTTTATTGAATGGATTCCATTTTTTTACATATGAATGTGTTCAGGTTCCTACATGTGAATATAAACATGAAATCTATCTTGATGTTCACTTAACTTTTCTCCTTACTTCTTTTCTCCAACTTCCAGGAAAGAAATTTGACTTTTCTCTTCTCCTTCCAGATACATAGTCTATCCTGTGGGATGATGGATCCATTTCAATAGTCAGTGTAAGGGAAGGTCATATTTTTTTAATAGGGAAGTAAACTTTCCATATTGATTCAAACGTGGCACATTCAAAACATGACACATCTATAAGTCCTACACAGAGCATGAGAAGTACTGTCAATCGACTCTCCATAAGCATAAACCAGAGCAAAATGTTTGCACTTAAGAATATTAAAATCTCAAATAAGAAAACTGTAAAACTGTAAAGCACTACAACCAACATACAGCTTTACTCTGAGCAATATAAGAGTAGAGGTGTTTTAGACCTAATACGCAGAATTCTAGGTGTAATTCTGTTAAGCAGCTTTACATTTTGCCATTAGAATTATTTCCCCTCTATGTTAAGCTTTAATATCCTTTCAAATGCATTAATGTGTCCCCAGAACAGACTCTCACAGACTCCTGCCTGCTTTGAATATTTCCATTTTAATAACAGCTTCAGATCTTCACTCAGAGCTTTATATACCCCTTACTGTCACAGAGGCTTGTGAAAGACAGAAGGAAACAGCTCGTCATCCACAAAAGTCATCCAATGTACAGTTGTTTGCTTTAGAATACAACCCACAGGAAAATTAAAGGGGAACATCATTTACATTTGATTTTCTCTACCCTTTGTGTTCATCTCTGAATAATTCTAGAGGAATTTTCTAAGTCCCTATAAGGACTGCTTAAATCTTTGCCTTTCTGAGAGTGACTATAATTCCATGCTAAAAGAGCGAAGGTCTTTCTCTTAGACTTCAAAAAGGCAAAGTAGAGGCAAGTATGGTTTAGACCTTCATGGCCTGAGTTCTTATAATCAGACTTGCTATTCAGTGGCATGGCAGCTCAGAGGTAAGGAATACCACTTTACCAAAGTAGCAGGGTCAAAACAACTTTTGTGAGAGTGGTGATGGTTCTTCAGGCTTATCTAAAAGAAAAAGTGAGCTTTTTATGTTTTTTGAAATTTCTGATCATATCAATATCCACTGTCATGATTAAGAGAAAATCTGGAGTTTAGGGTGATACTAATTTTAGAGTTGGGGGAGAAGGATAACTTAAAGCAAACTAGAGGAATAGTTCAGACACAGCCTTGAAGATCTATAATGTTTTTTATGAAGAAAAATGCAAAATCCTAACAAGCAAGGATGACTGTGAAGATATTAAGAGGAGGTAGGGGAGTGGGTGGTGAGGGAGAATAAACTACCAGAGGACAGAGAAGCCTGGGCATATTTTGCATTTTGTTCATATTGTTTATGCACAAGAACTATTCCATTTCATATTCCACATTCAAAAAATGTGGTTTGTGAAAGATGGTAAACTCTCTGTTCCCTTACTATATCTGGTTAATTTAAAATTGCTAATAAAAACACAAAAAGGCAAAACAACTACATACTCTTAGCCGATAGCTCACTCTGACACAATCTCAAGAACAGGACTGAGGTTTAACATGAAACTGTGCTCCTTCCTAACCGTTGGCTTGAAACTAACTTAGTGTGTCACTCATTTTGATGACAATGACCCATTTACAGCATTCAATTCTCCACCACACATACTACCACATGATTCCAAAAGATCTTAAGTGGTTAGTTTTATTTGGTAAGCTGAAAACAATTTTGAATAACCATTTCACTTTAATTAGCACATATCCTTGACAGATAAGTATCTTTTTTAAAAAAATAAATAATAATTTGGTCTTTTTGGTTGTTTTGTGTATCTAAAAAACCAAATCAGCTACCATTTTTTGAACTCCAAATGTTACTATCCAGTTGCTTGCCATCTTCATACTGATGTAACACCAGAGGCTCCACTCAATGCATCCTAAACAAAATTTAACATTTTTGTTTCTTATTCTCTTATTTCATATCTCTTTCTATTAGCAATGCCTTATTTCCCAGTATCCCAGGCTCAAATCCTTGGAGTTTCCTTTTCTTCTTCTCTCTTAAACAAATCTCACATTTTAAGTCTATAATTCTTTCTTCCTATTCTTTTATATTCTAATTCTTTTTTGTTCTTACAACTTATAGCAATGGTCTTCAAAGAACAAGATGATCTATTGAAGGAGAAAAGCAAACATGAGAATTTCTACTTTAAAAAAAGCTATTTTTCCTATTTTTGCATAAGTAGGTATAGATATGTAAGTATATCTATATAAATATGTCTATATATGCATATATTTCTATATGCACATATTTATGTATATATATGCGTATATATAGAATGATAGTTTTTTTTTTCTTACTACGGAGATCCAATCTATAATGTCTCTTAACTAGGTGTAAGCCCTCTACTTCTCACCTGGTTTGTTGTGAAAGTCTCTGGTTTTCAGTCTTAACTCTCAGCTCTAATTGAATCAGGCAAGACACTATTGGTTGGGCATCTGGTACTCTGACCCTAGTTCTTTCCTCTTACTATTTTCCCTACCTAAAGTATCCTTCCCACTCCACTGACACTTGTCCCACTTTATCCCATCCCTATGGGCTCAACTCAGATGACCCCTTCTTAGTCCTCTACCAAAAGTAAACTTTTCCTTCTCTGAACATCCATGGAAGGGATGCCTATATTTTTGTTATGGCAGGTTTTACAGTCAGTACAGTTTTTTCTTTTTAGGGATTGCCCAAGTAGTCAATCGTAAGCTCCTTAAGGAACAAGGTCATGTTTATATACTTCCATATCCTCCATATAGCCACCACAGCAGTAGCACAACACAGCCCTAGCATAGTAGACAGCATAGTCTTACACATAGTAGGTACTCAAATAAACATCTATTTAATTAATTAAAATTATGAATAAGAATTTCCTTAACTTCGTCCAAGTTGCACTGCAATTTGTGTTTTCTTAAGACTACTTCTATTTTTAACTACAGTATACACTTGGTAAAGGATTTTACAACTCTCTAAATTAGCCCATGGTGATTACCCCTACTGTGCAATTTACCACTATTTTATTAAAGCAAGATTAAAGATAATACTTCATTGGAAGAAGTAACAGCGGCATTAACCTCTATTTACCTTGACATAATAAAGCTTTAATAAAACATGGGCAAATTGCATTGAGGGGGATAATTATTCCAACATAAAATTTAAAGGGAACTTAATTTCTTATTCTGCATGTTTAGTGCTTTAAGATTAGTGTCATTAATGTCCTTTTTTCTCATTTATAGAGAATACATAAAAATATTCAACCCTCTCCAATTTGTTTACTTATTAAATAATTCTGAATTTATATTCGAGTTCATAAACATAAGAACACAACTGTAAAATGTAATAGTTTTTCAGGATTAAATATCCTTATAGAATGTCAGTGCAGGGAGAGTTTTTTGGGAGAGATTTTACCCCTAGACAAAAAAAAAAAAAGTCATTTGTCTAAATTTTTGAGAGTTGAATCAAAGAAGATTCTTGTTTGTTTTATATCCTCTGGCTTTATTACATCAGACAAGCTTCAAAGGGGCAGAGCACACAGGATTGAAAAATAACACAGCTGCATTTTGCAATAGAGTGTTCTGCCTCTGCCTGTGTTTTGTTGTTCATGTAATACTTTTCAATAAACAAAGATGTCAATCAACTCTCTTTGCAGCACATCACATTTCAGATTTAAACCACTTCAGACACATCACTGCCCCAAGCTCACACATTTAACAGATAAAAATTCAGCTTTCTGTCAAGGAAGAATGCAGTATTGATTGTAGGTGGTATTTAGGCGAGAGAGTGGCAGAACAATATTACCTACACCATCACATATAGTCCACCAAAGAGGCATAATATAAAGTGCATTACACTCTACATAAAATTTTTTTCTAATGCCTAGCATTGATTAATACCCATTTCCAGACACATTCCTAAGAAAGGCTTCCACATGCAGCAAATTGTAAGGGTGGCAGAGGGGGGTTAGGAACACATGATAGCAATCATGAAAACTTTGATCACTTGATTTGATTCTAGTGCTTTGTAAATTAGCATAATTATTCAAACATGCTTCATTAAAAATCATGACTACACAAGTCCTTTGGTTTAATGATCCAAGTATATACCACGTGAGCTAAGCCTTAAATAAGAATACCAACTTGATGCTAGGAGGCTATGAGAGAGATGCTTTTCTTAAAATCAAGAGAAAATACAAACTCTAAAAACCAAGTCAGGAAAAAAAAAATCTAAAAGGTAGATCAGCAGTGGATGTGGTGGGTTATATTTTTCTATTTATCTTCACATCTATCTGAATGTCTCCTGGGACCACCGAAGGTTAGATACCACGTCACTTCTAAGCTACTGAAAGATTGGCATACAATCCCTGTAAATCTCGAACTAATTACATTTGAATTTTAGGTGTCACAGCTAGTTTTGACCTTTGAAGGTTGGCAGAAGAAAAGTTTGACAGTTCTTTAAGTGCTCTCAAATACTAAAAGATGTTGTTTCAAATTAATGAAAGGAGAGAAAAACTAAATTAATGATGCCAAAGATATTAATAAGACTACTTTTATTGGCACACATTTAATTATGTATCAGATCCCACTTAATAATGATGTCAACTTCACTTATACTGCAGGATACATAAGGAAAACAAAGACAGCATATAAGACATTCCATTAGTTTGGTTGTTCTGTTAATATTAAGTACTAAATCATATACAAGTGAATCATGTTTATGGGGTTAAAATACAGGGTATGAGGGGGAAACGTGTTAAGTTAATCTGTTCCTAAATCATTTAGATTCTGAGGCATAATGGTTAATTACCAAGACTCCCTGATTTTATATAGTATTCATGTTACATGGGGTTGGTTAAAGAATGGACTGTCACTTTCCATATCATTTTTTTCCTTGCTTTTGACAATTTATAGGACATAATCAGAGAGACATTTCAAAGAGTGTATAGCAACTTTAAAGTAAATTAAATTTTAGAGGCTAATGTTTTACAAAATTTATTTTATTTAAACCTACAGCTTTATTGCTATATATATTAAGTGCTGTAGAATTAAAATGCAAACTTTCTCTGATGGCCTTTTAACACCAAGAAAACAGTCATTAATCCCAGAAATGTAAAATTGATCATTTGCTCTCATGCAATGAAATAGCATCAACATCAGGTCCCTAGTTACCTTTCAAGTTCACTGATAGTCTGGTAGATCTTGGCCAGGTGCCTAGATCAAATATTAACAGTACCTGTCCAGCAATGATTTGTGAGAGGAAAAATGACAGATGATTTGCTTTAGCCCCATTGAAAAAATGTAGAAGTGACCAAAAGCAACTGGTAAATGAAATGATGCATTAGGAAAATAACTGAATGTGTAGTTATGAACAGCCTCAGTAATTCCTATGCCAGGTGGCAAAATATGGTTCAAAGTTTGTATCCAACCCCTTCTCTATTAATGGACATATTATGGGATGTCAATAATTAACTACAGCCTCTAAGGAACTCTCCTGCTGAACCATAGCCATGTCCCGGGAGTGTTTTAATTTTAAAAGATTAACACATATCTCCCATGTTAATAATATTATAACAGTAAATCTTTAAGAAACAAATAAATACTACAAAATAAGCCTGGAAAGAGAAATCAGAAAGTTAAGTTTAAAACTAACAGTAGTTAAATGATAATAAACAGGAAAAATTGTGACTTTAAATTCTTTGAAGGCAGAGATTATTTTTATTTATCTTTACTATCACAGGATTATGGTAACAGTTATCTTTATATTTAACCCTCAATAGTTTTTAATTAAATGACCTTCATTTCATCCTTGTCATTTATTCTGGTTTTCTGTGAATAAAATTTAAACATGGTGAATCCAGTTAATAACAGCAGTTCAGCAAATTTGAAGTGCAGAATATAGGAGGAATAAGGTTTAGTGATAAAAATAACAATGTCTGCAGATAAATTATTCTCTCTGGCTTTTTATGCCATGTTGAAGAATTCAGACTTTCTCCTATAAACAATGAAAAACTTCTGAAGGATTTTAAATTGGATAATGACATGATCAGTACTATGCTTTAGAAGTAGTACTATTTAGTGAGTAAATGGAGGATGAATTTAAGCAGGGCAAGGCTGATCATTTATAAAAGTATTGCCTTATTTAAGAAAAATGATTATCTGAAATAGAGTGAAGGTGAAGAAAAAGTGAAGGAAAAATAATAAGTGAGGAAAAAGAGGTTGGTTAGAAAAAGTTACATATATAACATAATACAAATAAATGATATTTACTGTGCCCTACTGGGTGTCAGCACTGAATACATGGCCTCAATTAACTCATTTAATCCTCACTATCGTTCTGTGGGGGAGGGATTATTATTATTATCCCCCTTCAAAGATGAGGAAAACTCTATAGTTAGGTCACTTGCCAAAAATCACACAGTTGGTAAATGGCAATGATGAGATGCCAACACCAGACACGTGCCTCTAGGCCTCCTTTCTAACTATTCCCATACAACTTGTAGATTTCTAGCATATAATAATATGGCAGATCATCATGCTCTTTGTCCACAAAATGGGAGTCTGTGAAATAGGTTTTATGTGAAATAGGAAATAGCAGTGTTTCTTAACCTTGGCATTAATGACACTTTGGACTATGAATTCCTTGTTCTGAGAGAGATTATCTTGTGAATTGTAGGATGTTTAGCACCACAGAAGAAGCTAGAACCAACCAGTCCTCCCCTCCACCCGCCCTGCCCCACTCCCATTTCTTGTATTTCCGAACTGAAATTAGTTGCCAGTAGGCACCCCCTACACCCACCCCAGTGGTGATAGTGTCTCTAAACTTTGTGTATTATCTCTGGGGGGCCAAATCATCTTTTATTGAGACCACTGGCTTATGGAAAATACAAAAATTCAATTTTTGTTAGTTTCTTAAGTTGAACTTCAGTTTCTTGCATCTAGATAGCAACACCAGCCAAGAGCTAAATTTATGAAACCATAATTCAAGAGATATTTTGACTGGAGATAGAGATGTAGCAAAGAATCATCACATTGCTAATAATTAGATGTGATTTCTAGGGAAAATGTGAGACCAACAAGGAACAATACCAGGGTATAAGCATTCATGAGCTGAGAAGAAGAGGAACTTTATTTTCCTTTAAGATTTTACTTATTTGAGAGAGAGAGAGCATGAGAGCACAGGAGGAGAATGAGAGGGAGAAGTAGACTCAGCAGGGAGACCGATGCAGGGTTCAATCCCAGGACCTAGGATCATGATCTGAGCAGAAGGCAGTTGCTTAACCAACTGAGCCACCCAGGCACCCAAAGAGGTGAGGATGAGAAGATAGAAGATAGAAGAGGAAGAAGAAAATAAAGGGAAGAAGACATCTTCAACAATGTCCAACTTTGCAGAGTCAAGATAAACAAATTGGATTTAGCTGTTAGTACATCACTGGTGACAGCTGCTGCAGTCATTTATAATTTTTTTCCTTGAAAACTCTTCTTTCTTCCTCACTTCGTTAGGATCAGCTGATTCCACCATCAATCGCCACCCCTTTCTTAAAAAAGCAGCTTCAGGATAGTCTTTATGATCAGCAAAGACTTGTGCCTTCAAGAATACCACTTCTACTAGACATGTCTAACCCCAGTGCTAATGAAAATTAGTTATCTGTATTAGATAATGATTATCCTGGATGATCATATCCTCCTTGCATAGGGAGTTTGAAGTTGCAATATAGAGAAAGAGATCAAGAGACCAAGGGAGAGTCAGACAGGGAAGTGTTAGAATGGCTGAGCATCAAGGCAGAGCCGTTGCCTTATGCTTAGAATAAGCCTTAGTTATATGAGATTGCCAGGACCCTATTTTTCTAAGGACCTAAAAGACAGACACACAGAGAAACTTGTTCCAGAAACAGGGTGCAACAAAGGACTCTCAGATGGAATGTGAAACTATCAGTGGCACAAAGGCAAGACAAAGACCCCACCACCACCATCACAAAGAAAGTCAGAAGCAGGGAGAGCAATCATTGCCTCTGAGTACTTCTCAACAAATAGTTGAAATGACAGCTAAGATTGTGGTACAGTGATTAGTGGATGCCAAATAAAGGAAGACAGACATATAGCGAAGTTAGAAAGAGGGTCACATCCATTTAATGAGCTGAAACCCCATGGCTGACCTTACCCAACGCTTCACTGCTCTCAGGTCAGAATCTGAGAATTCAGATTCAGAATTCAGAATCTAGATTCAGGTCAGAATCTAGCTGAGGCTCTGCCATGGCACTTAGGTTACAATTGGGTTTAGTGAAAATCATACAACCCTGGAATCATATCAGCCCATGATCAGCTATGAAAAAAAAGCAGATAATTGAAAATGTTTCTTTCCCTATTATCCCCAGGTGTATTATAGGTAATATGATGGAAAAGAGTTGTTTCTGGGAGTTGAGGAGGTACAGATAGGAAAGTTATTTTATGCATGTATATGTGTATGTATGTGCATGTTTCTCTGCTTTGGTGGGAATTTTGGTTTTGAGTTACCTTTATTGAGACAGGAGCCAACATTGGTGATAGATCCCACAGCTAGAACATTTAAGAAAACATGGGTTACTATGTGACTATGGCTATAGTCAGTATTCTGAGATCTGAACTTGAAACCATATATGAAAGCCAATTTTAGAACAAACTATATCCAACCAAATCTTATTTCCACAAAACTGGATCTCTCAGCCACATGCAAAAAAGAAAATCTTGGAGCTATCTGAGAAAATTCAGGTAAGAGTCATTGTCCTCCCAACCCCCTATGAAATCCCTCACATAGTATTCACCATCCCTTAGGATGAAAGTGACTTCACATTATGATGTGCAATCCATAAGAAAGATGCAATTGTGATGCCAAATGGCATTCAAAAGTAAATAAAATTGACCCTGAATGACTTTCATTCAGGAAGGGTCTGGACTTGGAGTTGGCAAACTCTGGCTTACTGGTGGCCTGCTTGCTTTTGTAAATACAAGTTTATGGGAACATAGCTATGCCCATTATTTTACTTTTGTCCTTGACTGCTTTCAAACTACAATAACAGAGTTGGGTAGTTATGACAGTGTCCTATGATCCAGAAGCCTAAAATATTTACTATCTGATCCTTTCAGAAAAAAGTTGCTGATCCTTGGTGTAGATTAGAGATTTTTTGAATGATACAGGACAGAATAGACTTTGCTGATGCACCCCAGGGAGGAAATCTGGAGTGGTTTGTGCTGAAATGACTGTTTAGTAAGATTCTCATCAGACTCTTAGTTCTGTGCATCAGGTAGGACAGATAGCTACCGCTCTCAGTGCTCTTCCTGTTTTCTGAACTTATTCAGCCACAGCATTGACCTGTGATGTTCCCCATTGAGGAAGAAGGCAGTCACTGATCCCTGGAAAATTCAGAAAAAAAAAAAAAAAAACCAGCCCAGAGGGTTTGTTTTTTTGAGAACATTAACCTTATTCCAGGTGCTTAAGTGTTTATAAAGGAAAAAAGGGGTTTCACGGTAAGATTAGCCCGGAACCCGTGAACATGTTTGATTAAACAAAACTCAACAAGTTTCTTTACTCCATAATTTTTCAATCTTTAGTATGAATGCTTTGTGATACCCAAAAAGAGGAAGAAGATTAACAGATAAGCATACTCAAACTTAATTGAGCACAATATTTTTTTTAGAATACTCATAAGACTTACATTTCTTATATATAGTTTGAGAATTCAAAGTGAAGGAAAGAATACAGAACTGCTGGATACTCTATTGTCACAGAGGCTTTGTATATAGCTTTTCCCCTTGAAGCAATCCCTTCTACCTCCAGACACATATACCTTTTTCTGGTTAACTCCAATTCATCAAGTTCTGAACTCACATTCATTCTTCCAAGACCATTCCCAAATTTTATCAGGTCACCCATTTTAATACTCATAGGACCTATTACTCATAGCCTTATCATAAGTATATTTTTAAATTTACTTGGGTGAGGGGCACCTGGCTGGCTAAGTCAGTAGGGCATGCAACTCTTAATCTCAAGGTTGTGAGTTTGAGACCCATGTTGGGTGGAGAGATTACTTAAAAATAACAGCTTTTAGATGCGGTTCATATATACAATGGAATATTACTCAGCCATAAGGAAGGATGAGTACCTACCATTTACATCAAAATGGATAGAACTAGAGGGTATTATGCTAAGTGAAATAAGTCAATCAGGGAAAGATAATTAAATGGTTTCACTTACATGTGGAATATAAAGAATAGGGCAAAGGATCATAGGGAAGGAGGGAAAACTGAATGAGAAGAAATCAGAGACAGAGACAAACCATGGGAGACTCTTGACTCCAAGAAACAAACTGAGGGTTATGGAGAGGGAGCTGGGTGGGGGCATGGGGTAACTGTGTGATGGGCATTAAGGAGGGCACATGTTGTGATGAGCACCATGTGTTATATGTAACTAATGAATCATTGAACACTACATCAAAAGCTAATATTGTACTATATGTTGGCTAATTGAATTTAAATTAAAAAATAACATCTTTTAAATAAATAAATTTACTTGGGTGATGTTTTTAATAATGAGTCTTGCCCTACAGACTATCAACTTCATAGAGATCACCACAATATTCCCATCACCCAGAACAGTAATAGCATGCAGTAAAAATTCAATAAATAAATGCTGTGATGTGCATCAAGCAACGCAGTGCATCTGAGCAAGATAGCCATGCTAGAAAGAACTTAGGTATGTATCTTTAGAATGAGAGCCACTGTAAAGATTCTAGAGTTTTGAATAAAGAACATAGTTGCTTCAGGGTCACTGTCCTGAGATGCAGCTCCTACTGTGTTACTTAGCTTCTATGGACACACAACACTAGATTGAGGTATATATTGATTTTAAAGTTTTAAAGTACCTATGTGAAATCAAATGAGATGCCTAAGATCCATGAGTTCTGAACTCAGGAAGTCAGTCTCAGATGGACAAATTTATGTAAAGAAATCTATGTAAATAAAATCATCCAGGAAAGCATGTATTAAAAAAAAAAAAAGGTAGGAGAAGATGCTTTTAAGGACAGGTAAAAAGATCCAAAACAAATAAAGATGACTAGATAAGTAGATGCTAACATTTGTTAAATCTAGCTGATGGGAACACAGTACGTGTTATGTTATTTTTTTACACTTGAAACTTGCTTGAAATATTTCAAAAACAATTTTTTAAAAAGCCTGAAGAATGACTGGAAAAACAAGAAGTAAAGTGGGAGGGAGCTGCTTAACTGAATCCAAAGAAGGATAACATTTCATGTAGGGAGAGGTCAATGATGAAATGGAGAGGTCAAGCCAGATAAGGATTAAAAATTGTCAGTTGTTTTGTCAATTGAATGGTTATTGTGACCTTACGGAGAACAGTTTCAGAAGACGTGGGGCAGAAGACAAATCTCATTTGGTATAAGAGTTAAAAAAAAAAAGATGAAAAACAGCTGACTATGAAAAAAATAAAGATATTTAATATCTCATCTATCAATTGAGGGGGACAGAGCAGATTCAGAATTATTTTATCAGGTCTTTTCAGCTTTGTTTTTTCATCTTTGTCATTTTGGACCTTGTCCTCAGGCTTGTCTTCTCATATTATAAGACGGTAGCAGCAAGCTTTAAGCATTAAACCTGCAAACAATAGCCAGAAACAAAATTTCAAAAGGAGGAACATATTTTCCATCTCCTTTTGAGGGGAGGCCAAAACTCTCATTGGTCATTCTCATTGGCCAAAATAGTATCACTGTGCTCAGCTCTAGAACAATCACTAGCAAAGTGGGTACGACTACAATTAATAATGAGACTTATTCCTTGAGGTTACAAATCAAAATGCTACCTTCTCTACACACAAGATGGCAAAAGGTGAGGACCTGATAAAAATGTGGGCTCTGCAATGATCACAAGTAGTAGAAAAAGAGTGATTGTTAGAAAGGGAGGAGCTGAGACCCACAATTAAGGAGGTATCTGCCACAGCCTATCCTGAGAGGAAATATCCAGCAGAAAGAAAGAGCTGAAGCTATAGGAGGGGGATGGGATGACTTCAGATCTATGGTAAACAGGAGAGGTGGGGCAAGGAGGGTGGGAGCAGAACATGGGTAGAGAAATCAGACTTAGACTTAAGGGACTTCTGGTCCATTAAGATGGGTGAAGGCTAGGCAAAGGAGGGAAGTGGGGGAAAAGAGAAAATGCAGGTAACTTTTAGGAGTTAAGATGGGGTTGTTACAAGTTTGAGTAAGTCAAAATATATAAGTGTGTATAAATAGCACTAGTGGAATGTAGCCAGAGCTGGATGGGGTCACTAGATGGAGGCCAGGCCTCCCACAACATCTAATTCCCAATTAATAGAAGAGAGATAATTAGCTCTAGATAAATTTGATAGGCTTCGCTATAAATAGAGTTGTGAAAATGTGAGATAGAGAATCATCTTCCATGTCAATTTGTTCTTAAAGAATATTTATAGGTACCCATTTGCTTAAATCATAATATATGAATTTTAACATGCTTATTATTATTATTATTATTATTATTATTATTATAGAGGAGGGGAGAGAGAGAGGGAAAGATAAAGTGAGGAAGGAGTCAGGGCAGAAGGAGAGGAAAGAGAAAATCTTAAGCAGGCTCCACGCCCAGCACAGAGCCCATAGTGGGGCCCAGTCTCACAACCCTGAGATCATGACCTGAGCTGAAATCAAGAATCAGATGCTTAACTGACTAAGCCACCAGGGTACCCTTTAACATGCTTATTAAGCAGTGTATGTGGGGAAAGAAAACTTTGCATAGTGTCCAGTATACAGTAGATCATCAATAAATGTCAATTTTGGATTTGAGTCCTACTTCTATACAAGGTCCATTGAAAACCCAATTTCATAGAACCCAGTTTATGTTCTTCTCCAGATTTTCTTGGTCCTACCTGCCTCCTGGCACTTGTTATCTTTTTTGATTGAGAGTCCCAGCCAGATGTCTGTCACAGCTTCTCCAGGGTAAGGACCAGGCTCAAACATGGCTTTCCATGGTGCCCTCTATAGCCAATGGAAGATGCAAACCCTCTAGTAGTCTGGTACCCAGTCTTAGGTGAAGTACAGTACCCCAAGGTCTGGGGTCAGGCTTCCCCAGTGATTACTAGGAGGGACTGAATTACATCACCCAAAGTGAGGAAGTGTTAAATCTTCACAGCTCACCACATTGTTTCCACAGTGGGATCTGAGCTACAATACTGACTGTTAAGCAGCTGGGTTACTTGATTGAATCTGGACCAGAAAATGCAGAGAATAGAAAAATCTGGCAAAGAAATTCCTCTCCATTCACATACCATCCACTGACTCTTCCCAAAAGTACAGTGGTTCCTTATAGCCCGCCCTGAGAGGGTCCCAAGACCAAACAACCAGCTATGGATATCTATGAAGGCTATCTTATCTTGACAATACAGAACATTTGCTTGCTTGCTTTCTTGTCCTGTCTCTAGTCCTTTCTTCGCCTTTTCTCCTTCATGATGCTCTGAGATTTCATACCACTCCTCTTCCATCCCCTTAAAGGGTTAAAAAGTGAGTATTTCCTCCACAGCATCTGTTTTCCAGGGAACCCCAGCAAAGACAACAAACAGCTGGATTGCTGACCTATTATTCAGTATACACATCCAGAGTGTGAAACAATAAGGTTATCTGCCAATACTCAAATGCACAACTCCAGTTGATGAAAACTGTTCTAATAACCAATCAAACTGAACCCTTGAAAGAATAATCCAAACTTAAAATAAATAACAGAATATTTATTTTAAAAATCCATGGAAAATACCTAGCACAGGTCTGGCACAAAATAGGTACTCAGTAAATATTCACTAGGTGGTTCATTCACTGATTTCCATCAATTTTGGGGAGAACAAAGGACAACATGAAGGGATATAAAGCATTTGTCATCTTTTATTTTAAATGTGTGCAAAGTCAGAGACAAACTAAATCCTTGATGAACTGCAATAAATGTTTTCATGTTCAGTATTCAATCACCTGAGGGGACTCCATGCAGCAGTTGTAATACCAGTCTATTGATAGAGATTCAAACCTCAGAAAGAATAGCCTAATCTATGATGACCTCAGGGAGAAAGAGCATAAACCACTGGAGAGCAGCAGTGAGCCAGATCAAAGGCAGAAGCTGTTAGGTGAAAGGCAAGTGTGCTAAGGATGAGATGCTGCAATGCAATTCAGGACTTACCAACCTTCAGGCAAGTCATCCATTAGTCCATCCCTCCTCCAGTTCTGTGGTTGTATTGTGAATGTATGATTGAGAATATCACATGGATTATAACTTAGTCCTATCAATTGTAGAATAAAATCCTCAATGTTATAATATATATTATATCCAGTACCATCATTAGTTGCTGCATGAAGTTGAGATATGTGTACAATTAGTTTACTCTAGAATTCTCAGAATGCAAGTCCTTTACATACAATTCCTAACACTTCAGAATGGGCAACAACTAGCTGTGTTCTCCTCAAAATGCTTTAATTATCAGTGAAAATGTTTGTTAGTCCAATTCTCAACTTTTATAAAACTTAAAAATGTTAAAAATATCTCTAGGGGCGCCTGGGTGGCTCAGTGGGTTAAAGCCTCTGCCTTCAGCTCGGGTCATGATCTCAGGGTCCTGGGATCGAGCCCCGCATTGGGCTCTCTGCTCAGCGGGGAGCCTGCTTCCTCCTCTTCCTCTGCCTGCTTCTCTGCCTACTTGTGATCTCTCTCTCTGTCAAATAAACAAATAAAATCTTAAAAAAAAAAAAACCCAAAAAAATATCTCTAATAGTATGTTTACTATTTAAAAATAACAGTTCAGGGGCACCTGGGTGGCTCAGTGGGTTAAACTCTGCCTTCAGCTCAGGTCATGATCTCAGGGTCCTGGGATCAAGCCCCTCAGGGGGCTCTCATCAGGGAGCCTGCTTCCCCCTTCTCTCTGCCTGCCTCTCTGCCTACTTGTGATCTCTCTCTCTCTGTCAAATAAATAAATAAAATCTTTAAAAAAACAATTAAAAATAAAAATAACAGTTCAAACACATCTAAGTGGTAATAGTATCTTTCCCAAAAGGGCTAGTGAATAATAATTTAATGTTATGGTATCTGAAGCAATAATTTCATCAAGTTTACTATGAAAATCATTTTATAGAGAAGAAAGTTGAGTCTTAGAAAGTGTAATTTTTTTGCCTCAAGTCATACAACATAAGATGTTGAACTGAGATTTTTGATGTTCTGCCAATTATTATTATCCTGAAACATATTCTGAGAAAGGAGGCAAATATACTAAAAATACCAATTTTTAGTATATTCCATTTTAATCCATTCACTCATCAAATATTTATTTAGTACCTTCTATATCTGAGTACTTTCCTGGTACATACCATATCACCATCACATATTTTATATAACTCCTAAATCTGCACAATTAACCTAGGAAGTAAGAAGTGCAGCTGTTACTATCACTATCATAGCCTTTCACTGAGCACTTACTACCTGTTATTAAATGTATTACATTAAGCCATTTACCCCTCAAAATTATCCTTAAACCCTTCCAGATTATCCATTTAGCCTATAGAGATGTGAACCAAAGTTCTCAGTTTCCAAGGCTATGATCCTATCCAGGGCCTACTTCATAGTGTGGAGACTTACAGCTTAGAAAGGGTATTATTTAAGTCAAAACTTAAAGGAGCAAAGAATCAAACCCAAGTCTTTTAGCTCCAGAACTTAATATTTAATTTATAAAAGATCTTAAAACTCTAAAATTTAGGGCTAAAGCACAAAATATAAAGACTAGTAAAAAAAATAAGAGGCACTGCTATGATAAACACAAGGAAAGAGTTACAGTCTTTTGTTTCAGTTAAAGAAGAGATCAAGACTTCACTATATCCTTTGTACATGAATTTCATTACTGAAAAGCTGATTCAGGGTATAAAACTTTGAAATTAAATAAACTCAAATACATTCCTTTCAGTACATTACTTTCTAGCTTTAGGAAGACAGGCTATACAAGTCAAAGGAGAAAGAACAAATACTGACTATAGGCATAGGAATCATTTAGCTGGCCCCCATTTCCTTGCTTTACTATTTCAGCCATACTCCACTCATGTCATTGTCAAGGTCATGAACAATTTCTTCTAATAATGTGTTCTTTCAGATATTTTTTAAAAAGATATCACAATGCACAAAAATCCCAAAATGAGATTAATATCACTACCTTTCTTTGCTTTCATTCTCAAAGTTTAAAGAACTCAGAGTCACTTGCAAGATGGAAACCAACTGCTTTAAATTTTGATGCCATCTTAAAGGGATTCAAAGAAGGTGCTAGGATTCAAAGCCTCCCTTTGAAGTAAAAAGTCCCTCAAGAAGATTGGTTTTTGTCTTGCATTAGTGATCTTTCCTAAAAGTCACTAATGTCTAATTCTCTTTTCAGTCTAGCATTTAAGTGTGTGCTGCGTAAAGTTCAGAACCACATCATGTGCAAACCTTCTTGCAGCAAAGTTACTGAATGCTATCATTTGCATTTGGAAAAAGTAAAATTCATAAACACAAATAAAACTGAAGATGATACCAAAAGCAGGATTCTTTTTAAGTTATTGTGAAATAATTACCTCTGGATCTACTGAGCATGTTGATGAGGTGCTTCTTTGTGAATATGCTGCTTTCAGTGAAGAATCAGCATACCCATAACATTTTAATCTACTAGCCACTTCACATTTAATGTTATATTTACTAGATGTCTCCAAGTATCTTTGTATAGTGGGGTAGGTGTTTTAAACAAGTTTACATTTCAATTTCCTCTACTATTTCAAGTTGCCCCCCATACTCTCTCCCATAGCATATGGTTAACATAACTTCTAAACTCCTGAATATGACATGTAAGGCCCTATGTGAGCTAACCCTCCTCCCTGCCCAAACTCATCCTTCACCATCCCCTTGCCTCCTCAGCTATTTCCTGTTGCCAAGCAAAATCTGCAACTGTTATTTACAGTTGAGGGAATTCATCAGCTCTCTTACCCTTCTGCTGTGTACATGTGCTACCAGGGCTATCCCCATACTTCTCTTTCTCCGGCCAACTCTGACTAACACTCTGTCCAGGATCAATTGCCTCCTTCATGCCATCATAGTAGGTTTTCTATGTCTCCACCACATGACTCTTCCAAGCTAATGAGTATTGTGTTCTTACTATGGGCCATCCACACTTAATTTTCTGAACAACTCTAGGAGTTGCTTCTATTGCAGCTTTTCAGACTTAGTAACTTTAAGCTCATGCCTCAAGGTTATAATGTATTGTGATGCTGGCTACAAATTCATAGCTCTTATCTTCAAAATGATATTTCATCTATTAGCACACACTGGAGAAAATTTTCCATGAGCCTTGCTAAAGAAAAGTTACCCCAAGACAATAGAATTATTTTGACCCACAAATAAATTGCTTTTAATGTAGCTATAATGGTTTCTAATTAATGCCACCTTCTTTTTCTTAGATTAGTAACCACCTAATTCATTGTAAAGAACAGAATTCTGCCAAATACCATCATCAAAGTTTATAAGCTGTGGTTTTTACAGTTCACCTTATCCCCTTCCTAATATTTAACTGGGTTGTTTACCTTTCTGACTTTTCATGACTCCTAATAGAGTAATGATATGTTTCTGCGATCCTATCTTTACGTGTTTTCAGTAGCCTAGGATGAAATGTGTCTATCTGATTTAGAGGTATTAATTCACATGTAACAGCTGGATGTGGTCTTGCATTTTTGTCCTATTCTTAAGTTTTATTTCCTTCCTTTGTGTCACATCCATCCTTTCCATTTGCATACCACTTTCCTTAGTGTAGAAGGTAGCAACTGGAGTAGAGTCATCCTGCTGGTTTCTTTCAACTGCCAGAATTTGTCTACTTTGCTCAGGAGTAAGCCTAACCTTTTCTTTGCTCAGATACTTTTTCTATATACAAATAAAAAGATTATTTTAATTATGTATTTAACAAGGTTTGCCCTGGTCTGCTTTCAGCACTTTTTTAAGTTTTTGTTTAAATTCCAGTGAGTTAACATGCAGTGTAATATTAGTTCCAGGAGTATAATATAGTAATTCAACACTTCCATAAAATACCCAGTGCTCATCTCAATAATACCCAGTTCTCACGCATAAGTGCATTCCTCAATCCCCATCACCTATTTAATCAATTTCCCCCCTCCACCCACACTCCTCTGGTAACCATTGGCATTTTGGTTTGTTTCATTCCCAACCATAAACATATTCAAAGAGATTAATCCATTCAAATGACCCAAAGTCTCTCAACTATCTAGTTCAGAACAAAGGAAAGTTCATTTCAGGTCCTAGCTACAAAGTCCAGAGGTGCAGATAACTGCTGATTTTTCAGCCTTACCTTAGCTATTCAGATCTTATCCTAGAAGCACCAAAGGCAATATGCCTACAAATTCACTTTATTACTGTTTATGATGCCTTAGGCTTGATTCTTAGATTCCCATTTCACACCAGAATTTATTTACCAACATAAACATGCACAGCTCAAAGTCCTCTCTTTTTCAAAAAAGAGAGCAGCAAACCAATCTATAGTGTTCCCATTGGCCTTAAAATCAGAACACATCAGGAGTGCCTTGTTAGATGAATTTAGCAGCAGGGAAGCCTGCAGCTCATCAGCTTTCTGTTCCTCAAAAGTAGGTACTTACTGCAGTCAAGAGGAATTATTCCTGAGGATTTCTGGTCATGGGGATATTTTCATTACCTTCAAAAATGTCTAAATAAGACAAAAGAAAAGTCCTTATATTTGTTTTCCCCTACAATATTGCATTTGATTTAAATGCCTTTTCATCTGCTCTGAGCATTCTAATTAATAAGTGAAAGTTATATATCCAAATAAAATCCAAATTAGTGGTGTTTATTTATTAGTTCTCTAAGTAAACATTTAGACAATCTCCAGTGGCCTGGGTGCTATGGCAAGTGCACAGGAAAAATATAAGATATGTAAGTCTCTGCTCTCAAGGAGGAGTAAATGCAGTGGTAAAGGAAAACATATTAATGGATACGGTGAAGACTTCAAATGACAGACTAGAGGAGAGGGACAGATGTGATCTTCTTGGCAGTGTTCAGGAAGACTCCTCAGCAGAAGGACATGAGAAAATTAAAAAATTCACTGTTTCTGAGTACCTAATATATTCCAGACCCTGATTGTACACTCAACAAATGCCATCTTCATCCCCTTCTTTTTATATAGTCTCCTCATTTTTCAATGAGGATAAAGCTTGACATATTAAGTAACCTGTCCATATTTTATGTGTGACAGAGCTGATACTCACAATATAATTCCAAAACTTTTATTTATTCCCTACATTATTCTGCCTACTCAGGGTCACTTGAGCAAAGAAAAAGGGGGCAATTCCAGGCAGAGGGATCGACATAAAAAGAAAAGTAGGCAAAGTAATATAGAAAAAAAGAGAAACTCTCAGGTTAAACTTAATAAATTTGTCCCATCAAAATCTAAACATGGAAGGTGTATTATGAGTATTACCATCCCCTCTATAATTTGCCCTTCTCTGTAAGTACCCATGCTTATTTGAAATTTTTGGGACTTATCTGTATCCTGATGTTTCTAAGGATAAAAATAATAAAAAATGTGATGTTTATATGCAAAGTACTTTATAAAATCTAAATACACATTAATTTACTTATTTATTCATAAGGATCTTATGAGGCAAGTAGCATTATTGTCCCCATTTTAAAGATGAGAAAATTGCTATACAGGAAATTAGGTAATTCACCCAGAGTCAGAGAACCAAGAACTGGTAGAGTTGTGATACAAATATAAATATATAAAATCTGCTTTTATCCCCATACACAGTACCACCTCCCTAGTTTTAGAAGCACCTTAAGATTTAAATGGTTATTCACATGAGAAAAGATATAAAAACATAGAAAAATTTGAAAGGCTATATAGATCAGAGTAAGCTGACTCTATCATCTCTCATTTCATCAGTGATTAGAGCTTATTCAAATTGTATGTTGTCAAGCAAAAACTACTCATTCTCACACTGTTCAATTTTTTCTTTTGTTGGAGCTTTGTTTTGTAAAATAATCTTACTAGATTAAAATGACTATTAACTGCATTTACTTGCTAAAAATATTCCATATCTATTTATAGAAATACAATCATATTCATATGCCAGGCAGTAGAGCATTTCAGCTCTTCAAAGCATTCCTTTATTTCTTTGAGTAAGATACATGTATGTCATCAAAAATTAAATGGTCTATGGGGCGCCTGGGTGGCTCAGTCATTAAGCGTCTGCCTTCAGCTCAGGTCATGATCGAGGTCCTGGGATCGAGCCCCACATCGGGCTCCCTGCTCAGCAGGAAGCCTGCTTCTCCCCCTACCATTCCCTCTGCTTGTGTTCCCTCTCTCGCTGTGTTTCTCTCTGTCAAATAAATAAAAAATCTTAAAAAAAAATAAAAAAAGGTGCTTGACATCATTAATCATCAGGAAAATGCAAATTAAAACTACAATTGACATCAAGCGCACATGGGTCACGCTGGCTATTCTTAAAAAGACAAAAAATAAGTGTTGGCGAGAATATGGAGAAAGGGAACTCTTATACACTGTTGGTGGGAATGTAAATTGTTGCAGATACTATGGAAAACAATATAGAGGTTCCTCAAAAAATTTAAAATAGAGCTACTATATGATCCACCAATTCTGTTTCCAGGTATTTATCTGACAAAAACAAAAACACTAATCCCAAGAGATATATGCACCTTATAATCATTGCAGCATTATTTACAATAACCAAGATATGGAAGAAAACCAAGTGCCCATCAATAGATAAATAGATGATGGATAAAGATGTGGGGTGTGTGTGTGTGTGTGTGTGTATGTGTGTGTGTGTACTTACTTTGCCAGAAGAAGAATGAAATCTTGCCTTGCAAGTACATAGATGGACTAAAGGGTATTACGCTAAGTGAAATAAGTCAAATAGAGGAAGAAAAATATATGATTTCACCTATTTGTGGAATCTAAAAAAAATCAAA
Organism: Procyon lotor; assembly: GCA_028646535.1. Taxonomy (NCBI): domain Eukaryota; kingdom Metazoa; phylum Chordata; class Mammalia; order Carnivora; family Procyonidae; genus Procyon; species Procyon lotor. The sequence goes on from CM053608.1 coordinate 54,002,137, forward strand.
ACGAACAAGCAAAACAAAATAGAAACAGACTCATAGCTATAGGAAACAAAATATTGGTTATCAGATGGGGGAGCCCTGGGGGGTCAGGCAAATGTTGAAGGGGATTAAGAGGTACAAATGTTCAGTTATAAAATAAAGAAGTCATGGAAATGTACAGCACAGAGAATATAGTCATTAATACTGAAATAACTTTGTATGGTGACAGACGGTAACTAGACTTACGGAGATTCTCTTATAATATGTAAAAATATCAAATTACTATGATATATACTGAAACAAATAGGATATTATATGCCAGTTATAATTCAATAAACACACACACAGATATCATCAGGATGGGCAAAAAAGCAACTATATGCTATCTACAAGAGATATACTTTAAAATTAAAGAAAGGTTTAGGTTAAAAATAAATGCAAGTGACATTTCAGGTAAAGGGCTGGTATCCAAGATCTGTAAAGAACTTATCAAAGTCAACAATGAAAAAAACAAATAATCCAGTCAAGAAATGTGCAGAAGACATGAAAAGACACTTCTCCATAGAAGACATACAAATGCCTAACAGACACATGAAAAATGTTCAATATCACTAGCCATCAGGAAATTACAAATCAAAACACAATGAGATACCACATTACACCAGTTATAATAGGAAAAATTAACAAAGCAGGAAATAGCAACTGTTGGCAAGGATATGGAGAAATGGGAACCCTCTTACACTGTTGGTAGGAATGCAAGTTGGTATAGCCACTCTGGAAAACAGTACAGAGGTTCCTCAAGATGTTAAAATAGAACTACCCTATGACCTAGCCGTTGCACTACTAGGTATTTACCCCAAAGATACAGATGTAGTGAAAAGAAGGGGCACACGCACCCCAATGTTCATAGCAGCAATGTCTACAATAGCTAAACTATTGAGGAAGGAGCTGAGATCTCTTTCAACAGATGAATGGATAAAGAAGATGGGGTACATATATCCAATGGAATATCACTCAACCATTAGACAAGATAAATACCTACCATTTGCATCAACATGGATGAAACTGGAGGGGATTGTGCTAAGTGAAATAAGTCAAGCAGAGAAGGACAATTATCATATGGTCTCACTCATATGTGGAATATATTAGCACAGAGGACCATAGGGGAAGGGATGGAAAACTGAAGGGGAAGATAGAAAGGGAGACACACCATGAGAGACTCTGGACTCAAGGAAACAAACTGAGGGTTACAGAATGGAAGGGTTGGGGAATGGGGTAGCTGGGTGATGGGTATTAAGTAAGGTACATGTTGTGATGAGCACTGGGTGTTATACACAGCTAATGAATCATTGAACTCTACATCAAAAACTGATGGTGTACTGTATGTTGGCTAACTGAACATAATAAAAACAGATGTATGCATTTTTACTGTATAAAAAAAATAAATGGGGGGGGCGCCTGGGTGGCTCAGTCATTAAGCGTCTGCCTTCGGCTCAGGTCATGATTCCAGGGTCCTGCGAGCCCCGCATCGGACTCTCTGCGCAGCGGGGAGCCTGCTTCTCCCGCTACCATTCCCTCTGCTTGTGTTCCCTCTCTCGCTGTGTTTCTCTCTGTCAAATAAATAAAAATCTTTAAAAAATAAAAGAAAATAAAATAAATGGATTCTTTAAAAGATACACATGAAAATAAACATAAGCAGGCTGAAAAACCAAAGTCACTATCAGGTAAAATAGACTTGACAGAGTTTTCCCAAAAATAAAGAGGAATATTTCATAATTATAAAAAGATCTATTTTTCAGAAAAATACAATCATAAATCTGTATTGTTAGCAACTATAATTGGTTATTATTGGTAACACAGACTCAAAATAAATAATCAATGACTTAGTATACAATATTAATATACAACTTCAATTGTATTTGTATATATAGATAAAAAACAATTGGAGGGTGAAATTTTAAAAAAATCATTTACAATAAAACCATATACCACATCATACTTGGGAATAATTTTAACAAAATACATGTAATATTTCTTCACTCAAAATCACTGAACACAATAAAAATAACAACAACAAACAAACAAAAACACAGAACACTGCTGAGAAAAATCACAGAATATCTAAATAAACAAAGATATACTATGTTCATGGATTAGAAGACTAAATATTTTTAAGATGTCAGCTCTTTATAAATTGCTCTATAGTTAAACATAATCCCAGTGAAAAGTCAGGCAGTTTTTTTTAATGGAAATTAATGAGCTGTTTATAAAATTTATGGGGAAACACAAATGACCAAGAACAACAAAAGCAATTTTTTAAAAAGAATAAATTTGAAGGACTGACACTGACTGTCTTTAAAGCTTACTGTAAGGCTGTGCTAATCAAGACAGCCTATGGTATTGGCAAAGGAACAGCCACAGATTATTTTTAAAGGAAGGGAATATAGAAGTAGTTCTCAAAAGGTCATCTAAGATTGAACTGAAATTATTTTTCTAATAATAAATCAGTCATCTTTTTCACTCTCATGCCCTCACAAGTGTACAGTGGTGTTTTCCAGAAGTTAAATGATCTGTAAAGTCTCATTATCTCATTAAATCTTTAAGACAGAAGTAGATGTGAGTATCTAGCTGTCTTCTATTAAAACAGAAATTGCAGATACTTAAAAATTTAACACAATGCTTTTTTTTCATTTTTTAAATTTTGGAATATTTATTTTTACAAAAATATCTTGTTTATTGATTTTACATAAATTAGTAAATATATTTTTAAATTTATCAGCTATGGTTCTTAATATAGTAAATATTGATAAATTTAATACACATAAACAAACAGAAAGCTGTTTGTGGTCCTCTGTAATTTTTATGGGGTTCAGAGACAAAGAAAAGGATAGAAAATGAAGAGAAGAGAAGAGAAGACCACTGGAATAGTGAGTCCAAAAGCATATCCATATGTTGATTTAAATATTATATAATTATATAATAATTTATAATAATTATAAATAAAACTATAATTCTTATTAATAAAGATTTTCAATAAAGGTGTCATGAAAATTCAGTGGAAAAGGGACAGTCTTTTCACAAAATGGTTCCGAAATCACTGGATATCTGTATGGAACAAGTATGAACAATGACTTTACCTCTCACCATAAAAAAGGAATAACTATTCTGAATGGATCATAGACCTGAATATAAAAAGTCACAATTTTAATGTTTCTAGAAGAAAACATTAAAAAATATGTGATATAAAGAACTATCAATACAATATGTTATATACAAACTAATATAACATTGTATGCTAATTATACTTCAATAATTTTTTTAAATATGTGTTATAGGGTTATACTCAGCTAAGATGCAGAAAACATAAATCATAAAAGAAAAATTTAAATCTACTTTATCAAAATTAAAAAGCTTTGCTCTTAAAAACTACTTTTATAAAAAAATCATTAAACAAAGAAAAAAATTTGAAATGCATATATTTCCAAAGAACTTGTGTCCATATTATAAAAAGGTTTTCAACTCAGTAATAAAATTACAACCCAATAAAAATATTTAACAGCACTTCACAAATAAAAATATATGACTAATAAGCCCAAGAAAATATTTTCATCATGATTAGTGATTAGAAAAAGTCAGGGGCACTTGGGTGGCTCAGCTGGTAGCATCCAATTCTTGATTTCAGCTCAGGTCATGATCTCTGGGTCATGAGATTGAGCCCTATATTGGACTCCAAACTGGACATTGAACTTGCTTAAAATTCTCTCCCTCTCCCTCTGCCTCTGCCTCTGCCCCACAATCCTTCCACCCCCATGCACACACACTCACTCTCTCTCCCCTTAAAAAAAAGAAAAAGGAAAATTAAAGCCATAATGAGATATCACTTTATACCCATTTGAATGACTAAATTAAAAAAGACTAATATCAAATCATGGTAAGGATAAAGAGCAACTGATACTCTCATGTAAAACTAGTGAAAAGTTAACATGGTACAACCACTTTGGAAAACTGTCAGTTTCATAAAAAGTTAAACATCTACATATGGTATCACTCAGCATTCTGCTAATAAATATTTTCACAAAGAAAGAAAAACACGTCCACACAGTCTTCTGCACAAATATTCATAGCACCCCTATTCATAATATGACAAAAAAGGGAACAATCCAAATATTATGCTACAGTTGAATGGTTAAACAAAATGTGATATTTTCACTCTATGACTACTGAGTAACAAAAAGAGACCACTGTTACACACCCAGCATGAATCAACTCTAAAGCATTATTTTGGGTGAAAGAAGGTAAAGGATATGTATGTGTGTGTGTGTGTGTGTGTGTGTGTGTGTGTGTGTGTGTGTGCGCGCGTGTGCATATATATATTCTTAGTCTATTTATGTAAAATTCTCAAACATGTTAACTAATCTATAGTGATAAGAGAAAAAACACTGATCAATGCTTGATTGGAGTTGTGATTAGGAGAAATGGTCTGCAGTGGGGCAATGGGGCACAAGGAACATTTTGAGGGTGATGGAAATGTTCTGTATCTAATTGTGGAAATGATTTCATGAGTGTAAACAACTGTCAAAATTGAACAAATTGGATGCATGGTACTGTATATAAAGTTGATACAAGATTTTTTTACAAACTACATCTATAAATGTGACATCTAAATCAATTTCTAACCAACATTTATTTGTGCACTCACACCCACACATACATTGTTGGAGCTACATATCCATTCCATCACCCAATTTACTCATTCAACAAATGAGTCTTGCAATGTGGAAAGTACTGAGATAAATAAAAATATCATGACAATTTATATTCTAAAACTAGGAAGATTGGCACAATCGGGCAAGATGAGGCCTTCTTAAGGCAACATACTGAGAGAGGGGATCTTATCTTGTTTTTCTCTGATCAACATCAAAATTGCAATTACAATTATATGATGATCTCCATCCAGTTCCGATACCTCTCATTTTTAACCATTCTTAATATATTATGTTAATTCAGAACTGCATAATATCAACAAATGGAATAGTTGAAAATAAAAAGTCACACTATGAAAGGAATTATGTATATTTTACAAAGAGTCAGCTTAAGCAAACATGCCAATTATTATTAAAAATAATATATGTCTAATATTAACCAACCACCATGAGAAAATAAAATAATAAAAAATAAAATGAAATAAAAAATAATAATAAATAAATAAATAATAAAAAATAAATTAATAAAACAATAAAAATAATAAAATTCTCAGTTTATTATTCTGTTGTTTTGGATAGATTTTGCCCAGTAGGTGAACCACTCATAAGAGGGATCCTCCGAGGTACAGGCAGTACTTTACCCACAGTAGCATAGGCAGGGTTGAAAATCAGAATTTCTTGGACTATCGAAAGAATCACTGAGATCAGAAGAATCCACCAGTGATGGGAGAATGAAAAAGGGCAACAGTGGTACTGTCTGTTGGCCAAAGGAAATGTGGGTGAAACAATCAATTTGGTACTTAAACTTCAAAGAATAACCAGAGGGTCACTGTTTTTACATAGAGATCCAGCTGCTTCATGCTGTGGACCTCATAGGTCAAGGGAAACGCCATAATAGCCTGGAGAGCCTAGTTCTGCTTTGTTTTTGCATATCCTTTGTTGTATTCATTGCTGTGTCTGGCCCCCATGAATAGGTTCATCTGGGTAGTCAAACATTATATAAGTTGCAGAGATTTTTTTCTTTGCAATTGCTCAAATTTCAAACTAAATTTTGGTCAATTAAACTTTTTGTTCTCACTATTGTGTTTTGTTTTTGTTTTTTTTTAAGATTTTACCTATTTATTTGGCAGAGAGACACAGGGAGAGAGGGAACACAAGCAGGAGGAGTGGGACAGGTAGAAGCAGGCTCCCCACCAAGCAAGGAGCCTGATGTGGTGCATGATCCCAGGATTCTGGGATCATGACCTGAGTCCGAAGGCAGATACTTAACGACTGACCCACCAAGGCATCCCTCACTATTGTTATTCTTTTTTTTATTAATTTTTTTTAATTTTT
>CM053608.1:54008650-54034013 GCA_028646535.1 Procyon lotor
TCTAGGGTTTTGATAGATTCCTGCCTCACATTGAGGTCTTTTATCCATTTCGAGTTTATTTTCATGTGTGCAGAGTGAAATAAGTCAAGCGGAGAGAGTCAATTATCTTATGGTCTCACGTGTGGAGCATAAGGAAAAACATGGAGGGCATTGTGAGAAGGAAAGGAAGGATGAATGGGGGGACATCAGAGGGGGAGATGAACCATGAAAAAATGTGGAAAAAACCTGAGCAACAAACTGAGGGTTTTGGGGGGGGGAGGGGTTGGAGAGTTGGGCAAGCCTGGTGGTGGGTATTGATGAGGGCATGTATTGCATGGAGCACTGGGTGTGGTGCATGAACAATTAATCTTGTAACACTGAAAAAAAAATAAACATATTTGGAGAAAAGAAAGAAAGAAAGAAAAAAGGATGATCTCCAAGTGGAAAGCTACCTGCAAATGCTTCCCCCATGTTGCAAGGTAATGAATTCCATGATACTTCTATGCTGCTCCACCAACCATTCCCCACAGCTACAGTAAAACATGGTTGTATATGTAATTATTTCTTGTCTTCTTTGTGCAGACTTTACAATAATTCTGTGATGTTCTGCCAATGTTAACACTTTGCTTCTTAAAAAGTCCTGGAAAATTATTTTTGAAATACAAATTTTCTCCCTTACACAAAAGAAACTGAGTACCTTCTCAACTTATAATTGTTAGTATAATCATGCAGTATGAGGAGTAAATTTTTTCTTCTCATTCTTTAGTTCTTCTCTTAACTCATATACCCTAACTCAAAGCATCAAAGAGAGACAGTAATGAAATAGTGAAGCCTGTTCCCAAGGAGTTGAGTTCTCAGCTCTGATTGGTTCAGTTAGCTTCTCTGAACTAGAGGTAATAGAAATAATTATATACAATCTCCCTGCCTCACAGTTTTCATGAGGATGGTAAAATAAAGAAATAAGCATAGTTTGAAGAATTAAAAACATGAGAATAAGGTATTTTTAAATAAATATAAGATTGTACCGCTTGGTGTTGTTAGCAGGGCTTACAGTACCAAAACATTAGAACGTAAGATACAGGTATTGCTCTTGGTTAGCTTAGTCTAGAATTACCTAGAAAGTAGTTTGTATCTGCCCTCTGATTATTGTTGACATTCTTTAAATGTCTACCTCCCAAAGTGCAATAATTTACCTCAAGTGTGATTATTCTTTACGTAGAGAAGAAAATAACTCTTGTTTATCTTATCCACTAAAAATTTTGTTAATTTTTAACAAACCACCCAAAAAGCAACAACAACTGATTTTGAATATAAAAATCAAAGTAGATTTAAATAAGGTGCCTAAACTATGACAGTTACCAGTTGATGGTATTTGGCTGATATTTCTGCTATTACATAGTGAGCTAGTCCTATAAAAATCATGTCACACAGTGTCACTGTCTTAGAGGATTGAGACAGACGGAATGATTTAAATCAATATAATTACTGAACTAGGGTTTAAAGAAAGCATATCTTATGTTTCTCAGGGCATTTTATGCAGTGCATATATGAGGAACAAATGAAGTGCAGTCAGTCTTGCTGATAGGGTAGAGTTTGGCTGGTCCTGTAACCACCGTTTTTGTTTTGCATTTTCTTTGATTTAAGAAGGGAGGGAGAGAGAAAGGAAGAGGGAAAACACATTTTTCTTCTTGTTGTCAACAACTTAATTAAGAAGAATTTAGTAGGAATAGTATTTTGTGATTAATTTTATTCCATGATTTTAGTGTTCCTATTATGCCTTACATTTGAATAAAAGCATCTCACATAAATCTTTGTTCTACTTTCCTCTGCCTTCTACATTCTTTTCCTTTTCCCACCCAAATCAGGGCTAATGGTAGCATTATGTGGTGGGAACAGCACTGCCCTTGGTCTAGAAGTGCTGGGATCTCAGTTCTAATGTTACTATTTAATAGCTGTGTGTTTTGGGGAAAATCATTTATCCTTTCGAGGTGATAGCAAAATGATGTTATATGTGCCAATGTCAAAGAGCTCTTCCAGTTTTAAGCAGATTTAGCCTACTTTTTATATCTATCAGCAAGTTGTGATGATTCTCTTTTATATACTGACTTCCCTCTTATTGTGTCAATTAATATTCCTTATGTTGACATTTTTGTGTTTTAGGAAATGGAGTTAAAATACAATTGAGTACCTCACGGAAGACTCAGCTAAAAGAAAAATGGAAAATTCTACACTCACAAAAAAATACTTACTAATGCCATTTACATTGACCTTAAAATTATTTTATCGAAGCGAAAAGCTTGTCTTTTTCAAATATTAAATGTATATGTGTCTGACCATCAAGAAACTGTGGCTCAAAAGGAGCAGATGCATTACAAAGAAGGGCCACATGTACCCCAATGTTCATAGCAGCAATGACCACAATTGCCAAACTGTGGAAAGAACCAAGATGCCCTTCAACAGATGAATGGATAAAGAAGATATGGTACATATATACAATGGAATATTATGCCTCCATTAGAAAGGACGAATATCCAACTTTTGTATCAACATGGATGGGACTGGAAGAGATTACGCAGAGTGAAATAAGTCAAGCAGAGAGATTACCTTATGGTCTCACTTACGTGCTGAGCGTAAAGAAAAACATGGAGGGCATTATGAGAAACAAGGGAAAGGGGAATGGGGGGAAACCAGAGAGGGAGATGAACCATGAGAGACTGTGGACTATGAGCAACAAACTGATGGTTTTGGAGGGGAAGGGGGGGTGGGCGAGCCTGGTGGTGGGTATTGAGGAGGGCATGTATTGCGTGGAACACTGGGTGTGGTGCATGAACAATAAACCTTGTAACACTGAAAAAATAAGTAAAATTTAAAAAAAAAGAAACTGTGGCTCAATGTGTATAATATCTTTATAATAAACAAAATTATAAAGACCACAATAAGTCACCAAACCCAACATATCATACTATAATCCCAACACTAGCTTACTGATTAATATGCTCCGGAATTTAGCTTAACAGAATATTTATGAAGTATCAAATAGACTTCTGGAGTTCCAGGTCGAGGAATTCTCTTAAGGTATTTTCTGGAGTGTGAAGACTCTCTGCATGGCTCACTTACAGATTATAAGGCTTTTCTATAGGTTAAATATATGTGGTGATCCTGATATCTACAAAAGTAGAATATCACATATCACAGTAAAATACTCCAGATGCATTATCACCATCCCCTGGTTGCCTTTGCCCTTCCTTCCATTTAGTTATCACTGGCTTTCTAGAGCTCTTGAACTTGAAAAAGGTTAGACAGCACACCACTGGAGCAGTTTGTGAGCATCAGCAGATTTAGCTTGTAATTTCATTGATCTATTTGGGCTCGCTGTTTGCAAACCAGCTGCTGCACTGTTTCCCCACAGCTACTGATCTCAGTAGCATTGATTTTTTCCCCCTTACATTAACATAGCATTACTTCTTTAATGGGCAATAAATGACTGGATGTAAATACAATCAGGGCAGCAACAACAAAAGAAAACGTCAGACTCATTTTTATTTAAGAGATCCTTTCCATTAATATTTGCCATAAAAATTATAACACAAATTATTGACAAAAGTAATGCAATTTTGATTTTAGTGCATTTTGTTCGTCTGTAGATATGTGGTGTCTGCCAAGTGATCTTCTCTTCCTAATGCATTAGACAAAGCAATACAATAACGGTGCTTTTATGGATACTGTAAATTTGCACCATTAGCTTAGTACAACTAAATTCTATTCATGAAAGAAAGCAGAAAGCAATACAAAGGTTTACACTTAACTGAAAATGAAGGCATTTTAGATTGTGTCAGCTCGTTAAAGGACAACTTTAAGATCTTGGTTAATTTCAATAAAATTTTTAAAAATGACTAATCTTTGATAGTAAAGAATTTTTTCTATATAAATGTTAAGACAGAACCCTTACACAGTTTCCTGATGCACATTTAAAGTGTGTGTGTGTGTGTGTGTGTGTGTGTATGTGTGTGTGTACATGCCCACAGGGCGAACACTATTTAGAAATTATTTCTCAGATTTCCTTTCTGGAGTTAAAAATCTGTAAATGATAACGGTGGGAGAAGCTATTAAAAAGCATGCATTTTAAAGTTCATTATGCATAGATATGTTTTAGGTGGTGAAAGACATGAAAAGAACTTAAAAACAGACTTTCACTTTTGGTTTCAATTTAGTTACTTTAAAGAAGCCTATTGCCATAAAGCTCAATCAATAATTTCAATTTGAAATAACACAAAGTCAACAATGTATTTTATTTCATAAATTATAGAATTTCCATTGATTTCCATTGCTATTGACAGTATATAACCAATCTCACACATCCAAATAATCTCAATTACCAAGACCATTGTTTTCTTTTTTGTTTGTTTTGAGATGGGCAAATATCTTTTGGCAATAACTTTCTCAGATGCTATATGCCAGGACTCTGGCAGACATGGTTTTGGGTTTTCAAGAAAATGGTACTGAATCTAAAGTCTTCTCCATAATCACCTATTTTTAGCCATGCTTTTAAAAATCTCTATTTTCTCAATCCCTTCTACCAGTTTCCAAATTTCACTAAGTTTCAGGGACCATTATATTTCAAATAAGTAGAAATAACTACTTTTATCAATAGTTTTTGTACATAATTTTTTTTTTAGAAATTCTGTTTTGTAGACAGGTGATAAGAGTATTAATCTGAAGTAAGGTTCACCAGAATCAATGATAAAGATGGAGGAAATATCTAGAGCAACATCTACAATACATTCCAGGGTAACTCTTACATTTTAATGGTTTTATTATTGTTTTATTGTTGTCACTGTTACTTAGAAAAACATTTACTCATTTCTTTCACTCTAAATCTTTTTTACAAAATTATGTTAGTGACTATTACTCTCTATCAGTGGTCTGATCCATCCCCAAGCCTGAGACCTGTAAATGCCTTTGGCACTAAGAGTACTCTGTCCTTATGATATTGTACAAATTCTAACTTTCAAATAATGAACTGCTGCTGAGTCTCTGTCATTGTGTCTTGGGTGCTTCTACTACCTGGTCTGGTCATCAAGCTAGCATACCTACTTCCTGCACTATTCTTGGTTTGCTATACATCATGTGCCACTGAATTTTAAAATAATTACTTTTTTGTAAATGAATTAAATTCTCCTCATTTCTCTCTTGATTATCAGTAGAAAATTAGGAGAGTGGAGCTTCTTCTCTTTTAATCCTAAAATTTCAGATTTAGAAGGGAAAAGAGTACTTGGAAAAATGAAATCTCTTTCAGATAATTTTTAGAGGCAAGCAATAAACTAACAAATATTCTTATAGAACTTGTATATAATTCATATTTCTTTTTTTAAAGTTTTTTATTTATTTATTTGACAGAGAGAGATCGCCAAGTAGGCAGAGAGGCAGGCAGAGAGAGAGGGGGAAGGAGGCTCCCTGATGAGCAGAAAGCCCCAAGCGGGGCTCGATCCCAGGACCCTGAGATCACGACCTGAGCCAAAGATCACTTGGCTTTAACCCACTGAGCCACCCAGCCTCCCCTCATATTTATTTCTATTAAGAAAACAAGCACAAGGAGTAAGTCCATAATTTATGTGACCCAGTAAAGTATCCAAAAAGTTTCTAATATTTCAAATACAGTAAGCTGTATTGATTCTGTTATGCAACTACTGTGTAAAGGTATTCAAGACTACACAGAATTGTTTTTGTTACAACCTACTTTCTCTTCAATAGTTAACAGTCTTATTTACAAACTGTAATGCCATAAAAATAAAGTTATATGGGATCTTTACAAAACCAGGCTTTCTGGACTAATTTACATAATGAAACTACTATTTAACAGACGATATTTACTGAGCACTAGCTTTAAGTCAGATAATTGACCAAGTCATATCCCCAGTCTGAGAGCTTTAGTCATCCAAGGTTACATACAGATACACAATTCACTCTATTTTTTGTATAAAATCTCCTAAAATTGATGAAACACTTCCTTCACTGTCTATTGTAGCAGAGATAATGGTCTATCATTCCCATATTGTGGATATACAGGAAGACTACATCTCCTGGATACCTTGTAGCCGGGAACATGGAAAATGGACTATGGATTGAAAAGATTACTTTCACCTCCAGGCAAGACCCCTAAAATATCTCATACAACCCTCTACAGGACTTCTTTTCCTTTACCTATCGACTGAACAAATGAAGTGAATCCATCATAGAATTCCAAGAAGACCCCACAATGTGATGGAGTCAAGAGAAAGGTGTTTGGGTAAAGAGCTTTCTAGGAAGAACTCCTGACTTAGTTGGACTGTGAAATAAGTGGGGAACAAATTTTGTTAAGACTCTGAGATTTTAGGTTTCTGTGTTAACTTCCTTTAATAATTCTCTGTGATCACTATATTACATATTGCCCTATGTTGTAGTACAAAGGTATACACAGGCTTCAGCAAGGAAGGTAGGACTTTGGTCCCTCTACTAAAAGGGAATCTAAATTTTGCCTTTATAAAGTAGCTTTATAATCCCCTTATGGACTTTTTCTGACAATATTTTCCTACCAGGTGTTCTGAGAGGGTGTCATTCATTGCAAATTATGTAGTCATTTCTGACTTTAATTTTATGTGGTCTCAAAAATGAGATAATCAAGCTTAAAATTACTAGCTACCATTTATATAACACTTACCCAGTACCAAGCCAAATTTTAATTACATGCAAACTTCATTAAAATCCTTTAAGGTAGATATTATCATATCCATTTTATATACAAGGAGATGGAGACTAATAAAATTGAAATATATTATCAAACTAGTGAATTCTAGCACAAATATTTTGACCCTGAGTCTGTCAGTGCTCAAACTATTAATTTTCTTAATCTAGTTAAGCAGCATCTTTCATTTGAATGCTCAAATAATACTCATACTGATTTCTGAAGGCTCCCCTTTTTGTGCGATATGCTTTATTTCTTGACCTATGTTCTTGATAGGTGAGGTTCCCATATAGCTAAGTTCCAGAAAGGTGAGATACATTTTCTTATAACAGATTAGTAATAATTTCTTATCTAATATATATGGGTATGATTTTTTACATTTAAAATATTTTTATTATAAAAACTTCTAAACATAAAAATGAAAAATACACTCAATCCCCATGTAGCCATCCTATATCTTCAATAATAATCAATTGATGGCCAATTTTGGTTTCATATAATCATCTTACCTTCCAGATTTATTTTGAAGCAAATTGCAAACTTCAAATAATTCATTTATAAATAGAATAGATATTTTTTAAATATCTCCAAAAGTTAGAAAACTTAAATATATGAAATTTTCATACTATCATCATACCTTAAAAAAAGATTAAAATAATTTGGGTAGGAATTCTCAACAGATATTATTCACATATGTGCTAAATAATATATACTGAGTAATGTTGTGCTCTAGGCCTATCTAAACATTTTGAACTCTATCCAATAAGTTTGAACAGCTTTGATACAATACTCAAATTATATACCTAGCTCTTTTTCCCCCTAGAGTCTCTAGACTAGTCATTATTTATAAAGATTTTATTTATTTATTTGACATAGAGAGAGAGAGATCACAAGTAGGCAGAGAGGCAGGCAGAGAGAGAGAGGGGGAAGCAGGCTCCCTGCTGAGCAGAAAGCCCGATGCAATGCGGGGCTCTATCCCAGGACCCTGAGATCATGACCTGAGCTGAAGGCAGAGGCTTAACCCACTGAACCACCCAGGCACCTATAGACTAGCCATTATTTAAAATGTTTTTGTTTTTAATTGTGAATTTTACATATGTCATTAAACATTTATACTTTGAATCATTGTCAATAACCTTGCTGTTATTGCGGTTATTTACAACTTGCTTTTTATAATCCCTATATTAACTAGGATGCAATGGAATTAACTTACTCCAATTTATTAAATTTTTGTTCTTATCAATGTTAGTGTTCTATGAGTGAAAACTTGGACTTAAAAGATAGCTACTAATTGTCAGGATTGAATCATTAAGTGTGCTAGCAATTCCTAGAAAGCATGGCCTGGCTTTTGAACTGGAACGATGTTTCTAGCATCCTGACTCTGTCTTATGTATCATTTACTGCATATGTGTCTTACTATCCTTGTTGTTAAAAGGGGAAAAACAAGATAATAATACACATCCCTGTGCCACACAGAAATCTTGCGAGAATTAATACTCAGAAAGGACTTCAGAGCTTAGTGAGAAAAGGCCCTTTAGAATATAAACACCATGCAATTATTCTTATTACTGTGAGCTAGAAAAATGCTAGCAAGAAATAGCATGATTATTGTAGCATGCATTAAGCCAAGTAAGAAAGCAGGCTAGTGGGGAATCCCATCCAAGATAAAAATTACTTTGACCAATCCTTCCTTCCCTCCAGCCACTGAAAGAAATTATTTTTATAGCCATGTTTAAATGGTACCCTAACTTCTTTTCATTTTGCTTAAAATCTCTGATACAGGAATTGTGCTTAAATGAAATTTCCATCAGCTTTTACATATTAAAAAAAGCAAGTGCATTTTAATGCACATATTGAACATTAAATCATTTTTTGCTGCAGGTTATTGCAAGTAAATAGTAATTGTAAAATAGCTTATTTTTGATGAAACAAAATGAAAATAGACTGCTAATGTTCACCTCAGATTTTCTCATTATTTCATTAACAGTTCAACTAGGAAAGATATTTTTATAATGATGGGCAGGAAAATCATACTCATCAATATGTATCCATAGTCATATGTTGATACACTAGAAATGTAAAGTAAGAGCACAGAAACACATGAAATGCATATGCCCCTTAAAATGATTTGTGACAACTATTATATTTGTTCAACAATTGTCTCTTCATTTCCAATATTCAGACACCAAATTCACTAAGAATATAACAAAACTTAAGAATCAATTTGCTTTTCCATAGACTGATCTTTTCAGAAAACAGGAATTTGACAAACAAAAATTCATGGAACACATTAGATTCCCACTGGACTAACTCTAAACTTGTGTCCTGCTCCTGAGTCACCTTAAAACTCAAACTCGATCCCCATTCATTCTTTGTATCTTTATATATTTTTCTTTCTTTTGCACTCAACACCTCCATTTCTACAGACGGCTTGCCCCAAAACTAAAGTAATTATGCACCTTAAGACATTGTGAAACTGTAAAGACTCAGCCGGTTTTAAGCAAGAATAATAAAACAGCAGTCCCTTGAAAGAACAGTTTCAGCTGGTGCAGGCAGAGCGCTGAGAATAGTACTGCTGAGCTTGTATTGCCCCCTATGGCTGCTGTCTGGCAGTTCCCAGGGAAAAGATGCACTGTGCTCTGTCCTCAGTACAGCAGCGTCAGGGCGCCTTGCTTTGAGCTTTAGCTCATGTCTGAATGAATACATTACAGCATGAGAGCATGATTCAGATGCTAATATTTTGGAAATTTATATGCTTTATTTCAACACTTATCAATGCAGTAAATTAACATCTCACTGACTTTATCCACTTTACCATATATTTCTCAAGCCTTACACAAATTCTCAAGTTATGTTAGTGAAAATGCTTTTAAATAACGAGAATTTTTGATCGTTATTTTCAAGTACATAGCTCTCTGAGAACGACACTCCTTTTTTCCGAGCTCCAGTTTTATCTTTTTATCAATTTGGTCCCAACTAGTACTGAATTGCAAGTGTAAGTTATGCACATATCTATGCTTTTACTTCCAAACTATATGGTGAGTTCAGTGGAAGCAGTGGCTATGCCTCATGTCATTGTGTACCCACGCAGTGATAGCAGAGTGCTGGGCTCAGAGGAACTGCTCTACTGACCTGAGATTACTGGCATGCCTTCTTGAATTTATTTTATTACTAATTGCTTAGGTCCAGTTCCCTGGAAGCAGTTCTTAAGAGAGTCTAAGAGAGCAAATTGAACGCACAAGGTCACTAAGGGTGTGGACTTTGTGCGCAGAGCCTACATAGGAGCTGAAAAAACAGAGGGGTGGAGTAGGGGGAATCTTAACAAAGATGTGGTCTGCAATGGCTACACCTGATGTCCAACATGGGTGAGATGAGAATCTAAAGCATAAATTGTACCACCAACATACCGATCCTTGAGGCAAGAGGTCAGTCTATTGTACCTCTTATTTTTTGGTCATTCTCTGTGCCCACTACCCAGTAGTAGGACACACATAATCTCCTGGGTGAAGTGACAACCTCAGCTGAAGGAAAACTTCCAGAGAAGAGGGCAGCTGTGAGCTGTGAGTAGCCATAGCAGATGAAGGACAATAAAGGAGGAGAGCAAAGGAAATTTGAACTGAGCACCTGCAGTATGCACTCAAATACATTTGTTTCCTACAACAAATTTACTCCAACCAGTCACAGATTCTCGAGGATTCTGTGGTCACAATTCTTGAGATTTTTTAGTTGCTGCAATTTATCTTATGGCAAAAATTGACACTCCTCTCCTTGCTTTATCACCCATTCTATATTCCTCTCTGTCTCTCTTAGCACTTATGCTGGCCTCAGTAGCTTATATAGAAGAGTAACACGCAGCCTCATCCCTGAGCAGTGAGCCCCTTTTAGGATGCTCTTATTAGGAAGGCCATGGTTGCTGTACTTGCCCATTCACAGTTACACTGAGACACTTTCCTCACTCACCCTGGTGAATCACTTGAATGCCCCCAAACATGTTCTTTTCTGCTCTCAGCAGCCTGACTCCCAAAGAAGTTAAGGGCCCATTACTCTTGCTTTGTTTGCTCCTCTATTGGCACTAGCTGCCCAAACAACCAGATAGCCATTGTACCTTTACATTCACTGTGTTTAAAGGTAGAAAGGACCCCTCTAGACACTCAGGACCTCTATACTCACAGAGCGTAAGCTTTCAGGGTCAGGAAACACAAATTCTCCAAGCAGATACACAGGAATGATAAGTAGGGCCATTCCTTTCACTCCTTAGTTCCCAAAGCCATGTGTAGTTTGCTGGGGCTGCCACGACAAAATACAACACCCTGGGTGGCATAAACATCAGAAATTTATTTCTTCACTGTTCTGGAGTCTGGAAGTCCAAGATCAAGGTGCCAGCAAGGTCAGTTTCTCCTGAGATCTCTCTCTTAGGGTGGCAGATGGCCATTTTCTCACTGTCCTCACATAACTTTTTCTCTGTATGTGAATTCCTGGAATTTCTTCCTCTTCTTATAAGGAGAACGGTCCTATTAGATTAGATCACCACCCTTATGACCTCTTTTCACCTTAATTATTTATTCAAAGTCTCTATCTCCAAAACAGTCACATTAGTGATTAGTGCTTCAATACTTGAATTTTGTATGTGGCAGGGAGGAGCACAATGGCAACATGAATTCTGTCTGTTTCTGATGTAGCAGTACATAATGTTAGTTTAAGAGTATACCACATTCTGAAAAATAGTGTCCCACCCTTATAAAGTGTCATTTCCAAATTGGTAGTTCACCTGCATCTCTAAGGTTATCCAACTACTCTAGAAGGACAAGTTTCTGTAGGGTACAGCAGGTGATGGGACCAATGGTTCCCATAGTCATATGCCTATTTCCCTACCTTCTTTACACGCGCGCACACACACACACACACACACAAATGTGTCTCTTGGTCTGAGATGTTATTACCCAGTGAATTCATTCCTGTGAATCAAATACTCCATGAGTTCTTAGAATACAAAGTCCCATAGGGAGGAAAGTTGAATCCATGAGTGTCAATCCTGCTCAGGATAAATTCTGTCTTTTTCAAGATAAAAAGAGTCCTATTAAATCAAATGGGCACTAAGTGACTGACTGGCCTCCTTCTGGAATGGTATCATAGAGAACACTCAGCATTAATCTCCGTTGCTGATACGTCTGGAATTCAGGAACATTCCTGACCAAGACATGGTTAGATAGGTCTTGGTAATACAGAGCACATATTCTTGTGCATATAGATTCCATTTCTGCACATTGCCCTTCCATTCACATGCCTATCACATGACCATCATTGTCATGGTCAATGAGAGAAGCTGACTGAAAACAACTGGCCAAGCCATCCTGTCTGTTTGGTTATTTAGTGCTTTTTATGAAGGGTCTACTCTAGTGTGCAATGCAAAGAGCTTCATGCATCCTTCCTACTCCCGCAGATCCATCTATATATGTTTCTTCCTAGAAATCTTTAGCTTTGATCTCACGATATTGCTCCTTCCAAATCCCTTGACTAACCATATAAATTATTTACCACTATTTATGAATCCATTAGTATTTTTACCTCAAACTATATCTCTCTTTACACAATAAGCAGAAACTCTGCCCAAAGCTGTGCAAACTGGTAGGCTTTCCTTCCTTCATCATTTTTCAAAGCTAAACTTGAGTGGAAGTATAATGCATCCACTATTCATCTTAGGGTTGCATTAAGAATGCTAACTCATATGTAAACCAAGCTCCACACTCAGTTTTCTATCCCCTTCTGCCACTAGATACAGAAAACCCCAATGAAGCCTGTTGTGGGTTGTGTTACCTTAAGAGTAGGCTCAGTTATGGAGTTTGGAATACAGGATGTTTATTAAGAAGTCCCCCTGGGGGATCCTGGTGGGATCAACACCAGTGGAAAGGAAAAGAAGGAGGATTGAGAAGGCAAGCTCTAATGCAGCCCTCTCAACCCCACGGAGATCT
This sequence comes from Procyon lotor, assembly GCA_028646535.1. Taxonomy (NCBI): domain Eukaryota; kingdom Metazoa; phylum Chordata; class Mammalia; order Carnivora; family Procyonidae; genus Procyon; species Procyon lotor. The sequence continues at coordinate 54,021,320 of CM053608.1, forward strand.
CTAGATAAATATTTCTGATAGTTAAATGTTCCTTCAGAGTTAGCCCAAGATGGATCAAAGTAACCAGGATTTTATATCTGCATTGATCGGTAAGGGGTGTGACCATGGGTGAGGCAGCTCTCTGTGGCTGAGGCATTCCCTGAAACTGGAGAGTATCTCACAGTACCCCTGGCAGATGGAACATTGAGCCCTCCCTCAAAGAGGAAGTTGAGAATTTCATCATGGTGTCTATCATAAACCCATTGGTATGAGCTGAAAAGAGGTTGCTGGTGCAAAAGTGTTAGGTAAAGAAAGTTCTAGCTACCTTGTTTGCACATTGTTCATGAGCCCTCTGGATCTGCCCCAGCTTACATATGTCGGATGTATCACTTACACCTTATAATATAACCATATTGATGCTGAGCCTACCCTATCAAATCTAATGACTTGGTAGCCTGAAATTATCCAGCCAACGATGAGGCATTCTAGCTGGTAGTTCACCTGCATCTTTAAGGTTATCCAACTACTCTAACAGGACAAGTTTCTGGAGGGTACAGCAGGTGATGAGACCAATGGTTCCCATAGTCATATGCCTATTTCCCTACCTTCTTTACACACACACACACACACACACACACACACACACAAATGTGTCTCTTGGTCTGAAATGTTATTACCTAGTGAATTCATTCCTGCGGTCACTTGATAACCCATAGTCAAGTGCTTCAACTCTACCTGGGCCCACTAGCATGCCAAGGTCTATCTGTAGAACGGTTCTCTGCTATATATCACAAATCCTTGCCCTAAAACTTTAATGGTCTACATTGCAACTCTTCCACTGTGGCTTAAAAGAATTTCCATATAGCATAGTTTTCTACCATAAATACCTCTAGGTATTTATGAAGTATGTGTCAGGTATTTATGAGGTAAATGTGAGGTCTACCTGGCCATATGGCTTAATAGTAGGTTACCCAAACCACAGATGGACCATCTGGAAAGTCATTTCTTGATCTAGGTCTCCTTCAATCTAGCAGCCTTTATTTTATTATTATAATAGTAATAAATTAATTATATATTAATATAATTAATATTAACATATATTAATTATATAGTTATATCATATAATCATATATTATTATTATTATTACTTTTTAAGTAGGTCCCACATCCCATGTGGAGCCCAATATAGGACTTGAACTCATTACCCTAAGATCAAGACCTGAGCTCAGGTCAAGTCGGACACTTAACTGAGTCCCTGGGCACCCCTAAATTTAGAAGTTTTTAGATTCATATAATAAATGGACCAGAGCAGTATTCCCAGCTATAGGATATTCTGCCACCAAAACCTGAAGATATCTAGCTTGTTATTTACTTTGGAGGGATTGTCCTGGAATCACCTGGACCACTAGACACTCCCTATAAAAAAAACTGCATCATTGAGTCAGCTTTTGAATAATTTGTGGAGTCTATCTCTCCCACCCTGTGTCACTATGAAGGAGCTATGGTTGCATGCCTTAGGCCACTGAACCCCTACATTCCTAAATCATACCATTAATAAAGGTCCCTAAACATTTGTGAGGTTTATCTTCCACTCTCTGGAATGCTCATACTTTACCAAGGAATCCATAATTATCTCCACTTTTTGTTCAATAATATTGTGGACCAAAGTGATACTCTGCAGAATCCAGATGGTCCATACCCCACTGAAATATATTTTATATATATATATATATATATATGACAATATATATATGAGACAATATATTAATATATATATAAGACAATAAGAGATTTAACATAGTTCCAAAGAGAGACTACAAGTGTATGTTGTTGTCTGCCCTACGTGAATGTTAACTGCTTAAAAATATAAAATATATTTTATTAGATTGAATAGATATTCAAATTATAGAATAATGATGCCTATTTATTTCTCTCTATCTATATCTGTCTATCATATTCAGAGCCAAATTCTGTTACAATATTTTTCCTACAACCCATCTCAGCCTTCAAAGTATAGTTACTATGAATTTCTAAAACAATGCTGGTACCTGTTTCATAAATGGATTATAATCCTATTTTTTATACATATGGAAAAGAATATATTCCAAATCTCAACAGCCACATACCATATAACTAAAACTATGTTAATCTCTTCAACTGAAGATATCATATTTGATAGACCTGCCATAATTAGGATTGACATTTGGTTAAGTTCGTGGTTAACCCACTGTCATCTTTCACAAATACATCCTGTTTTTGCATAGGTTAGACTGTTGAATTAAATGAAGAAATAATGGTACCACTATCCTTACAACCTTTAAAGTTTTTGAGAATAGCATGAATCTTTTCCATTCCTCTGTGGATAGAAAATTGTTTTTGACTTATTATCTTGGTTGAGAAGAGTTTCAGGGGCTCCCCTTTTCACTGCAGTTCTCTTATTGAACTAGTCAAAGACCCATAAGCGAGTTATGCCAAATACTAAGTTTTTCCACTATGATTTTATATTCTCAAACCAAAAAACTGACTACTAAGTGCACCTGTGAAGCCCATGGATCCATTGTGAGACCTAAGCCAGGAACCAACCCATTATTAAATGCTCTCATATGCCCTTTTACTGGCAGGGAGGCTATGATAGTGCTTTGGTTCCTTGGATATCAGCATCAATTTATATAGTGTATAGTGTATTTGAAAGACATCAAAAGGTCTGGATATTCTCCTTGCCTCTGTCGATAGTTATCCAAATAAATGGGTGTATATCCTCTTGGGAAAAGATTGGAAAAATATTACTATATATAATCCCCATGATGTTAAAAGGGCCTTCGTTATGAAAGGGAAACTGACTTCCCTTTAAGTTGATGAACTCTGGGTCTAATAGCTGTATAAGTCTGGAAATTTGGCAAAATATCATAACTTTCCATTGAGGTGGCTCATCTCAGCCTTCTGCATATTAATTCTTGATCTTATCTGATTTTATTTATTTTTATTTCTTAAAGATTTATTTATTTGAGAGTGAGTGAGAGAGTGCTCACATGAGCAGGGGAGAGGGGCAGAGGGAGAGGGAGAAGCAGGCTCCTGACTGAGTAGGGAGCCCAACGTGGGACTCAATCCCAGGATCCTGGGATCATGACCTGAACAGAAGGCAGCAGCTTAACCAACTGAGCCACCCAGGTGCCCTATCTTATCTGATTTTAAATAAACTTACTTGATTTTAGATAGATAATATGTAGATAGATAGCACTGTTCTATATATTGAATATATAGAATATATTTTATAGATTGAATATATAGTCAAATTATAGAATAATGCTATCTATTTATATCTATCTTTCTATCATCTTCAGAGGCAAATTTTGCTATAATATTTTTCCTACAACCCACCTCAGCCTTCAAAGTATAGTTACTATGAACTTCTAGAACAATGCTGGTACCTGCTTCATAAATGGACTGTAGGCTAGGCCTTCCCAAGAAACAAAGTCAGCAGATGGGTTTTCTGGATGTATGTAGTCAATTCGTTCTAGAATGCCCAGTTTTCTGAGTCTTTTGTCATTTCCACCAACTGGCTATAGCAAACTGGCATCTGTACCACATTAAATGTAAACTTCCAATATGTAAATATTGAGCTTCCAAGAAGCTTCCAAGCAGTGTATTAGAACCATTTCCAGAATGTTAACTTCAGTATCACAGAAGGGTGACCCCATATTAACGGAGTCTCCCTTATTCAGCTTTACATTCCACCCCACCATTCTAATTCAACACCTCCAGAACCCACTCTCAGGAATACTTTTCTACTTACTATTGTAGTTGTTAGTTATTCCTGCAACTCTGTTGGCACATCATCTATCCCTTCCTTGGCAGGCTCAGTACTTTACCAGTTGGGTTATGCTGATATATGATCTTAGTTGTGACCAAGAGAGAAGGGGGGAGATTCAGAAGGGGTTAGAATTATTTTGTAGGTCATCTACCTCATTTGAGGATTCTGCACAGTCTTCAACCAAGAGGCAGGAAAGACTCTTTCAACAAAGAGGATTGGACCACTTGTACAAGTCTAAGATTCAGGATAATCCAGCAGTACTAGATCTAAAAGTATATATACCCAGATAACACTATACCAAATTTCCGTGTCACTTTCTTTACCTTTCAGGTTCTGGCTTTAGCATTATAAGACATTTCTACACTAAGAATTAAGCTTTCTCTTGAGGCCTGCAACTTTTATAATTAAGTCTTAATTATAGATCTTAAGTTCTATCTGTTCTCCAGCTACAAGATCTGAAGGTCTCTTTAAAAGCTCCCTAAAAGGCCCTCTGACTATCATACTTGGCTTTAAATTGATGATTGATTGCCCTGGGCTTATTTTATCTCTTCAAAGCACCAGTGACATTCAGAAATAGCTTCTCAATTCCATAGTCTTTATAATTTTTATTTCTCTTAAACCTCTCAAAGGCTAGAAATATTTCACAAGCCAGTGTATCTCCTTCTACCTGTATCTCATCCCAGTTGGCTTCAGTGACAGCATTAGCAATTACACTGTGGCTGCATGCCAAAACCATGCAAACTCCACCTACACCTGTGATAAGGTATTTATTGCAAATTGGCCCTCAAGTTTTTAATTCCAGGATCCCATTCTTTGGAGTCTGTTCCCAAAGACCACAGTTAGTACATCTTAATTCAGTTGCCCTAGAAACAGAGCCCAATCCAGGGTTTCAGATGCTTTGTTGAGAAAGATATCTTCAAGAATACCTAAAAGAGTAGAAGTGATGCAACATGAGGAAGACTTGGTCAAGAATGCAGTCTCAAGAAAGTCTAGTCAAGGTCTGATCCATGGAGATTATAAGAGAAGAGATCTAGAATATAAATATCACCACATTGTTGTCCTCTCTTGAGTCAAGAAAGTTGGACTTTTGCACCGTTGTATCAGTCGGACATAGTCTATCTGCCATTCATGGAAGTTTCAAAACTTCTCTGGCTAGACTGGTCCCATCAGCCAAGGGCAATTCTCAGGGTGCAAGAGGTATGGACATAGGAGGCTAGGAGAGTGGGGTGGGAACTATGATAAATTTGTGGCCAACACTGCCAGTGGCTGGGTTATGGGTGTAACAACCCAGGAAATGTAATCTAAATAGTGTAGCACAGACTCTACTAAGCTAGAAAAATTACTGACCTCAGAAATAATTAATGACCTCAGATAGTTTTTTTAAATAAATTATTCTAAGATCTGTTTGGGCATAGAAAATAATTATTATATATACACAAATGTCCACATAATCAAAGATCTGTAAAGAAGTTGCATAAGAGAAACTCGTAAGATGACATCAAACTGAGGACTAGAAGTTGGCACCACATAGCACTTGGCTGGATAGGACACACAGGACAAATTCATTTGGCTGCCAGCATAACTCCCTTCTTGTCTCCTTCAGGAATGGCTGCCAGCCAGTAGCAACTCAAACTGTACCCACACATAGGTGAGAAACTATAAGGTAACCAGTTCAGAAAGTCAGCTCTTAAATTAATCATAACATTTGCTTCTTCTTGGATGACAAAGATAAACTTCTTTTGAATCTATCAATAAATCTTTAATATGTAAAAGAAAAAAGACCTTATAACATCACAATTCTATCCATATGGTAATTTAACTACTAAATACGTTATATAAAAAAATTGTATGCAAAAAAAATTGTATGCAATATATAGACTATATATATAGATTATCTTTTTTGTGTGTGCACATTTGCCTCCCTGGCTAGGCTCTCACTCTAAGGAGATAGAGTGATAGAGATAGAGACTACAACAACTCCATAGTCTCACATTCCTTTGGCATGAACAGAAGTCAGAGGCCTCCATTGATAAAATCCTATCAAACCAGTCCATTTCTAACAAGGACATTAGGTATTTTTATCTTCTTTCTCACCATTAAACCTTAAAAGAATAATGTCCCATTTTAATAATGATTTCAGTCTACACATTCCATATAAAATCTCAGAGACATGAAAAAAATAGAAAAGCAATTTAAAAAAAGTAGCATTGCTGAAATGCAGAAGTCACCAATGGTCGAGAAACATTAATATTTTTCTAGAAGTTGGAAAGGAGAATGACCTAGATTAAAGGAAAGGCTGATTGGTGTTGATTAGCTGTTATTCAACATTAGCAAAGGAGAAGAGCTTAGCCTATAAACTGAGTGGTTAAGTAAAACAGGACTCAGGAAATCCCTAAGTTCTTCACAGAAGGACATAAAGCAAAGGCAGCCCTTATAATAAGCCCACCTCCCAGAAGGCCTGGCTACTGCTTATTAATATTATTATTTTTTTTACTACATCTGGTGGATAGTGTGTACTAAGTGAAGTTTCCCTTTTACCATGGTGTTTTTCAACAAAGGCACCTTCAACAAAGGTGAGTAGAATGGGAGAGAGTGATTTGCAACATTTCAGATAACTTTAGATCATCTCAATATATCCAAAAGGAAGGGAAAAACAAAAGGACTAAGCGGAACCATAAATTTCTCTAACACACTAACCATCATTATTTCTCTCTTTCCTCCCTACTGGCAACTGCACTTTGAACTATTTTGGACAGTCTCCACCAGCAGGAATTAGAGAAGAGAATGTGCTAGCGAAAAAGAAATCAAAGGACTTTGGGAACCCAGCTAGAGGCCACAGGACAGTGAGCCTCAGTTTTCTACCCCTGGCTTTTTATGGGTCAGAGAATCTTCCAAATTTCAGAGTAAAGGCTGTATCACTGGATCCTTGAGTCATCTATTGATGGCTCTCACCCTCTGGACTATTTTCTATGTGACACTCCACTCCACTAAGTCCACTCACTATACCAGGACAATCCATCCTCCACATGAGAGCAATGCTTATAAAGTAGTAAAATAAAAATTACTTGAAGATCATCAAAAATAATTGTTCAAATAAGGAATACCGAGCAGTTGTTAAAAGAGACGTGTTAGATCCATATTAACTGAGACCAAAAAAAAAAAAAAAAAAAGCCAAGATATATTAAGGAAAAAAATAAGTATGGAAAGTATGGAGGAGTCCTTATAGAATGGTTACATATTTATTTGGAAATTTTAAGCATTTTTAAGTAGATATACTATGATATAGTATATAATGCAGGCATAAAACAATATCTAAAATAATATGTAACAAAATGTATATTGTAATTATGTATTAATGTTAAGATTACAGGAATTTTTTTTACTTTTTGTATTTTTACTATCTAAATATTTACTTTTTTAATCAGAAAAAAATCAATACAAATATTTCCATTACTCGGGAACCTGGGTGGCTCAGTGGGTTAAGCCTCTGCCTTAGGCTCAGGTCATGATCTCAGGGTCCTGGGATGGAGCCCCGCATTGGGCTCTCTGCTCAGCAAGAAGCCTGCTTTCCCCTCTCTCTCTCTGCCTCCTTGTGATCTCTGTCTGTCAAATAAATAAATAAAATCTTTAAAAAAAATATTTCCATTATTGTGGTAGTTTACCTTATGGAGCTGATAAAAATGTTGATGTTTCATGACTGTTCATGTTTATCCTCTGTACAATATGTGTTCTTTTTCTTTATCTTATTAATACCTTATTTAGAAGTTGAAAATCCAATAGAAAGAAACTCTGACCATTAGGCAAGACAGAATTTTGCTTCACCTTTGAAAATAAATGGCTCCCTGTTCTGGGTATATATTTGTGCAATTCTAGCAGAAGTACAGCATTCCCAACTTTAGTATGATGATATCACTTCTTTCATGTGATGGTGTTAGAGCAATTTATATCTTTGAAGTTTGGTTTATTTATATAGAATAAACTTCAAACATCTGTCAATGGTACTAATGAATTAAATAGTTCCTTCTAATACTCCTACTAAAGACACAGAAAACTGAATAAATATAAGAAAAATTAAACATTCAAATATTTTACTGTATCAGAAATCCAACAAGGGGTTGAAGGCCAAGATCTAAGAGAAGCTGAAACCTAGATAGGTAAGTTCGGTGATTAAAGGCACCTTTCTTCTAAGGCCAGCTGCAGTTCCCAAAAATTTGGCTCAAAGTCTAAGTAGATGGATAGTTCATATTAAGAGTCAGGGTGAACTATAAATAGCTCTCTCTGTGACTGATACTCAACTTTCTCTTTTCTTTTTCCTTTCTTTTTTTTTTCTTTTCTGTTCTTTTTTTTCTTTTCTTTCCATTTCCCTTTTCCTTTCCTTTCTTTTCTCTTTTTTTTTTCTTTTCTTTGCTTTTCTTGGATTCTGAACTTTAAATCATTTTGACACTGGGGCTTGGGTTAAGTGATTAAGTGATTCCATGTTGCTAATTCCTCTGTCTGACAAAAGCAAAAGTAAATCCACTTGAGAGAAAAATAGTCTCATTCTGTGCTTCAGATAACTTTCATAAATTTTCATTTGGGATTATTTTCTTTTTGCCTAAAGGGCATCCTTCAATATTTCCTATAGTAGAATTTGCTGATGATGAAGGCTTTCAGTTTTTGCTTGAAATAAATTTTCACCTTCATTCCTAACAGATCCCCACCACCACCTTGGAATAAAATTCTGGGCTGCTAGTAATTTTATTTAGCACCTCAAAGATATAATTCCATTGTATTCTTGTTCCCATTGTTTATACTACATCATCACTAATTCTCAAATTTTCAGGTGTCTTAAACTCCAAAAGCCATACTAATATTCTAATAAGTCAATAATAAATGGATTAGATAGATTTCTACAAAAGGTCTCCATTCAGTGTCTTCACTTATTCAACATCTGAATAAGATGTTGAATCCATTGCAGCATGGTTTCTATTTCCAACAGTCTTCTGGAATTATTCTCATTAAGAATAACAGCATCTTTGTTGCTGATTCATAGGATATGCAATAATATTTTATTGTTTTGCGAGAAGTACTTTCCACAGTCAAACATATGTTCCTTTATGCTAGATTATCCTATTAGCACACTTCTTTGGTTTTCCTCATCTCTACCAAAGCATTCCTTCTTCAACTTTTCAAATTCTTCTTCCTTTTGCAGCCTATACTTTGGTCATATTGACAGCTCTCTTGTTTCCTCAATGCCATACAATCCTCTGGCTCTTTGTGCTAGTGTCTCCCTGCCTACAGCAGCCACTCCTCCTATCCTGGCAACTTCTTTGTTAAGTCATATTCATCTTGGTTCTCAATTTAAATGCCAGTTCATTTGGAAAAAAATTTCCCATACACCCAACCCTAGGTTTAGAGCTCCCATCATTTGCTATCAACTACATGGTTATAACAGATATATTATACCATTAAATTTGTTTGGTTACATTATTTCTTGCTAGGATTGTCAGCTCTAAGAAAACAAGACATCTTCTTGTTCACTATTGAGTCACCAAGGTCAAGCACATTGTCTAACCTCTACTAGGCAGTTTAATAAGTATTTCTTGAGTAAATAAATCTGACCTATTCTCTCCTTTTCTCCATGCACCATGCCAGTCCCCCATTCAGCTTTCATTACTGAATTTCTGTAAACACATGTCCCTGTCTCTCTCTTGTCTCACATCTTAACATACACAATATCTTCAGATGAATGCACTCTTTTTCACCAGAAATATTATCATTTCGCATTCCTTTCCACCAAACACATATTCCTGGGCAATCTCAATCAATAATCATCTATACATTTACTAATGCACCTCTAAATACATATACAGTTACACATACATAATGTAAAGTATTATAATTACATATCTATTTCATATTGAGCCTCACAGGCTTGAAGATAACACATAGTAAATTAAATATGGATGATAATGAGTTAAATTGTGGGCAACATGTTATAGTTAAATTATATTTTAAACATTTATTATATACACAAATTTGTAATTATAACATAATGCCCATAATTCATTTTCTTACATATTTCTAAGTGCCTACCTATTATCATCAATCCTATGAGTCTCAATTTATTCATTATTAAAACATGGGTAATGATGCCATTATAATTATAAAATATTTTAGTGCCTTTTCTTTCCATCTCAATTTAAGCATTCCACAGACAGATCTTGGTCATTCTGTCAAATCCATAATTGAATACCTTAACCACATCGTCAAATTTACCATTATTGACTAAATTGTGTTCCTCCCAGAACCCTGGAATTATGACCTGAGTTTAAGGCAAATGCTTAACCGACTGAGCCACCCAGGCACCCTTAGTTTTTCTTTTATTCACATCTTTGTTATACATTTATAATATGCACTGAGTACATTTACATGGCTCTTTCACTAATGTGAATCTTTTGAAAATAAGAATAGCATGAAATTCATACTTGTTTTTTGTATACAGCATTAGGCCTGACCACAGTATTTGACAAGTGTTTCATAAATGAATAGACAAAATAATCACTGGTATTCGAAGTCAAATATTCAGCTCAAAAGTCTTTTTTTTTCCTTTTTAAGATTTTTATTTGAGAGAGTGAGCAGGGGGAAGGGCAGGGAAAAAGTGGGAAGCAGACTGCCTGCTGAGCAGGGAGCCCAATGTGGGGCTCAATCCTAGGACCTGGAGATCATAACCTAAGCCAAAATCAGTCATTTAACCAACTGAGCCACTGGGCCCCTAAGTCTACTTTCAAATAATGCTATACTACTTCATGGACAGTGCAGGATTTTATAACTATATTCTTGGTTCCTTCCTCAAGTCCCTTGTAACATTGCTGCCATTCATTTTGCCTATTCATAAGCTGTGGGCACCCAATGCATGGTTACTATTATATTGAAGAAAGTTACCTGTTAATCAAAAGTCTTTTAAAAAATTCTATTAGCATAGAATAAAGTCTGGACCTCAAATATCCAAGATACTTCTTCTGGACAAAAACAACATTTTTCCATCTTCATGCTTCTGTTTATAGCATTCCCACATTTAGTCCCAGTTCAAATACTGTCTCACACAAGATAAAAGTAACTTCCTTAACTTTGTCTTTTTAGAATGGTTTTCTAGTAATATTAGTGTATGCTATTGTCTCTTTCAGATTTTAAGATTTTTTAAAGTACATATACATTTTTAATTAAATTCAGATTTAATGCCTAGTCCTCTTCATATAGCAGACACTCAGTAAAAACATTATGACATTCACTTCATGAGTATTTGTTGAGTTGTTTTCAGATATTATATTTATGAGTCGTTATCATTTAAAAAAGTTTTGCACATAAACTCATGTATATTTATAAATGAAAACATGTATTAATATGTTAATGTACTTAAGGATTATAGTATATTCAGAAAAACTAAAAAATTAAAGATTAAAAAATAAATATAAATGGAAGTTCTCATATATTTTACCTGCATCTCAATGGATCTGCTATGCACCCTTTGTGGGGTAAGCCCTTCTTCAGAGACCACTAAGATAAACATTATTCCTATTATATTATAGTGCAAGGATTATTAATAACCTGTACTAGTACTGCTCTAGTCATCTAACATTGTTGAGAAATGAGCATTCAACATAGTTAACTTACTATGTAATGGAAGTTTAACCCATTATAGGTAGGAAAGGAATCTAGCTAGCTGCCAAGTTGTTCATTGAATGCCCACCACATGCTAAACACCATGGCACATCCTTTGTGTCCATGATCTCATTTAATTCCAAAAACAATCTGTGAAATATGTACTATTAGGCCCATCTTACAAATAAGAAAACAAATTTTCAGAAGATTAAAATGTTCATGATAGTCACAGTCTAGCCAGCATAGTCTAGACCTAGGATTGGAATCCACATTTGCTATCCATATAGTCATCCTAATACACCCACTCATAGCAACATTTTAAAAATTTATTTTCTTTTTTTAATCTAAAACCATGTTAAGATGACCAAACATTTCCTTTTCTTTGTAAACTCATAGGCTGAATCTCTCTTGACATCATCCTTACTCTGGCCCTCTGGCCTATGCTATGGCAGTCTACAGAGGCACAGAAATCAGGATAGGAGCCCTGGCTCAGGCACTGTTAGACACCCGAGTGTCTAAGTATCCTGATATCTTTTTCACTGATGAAAGTTCATGTTATCATCTCAGTTTTACATCATCTGCCCCATTGTCTGATAAGTAAAGCAAGTCTGTGCAAATGTACAAAATTAACTTCTGAATCAAAAATTAAAGCAGAAAAAAATTAAAGTAGATAACCTTACCTTTTTTGGGGGGTTAGGAAATTTAATTCTTTCTTTTATTATTATTAACATATGATGAAGTATTTGTTTCAAGGTTACACGTCTATCAATCATTACTCTTTCACAACACAGAGTGCACACAACATACACCCTCCCCAATGTTACCATCTTGAAAATTATATTGCTGCAAACTTTGTAATCAATGTCTATTGAGCTTTGAACACCAGTTAAAAAGGGTTATGTGATTTTTGTCTACCTAATATATAAAAAATTGTAATCTTTTTAGCTTTCACTCTTTTCCTCTAGGCCACTGATCTAAGGTACCATGATGCAACACTTTACCATGTTGACTACCATAAGTTTTTGGTTGAGGAGTACATAGACAGGCACAAAAATACAGATAAGAATAAGTCAGTCAGAGAAAGACAAGTATCACATGATCTCTCTGATATGAAGAACTTGATAGGCAAGGCAGGAGTTTGGGGGGGTGGGGGAGAGAAATGAAACAGGAAGGGATGGGGAGGGAGACAAACCATAAGAGACTCCTAGACTCAAGAAATGAACTAAGGGTGGCCGGGGGGGGTAGTGGGGTAGGGATAGGGTG
>CM053608.1:54034113-54089210 GCA_028646535.1 Procyon lotor
TCATGGTTCTCACAGGAACCAGCTGACAGTAAAAAAAAAAAAAAAAAAAAAGAATAGACTCCTGTTTCAGGACACTTGGTTGTGTCCTGAGAAAGGAGGATTACAGGGGTAACTAAGGGAGACCACTTAATGGATGGTAACCAGTATAAGGTCTCACCTTTCTCTGCTAAGGCAGCACAACCCAGCTGTGCCCGTCAATCCTTCAATAAATAAATTTGGTATTCTCAACAGAAGATGGATTCTGTAACATAGCTTAGGTCTGCTGTTGGGAATATGTTTTAGACAGAACATCCAGTTGGAAACTTCAAATCTTTCTTTGCAATTTTGTATTATTGCTGGCCTTAATACTATGATGCATTACAAGGAATCTCTTCCATACTGGCAAACATACCTCTAGAATAGTGCTATAAGGAATACAGTAATATTTCAGAAAACTATTGATGGTAATATGACCTGGCTTGATATTTCATTGCTGAGTTGTGCTAGTGCAATGTGTGCATAGCATAATGCCATATTTGGATGCTAAGAGACAACTAAATCTGAACTATTATTATGTTTTTTTATTTTTTACTCCCCCTTTTCCCTTATTCTTGGCAGCATCAGTAAATTATGGCCTGCAAATGAAATCTAGTCGACACCCTGGTTTTGTATGGCCCAAAGCTAAGGTTTTTACATTTTTAAAGGACTGGAACAACAACAAAATTGTGCCACAGAGGTTTATATAGCCCACAAAGACTGAAATATTTACTATCTGGTTATTTTCAGAAAAAAATCTATCAACTCATGCCCTATAAAACCCTATAGAGTTTTCCTTCTACTTCCACCTTTCTTTCACAATCTCTATCCTCTGCTTTAAGAGGGCTTATTGCTTAATAGTCTTCTAAGATTTTTCTCCATTGCTAATCCCTGTCATTTTATTGACTGCTACTCAATTCTTCTTGCCTTTCCAACATCACTTGCCCTGCATTTCCTTTTCCTATTATGTTCTTGTGTAATTCTTGACTTCAGTATAGAAGAGCTTAGCATTTAATAACTGATATAATAAAAGTTTGTCTTGCTAGGTCACTAATTATCAAGCATTAATATATGTAATCTTCAGTATTCATCTTAATTTTTGCTGCTTCTTCAAGTCATAAAACCAGCCAAAAAAAGAAAGTTTAAAAACATTTTTCCTCATTTCATGCCCTCCTCTTTATCTAGCTACTTTCCTTCACTCCTTTGTTAAAAATTTCATTCTTTTTTCTTTAACTTTCATGACCCTAGTAGCTCTAGTCCACTCACTTGTTACTGATTATCTCATCTCCTGGCAATGAAGCAAAACTCAAATTTTTTCTGCTTGAGTATTTTTGTTTGTTTGAAATGTCAAATGTAGTCATATATAAATACATATGATATATATATATATCATATCTACATGGATATATAGATATATAAAAGTTTTCTAAATTACGTTTCACTTTTTAAAGATGAATTGAAGCTACAGAAGAGTGAACTGAACTTTTTCCAACATGGGTTATCTCCTCTTTTCAGATAGTTGGCTTGGTAATCACTAATGATCTATACAAAAAAGAGGTATCATGATAGTTGCCCATTTTTACCTCATTATGTCCATGAACATGATGAAATGTTCTTAACCTTTTTCTCATCTTACAGCATGAGACCCTTTACAACACCACACAATTTACAGACCTATGAGGAGATAATTATGGATATAAGAAGGTCCTCAATTCCTCTCTGATATTTTCAGCAAGTCATCTTCACATTCTAAATATTTATTAAAATCTTCAGTGATATGCACTTTGACTTTTTTTTACTTATTTATTTTCAAAAAATATGTGTGCTTTTTTTCAGTCCTTTCTGTTATCACAATTGTGTATAAATGATAGGACAATGTGGTCCTAAAATGTCCAACATCCTAAGTATCATGAAAAAAAAAAAGTTTGTTATGCAATGTTCTAACATCTACTTAATCCATAAAAACAAAGAAGAGTTCTCTCATTATTGATGTAATATAGGATATATTCTGGTTATGTAAGAACAAGAACTTCAAGCCTGAATGGCAACAACATTTCTATGTAATGAGTCTGTTTACACACACCAAATTTAAATGTTTTTTTTTTTTTTTTACTGGTATCTTTTGTAGGCTAAATCAAACCCTAAGGATGCAATCATATTAAAAGGATTAGTACTCATTAATAATCTGGCAGTAATATTTCATCAAAAGTTTGCTAAGTCTCTCTCTGCAAAACCAATAGATAAAAGCAGGCAGTGCATAAAAGTGTCTGTCTACTGCATTAAAATATCACGAAAATAGTATTTCTTAACATTGCCAAAGAACCATCTATTTCTGAAGATCATACCAGTTCCTATTGCATAGGCCAGTAAGGGTCATTAAACACCAATGGGTCTCTGAGTCCTTCTTCAGAGTCAATGACATTGTAGACTTCACTCGGGATCTCATTTTCTTCCACACAAGGTCTGCAGGGCAAAGACGGCAAATGAACTATGAAAAACATAATCACTGCTTTTACTGTTGCTTTTTTTGTCATAAAAATTCCATTTATTTAAATTCCATTAAAAAGCACATTTGACTGCCGAGAGCATAAATATACACTTTTATTATACTTAGCATTTTTCATTTTCAAAAAAAATTCTGACATTTGTTTAGATAAAAATGTTATAATATTTTCAAACTACCTGTTTTAGCTAACCACTTTCTATGCATTTGTTGCATATAATAAATGCTGGAAAGATGAGTGATTTGAAATGCAATTCAAAAGCTCTGTATATAATTTCCCATTAGAAGTTATCAGCTTACACTGAGCATTATCCTTACCATGTCATGTGCCTGCCACTATGACTTTTCCCAAAACACATCTCTTAGGAGAGTGATTTAAATTACTTGAGCTGTAGTAAATAACAGTTTTTAAATCTCAGTTTTCTAATTGCTCTGATATATTTAATAAATCATTAACTGAGCTAGTGACAATGCTAGAAATTCAGGAAAGCCTTTAACACAATATTCTCCTAAAGACAAAACTGTAACTCAGTAATTCATACCTGTCTATACACCATGGAGGATTTCCAAAACCAAATATTGGGGGAAATAACCAAGCAATAATATTGACAGCAACTCTGTCATAGAAATAAATTTCAATTTAGTAAAATGATAGAAGAAATTAAGCTATCGTATATTAGAGTCATTCTTATTAATAAACATATACAAGATTAAACTATTATAAATTTATTAAGAATAGGAATTACATTTAATTTCAATAAAGTCCCAGATCTGTGCACATCGGGTGTTTGGGAATTATTTGCCCATATATTAACAGTTTATTAAAATGGAATAGCTGATCATCAACATTTACATAAGAAGATATGTCCAGAAATGTTGTCTACGTCATCATTTGCAAACAGTGAAAAACGAAACAACTTATATGTTCCTAGGTATAAAATTGTTTTTAAAATCATGTTATATTCACACAAGGAAATACTATTTTACCTACAAGTATCAATTGGATCCATTTGGATCAATCTCAAAAATTATAAGAAGGCAGAAAGCTATGTACATTTTGTTATCATTTTTATAAAGTTTAAGTCATCCCAAAATAACTTTATAAATTATTTTAAATTATACCTATATAAAGTATATGAATCTAAGCATACAAAGTAGACTCTTCTGAAGAAAGTGAAGAGGGGAATAGTTTTAGGAGGGGAACACAGAGGAATTCAACTCTAGTGATTTATTCCTTTAAAAAACCTGGGGCCATTATGACAAAATGATAAAGTCAATAAAATAGAGACGTTGTGTACATATTATGCATTATATTGGTGTGTATATTTTTGTGTATATTTGGAGTATGTTATAATGACAAAACACATGTAAACAAACAAAACTAGTACAGCCTAGCTGTTACATAGTGAAACAAAGATGGCTTCTGTACATTGGCCCTATGTTGTTTACTTCACAGCCAACAGGGACTTACTAGCCCCAAAGCTCACTGGCACCAAAAAACCTCAAATTGTTAACATCCAGTTGTTATAAATATATTCCAAATGAGCAGAATTTTAGCCATTTATAGGCAGCCATTTAGCCTGCCTTGCATAATGCACAAAACTGCACCCAATATCCAAGAGCCATAGGTAAGATAAACTCTGTGGCTATAAAAGACTCCAGCTTCTGCTGCCCTTCAGAGCTCTCTGACCCAGAGACTCTCCATTATGCTGCCGAGTATAATCATCTAGACTCCTAATACCCTCTCTAACCCTTTTTCCTAGGACTTTCCTTTGCCTTTTCCCCTTCTGGGGAGTAGCACTCATCCCTTACCTCCAGACGGTCTCCTGCTGTGAGGGACTTTCCCCTTGGGCAAACCTGCCAAAGCTCTGCCCAGATAAAACTCCTTGTGTACTGCTGCCACCTCATGGTCATATCTGTTTCCTTGATCAGCCCCCAGATCCCTCAATCTGAATATTGGTAAAAAGAAATGGGAGAGATAGCAGAATAGAGTCCGAAGTCCTGACTTCTAGATTTTGCCCTCCACTTTGGCTCTTTCAGTGATCAGAAGGGTTCAAATGCATTAACTTAACACTTCCAGACTTCTGTCAAGAAGAGGATCGTTATTTTTCCAGGAATGGCTGTTAGCTACGTTTTCAGAAAAATAAATTAAGACACAATCCTTAAAGGACTGATATATTGTCCAAGAAGAATGTAGCATGGAGTTCACAGAGGTGCCTGGGATCCTCCAGCCTGCCTTGTTTGCACACTGAAGTCCTCCCACCTCTACCACTAGAATGACCACAGTTCCTATCAACTATCAAAGGATACTATTTGAAACTTACCAAAAAAAAATTAAGTAGGAGAGGAAAAAAGGAAGTTCTATTAAATGTAAGAATTTAATTTTAAAATACCAAAGCAGTAACAATGAAAGTAGAATAAAAGTAAGCATAAAGCAATAAAGTAATAAAAATTATTAAAACAAGTTATTACAAACATGAGGAATTAAAAGTACTTGGGCATAGAAAAATATTTATTGTGATCTCACTGTTTATTTTTCTCACATGCTCATATAAGCATGAACATTTATCGGAGAATACTTAAGAAAATGTAAAAATGAGAGATCAAGAACTTTTCCTTATGACCCTCTTACCATTTGATTTTTTTTTACCAAATGCCTGCACATTTACATTTAAAAAAATTTTTAAGACAAATCAAATATCAAAACGTCCCAGATTTTCAATGAAATTTGCAAGTTAGAAGTTTTAATAAAATTCCTATTTTTTTAAATATTTCTATTCAATAGAATGTCAGCAAGCTATATTTGCTGCAATGTCACAAATTTTGACCTTTGCTTTATATTCTCAAAATTCTACCATATGTAATTTAGAGATGTAGGAATCCTCTATCTTGAGACAACAGCAAATAAGAAAAGAACAGCTTGCTTCACTCCAATATTTGATACAAATTAACATTACAATCAATTGAATCTGAAAATCACCTCATTTTGTCTAACTCAAAGGGAGTACTTTTTTCAGACAATTATACTTCAGTGTAAATAGTTCTATCTTTATTTTTACACACTATTCAGCTGTTTTCTCAAGACTAAATTGAGAGAATAAATATTTTGTTAATCTAAAAAAATCCAAAAAAATATTTTGTTAATCTAAACTGGTTAGCTTTTCAAAATATTTTTCTTTATACTTATATTTTAGCTCATTTGCTAAATTGCAACACTTCATATTCCTCTTTATAACTGACTCCTGAACACACTGATCTGCACCAAGTCTATATCAGTGATACAGATGCAGCAACCAACAGGTGCCTTCCTCACCTTGCATGTCCCTGAAGAGCACTTGCTGTCTTCAGAAATGATTAAAGTGATCCAGGCTTAAAACATCCCTTTGCAACAATTATGGTTCTTAGAACTGAAGGAAATTATGTGAAAGCTAAATCTTTTCTGTTGGATTCAAATTCACAGAAATGCATAGCTGAGATTCAGAGCCCTAAAGAGGAGGTCATATAGGAAAATGCCAAACTGGCTCTGAATGATAATTTCCTTTCAATTTTTGAAAATAGTAATATTAACCACTGCATCATTATCTATTATCCTTCTGCTATAGATGTTCTATAGAAAAGCTATATTTTGGAGAGTAGTATGTTACCTCACAATTCTACCAGCTTTATTTAATTGTGCATCTCTATGCATGTCCATACACATACAACTATTTAACAATGAAATGAAGAATTTAAAAATTTGAAGTAACTTAGCATATATACTCTTTATTTCCTGACAAGTATCTTTTATTTATTTATTTCAGAAAAGTAAATGTAACAGATTAAAAAAAAATTGGCCCAGGGACTATCTTTGAGACACCCACCGGGAATAGCTACAGGGAATGAAGTCGCAGTCATGATACGTTAGAGGTTTGGGAACCTCTCCAAGAACAAGCTGTTAAAGCCTGCAGACTAACCTCGATTCAGGCAGTTTTCAGGCATATAATAGTTGCATGGTTGGAAGCCACTTGACTGACTCACCTAGACCCTATTCCCAGTTTTCCTTCTATGCCAAGCTCACAGCATGGTTTAGAAAATACTTTACCTTTGAAGAGACATCAACTTACTAACTATCCACCTGACATTGTACACTGCTTTGCATCTAAGCAGGAGAAGCTTTGATAGGAAATTGTTAAGACTTTTAAAAATTTAAAGCAATTATGCAAAATATTCTCCACTGTGGAAAGCAAATAAAAATAATCTGAAATAATAAATCTTTTTATTCTTTTTTATTACTGCATACTACAAAAACACATAAACAACAACAACAACAAATGTATATTCCTTTAAAAATTTGCAAATCTATTACTTTCCAGGGGTGAATAAACTTTCTGTAAAAGACCAGATGTAAATAATTTAGACATTGAGGGCCTTCGAGGTCTCTGTCATAACTCTTCAGCTCTGCACAGTAGCAAGAAAGCAGCTAAAGACAATGCCTGAATTCCAATAAAATTTTATTTACAAAAACAGATGCAGGCAGAATTTGGCCTTTGGCCTTTGGCCCATAGCTCTGGATCCCAGTGGTCTATAGTATGCTTTTACCAATCAAACGTTTATAATTATTAAAATGAACATCTATAATAAGTATAAAGGGTATCCACTCCCTATTGAGGTATATGTGCAATTCACTATTAAACTAGAGCACTAAATTCCAGAGGAAAAGTGAAAAACAAGAATTAAATAAATACACTTCTTTCTAGTACAGTTTTCCCTTGCTACCCGAAACTAGAGTGTTCCTGTGAAATCTTTCCTAAGCTGGAATGGCATAATGAGAAGAAGCAATGACCATTAATTCACACAGAAAAAATTTTGAGCACTCCCAAAGCCCTCCAAAATTAACTTTTCTTAGGCTTTTCTGATACCTTAGGAAACATCTTGCTAATGGATGCACAAAATAAATCAAGAAAAGCACAGATGCTCACAGACACAGTTCAAAGCTATGATGGCTTGATGCTGAGATGCTGAGTGTAGTTCCAGGGGAACTGGTGGTGCTCCTCTTGCTACCTGGGTTGTGCACTGCCTCCGTAAGGGCTCACTAATGCTGAATACTATTTTCACTTTTTGCCCCTTATTTTTAAAGCAAAAATGCTCTTTGGATTTACCTGAAAACAGGTACTAATGTAGATTTTTTGTAAAAGTAAAGCCGTGGAATACACTTTCGATAAGCAGTAGATAACTGTACTTCTATTTTGGGTCTTTGTATTTAGCTTTTCATCCGAAGCTTTTTGTTGTGTTTGTTTGTTTGTTTGTTTTTGATTTTAGTGATTATGATCATGACCTGAGGTGAAATCAACAGTCTGACGCTTAACTAACTGAATCACCCAGGAGCCCCATGTTGTGTTTTAAAAATAGGAATTGATCATACAATGTGAGAAAGGGGAAACCAACATTTCAAAGGGCAGCATAATGACAGTTGAGTTCTCTGCTAGGAGAACTGGACATTGACTTATCACAAGAAAACAAATGCATGTTTTCAGTGAATATTCTATAAATTGTGCTTTTCATGAAAGATTAGTCAATAAATATACAAAGTACCTCTACCAAAACTTAAGATTGAAAGTAAGAGCTTTCTAGAAGAGATTTCTAGAATTCATCAGATATTGGCTAAACTCCACAGCACTGCCTTTCTTTAATTACCATCCTATAAAGCATTCTGACAACCCAAATGCAATGCTTAGCAAGCATTTTTACCTCCAGACAGCTTGAAGATGTATGGTAGCACTAAAATTACAATACTCACCATGACTTGTTCTGTCATCCAACTTTGGGAATGGAGCATACTTGTCTCTATAATGAGCTGTCTGATGTTCTATCCAGTTTACCTGCAGCAAACAGGAGTAAACATAACTACTTAACCTTGGCATATTAGTGAGATGCAAACAAATTCTTCTTTTAAGCAAGGAGAAGCCATCATACATAATTTACTCACACTTGCACTTTGATACAAAATAGAATGCATTTAAAAATTTTCAGTATAAATTAAAATTTACTCTAGGGCAATATTTTGTCTAAATTTTCTCATAATTGTGAGATCTGACTAATGTATTGATTAAAATCTGTAGAGATGGAAATGTACCATCACTTGTCCATTGTAGGCACACAAAATGATTTAGTGCTTTAAACTTTGTTCTGGATCACACATGTCCTTCACAGACTAAGATTGCTTTATTGGATGTTAAGTTATTAAGTTGTATAGTTGAAGGTTTAGCAATATATACAAACTAGTAAAATAAAAAGTACTTACTAAATAATGTAAGATATTGCTGCATTTGTTTATAGTTATGAAAACTAGGTTGAAATAAGATCACATAATTAAACTAATAACTTTGTTAAAATCCACAAAAAGTCTTTCTAACAATCAGTTTTATTATGCAATAATAAGAAAGAAATTCCTCTACTAAAAAGTTAACAATCTTAGACAACAAATAGAGTTTTATTTTTGGTAGCCATAAATAAAGAGAATGTAGGAGCCACAAGAATAAAAAGGCTTGTACAAAAACTTCATATAGAAAAAAAAAGGAAGTGCAACAAGGAACCTTATTTTAAATGAAACAATTTCTTTCTGAATGTTTTTACGCATCAATTAGAAACACTTCTTTTTAACCATTAAACATTTGGCATAAACAGATTGTACAATGTCTTTAAGAAAGACTGCAGCAAAAAAAAAAAATGGCTGAATTGGTTTCTGGGTCTCTATTATAAGCGGTCTTAGTAAAGACTCATTAAAATACTGTGTACTACACAATATATACCAGTATACCAATGTTGTTTAGCGTTGGTTCCATCTAACAGCATAGTAAATATATCACAGCCAGGCTTTCTGACAATTAGAATGAGTTTTGTCAACAAAGCCAAATTTTACCAATTTTTGCAATGCTCAAATAATTTATGGATTTGAAAATATGACACATCCAAGCAAACAGAAGGCTTTCAGAATATAAGGATTTCTTTGCCCTATAACTCCATTAAATGGTCTGCCTGACTGTATTACTGCCATTGTGAATGAACGAAACTAGGTTCCATCTTAATATATATTATATTAAAACTATATATATATGTATATATTAGGAATTATAAACCACTGGATTACCAATTTATCTGATATTCTAAAATGCTTTTACTTATTATATTTACATATACATTTTTTTATATTTTATTTTTTCTTAAGATTTTTTTTTAAGATTTTATTTATTTGACAGAGAGAGATCACAAGTAGGCAGAGAGAGGGGGGAAGCAGGATCCCTGCTGAGCAGAGAGCCTGATGTGGGGCTCGATCCCAGGACCCTGAAATCATGACCTGAGCTGAAGGCAGAGACTCTAACCCACTGAGCCACCCAGGTGCCCCTTACATACATATATATTATTAATACATAATCATATACTATAAATACATATATGATACTATATTAGTATTAGTATAGTGCCAAAACTGTAGTTCTAAAAATAGTAAAACATATAACACATACACGTATGTATACTGTATATATATGCTGTGTATATATGTAATATATAAATATAAAACACCATAGCCCTAAAATACTTAATATATGCATGTGTATACACTGTGTATTATATATTGATATATGTGTATTTACAATAAATATGCATTATATGTATATAACTATGTACTATAAATATGTATATATACCATATATGAATACACACATAGTTAGATATTAAGTTAGTCTGAGCAATAGTTAGAAATCAAGTTCCTTAGTTTTATAACTGGTTTATAATTCCTTCACGGATACTTGTTTATATTCCATTAATTTTCTTTGTAAAGTTAATCCAGAGGCACATAACATGTAGGATCTTTTCTAATGCCTTTAACACATATTTGGTGGCAGTATCATAGTAGGGAAGCTGTCCTCAATAAAATCACTCAGTCACGAAGAGACATGAGTGATCTCCCACTCTGATACTACACTAATCACTTAGGGAATAGAGGCAGTCTCATTGCAGCAAACATTCACACACATGTTCTACATACCAAAGCTTTGCTGCTGGACAGGGGTCTTCTAGTCCCTCAAAAATTACATTTGGTTGTGCTTTTCTCAGAATAGTAACAGGGATAGCACTCCATCTTCTAATTTTTCACACATTGTATCTTAACCACCTCTCCCTGCTCATAGCAAGCTACTTTAAGACTGGAGTGAAACTTGTGAACACACAACAGAGCGATCAAAGGATTTGCAGCATTGAAATGCAAGTGTGTGTGTGTGTATAGTGTGTTTTAGAACCTCACAGGGGTTTATTAAGTATCACGCCTAATCAATGTTTTTAGACACTTAAGACAATCAAAATGATTAGACCCTTTATTACCTTATTTATCTTACTGCAGAATTTTGTTTTACTCGGTGACCATGGATTTGAGAGACCCTAAGGGTCTCTAAGGGTTAAAACCCCTAAGGGTTAAAACGAAGCTTAGTGATGTTTCAGTCTAATTGCTTCATTTTGAAGATGAACAAACTGGGGACCCAGGAGGTCTGAGCCCCTCCACCATTTTAGCACAACCACCTACAGCAGGCACAGCAGGTCCTAGCCCACCTCTGGTGTGCCACCAGGTTTAATGTCCTGAGAAATGGCACATCACTGGCTGACAATGTAATTTTTAAGTAAAAATCATCAGGGAAACTCATAGTAAGAAAAGTGTTTTGTACTTCCAGGTGCAATAAATCTAAAGACCTTATGTTTCACTATCTATAACCCAAGCTAGAGTGTAAGCTATTTAATGTTAGAAATCTTAGTTTCATTTTATTGTATACACAGCATAGTGTCTAACACACCATGGTTAATCAAATAATATTTTTAAATTGATAAATATAAGAATAAAGATGAATTGAACCTGGATAGTTAGAAAAAAGGAACCTTTATTCCTCTATTTGGCTGGGATTCCTAATGAGGAGAGACCCTGCATGGCATACATAGTCTAGTAATCCCAATGCTTTTCTGAATGAAGCATGTAACAGCAGCCCACCCTCTCTGGCACCGGCATCTCACCCTAATAACCCTAATATGATGATGACCTCACGGAAGAACAACCTCAAATACTTTGAAACACACCAGAGCATATCACTCACCTCTCTAATTCAATATCTTATTTAACAAGCAAAAGACTGTGATTCCAAAGAACCAAATTTGTTTCGCTTCTGCTTCACTAATCACCAAAGCTATCTCTTCTCTCAACTTTTCCTCTATTTCTAATGATTCTAAATCAACCAAATAAATCCTGGAATTTAGGATTTTTTCATGTAAAAATCAGAGGTATTTACACAAGTGGAAGATTGAACACTAGAATTTTTTCATGCAACTATGTGAAATTATTGTTAAAAGCACTTATAAACTTCTTGCCATTGTATGTCTTTATACAAATAGAACAGGCATGATTAAACAAAGTCTCCACATGCATGCTATTTCAGGATACAACTAAATCAGATGAAAGGTAAACTTTTAGACAATTTCTTTTTTGTTTTTAAAGATTTTATTTATTTGACAGAGAGACACACAGTGAGAGAGGAAACACAATCAGAGGGAATGCGAGAGGGAGAAGCAGGCTTCCCGCAGAGCAGGGAGCCTGATGCAGGGCTCGATCCCAGGACCCTGGGATCATGACCTGAGCTGAAGGCAGACACTTAACAACTGAGCCACCCAGGTGCCCCGGATAATTTCTTTAGAAAAGTCCCCTTTTCTTATGTTCCCATTGTGTATTTTCTATTTTCAATTTTGCCCCCATTATCTGTATTTGATAAAAAATGAAAGGGAGACAGGCATAGTGAAACTTCCCCTCATTTGTAGTTCTATTATGAATATTCAATTTGGTTAAAATATTCATTTTTAGAAACGTAAAAATGATTCCAAAATTTAGATTCCTAAAACTTTCCCAGAAGTCTAATAAAATAATGTTTCTCATATTTTCTGAGACTATTAATGAAAGGCCCAACAAGTACCAGTGTCACTTTTTCAGATCTTCAGATTACTTAGAAAAAGGAGAAAGTATATATATTGCTAGTTAAAAACTGTTTCTCACAATTACTTTAAAATTAAATTCCTTTCTCTTATTCTTCAAAAATATAATGTTGAAAAATCAAAACATTTGGACAAAGGCAAAAAATCATAGACTATATCCAGAGTCTACTTTACATGATGTACATAATGTCCACAAATGCTGAGGTTTTTTTTTTTTTTTTGAAAAGTATGTTTTTCTTTCATATAAAGATAAAAAGAAAAGCTTTTGGGTCATG
Organism: Procyon lotor; assembly: GCA_028646535.1. Taxonomy (NCBI): domain Eukaryota; kingdom Metazoa; phylum Chordata; class Mammalia; order Carnivora; family Procyonidae; genus Procyon; species Procyon lotor. Next base: position 54,046,909 of record CM053608.1, read on the forward strand.
GGCTATGAGGGGAAAAGATAATATCTCTTGTGCTTTGATGTTACAAGTAGCTCTTCATTACAGAAGACTTCTCACAGTGTAATAAAGGTCCTAGTAAATTGAGCCTGAATATTTAATAACCAGCTTCAACATGGAAGCTTTGAGACTTTCCTGTCCTTGGCACAGCAGAGCAAACATATATGTATTATGAACAAATAGCAAAGCTTCATTATTTTAGTGTAGAGACTTTAGTATTCAAAGATATAATGTCACTAAAAGGGAAAGCATGATTTCTACATTCCTCAGAAAGCCTCCTGTTTAGAAATGTTTCTAAAATACCCACTGATAAGAAATTAGGATGAAATGATCCATTTGCAGTTAAATGCTACATATAAAATTGGTTTCAAATTTTTATGCAATATCTGTAACAAAAGTTATAGCCTATTGAAAATACTCAAAACTTTGATGTGTTGCTCTATGTTAGTTTTAAAGTTAAAGGTAAATCTAAGTGAAGTTTGAAAAATATTTTAATTGCATGTTAAGTTGCTTGAGCTTTAAGGTTTGGCATTCTAGACATGACAATTATATCAAGAAAAATGTGTCAAATCTCTTTTAGGAAAATAAAACTTTTTGCATGAAAGTACAATGCATGAAAAATTCAAGCAACCCATAGAAATATAAATGAGAGATTATAAAATTCACAGAAGATATACCATCTACAAATCGTCACTAGCAAACTCCCATTGTGACTTCTTTCTGTGCATAGATAGACATGGGCATATGTAGATACAGGTATGGATAAACTGGGCATATGTAGATATGGGAATACCTAGGCCAGGCATATATAGATATAGGCATGTATAGATAAACTCTGTACCCTAACTCTGCATTAAAAGTCATGTTATCATGCACAGTACCATGTGACTTATTCTTTTTCTCACTCAGAAAAAGTCATAAGCATCATAAATAAAAAATATTTAAAAAAATATTTTACATTTGATACAGCATTCACTTATACTAAGACTTGCTTTTGTAATTTCTTGATAATAGATATATAGTGATTATCTTTTTATAGCACACAGTAAAATATTATTTATCTATCAATTGATTTATATTTCATCTCTTTCCAAAAAGAATGTATGGTGCCTCATAGTAAACATAAATAAAAAAATAAAATGTGATTTAATAAGAAACAAAAACAAAACAGAAACTAACACATAAAAGCAAGAGAAAAATATAAAACTCTCCTACTAAATGAAGTTTTGAATTAAAGACCAATCAGGCTATCAAAATTTATCATTAAAATTCTATGGAAAAAAAAACAGAAAAATACAAATTGAAAGTAAGTACTAGAAACAAAAATCAATAGCCATTTCCAGAATTGAGAATCTCCACTAACTTCAAAACTAACCGAATTAGACTTAGAAAGACAATGAAAAGACAATAGCTCACAAATATTGCCACAGGTGAGAAAAGACACTGAGCAGATATTCTGACCATACAGAAAACAGCATGGTAGTTTCTGTAACAGAATATCTCTGCAAAAAATACAGCAAACTGTTACCACTGTCTTGTTACGTCAAGTAGAGAACTCTGGGGATGCAGGAAGAGGAGACAACATTCTTGTCCTTTCATGTCCTTTGTATTTTTAATACAAAGATGTATTTCTCATGAAAAATTAGTTATAAAGTCTAAAAATCATTAAGTACAATGCAGAAAATTTCAGATTATAAAACTATAAGTAAATTATTATCCCAAATTTAAGGGGAAACAACCATACAGGTACTTCAATGATTGGGTAATAGGTGGGATTATTATCATTTATTTTCTTCTTTCTCTTTCCAAGACTTTCCCCCATTGTTCTACCATGAACATATTGCTGTTAAATAAGAAGAAAAGCTCATACTTAGAAACAACTACAACTAAAATTAGTATAACAGGGAAAAGAACACTAAATGTAAAATCTTGGTGATTCAATCAAAATTCCAGCCAAAGCAAGATTTATAAATTATAATTTATTTCATGAAAAGAGAAGGAACAAAAGTAAATGAAGTCCACTTGAAAACTTAGTCAGGTAATTTTAAAAAATCAATGGAAAACAAGAAACAAATAATATACAAAAAATTTTTAATAACAACACACATTTTTTTAAAAGTTTAAGGTATGTTTTAAAACACAGCAAAAATCCTTAACATATATAATCAAGAAAAGAAAAAGAAAACCCAAACAAAGCTAGAAAGGATGAATATATTAAAAAAGTAGAGTCTCTGCTAATAGATTTTTAAATTCTTTCTCCAACTCCCCCCTCTCCAGTTCACCCACACTGGTCTTTTTACTCTTTCTCATTCATGCTAGCCACACACTTGATTTCACACTTGCTATGTCCCTGCCTAAGATTCTTTCCCCAGACATCAGTGTAATTCACTCTCTTAAGAACTTCAGATCTTTATTCAGTGTCACTTTTCAGCAAGGTCTTCCCTGACCTTTCTATCTCCCTATTTAAGATACACACAAATACACATACACATACTTTCATACAGGTAAAAAGGAAAGATAATATATTTCGTATGTAGATTTTCTTTTAATCTGTGAGGGGTTTTTTTTTTGTTTTTTTTTTTTAAGATTTTTCTTATTTATTTCACAGGCAGAGAGCACAGGACCCCAGACATCAGTGTAATTTACTCTCTCAAGAACTTCAGATCTTTATTCAGTGTAACTTTTCAGCAAGGTCTTCCCTGGCCTTTCTATCTCCCTATTTAAGATACACACAAATACACATACACATACTTTCATACAGGTAAAAAGGAAAGATAATATATTTCGTACGTAGATTTTCTTTTAATCTGTGAGGGTTTTTTTTTTTTTAAGATTTTTCTTATTTATTTTACAGGCAGAGAGCACAGGAGTAAGCAGGCAAGCAGGGGAAGGGACAGAGGGAGATGGAGAAAGAATTTCAGACTCCACTCTGAGCACAGAGCCCCATGTAGGGCTGGATCCCCTGACCCTGAGATCATGACCTAAACTGAAACCAAGAGTCTGATGTTCAATTAACTAAGCTACCCAGACACCCCTAATCGTGAGATTTTTAAAATTAGTTTATTAGGTAAATACACTTTCACAGATGCTCTTTTCCATAATAATATATAATAAAATCTTTAGAAGTCACTAAACACTTTTAGAAAATACTAATTTTAATAACTGTGATATTCAGTAGATGGATATAGCATAACACATTTAAAAATTAAGAAATTGTGAAATTTTATTAGGTTTATTTTTTCTATTGAAATAAAATCTGAAAGAAGCATTCTTATTAATTTATTAAAAATTTAGTGATCACCTATAATGAGCAAGAAATGGTGCTTCAGAATATGGGGCAGAGACAAGAATGACAATGTAGTCCCTGTCTCCAAAAGCTTATAATATATGTAAAGGAAGAGGCAGAAATTATGCAGATAATGAGGATAAATCCACTTAATTATAACTGTGATATAGTATACGGGAGGGACTAGGTGGGAGTATAAACCACTACTGGATATTGAAGCAAAATCATGCTGAGGAAGAGTTATTTCCACTGAGACCTGAAGAAGGCCCAACAAAGTAGTGTTCTAGACAAAGGACTTGTGTATCAAGCATCTATATGCATTACATAAAATCTTCCTGCGAATCTCTATTTCCTTAGGATAAATAACTAATTAAATCATCAGACCAATGGGCAACATGACTTTTACAGTTTTTAATGCATACAATCTAATTTCCCAGTACTGATTTTGTTTCAAGGTATAATCCCACCAGCAAGTATGCAAGTATCTATTTCATTATTTTCTCACCAACATTGGGTATTGTGTTTTAACCTTTATTTTTAAATAGCACTGAGAGAATATAATTATTATTGAAAAATAACAAAATATGTATCAGTATAAAAAAATTATTAATAAGCTTATAGCTCCCAAATTTTCACCGTCTAGAAATTACTATTTTGAACTTTTTTGTATATTCAAGATATTCACCTATGTACATATGCATTAAAAATATCATCATCTTGTATTACGATTATTTTCCATTTACTATGAAAATTTTCTATAATAATAACTGTGCATCTACATTATCAACTTCATATGCTGAATAGAATCCTATAGTAAGTTTAAGCCATCCCATATTGTTAATTTTTCTGCAGTTTCACTATTATATGTCTAAGTGTAGCCTTTTTAAAATTTATCTATCTTGCTTTTGGCTTCTTGAGGTACTTAAATCAATGGATCAATGTGTTTCAGTGGTTTTTAGAAATTTTCAGCCATTGTTGCTTCAAAAATGTCTTTGCATAATTTCCTTTCTCTTTTTCTTCTGGGATTTATGTGAAACATGTTAAATCTCATCAAGTCCTCTAGGTCTCTTACTATTTTTTTGAATTTTCCACACTTTTATCTCTCTATTTTTCATTCAGGATAGTTTCTAATGATCTACACTGTAGTTCAGAATATATCAAACATACATAATTTGCTTGTAAACCCAAGAACTCTTTTGAGTTCTCTCTGTTATCTTAGATTTTAGTTATGGTTTCAAGTTGGACCCTTTGTATAATTATCATACCATGTTTTATAGTTTTCAGATTTTACTGAAATTTTTAAGCTTAGACTTTACCTTCACTAACATGGAAAATACGAATTGTTTTAGATTTCTAATATCCAGAGTGCCAATGTGTGTTTCTGTTATGTGTTGTTTCTGCTGATTGCAGCTGATGTTGTTTAGACACACTGTAAACTTTATTACCTTTGGTTGTTCACTAAATGTTTATTTGAAAAAATATTTTGGAAATAATTTCAGATCCAGGAAATTATTCCTTCAGAGAGAAGTTTCACTTCCTTTTGCTGACCATGTAAGGGTGGTAGCCATCTAAGACCAAGGCTTGAAGTTTGGTGGACCATATAGATGACCACTCAGAGTATATTTCACATTCCCTATTCCAGAGAGCAACCTTTCAGGGATCCAGGCTAGAATAGGTGTATTTCCCTTTGAGAGGGGCTGAACTTTAATCTCTGCTTCATAAGCTACCAAAATTCGAGCTTTAGAACTTAGCTGCTTACTATATAGTCAAAGATGCACTGGGACATACCTCTTTCAACTCAAATCCTCTTTCTGTTCTTGGTCTGGTGTTTCCTTTTATCTTATTGATCACATGATCCATTTAAGAAGATGTTTTGCATTTCTCCCATTTTTTTAAAATTGTCTTTTTAGAGTAATCGTTCTGTATTACCAACTCATCATTATAAGAAACAGAAATCTCCCCACACTTAATTCCAAATCATTTGAAATTAAATTTATTCCCAGTTGTGATTATTATTTTACTATCACAAATGATGTCATCATGAACATTTCTTAATTTTTTTTAAAGATTTTATTTATTTGTTTGACAGAGTGAGAGATCACAAGTAGGCAGAGAGGCAGGCAGAGAGGGCAAGCAGGCTCCCTGCTGAGCAGAAAGCCTGATGTGGGGCTTGATCCCAGGACCCTGAGATCATGACCTGAGCTGAAGACAGAGGTTTTAATCCACTGAGCCACCCAGGCACCCCAACATTTCTTTTTTTTTTTTTTTACCCCAACATTTCTTTAAATATACTTGTGTTCTGGTTATTTCCTTATATTTGTACAAATAAATTAATCCACAATAATTGTTGTGTTCAAATAGTATGTATTTTAAGGGCCTTGACATGTATAATCATTTATCATCCAAAAAGAATCTATGTTTATTCTCCCTTTATTTTTTTATTTTTTAAGGATTTTATTTATTTGTTTGACAGAGAGAGAGAGATCACAAGTAGGCATAGAGGCAGGCAGAGAGAGAGGGGGAAGCAGGTTCCCTGTTGAGCAGAGAGCCGATGTGGGGCTCGATCCCAGGACCCTAAGATCATGACCTGAGCCGAAGGCAGAGGCTTTAATCCACTGAGCCACCCAGTGCCCCATATTCTCCTTTTAGTCTTTCAACAGAAAGTCAGTTCCTCCCAACTTCCCTCCCCATGCCACATACACAGACATTTACACATGTAACTGGGTAATTATTTTTCATTTTTGACAGCTTGATAGGAATATACATATAAATATACATTTCCTTTTAAAGTGCTTATTTCTTTCACTTCTAGTGAGACTAAGCATATGTTCATGTTTATTGAACACAAGTAATTATTTGTGAATTACTTAATCAAATTTTATTAATCATAGAGTGGATAGTCAATAGACAATTTTATTCCTACCTGCACTACTAAAGATTAGTAGATACAAATTGTGTAATTATATAAAAATGTAAAATTGAAGTAAATATAGTCAAAAAAGGAAAAACAGTATGAAAATATAAGGTTTTATTTATTTTTTATTAACATATAATGTATTATTTGCTTCAGGGGTACAAGTCTATGAATCATCAGTCTGACACAATTCACAACACTCACCATAGCACATACCCTCCCCCAATGTCCATCATCCAGCCACCCCATCCCTCCCACCAACCCCCAGCAACCCTCAGTTTGTTTCCTGAGATTAAGCCAAAGACTAGAATTAAGTATTTATAGCAAAAATTAGCACAGTATGGCCTAAGGGCCAAATCTGACTTGGAGCCTACTTTTATAAAGTTTTATTGAAACATCACCATACACATTCATTTATACATTGTCACTGTCTGCTTGCACTTTACGATACCAAAGCTGAGGAGTTGTCATAGATACTGTACTGCCAGCAATGCCTAAACTAGAAGGATCAAGAGGGATTAATCTTAATCCCCTCTAAAAGCGAAACATGAAACACTAGCAACATTTGTACTCAACTCCATCACAACTCTCATCATGATTATTGACACTGATCGGAATATTACTTAACATTGCTTTACAATTATATATAAAAGATAAATAAGCAGTATAGCTGTTAAAGAGAAGAACAAAGCTATTGTTTGCACCAAATATGAAAACACACAAGTGGGAAAAAATGTAGAATTAATAAGATAATTCAGTCACTGAGTACAATATTAATATAAACAAAAACCCATAGCCTTCCTTTACTTCATCCTTAACTGGTTAAAAGATGAAATTGAGAAAATTTTCTTTTCAATAACCAAAACACATAGGCTATTTAAGAAAAACACTAAGGAAATCTGTAGTTTCTTTACAAATAAAAACTTCAGAATGAATAAAGAGACACAACAAGTGTTGAATTGTGGAAGATTTAACAAAATCAATATAGCAATTCTTTCTAAAGACAGAGTTTGAAACAATTTCAGATTAAAAAAAAGAATAAAAAATAATTTTATTACCTGACAGATGAATTTAAATTGTGACAAACAGACAAGTTTGAAAGCTAACAAATTTGGGGGGGAAATAAGTGAAAGAGCGTAGTTGTGCTTTCAATATTAAAATATGTAAAAAACTATAATAAGTAAAAGTGGTGATAGGATCAACAAGTCATTCAATGGACAAAGAAACAATACTAGAAAAAGGCCTTAGTATATACAAGTAACTAGTAAATGAAAAAAGGTGCAATAGAAACTAGAGATTAATTAATGACTATTATGACTTAGACAAAAATGAGGCTTAGTACATCATCTTCTCACAACTTAAATCAAAATAAAGTCCAGAAGGATGGAATAATTAGAAGTAAAATTGAAATAGTGGTTGCTAAAGATTCGGTCTCCTATGAAAGGCTGAACATATGACAGTTTAGAGAAACTGATTCTCTCTTAACTGAGTCTGGCATGTAACAGGAGCTCAACAAATGTGTGCAATGAACTAATAAGTATATTTCTTCATTTATAACTAACCAATCAATCAATTAATATAACCTGCATGTACAAAATATTCATTAATCATACATTGTTGGGCTCTGAAGCCAAATTGGGATTCAGAAAGTATGGGATAGATTTCTGATCAAAATCTAGGTTGCAACAAATATTACAAAGAGATTTTTAAGATAAGGTATTTTATATTATCTTCTACAGGAATTGGTAATATGCCATATTTGAAATCACCAAGTATGATTTGAAATCACCAAGTATGATGTGAAATTCCCAGTTTTAACAATCAATTACATAATTCAATAGCATATTATTCTAATATCAATACAGGTTTCATTACAGTCATATATCTAGCCATTTCTTTTAATAATTCCTACATCAATATTTACATTTAAAGAACAATGGCTATTTCCCAATTCCTTTGGAGTTCTGCTTCCATACTTTGAGTCCTCCATGAAATGAGTGAATGTTAAAAATTATAAATTTTCAGCTTTCATTTTGCTACTACTTCCTTCAGATTATAGACATACAGCATTTTTGTCAATATGCTTTCTTGTATTTATTATCTACTTAAAAAAGCATTAGTAAGAGCTGAATATGTGCTAGACATTGCACAAAGTTATCTCACAAACATTGTGTGATTTTGGTTATTTTTCATTAACTTCTGAGCTCAGCTAATCAATACTGAATATAAACATTTCTTCATGGAAATAAAACAATCTGGGTCACAGCATCTAGTAGCACTACTAGTTTTACAAAATTACTAGGAATTTAAAATAATGACTGCTATTTATTATCAGTTTCCGATAGTGATGAGCAATCATTAATTTGTAATTTCTAATCAACCATCAAAATTTAAACAACTTTAATATTATCTCAGCTGGAATGTAAGAAAGAATTTCATTAAAATTACTAGGTTTTTTACTTACCATATTCTTAGCGTAGAATTTTGTATTATATGTCTAAGATGATGCACAGTATATATTTAATTTATCATCTCTCATAAATCATCTCCCGCCCAGTTTCTTTTCAGTTCTTACTCTTTTCTGAACTGACTCCAATTTTCTGACATTTTTCCAATATTGCACTGCCTAGGAATTTATGTGATGTTCATGCTAGATGCAGTTGCTTGGGGCAGAGGTAGTTGGACCCACAAAAAATCACGTGGGGAAGACGGTTTGGACAAAGGTCCTGCAGTAGCAAAAGTCCTATTGGCCTATTCTGGTAAGTCTCACTTCCTTTAAAGAAGTTACACTACAATACACTAAGGGGGTTGAGGAGATATGAAGAAAGGAAGCAGTTAGAGTGGCTAGGACATCGAAAAACAGAGAATAAAGAAGGTAAAAATCACTAATTACTAATGTTTTAGCTATTTAAAGACTACTTTAATGATAAACATTCCCTAGATTTTTTCCTTTCTAACTGCTATTACGCTGCATAAAAATTACTTACATAGGATTGTTATAACTTTCAAATACTATTATGTGGCCCTTTATCCAGAGCTATTAAAAACCGTTTCCCTTTTCTGCATTTTGGACCAGCAATTATCTCGTCCCCAATTTTCAGCCTCTCCTTTTCTCATCTTTACAACACTGGTAATTCTATAATAAACAACTGAATTTCTCTTTCTACCTGTTAAACTCTGTACTATTACCACACAAGCATGCACACACATGTGCACACAAATATACTCACACACTTTCCATGTTTGTCCAATCTCCTCCCTTTATACTCGTATTGCCTGCAATATAAGTTGTATTCAGTTGTACACACCCACACTTATAAAGAAAATGCACACCTAATCTATGCAGTCTCTTTTTTTTCAGTTAAAGGAAACTTATGCCTGTTACACCACAACAACTTCTCAAATATCAATTTTTCATCATGTTATAAAGTTGGACCACCATAGACAACCAATTGAGGAAGAGGTGGAAAAAAAACTACATTCCACAGAATATTCAGTATCAGTAGAAATAAGTTAATAAAGTTTCATAAGAGCAAGAAAAGTATCTGATTTTCCCCTCCAGTGCATGACCAATATTAGATGTTTGATAAATGTTTGTTGAATAAATGAATTTAAGAGATCTAAGGCAGTCAAGAAAAAATGCTTGTTGAGAAACAGATTGCCTAGTGGTTCAAAGTGATCTCTGGGAACTAATGGTTTAGATTCAAAACCCATCTACACATTTACCACATACCACCTCAAGCAAGTTCTGAACCTTTCTGTGCCTCAGTTTCTTCATTTGTAAAGTGGGGGGTAGCAATAGTACCTGCTTCAGAGGGTTATTATAAGGATTACATAAGTTAATACATGTACACATTTAGAATTTGTATCACACATGTGTTGTCTTATTTTTAAATAACTTCTCAATCTTCCCTTAATTAAAACAGAAAGACTGATTCCTCTATACAATTCATTTGCCTATCATTTCTGGAGGAAGATGGCTTGGTCCTTACAGGCTCATTCTTCCTTCACTTTCCTAACATTTTATGGAAACCACGTTTTTTGAAATGAATTGTTTGCTCTGGGCTAAAATGGAGATACAAAGAAGGCAAAATGTAGTGGTACGTGAACTAATGGAAGAGTACATTTACTGAAGCAAGTGAGCAAATGGACCAGAAAATTATGTAAAGTGAGTTACAAGATACTCTATTTAGCCTAGTGCATAAAACATGGGGTGAGGAGTTATAAGATTTAGGTTTGAGACCCAACCTTGACACTTGGTAACTCCTTTACTTTGCACAGGTTATCATTTCTGGGTATCACTTTTTTCATATGTCAATATGTCATAAACCTCACAGGGCTCACATGGGAGTGAATAAGACAATTAAGTTAAAACACATAAACTAAAACATTAGTTCTATATTCTAAATTCTGAATGCTTTATATAAAGTATACTTGTCTCTTTCTTTCAACTTCCTATCTAATTGATTCCCCAACTAATCTTGAAACAATACTAAATCTATTTAAATATTGTTCCTAACTCTTTTTAGACATATTATTTGCCACACTACATTACAAATACTAGAGTTAATAGACTATAGACTGCAGTTCTGTGAATCCAATTGTTATATTTCTTTACATAAGTCATTCATTTTTAATTAAACTTCTGGTCTGCAAACATATTACTGCACTTCAAAACAGAATGATTTTAGTAGTGTTTGATTTTCTTTGTCATGCATTAAATTGTATCAACTCTTGATGAATAGCACAATCCAATAGAAACAGGAAGGGCAATCTGTGAACAAGCTATTGTAGCTCTGTTCAAGTGTCCAACAAGTGCACACCTAAGAAGTGCCAGGCACTGTACTAGCAGCTGAGAACCTAACCATAGACAAGATAGACCAGATCATCCTGGCCCTGCCCTACAAAGAGTACAATCTAGTGAAGGTGATGTATAATGAAACAAGACAGCATGAAAATCTGTAAGAATAAATGTTATAAAAAGTCATTATCTAGCATCTTTGGAAGCTAAAGGAAAGATAACTTGGCCAAAAAAAAAAAAAAAATCAGGGAAGTTATCTGGAGGAAGTAACTTCTTGCCAACACTTGAAGACAATTAGCTAGCGGGAGATAGCGATTATGTGGAGAGTATAGCACATTTAAAGAAGTAACATATCCAGGTTATTGGTAGCATAAAAAGTGATGGAGAAACATTATAAATAATAAAGCAGGAGACAGATCATAGAGATCCTCTAGAGCAAGCTCAGGAATAGTGGAAGTCTATTGAAATATATTAAACAAGATAATGACCTGATTAGATCTATTTTAGGCGTCAAAAATGCGTTTCGGGGCACCTGTGTGGCTCAGTGAATTAAGCCTCTGCCTTCAGCTCAGGTCATGGTCTCAGGGTCCTGGGATAGAGCCCTGCATTGGGCTCTCTGCTCATCAGGAAGCCTGCTTCCCTCTCTCTCCACCTGCTTTTCTGCCTGCTTGTGATCTCTCTCTCTCTTTCTCTCTTTCTCTCTCTCTGTCAAATAAGTAAAATTAAATTAAAAAGAAAACATGCATTGCTTTATGAAAGTTTTCTAAAAGCAAAGGTTGTAAGAGAGAGCACCTGGAATTCTACTGCTGTATCCCAGGTGGCTTTGACAAGGGTAATTGCTGTGGAAAACTTATTTATGGTGGAAAAGTGTCTGAATTTGATGATTCCTTTACTGCTTTATTCAGCCATTCATTTACTGGTACTGATTAAAAATCTACTTGGTTAGGCAGTGAGCTATTGCTATGGATGTTGCCTTAGACAAGACATGTGTGCCTTCATTTGTATATATCTAACAGAATAACTAGGTGGGAATGACTAGTTTGCCATTTGAGAAATAAAATTGTTTCTTCCATCACATCTTTCATCAAAATATATTTCTGTCCAAGTGGAGATGTCCAATAGATCACTGTGGAAGTGGAAATGGAATTCAGGAGAGGGCTGGTACTGCAACACAGACATATGATCATATGGATGATATTGGAAGATGATTCTAAATAGAGAATGCACAGTGACACAGGAGAGGAAATAGGATTAAATAGTTAGGAATATCAGTATTTAAGGTGAGGGGTGTATGTGGAATGCAGCCTTTAAAAACAGATGAGAAATCATGGCTAAAAATTGAAAAGAGGTGGTACCAAGGAAAGAAAGTTTCAAAAAGTAGAGTGTGTTTGGGGAACCTGGGTGGCTCAGTCAGCTAAGCATTTGCCTTCAGCTCAGATCATGATCCCAGGGTCCTGAGATCGAGCCCTGTGTTGGGCACCAGCCCTGAGTTGGGCTCCCTGCCTAGCAGGGAGTCTGCTTCTTGCCCTTCCTCTCCTTCTGCCCCTCTCCCCCTACTCATGTTCTCTTTCTTTCTGTCTCAAATAAATCCATAAAATCTTGAAAAAAAAATAGAGTGTGTTTAACAGTGTCAAACACAACAGAGAAGTCAAAAGTAAGAATTTTCTATAATACTAGATTTACTGGAACAAAATCCACTGACTATGTAGAAAACAGTTTCATGAAATAGTAGATTGGACATGGGATTTCCATGGGCAGAAAATATTTTCCCTAAATTTTATAAATTAATATCAAACACTATGATTTTCTTAGTACCAGAGGAAGACATTTGACACAAATCTCCTAACTAGATGGCTGTTTCCACAACTATCCTCCACCCCAGATGTGCTCTAGTTTGTCCATACCCCCATGAAGAATGGCACCTAGAAATGAACAGGATTCCAGTTATGAGCCTACCTGCATACAATATGGTGGAGCCATCACCACCTTAATCTATAAACTGTACCTTATTAGATATTGGCATGACCATAATTCTGATTAGCTTTGTGGTAAGGACAGGCTGGTTCATGGGGAATCAAATCTCACTAGTAACTCACTGTTACCTTTTTATTCAATAAATCTTCGGTACATTTATGCTTTTTTTCTATGACCCTTCCCTTGTAAGTTGTCATTTTAATCCTAATCAAAAATTTTTTATTACAGATTTAATTCATTGTTCAACCTAAGACTTCTTGAAGAAATAATCTATTCACTTAACAAATGCTTAGTGCTTTTTACTATTGTGTAAACCAGACTGACACTATATTATACAAATTGCAAAGATAACCACTCTGCAACCTGAAACCTTCTTAAGCACAGCCTCTTACCCCTACCACACACACGATCTCTGTTGAACCACACCACATCCTTGGGGAATAACATCTGATCTCCTCTGGAGAAAAGACTATGATTCTCAAACATTTCCTTTTGGGTGGTCTCCAGGCAACTCCCCAGCCTTTAGGTCTTACAAGAGGTGAGGTTTCAGAGATATACTCTTCTTATGGGGCCCAAGTCCTATTTCTGTCACTAAGCTCTCTTAATAAACCATTTCTTGTCAAGCTGTAGTTAGCTTTTTTCCTTTGGTCTTACAGCTCCTTCTGCCTTCAGAAGTTGTTTTTGGACATACCTCCCTTTCAAGGACAACTATGCTAAGCAATGATCAATTTTTTGTTTAGCTTACTTTTAATCTCTGAAAGTGATTCATATGTCATTTATTGTACATCCAAAGCATTAATGAAGATATTGATCAAGGGATAACCAAGGATGGAGCCCATAGCACACCAAGGATCACCTTTCCTTCAGACATCAATCCATTTAGAAGCATATTTAGGATATAATCACTCGATCACTAAGTTACTAACTTGCCTGCCTGTGCTATCAAATAAACTACATGTCTCCCGACTGTTCAATAGTTTAGCATTAGACACTTTCAAATGCTTTGGTGGGCAGTCACTTAGTTATAGCATTTCTATCATGTTTCTTTCAGTGACCTGTCTACTGAACACAGCAAAAACAAAGTAACAGCAGTAACATTTTAGTAGGATTGACCCAAGCTAGTTCATAGTGGTTATCACTTTATTTTCTGTATACTTATGAATTATTTTATGAAATATAGTATAGAATGCCTTAAGGTCAAAAATGTAGGTCACTGGCCTATAGTTTATAGAGTTGCCCTTTCTCAATCTGAAAAAAAAAATAAAGTAAAAAAATTGGAACTCCAATCTGCCATCATTTCTGTTTTCTATAATATTACTTGTCAATCCTATCAATGTTCTGGGATTTAACTCATCCATATCAGAAAACAGAAACATTTAGATTATCTATTTGCTCACAAAAATATGTTCAATTTTCTTAGGCTTAAATTTTCTCTAACTGTATTCTCTGTCTCGTTCATTTCCAAAAATAGGAATAAACTCATGGTTTCTCCATTTTCTCTCTGTTATGGTACTTTATATTAGAGGTCCCTAATAACCCATACCATCTTTATTGTGATGTTGAGGCATTTTTTCTACAGTCCATTTAGAAAAATTTCAAAATTTTTTTACATTAGTATGCACTTGAATTCAAGTTTCAGATATTTTTTTCCTAAGTTGCCTCTGCTTCAGAACAGTTTTTGTTATTGTCAGGAATAACTTGAATATCCCTGATGGAATTATTGGGAAGACTACATTATCTATTATTCAGTAGGCTTGCTTGAGCTTCTCAAAACCATTGCTCTGGATAATTAATAAATAAACCTGCCAATAAAATAATTCATGTGGAACCGACAACAAAGTAAATACATTTATTTGCCAAAATTTTCTAGCAGAAGCATTATTAAAGGAGACTCTATTATTTTCTTTTTTTATTATTTGATGCTTAGGCTTAGGTTCCAGGTTACCTAGTACATCAAATAAAATACCTCTTTTCTGTTACAGTCCTCATAAGAGGACAGAGTGTAGCATTATTAAAAAGTGGTTCATCGCTTGTTATGGCAATACACCTTTGAAGGGCACAGAAATTATTTTAATTGGATAAATTAGATGTTCTTTGTGTCCATATGGAGTGTTGAATTTAATGATTTGGTTGAATGGATGTCAGTGTTTCTGTTCAATCTTTCAATTAAACTAATATTAATCTTACATTTTCTAAAGAAAGCTTAATAGCACAAGATAACTATGATATCTCTGGGACATACAAGGTCACTGGATATAAATGAGCCCATATTGTTTTTCTGAATAATTCTGTAGCAAAGAGAGAAGCTGTGGAAATTGTAGCTATACTAGCTTTTTCCCCATTAATCTCTTCAGAACAACACTGAAAGATCTATGTCTCTCTTTTGTCACATTGTTATACCTGGCACTCAGTTACACCACTTCATAGGGATCATTTGTAAAATCATCAGTTAATTTCTTGTTTGGTCTGTTTTAACCCACAAAAATCAAGACCGGTCTATTGTAAATTAGAATGCCTTTATTTGTTTTTCAAAACTAATTTGATGTGATTTACATAAAGTTTTAATCACACATCATCATACTAGAAAACAGACTGGGCATCACATTCCTTTAAGAATTATATGAAAATGTAAAGTTATAAATGCTGAAATTGTTTTACATTATTCATAAAATCACAAGATTTTGAGATGCTTCAATGTGAAAATGATTGAGGTTCTAGGATAACAATTCAGAGAGGCTGCAAAATTACAAGGATATTTCAGCACCTCTGTGAGCATTTCCATTCAGAGGTGATCAACCAGTATGAGTCACTGAGCAATTTGCCTGGTATTTGAGGGAAAGCTTTGTTCTTTCAAACTGAAGACCTCTTTAAAATATGAAGAAATTCCAGTAATTTTAAATGCAATATGTACCATATATGTCCAGAAGTCCAATTCATTCTCTAAATAAAAACATTACAACTTTTAAAATATAAAAGACCTATGTATACCAGAACAATCTATTCCTTCTAATTCGAATGCCAAATCACTCTAGCTGTTATTTCTCCTAACCTAGGATTTTCAGAGATAAGGAATTATTCTGATCATTAAAAAATATATATATATATATATGTGTGTGTGTGTGTGTGTATTCATTTCTTCTAAACTCTTCTTGGGTTATTACTCTAAAATTATCTGTGAATTTCTTTTCAAGCATCCTGTGACCTTTGAAAGACATTCTGAATTTAAACAAATTCTGTTCACTGGTATATAAACATATAAACTATATCTTCTCAAAATTTATATTTGGAAATAAAGCTAAGTGTATCATATATTTATCTCCATCCTCTGGACCTATTTATACATCTATAAAATGGGGATAGTAATGTCTACCTTAAAAGCCCATGGAATTTAGATAATGTAGCCTACTACACTGCCCAATATGTAGCAGATGTATAATAAATGCTATTTTGATGTCATTATCATTATCCATAAAATAACCATTGTCAACCTGAAATTTCACTGGAAACATTTGGTTCCAGCTGTAGATCTAACACAAACTTGATCATCTTCTGCACATTTTCTCACATTTTGTGGTTTTATCATAAAACATTAACAGTTTTATCCAGATTGTGGATTTTTTCTTTTTTTTTTTTAAGATTTTATTTATTTATTTGACAGAGAGAGAGAGAGATCACAAGTAGGCAGAGAAGCAGGCAGAGAGAGGGGGGAAGCAGGCTCCCTGCTGAGCAGAGAGCCCAATGCGGGGCTTGATCCCAGGACCCTGAGATCATGACCTGAGCCAAAGGCAGAGGCTTTAACCCACTAGCCACCCAGGTGCCCCCAGATTGTGGATTTTTTTTTCTATTTCTTTTTTTTTCCTTTTTCTTAACTATGTTATCTGATTTTTGTTTCTTTTTTATTTTATTTATTTATTTGACAGAGAGAGAGATCACAAGCAGGTAGAGAAGCAGGCAGAGAGAGAGGAGAAAGCGGGCTCCCCACTGAGCAGAGAGCCCGATGTGGGGCTCAGTCCCAGGACCCTGAGATCATGACCTGAGCCGAAGGCAGAGGCTTTAACCCACTGAGCCACCCAGGCACCCCTATGTTATCTGATTTTTACAATGATTACACATTACTTATATAAAGCAAGAACCAATAGCATGTATTATATGGCCAAGTAGGCAGGCACCTGTGTATTTACAATGGCACTCATAAGCAATGGAGAGATAATTCTATATTCCTGAGGAACTGAAAAAAGAAGTCAGCATCTAAAGATATTCAGAAGTTACATGAGATACAGATGATAAATACAGATTATGAAACATCTCATGAGTCACAAATTCCTTCTATACCCTCAGACTTCATTGGAAATGGAAGGGAGGTCTCTTGTCTCTAAGTTCCCCACTGTTATATCTCCAGTGTTCAGAACTAAACATACTGAAACATACCTGGTGCTCAAACACTTTTGCTGAATGAATGACCTGGATGTGCGCTGGTATTCCAAGTCAGTTAGAGGCTCAGCTTATGGAGTAAAATTGGACTGGAGAATGAGACTTGGGTCAAGATGTTTAACTGAGGTCAATTCCACTTCTTTTAAATCTTAGAGTCCAATTATCCCTAACAACTCTGTAGCTAAATAAATGGAACTGAAAGAGAAGAAGGTAGTCACTGCTCATACATTCAATAAAGGTAAAAGAGGTTACACAGGGAAGTAGAATCAAGGAACCTGGCTTAAGCATCTTGACCTAAGCCATGTTCTCCAATCCAATTTACCCTGTAGTAGGGATTATCAGGCACATGTATAGTAATTAATACATTGTTCCTTTGTTCCTCTATTAGACTACTGTTCTTTAACCAATTGGCTTCTTAGAAAGGAAGCCACGAGTTATGGAAGTCCTTGAATTTCAACAAGTATTATAAAAGCACCAAAGATAGGAATCCATGTTAGGGGTAGAATAATTAACTGTAAAGAATCTCCAGAGTGTGTTAAGACAGAGTTTTAAGGCAGAAGTAATCAGGTAAAGAGAAAAGTAAAGATTTTTCTGCTAAAAGGCACCTTGACAAAGTGAGAGACCAAGCATCACGTGAACAGGGAAAAACAAGCAGGTCTAGAATGCTAAAGAATAATTTACAAAACAGAGAAGGATAAGAAATAAAACAGTGAGGCTGACACAGGTCACATAATGAAAAGCTTTGAATGCCAAACAAATGTGCTTAGCCTCCTCTATGAACAATGAAAAACCATTGAAGAAATCTAAAGAGAAAGAATACCAGTGGTTAGGTGGGAGAGAAATAAAGCTGAAAATAGGGATATCAGTTTGGAGACTATAAGAGTCAAAGACAACAAATGATTAAATTTGGGTATCAAGGGGCGCCTGGGTGGCTCAGTGGGTTAAAGCCTTTGCCTTCCGGTCAGGTCATGATCTCGGGTCCTGGGATCAAGCCCTGCATCTTGCTCTCTGCTCAGCAGGGAGCCTGCTTCCCTCTCTCTGCCTGCCTCTCTGCCTACTTGTGATCTCTCTCTCTCTCTCTCTCTCTCTGTCAAATAAATAAACAAAATATTTAAATAATAATAACAAACATTTCATTCATTAAACAATCTATTTCTGTTAGAAATACATATACAATATTTTCTGCATTTCCACCTTCCTCTAATTCATCATTGTAAATCTTCATGGAATTTTTGGTGGCCTGTGATCCTTTATTATTATTTCATATTTCCTTGAATTCATAATCTCCATCAACAGTTTCATTTCTAACTAGAGAAGGCATGCAAACCTACCCTTGGGTATTTTCTTCATGTAGAAATAAAAATGACTCAAACACTGAAAACTAAGCTGTGGGAAGGACTCTGATTATTTGTGATTTTTTTTTTACATGTGATAGCAGTGTAATGGGATATGGTTTTTTTCCAAAATCTCTGAGTCAAAAAGATCAAGTAATTTAATTGCTCATATGGCACTTTCTTTCCAATACAAATGTGAAATCACAAACATCACAGCAAAATATCACCTAAATTATAGCATCCAATATAAAATCATATTATACACTGATGTTGCTCTTATGAAATATAAGAATCCCACTCCCCATCTTGTAGCAATATTTGTAATTACCTTTAGATTATTTCTTTAAAAAAAAAAAAAGACAAGAAAGCAATTCTACACAAAGCTAACGAGGAAAAATCTGCAACTTGGAAAGCATGAGTTTATAAACAGCAACTGTGTGTGATTTAAATCATCAACAATCAATCATTCATGTTTATTGAACATCTATTATGTGTAAATCATTGTTTCATAGCTGAGACAGGAGAGCCTTGACCAATCAATAATTCAACTGTGAAAAACAAGCCCAGAGGTATACCGTTTCTTTCTAGTTTTCTATACCCTAGATTTATATTCATGCTATTACTCTGGCCCCTGGCATTATGAGATTTAATTAATCCATTAATTCTAAAATTACAATAAGATTTGTATGTTAGAAAATATTGGCTAAGGATGCATCCACAGTGTTTCATTCGTAATCTAATCTTAAAGATCCCCTTACATGTCTCAGATAACTGATACCCTGATCTTTCAGAGACAAAATACACTAGCAGTTGCTGACTCCCCTCAATTGATTTAGTCATTCTGGGTTTGAGAATATCATGGTTCCCATCTCTCTATGAACCATGATTCTTACTACACTTAATTCCTTGATTCCTCTCAGGTTATTCACAAACATTTTATTTAACGCAGAGTAGCTTTTAGCCTAGCTGGATTAATTTAGACATAGTCTATACCAATTCTCCTAAAATGAGTCATGTGGTTTGACTCAATTACCCACGCTGTTTACCAAGCACAATAAAGGAAAAAAAAGCCTGTTTATTTGCATGTTTGTAAATCAAAAACTCAAAATATGGGATTAGCACCCAAGTGATCGTTCCCACATGATTATACTTGGCTCAGAATGTTCCTATAATGTGCATTTATACCCTTGAGTTGGATATGGCTTATAATTAATGCATTATAAATAGCAACTCCTGGACTATGGTCCAGCTTCATGAGATCCTTATATTCCTATCTACCTATCCTATCCAGTGAAAGCTAGAAGAACAGGGTAGGGACACAAGTCATTATCTAAGAAGAATCTATGTATCTGTAAGATTCACTGTAGCAGCTGTGATCTGAACAAGGCATCTTCAGTCTACCCAGTTCCTGACCTCACTGCTTACAGGGGATCATCAGAAGAATAGAGCTGTGTTATGGGTATTACAATGGGGAGAGAGAGTGGTTTATTGCCTCCTTAGTTCAGCCTAAATATTATTAGCTCAACTGATCTATTTTACTTAAAAAGATAAGTTTTCACATAGGATTTTTCTTTGGCTTAGTCATATTGTCTATCTCCAATACATCCCTTAGCCTTATCCTCAGAGGATGGCTGATTTCTCTGAGATAATAAAAACAATCAGAAACCTTCCATGGTCTTTCACTGCCAAGTCAACCCACTCATTTGCATCTAAATATATATACTCTGCCTTTCAAACTTTTATGGCTAAACTCTTTTTGATCCTACTTAATTCTAATACCTTCATCTGTGCATTAGATCCTATTCCTCTCACATTCACGAGGACATTATTTCAGAAATTTTTCTTTTTCTTCTACACCATTAATTTTTTTTCTCTTTTGGTTTTTTTCCTCCTCAGCACAAAAATATGTTATTTCTCCATTCTTTAAAAACAAACAAAAAATATGGTCAACTAATATTTTACAGAGGAACCAAGGATACTCATTGGAGAAAACAATTAGCAATGATTTTTTGGATACGACACCTAATGTAATTTTTTCACAATTGTGAAATTTTTTAAAATAAAATATATTGTATTATTTGTTTCAGGGGTATAGGTCTGTGATTCATCAGTCTTACACAACACCCAGAGCTCACCACAACACATACCCTCCCTAATGTCTATCACCCAGACAACCCATCCCCCTGCCCCCCAGACACCTAAAACACAAGCAACAAAATAAAAAAATAAACAAGTAGGACTACTTGGAGCTAAAAGCCTTCTGCACAGCAAAAGAAATAATCAACAAAATTAACAGATAGCCTGAGGAAAGGAAAAAGATTATTTGCAAACCATATATCTGATAAGGGATTAATATCCAAAATATATACCACTCAATAGCTAAAGTAGTAATAATAATCCAATTAAAAATGGCACAGGACCTGAATAGACATTTTCCCAAAGAAGAAATATTAATGGCCAACAGTTATACTGAAAAGGTGCTCGAAATCACTAATCATAAGGGATATTCAAATCAAAACAACAATGACCTATCACCTCATGCCTGTTAGAAGAGTTAACACCAAAAAGACAAGCAATAACAAATGCTGGCAAGGATGTGGAGAAAAGAAAATCCTTGTGAACTGTTGGTGGGATTACAGATTGAAACAACTACTATGGAAAACAGTATGGAGGTTCCTCAGAAAATTAAAAGTAGAACTACCTTACAATCCTTCAATTTCACTTCTGGGAATATATCCTAAGGAAAGGAAAACAAGATGCCTAAGAGATTTTGCATCCCCATCCCCATGTTCATAGCATCAATTTTTACAATAGGCAAGATGTAGAAATAACCCAAGTATTCACAAGCAGGTAAGTAGATTAAGAAAATACAGTATATTCTCTCTCTCTCTCTCTCTCACACACACACACACACACACACACACACACACTAGAATATTATTCAGTGTTAAAAAAGAAAGAAATCTTGCAACAACATGGACATCTTTACTTGGCCATCTAATATAAATCAACAACTATAATTTTAGTAAAACTAAGTCATCATTTTTTCAACAAAACTTGCTCTTACTTCATATTTCTTTCATCGCAGTGAATAACTCCATATTTTCAGCTGTTCAAGCCAAAAAATCTTTCACTTCCATCACTGACTTCCCATAGCCAATCCTTCTGCAAATCTTCAAATCTGCAAATCCTTCAAAATCTGTCATACCTAACCCTTATAACTATTCTACTGCTACCATTCTGAACCAAAACATAAATATTTCCCATCTAAGATTATTGGAATGTTTACTTAATTAGTCTCCTTGCTTCCACCATGGCCCACTAAAGTCTATTCTCATTAGAGAGGCCAGACTAATCCTTTTAGAGTAGAAATTAGATCACCTGGCTTCTGGAACATTGAACTATGTTGGTTTTCTCCTAATTTAGTGTTTCATCTCTCACAGTATTCTTTACTCATTCTTCTCTTTCTCCCAAACTCTTAATGTTGGTGTGCCAAAGAGCTCAGTCCTGGGTTTTCTTCTTTTCTCTCTATCCTCAATTAGTGATTTCATCCATAAATATCATCTATACTGAAACAACTCCCAAATTCATATCTCCAGCTTGGCTACATAAATCCAACTGTCTGCCTGGTTCTTCTACCTGGATATCAAATAGATAACTCAAATTCATTATTACTGAAACTAAATGTGTTCCACTTGTATCTTTCCCATCAGTCAATGTCAATTTCATTCTTCCAACTGCTCAGCCCAAAAATTTAGAAACACACTTAACATCTCAATTTTTTTTTACAATTTATATCCCTAAATTAGCAATATCAGCATAATCTAAAACTTGACAAAAATGCAAATTCTTAAGCCTATCCAGACCTACTGAATCAGGAACTCTGGATAGGGCCCAGAAATCTCTATTCAACAAAGTTTCTAGCTGATTCTCTTAGCTTATTCCAGATGTTTGCTTCAGTTTGAGAACCCACTGTTCAAAAGAACACGGAGAATCTTACTGAGAATGAAAAGAAGCTCAGGGGCAAAGACTGCTTATTCAATTAAAACTTAAAGTGCTTTGCAGGTCATTGAGATAATCATAGCTGCTATTGTTAAAACCTCACAGGGGTCTCATGGAAGTTGGGAGAGTATGGATGTATCATGGCTAGAACAAAGCATGTGACATGATGGCCTGAGTTGAAAGAATGTTCTGCCTTCTTATCTACATATTATGTATATGTAGGTAAGATATTATAAGATATAATATACTTGGCTCATATTATGAGCCAAGTATTTCACATCTCGCTCTCCTGTGAAATAAGGAAAATAATACTTACCTCAGAGAGGTATTAAGAAGATTGAAGGAGGTTATGAATTTAATATTAGCATATTTAGTATTAGCATATAATATGCATCACTAAAGACTGGTTCTGATGACCAAATAACTATAAGTTCCACTTTGATCTCTATCAGAGGAGCCATCTTTATTTCAAAAACGTAAGTATAAAGGCCAAAGGCCAAGGCTGAAAAAAGAACCCTAAGAAATACTCACTTTTATTGGAAGTAGGAAGAACTGACTCATAATTCCTCATTTGCCCCTATTTTAGGCAACCCCTGAAATCTCATTCTGTCCATAAAGACTTCCCATTTCCCCTTTCTCTCTCTCTCTCTTTCTCCCTCTTTTCAACATTTTGTTTATTTATTTGTCAGAGAGAGAGAGAGTGCGCGCATGCGCGTGCACATGAGCGAGAGGGGCAGAGGGAGAAGCAGGCTCCATGTTGAGCCTGAAGTGGGACTTGATCTCAGGACCTTGGTATCATGATCTGGGCCACACGCAGATGCTTAACCGACTGAGTCACCCAGGCATCCTTTCTGTCTCTCTTTAAACACGACACTTTCATGATAATTGTAACTGTTCCTTCTACTTTCTTCATTGACTCATTGGCATAATATGGTATTTTCATGTTTATTTAATTTATACACTTGGCCAATGCCTGTCCAATATTTTTGTGTTTTGCATATAAAATGTCATTAATCCTATATGTCTTAAGGAAAGCTTAGTAGACAGGCTTGCTTTCCTTGCCTCTACTTGCATAATGGTTGTATAGCACCATGTAAATATGGAGACTTGATTCATGATTTTCGACAGATGATCTCAAATAAAATACTAATAAGCCAGAATTACAAATGTATTTCTCCTAACCATAAATTTATCTTTTTTTCTAAATTCACAAAACTCTAATTTGTTTCCACCTATTCTCCTTTGTTTCATAACTTGAACAAAACATATACCTAAAAGATATACTTAAAACAAAAAAGACATAAAACCCAAATTGAGAAGTTAAATCAAGCCATTAAAAATAATATTCTCCCATGAAATACTTTTCTCTCTCCCTTGCTTTTACCCTCCCTCTTCCTGTGTGGGTCAGAGATAGAGATAGAGAATTCTTTTGTAATGCAACATTTTAGAGATATGTGATCGTCAGGTTCATAATCTTTATATCACCTAACATGTTCATTATCATGTACTTTCATTTACATACACAGGGAGAAGGAAACTAAAGTTCTTCTGCACCCACTTCCTTTAGTATAGATCTTTGATTTGTCCTTACAGACAAGAGAGAAGATCCTGGCCAATAGCTTTCCCGGAAGGAAAAGCAGAGTTGATTTATAACGGACTCAGCTAAAATATCAGGTGATTCTGATTTCTGGGGTATAGAAAGCTCCCAAACTTCAAGCTTCCACAGCCTTTTAGAGATGCTAAACTGTTGGAAATGTCAGATAGAGATTCAGCAGGAATCAGGTGGCTTAGTGGATTTTATCACTGTTATATAAGTAAGACCAGAGTCATCATCAGTCACTGCTATTATATATGCTGTTGTGAGTAATTCTGGCAGATTTATATGAAAATTTTTTTGCCTTATAGAATATAAGAATTCTATATCTAAATATGTATAATAGATAATAAAATCTGTATAAATAAATAATAGAAATGTGGATTTATTGATGACAAATGGTATCACCATGACTCCTTGAAGTCAAGAGAGTAATTATCCAAGAAGATCTCCCCTTAAGCTCTCTCCAGAGAACATCTAAAGTCAAGATTAAAAGTTTTGGGATATTTTGGGATATTTTCAGCTCCTGCAACTCCCAGTCAGAAAAATGAGTCACTGCCCATAGTCCTCAGTTAATATTTTCTAGCCTTATTGTAATGTAGGGCAATACAGAAATTATCTACAGCTATTAAGAATGTGCAATATTCGGCATCACTCAAGGTTCTTATATGACAAGATTTATCAATCTTTAAAACACTCAAAAGGCTCTGAGAACAAAAACTGTCAAACATAATCACAGCACCTGGGCTCCACAGCACCAGAAGAAATTAAGTGAGGATGTCACTGAGTAAGCTGCTCCTGCTCACACACTCACACCAGCAGAGAAGAAACAGTAAGTGCTACAGAGTTTGAAAAAACCTTGCCTCACATGTGGAATAGCACGACACCTACACAGAAAAATAGCGAGCTGGTGCAGTTATCAGCACTGACATTTCAGCTCAACTCCCACCCCCCCTTCCCTCCTCAGTCCCACGGGCAGCTGCGGCATTGACAGAAGGCCTGTGTCAGTTTCCATCTGACTGTCACTCTCACTTCTGCCTCTATTATCAGCAGTGCACTGGGGCAGTCCCTGCTTGGAAGGGCTGCTGATCTCTATCTCTCCACTCTAGCTGGCCCTGCCATGAACCTGACTGAGACTGAGAGGAGCCAGAGAGAGCAGGGGGGAAAGGCTGTGCTCCGGAAAAGGGGACTGGGAGGGAGGAGGCGGGCAGTTGGGAGGGAAGAGAATGAGAAAAGAAAAGAGAGAAAAACCAACCAAAAAAGGTTAGGGAGGATAGGGGTGGGCCAGAGGGTGGGGGTGGTAGCGAAGAGGAACAGACTGAGATGGAGTGGGGGGCACTGATACAGTTTGGGTCTTTTTCTTATTTTTCCTATCCATTCTCCAGCGTTCAGTCTTTTGTGTCAGCTTTCAGAAATGCTCTGTTTGACTGGCAGCCTGTCACAGATCAGTTACCACCTAAAGCCGCTTGGCAGCGAGAGGTGACGGCCCAGGAAGGGATCTAAGTGGGTTTATCAGTGCTTCTTTACGCCTCGTGAGCTCCTTGACACAAAAGGAAAGGGTATTAAAGATCTAAAGCGAGCCCAAAAGCGTGAAAGCTCCTTATAGGCTGCAGGATGTGGATGTGACTAAATTTTTAAATATTTTGAGTTTATGCTATTCATTTTGCCAATAGAGTAGAAAGAATTTTTGTTATAGAAATGAGTGTATGTTCCACTTGAGCGAGATTTGGAAAAGGGAGGAAGTCCCTAAAATATGTGCTTAGAATATTACAACCACCCTGTATTTACAATCATGCATCTGTTTTGAATATAAATAAAATGAAATACATTTTAAATAAAAAAATTCGCATTTGTATGTTTCAAAGTTCATCTTAATATTACAGATTTTGCTTTTATAAACATTATAATTTAATATTTTAATTTAATTTTTTGTGTACAAATGGTGAGTATGGAGAAGATCCAGCATTCATTAGGTCTCTGCCATATCTTCTCTCATGGTTCTTTATGCATGGATTATTATTAAAGTAGTGTATTTTTAGCATGCCAATAGCTTCTCTCAGCACATTCCTACAATGATAATGGTCCTACTACACATATCCAAGGTACAAAGCCATCTCCTTTGTTACCTAATGATAATATTTTCTACTATGCTGTTTGTTCTTATTTATTTTTTTTAATTTGTTTATAAAACTGTCCCTCCTTAGAAGATCACTTGAATGTCATAATAATGGATTATCAATGGTAATCTACTTTCTGGTATCCAGGACAGACAGATTTAATTTAGAAAGTGATGAAACCAAACATACTCCTGATTCCACGAACCACACATGATCATGGCAGCCAGTCTCTCAGCACAAGCTATTAACTCTGTGTCAAGGAGGCAGTGCATCCTGAATGTCTATTATAGGACTCTGGGTTTTATTTTTTGTTATAATGAAAATAACGAGAAAATACATTCCATTAAACGTTTACTGATGTTTTAAGTAGAAAGCTTTCTAATTCCTTGATTTTATGTAGAACTGCCACCTTTTTTCAGTCCTCCTATTGTTTGCCTGCTAAATTGTTTTCCTTGCCCCGAGTTATCTAACTCTCTTTCCCAGACCTCATAAATGTTACCACACCTCTGTCAGAGAAACTCTTGTTTGGCTGAAATTCTCTATTTCTTGACAGTTATCACTTTAGAGAATAGTAGATATGTGAGAATAATCAAATTCAGCTCTTTCATTTTACACATAAATAAATGGGTAATCAAAATTCCCTATCTATCCAGTGTTCTACCACAGTCTTAAGAAGTCCATAATATTATAAGGGGAAAAAAACTAAAATAAGATTTTAAATATCTGAAGAAACAAAGATAATCAACAACACAGAGCAGATGAGCAAAGGTGTTTTAAAGTCCCAGACACTGTGTCTTTTACTCACCAACTACATGGTCTTGGGTAAGTTAACCATTAACATTAACCATTCTAAATTTGGTATTCTCATCTGTAAAATGGGAAAAACATCTACTCATGGTGTCTTTATGGAAATGAATGACATAATGTACTTAAAGTTTTTGGGACAATGTATATCACATGGCAAGAACTCAATTAGTTCAAAGATACACAGATAATCAAAAAATTTTAAAGGGAGCGGGATGGTAGGTTAACAGGTCTTCTGACATTGACTACATAGACCATTTGCAAACCAATCAGCACAAGAAGCTGGCTGTTGTGCTTTACAATGAGTTTTATAAGTTTGCTTCCAATATAAAGTAATAACAGCTAAATTCAGTCATCTTAAATATTAAGACAGTGCAGCCTTCCTTCATTCTCAATTTAAAAGAAGATCTATATGTGGCATTTGCAAACACTGGTATCAATACAGTGAAAGTTGATCCAGGTCAGGCATTAGCTTGTGAGTAAGTAGTACCTGTCTTGTTCAAATTTGGAATTAAAGGGTCCGACTTAGAAATCTCTACTAATACTGTGAAAAATTTGTTTTTCTGTTGCTTTGACACTGTTACTTATTACTTATTAAATGATTAAAACTATTGCACTAAGTAGAATCTCTTCATTTTCATTGAAACTAAGAGTCAGAAAGAAAAAAGCAGATCTGGTAGAAACAGGATCTTCAGAGATGTTTACTATGTGCCATTTAGAATTTCAGTATGGCTTTCATCTCAGTATTGAAGCTGAAGAATTGAGTTAATTATCTTATTTTCTATTGTAAACAAATTGTGATCCCATACGAACTATTCTTATATTGGCTGACATCAATCACATCAGTAGGGGCACCATATATTAACGATATGAAGAAGTTTGGAATGGTGTGGGAGGTAAGGAGGAATGAAATTATAATTACAAAATATCAGCAAAGACTTCATTGTCTAATCTCACTCTCAAACCAAATTTAATTCATGCCTGGTGTCTTCTACAAATGGTGATGTGTTAGGTAAAAGAGAAAAATGCTAAAGAAAAAAATATTGACTAATCACAATGGCAATTTTTCAAATCTATGGCCAGGCAAGATGAAGGACCCCAAAAGAATGTTAAGCTTGTTCAATCTACATTTGTGCCCCTTAACTTCACAAAAAGAAAACTGCTTGTAGCCATTGCTGTAACCCCTGCTGGTCATTTCACAAATGTGCCACTAGTCACACACAAAAGAATGTGGATGGCTCTTGTCACGACTTCTAGAAATCATGGTGGGAATAAAGTGACTATGTCTACTTGTCGAACAATGCTCAAGCAACCAGTCAAAGGCTCTAAAGATTCACTTTCTTTGTTTCCTCTTGTTTCTTTTTTTGTTTGTTTTATCTCAAACTAATTTGCATTCGTAGAAGAACAGCATTTCTGAAGGAGAAAATGTGTGGGATTTTTTTGCTTCATTACTGAAGAAGCAAGTAAAAAGTGGGGATCACTATAAAAGTGAGGTGGCCCACAAGATCAACAAGTTGTAAACATAAAGTCATTGAATATGCCTATTAGAAAATATGGAAACATCTTTTTAAATTCAAGGCCCTCTGTCCCTGAGAAATTGCTTTTAATTTGGTGAAGAATGTTTTGTAAATTATCAAGACAGCATAGAGAATACATGAATTTTTATTCAACCTACAAATATACAGATTTTAGGTAGTTCTATATCTCAATATCCTTGTCAGATCAGTAAATGGAAAACTAGAAATGTGCTATTAAAAATCGGGGTGGGGAAATAAATTATGGTTGATGATGACCAAAAAATATCCAGATGTGCGAGGCTTGTTTTAGTAAAGAGCTTCACGGATATCAATCCTCTTCCTAATCCATTAGACTTGTACTAAGAGGTTAGCATGCACAAAGCATCATCTCTTCTGTCCAGAACACTGCCATTAATTTATGATTCTATAGCTAGCAGAAACAACCTGGTTGCAAATTTACATGCTCTGGGCATCAAATAAACTAATTAAACTGATCTATACAGTAATTGTCTTCTACTGTTTACTGATTAAAAAGCCCTTGAAATAATGAGAATTCTTTCAGTAGGAAGGCTGGACCTATGAGCTATGATGACGGTCTCAGAACTCCTCCTGGAGGACATGAGGTTATGAAGCAGTGAGGAGGAGGAGGAAAATGCCTGGTGTCCCTCCAGGCAGTAATGTTCTTCTAAGTCTCTGACTGTGAGACAATGTGACCTGTCTCTAACTTTAGAGCTCTGATTCTCCAAGGTTACCAACAATATTCCTTAGGTAAAATTTCAAGGAAGTTCTGAAAATTTTTTCTTTCTTTCTTTTTTTTTTATGCTATGCGGTTTTTTGTTTTTTATTTTGTATATTTTATTTATTTTTTAAATTTTTTATTAACGTATAATGTATTATTTGCCCCAGGGTACATGTCAGTGAATCATCAGTCTTACCCAATTCACAGCACTCACCATAGCACATACCCTCCCCAATGTCCATAATCCAGCCACCCTATCCCTACCCCACCACCTCCAGCCACCCTTAGTTTGTTTCGTGAGGAAGATTCTTTCAATAAATGTCTTACACAAGGGTGAAAGCTCTAAGGGAAAAGTCAGCTATAAATATACCTCAAGAGACTTAATAGGACAGTCTTACTGAATTTGTTCATATTTATACTTTTTTTCTAAAACATATTTGATTTAAGATCAAGAAATTTATGATATGGCAACAGCATAATGAGGAACAGGAGAGATCATAAACAAGAAAGAATTTCCAAAGATTTTTCAGAATTACATGGTTGTTACCTTGTATTCTAGGAATTCTCAACTACCAATATTTGAGAAAATGTTTTCTTACATTTTTTTTTTAAAGATTTTATTTATTTGGCAGAGAGAGAGATCACAAGTAGGCAGAGAGGCAGGCAGAGAGAGAGAGGGGGAAGCAGGCTCCCCGCTGAGCAGAGAGCCTGATGTGGGGCTCGATCCCAGGACCCCGAGATCATGACCTGAGCCGAAGGCAGAGGCTTTAACCCACTGAGCCACCCAGGTGCCCCGTTTTCTTACATTTTATAGTGAAACACAAAACTGAGAAAACACTCTGAACACTTTCATAACATCCAGGGTCCTAGAATATTGAATAACTTGGGCAATGTTTATAAATTCACTTTCTGTATGTAACTACTTTGCACTCAAAAATATAATCTGGTTTGCAATTATCATGTTAGAACAAAATTAAGTTTTCACAATAATGCAGATCAAAGATATATTTTCTGAATATATTTAAGAGCATCCATTAATTAATTCACTACTATTTTCACCTTTTGAAAAACAAGGAAGAAAAGCAAGAGAAAAAAAATTGAAAACAAATAATTTCATATAAAATTAGAAGGGTGCCTGGGTGGCTCAGTTGGCTAAACGTCTGACTCTTGATTTTGGCTTAGGTCGTGATGTCAGGGTTGTGGCATCGAGCCCCATGTGCTCTGCACTGGTGTGGAGCCTGTTTGAGATTCTCTCTCCACCCCGTCTTTAACCTCTTTCTCTCCCCCCTCTCTATAAAAGTATGTATTTTTTATATTTATAAACATATATATAATATATATAAATTGAGGTTACTGCCTTACAGGAATGTCCTTAAGTTACTTAGCTTTGGGATGCCTGAGTGGCTCAGTTGGTTAAGCATATGATTTAGGCTCAGGTCATGATCCCAGAGTCCTGGGACTGAGGCTTGCATCAGGCTCCCTGCTCAGTGGAGAACCTGCTTCTCCCTCTTCCTCAGTTCTTCCCCCCTGCTTGTGCTTTCTTTCTCTCTCTCTCTCTCTCTCTCAAATACATAAATTCAATCTGTTAGAAAAGGATTCAAAATAAAAGTTACTTAGGTTCTATTTTTTATGTATACCTAAAACTTAAGACCTGCTGAACTATACTGGTATAACGCTGTCTTAAAATTTGCATAAATACCTACCAGGTTGAGAATGCCCACCAACTTTCAGCACGAATTGAACCATCACTGAGATATCGTCCCCAGAAGAGTATACAGTGAAAATCCTTATGTAGCCATTAACTGCAATTACTTCTTACAGTGAAGTTAGGTCTAGTCCCTTGTAAAGTACTAATGCTCATTCAAAACCAAAAGGACAGGGTTAGTATTTGTTTGTTTAGCAAAATAGAGGCCTTTGAATCATTAATACTACTACTAACAAAATGACAAAGCATCTTTTAAAAATTTTGTTTGAACTGTTAGTTCTGTGTTCCTATCCCTTATTAGCTCAGATTCATAACTAGACAAGACAGCCAATACCACTGCTTTAAAGTGAAATACTATCATATCTTGATTATTTTTGCTTTAAATTTGTTTCTTTGGGATGCCCAAAGGTAAATTATTCTTGTCTTTTGCACATTTAATCAAATTTTAGGAAAGTAATTTCTGGTGAATAAAAACAAATAAATTATTAAAATTCTATTAGAATTAATTTCCCCCTCCTTAGAGAGTCAGTGTTTGGTGACAGACTATCTCATATTTTCTATTTAATGGATGAATGTAGATGTTTAAAAAATATCTTTGCATTATACAATAATAATGCCTGATTTGCCTCTCCCACAGGATTACTTTGAACATTGAAGAAGATAAAGCATATAAAAGTACTTTATAAATGATAAATGAACAGATTTTTAAAGACTATTTACTACTATTTTCCAAATATGACATATTCCACATATAAAATATATGTTTATTAATTCTATTCCCTATTATTTTCAGGTATTTAATCATCAATATTGATATGCCAAGTCCATCTTCCTTCACTCAGCATGGGAGATTCAAGGAAGACTCACCACAGAAATCTGGATATTTCAGCAGAGACTTTGGAACTGTCAACTTCGTCCTGGATGATATCAATAATATGAGCCAATAAAAAGATCAAAATGCCCTAAATGTCTAACAGTTACTTACTTTCTCAGGTTAATGTAAAATGACTTGAGACTCCTTTTTTTAAAATAACTCTGCTATTCTGCAG
This sequence comes from Procyon lotor, assembly GCA_028646535.1. Taxonomy (NCBI): domain Eukaryota; kingdom Metazoa; phylum Chordata; class Mammalia; order Carnivora; family Procyonidae; genus Procyon; species Procyon lotor. The sequence goes on from CM053608.1 coordinate 54,079,191, forward strand.
GGTAGAACAGACCAAGGCTGTCACCTTAGAAAGCACAGGGAAAGCTCTAAAAATATGAGACATAGAAAAGTATTGGAGGAACCTGAGGAAATACCCAGGGCATGAAAAGCTGCTTATGAAGTTGACCCTGGGCAAGCAAGGAGTTTAGGTCACATGGAATGGAGGAAGCAAACGGGCCCACAGTATGAACTAGGGCTCCTGCATATGATGGAATTTTGTGCCCTGAACAATATCATCCTATTAGAAAGGTACAGCAGAAATGAAATCCAGCTCATTCTTCTCATGGTCTTGCTTTCTGAAACTGCCCTGTGTTCTTGGACACACCTTTTTCTTGATATGCTCCTTAATTTGTATGGCTAGGAGGCTGCTCCTTGCTCAGAAGAGCAACTTTGTTCTAACTCTTCCACACAGATAGAGAGAATTTTATTACAATTTGCAGAAAAGTGCAGTATAGATTGTGATGGCTCTGGGCAAAGACAAACTTGGTAGATTAACTACTGCTTCCAGGGAAAAGATGAAGTGGAAAGTGTTTCCCTGAAGTAGGTCTTCTTCCTAAACAGAGGCTATGAAGTGACTGAGATAAATTTGTGAAACCTAAGGACATCCAAGAATGCTGGAGGTTAAAGGATTGTGTGTATCAAAATAATTCCCAATGAAACTATAAAATTCTACTGTAGTGTTTGAAAGACCCCAGATATCACAGGCTGGGGGGGGAGGGATCAGGATAAGAAACGAGTTAGAGATTCCCAGAGAGGATATGACTATTTTTTTCCTTAAATGTGCCTTTATTAAGTGTGTGTCTCATGGAACTAGCTATAAATTAAATGATGACAGATGCTGCATGATTTTGACCACTATATACACTTCACCTAGCAGTGCTCAAAAACAAATACGTGCAGAGTACTCATCGTGAGCCAGGTATAGTCTTAACTGCTTTACATTTGATAGAATTCAACATTTTTATAAGGTAGGTACTATTATTATTATTTCTAGTTTATGGATAAGAAACAGACAAAACTAAGTTTAGGCAACCTGATGATGAATCACACAGGTAGGGCTTGGATTTAAATTCAGCCAATGGAGCCAGCCCCAGTCTCTGCCCTCTTAACCACCTCTATACTATTCTACATGAATATTTTTATGAATAAATAATATACAGTAAATTCAGACACATATTGTGTACTCTTAACTACACTGAATTTGACATTATTTTTGGTCTGGAAAAATTTCAGTCAGTCCTGGTTGTGTCCCCTGAGTTATACTGAAAATACAGACAAGTGAGAAAGTTGTCATAACAGAGTGCCTCCAAATGCTGTCATGAGATAACATAAACAGCTATGAGAACACAAAGCTAGGATGTCCAATCCAGTCTTAGGGGTAGGAATCACAAAAGGTTTTTTAAGAGACAGGAATATCTCAACTGAAATAAGATTTAAAGAATGATTGAGACAAAAAGGAAGGAAGAATGTTCTAGGTAGAGATAATTCCAAGTATGACAACCAAGTGAAAAAAAATCATAGAATGCATCTGAAGAACAGAAAAGGGAAATATTCAGTATAGGTATGGCATAGAGTATGAGGGAGATGAGGCAAAGATAAAGTCTACACAGAATAGGCAAAAAAGTATTAGAGGGACTGAGAAAACACAGAGTTTGGACTTTATCCTTAGGATTCAGAAGTCAGTGATAGATTTAGTGTAGGCGTAGATCAAAGAAGTGATAGGACCAGGTTTACGTTTGATTACTGTGGCTGATATGTGGAGAGTAGATTGGAGGGTGCCAAGGCTGTGTGCTAGGTGTCAGTTTAAGAAGATGTCTAAGTAATTCAGGAAAGAAATTAAGTAGCGCACAAGGTGAGTTTGAGATGTCTGAGAGATAATTAAATGAAGATGCTTAGAAAACCATTTTATTTCTAGAGATGGAGATCAGCAGAAAGGTCTGAACTAGAGAAACTGGTAGAAGTCTTCAGTCTAAAGATGGTCTTCAATACTCAGGAGTAAATGAGGATTCCCAGGATGAATGTAGACTGAGAAGAGTCTCCAAGTCAGAATCTTAAGGAATATCAACATTTAAAGGCTAGATAAAGAGGAAGAAGCCTGAGAAAGGGAGTAGCTATATGTTTTGGAAGCCAAGAAGGAATGTAATTAACAAAGCTAAATCCATCCACAGGTCAACAAATATAAAGTTGAAAATATCTGTTTGCAATCATCCCCAAGGAAGCCCCAAGGAAGACCAGAGTGAAAGCAGTTTCCCATTGGTCTTGAAGAAATAAATAATAAACTGAGAAGTACAAAGTGAAAAATAGACAACTTTTTCAAAATTTGTAGCCTTTAATAGGAAGAAACAGGTCATATCTGCAGGTGTAGTCTGAGTCCAGGAAGAAACTGTTCTTATTTTTTTAAAGATGTATTTATTTATTTTAGGTATAGAGGAGCACAGGGAGAGGGAGAGCCAGTAAACTCCTCACTGAGCAAAGAGCCCAATGTGGGGCTCGATCCCAGGACCCTGAGATCATGACCTGAGCCAAATGCAGATGCTTAACCAGTTGAGGCACCCAGGTGCTCCTCTTTTGATATCTGATCATCTTTTCAACAAATCAGTCAAAAAAGACTGCGTCATGTATCTTCTGCATTTAAACATTAGAATTAAAGATATAAACTCTAAAATGTTTTTGTCTCTGATCTCATTCATAATCTTCCACAATTTTTGAGAAAATTGTTTATTCTCTTATCTTCTAGTTGTTATAGATTACTTATGATTATATTATTGTTATGGGTTAAGATTTCATGCTACTTCATAGTTTTAATTCTTATTTATACTATTTCATTCATAATTTCTTCTTAGTTTCCATTTTCTTTCTTTAAACACCACCAATCAAGAAATCAAGAGTCAGATGCTTAATCAACTGAATCACCCAGGATCCTCAAAACTGTTCTTTTTTAAGATAGAAGAGATGTGAGTATATGTAAGTACTTGTGGTGAGCAGTTGATGAAGAAATGTTAAAGATACAGGAAATGAAAGGGATAACTACTACAGCAAGAACCCTGAGAAGTCAAAGAAAGAATCCAAGATGCAGGTAAGGAAATTGGCCCAAGACAGAGAGACTACATTTGCTAAGGAATAAGAGAGGAAACAGGAAAGAATGCAGGTAAGTGTGTAGATGGAACTGTCAAGAAGATGAGAGATTTTTCATCTGATGGGTATAATTTTCTTCATGAAGCCACTCAATGATGGTGTGCTTGGGCTCCCTGGTGCCTTCTTTGTACTTACTCTTTGTACTTACATATACATATAGTAAATACTTTTAAAATAGTTCATAGCTTAACATATCTACATATCTTTTTTTTTTAAGATTTTATTTATTTATCTGACAGCGAGAGAGAGAGAGAGATGACAAGTAGGCAGAGAGGCAGGCCAAGAGAGAGGGGGAAACAGGCTCCCTGCTGAGCAGAAAGCCCGATGTGGGGCTCGATCCCAGGATCCTGAGATCATGACTTGAGCTGAAGGCAGAGGCTTTAAGCCACTGAACCACCCAGTCACCCCCATAGCTTAACATATCTTAATAATCCATATTCCATATAGCACTTATTATAATACCTTTCATATAAGGCAGCAGGAAATCAATAAATACATGGTGATTAACTTTTAAAATCATCTTATTTTATACTTGTGCTAATACTTCAGTAAAGGTATATCAAATGATCTTAAGTGAAAATGAGTTCAAAGTTCTTCTAAAGTATTCTTCCTGTATCTGCCACTTGTAACAATTAAAGCAAAATAAAACTTGAAGATTAAAAATATTATTCCAATAATTCTATTTCCTGGAGGGCTATAGAGGTTAGATTCCTTGTTATATTCAATGAAACAGATTTTTCTGTGTCCCATTTAGTTTTATATTTTACAGTTAGAAAACAAATTCAATGATATCTATTAAACTATATTTGTTAGATCAGTTCCTTGTTTATGTCTAAAGTCTTAAAATAATTCTCATTCCAACACCTAGCATACCCACAACTTTATATTATAGCTTAAACCTTAGTATAATAACCATGTTTCTATTAAGCAAAGGTCTAAATAAACTTATATTGCTATTGAAAACTTCTGAGAAAAGAATTTGAGAGTAAATTTTGTTATTTTTTGTCATTTAAAGTGGCACATGATGAGAGCTCAACAGTTAAGCAACTACATCATCAACATTATTTTAAAGTAATGCTTTAAAAAAAAAAAAAAGCAATTAAGGCCAAAGTAGGCACCTGGACTCTGACTACTCCTCTGACATCAGATGTAAATGCTGAACTTTCTTACCTAATTAGAGTTTTGCATACAAAATTTGAATTAGGCAGTTTTCATTCAAATCCCTGTCCCTTTCTCTGCCCAACCTTTTTGAACTTCAAACCTTCCTTTCAACTTTTGCTGTCTGTAAGGAAGTTAAATTTTCTGTCAAGAGCAAACTTATCTCCTTTCTCATGCAATTCATTATAAATGATGGAAATCATTGCACACTCTTGTAGATGGCAGATCTGTATTTCTTTCAATTCAAGTTGGTTGAATTCTCCAATCTCAAAAGACCTTTAATTGGTCTTTAGGGTATCACTATACTACCTTTTACTTATATCCAACTTGCTGTCAAAAAATTCTGGATGTCTAAGGTAAATTTGTTTAAGTTAAAATCATCTTCACAGTATTTCAATAAGGCAGTTGAAGGCTTACTACCAATGTGGAAATGGGAAAAAAAAAAATGTCTGTTATATGAAATGTTAGGGCAGAACCTGAAAGACCAGATCTCCAAACTGGCATACAGGTTATAGACACACACTTTTTAAACATTTTGGCTTTACTAAGAATAGCCTGATTTTGCTACTGAGAATAAAGGGTATTTAATTAAATTTGAATTTCAGATAAACAATGAATAAATTTTTGGAGTAAATATACCCCATGCAATATCTTGGATACATTTATACTAAAAATGATTCATCACTTATCTGAAATTCAAATTTACCTGATCATCATGAATCTTTTCTGACAACCATAAATGTTCCTCATCTAAGAAGATAAATATTGACAACACTATAACACTGTTTCTTTGAATGATTCTTTTGGCCTAAACAATATGGCAAACTCAGAATTCCAAACCTCTACTAAGAATTAAAATTAGAAATTTGCTCAGAATTACACAGAGCAAGAAGTTCTTGAATCTTCCAAGCTGAGATTTTTATAACTGAATACCTATCTTGATAATTATAACTATTATTTTTAAAACATGAAAAAATAATTCAGGAAAGCTTGAGTCATGACAGCTTAACCTCAATCCCAAAAGGGAACTGGGGAAACAACCAATGAACAATTTGCCAACTCTTAGAAAATTGAGAGCTGCTAGAAAACTGAGTATGATGTGAAAAAAAAATATGACACACCAATTCAAGATTAAATGTTGTCGGTAAAGAGAAGCAATAAGCAATACATAGTGTTAGCATTTGCTTTGCCCATGATATACTTATTATATACAGTCTAGATCAACATGCAATTCTTTTTTCTTTTTAAGATTTTACTTATTTATTTGACAGAGAAAGACACAGCAAGAGAGGGAACACAAGCAGGGGGAGTGGGAGAAGGAGAAGCAGGTTTCCCACCAAGTGGAGAGCCCGATGTGTGGCTCTCCAGGACCCTGTAATTATGACCTGAGCCGAAGGCGGATGCTTAACAACTGAGCCACCCAGGTGCCCGGCAATTCTTCTTCTTCTCCTTTTTTTTTTTTTTAAGATTTTATTTTATTTATTTATTTGAAAGAAAGAGAGAAATCACAAGTGGGGAGGGAGGAGCAGAGGCCAGAGGGCAAAGCAGACTCCCCAATGAGCAGGGAACCTGATGCAGGGCTCCATCGCAGGACCCTGAGTTCATGACCTGAGCCAAAGGCAGATGCTTAACGACTGAGTCACCCAGGCACCACTCAACATGTAAATCTTAATGACCAAATGTTTGGAGCACCATACTAAAAGATCACCATCAGTGGCTCACAAACAATACAAGTGTAATCAGTCTTCCTTGGGAATCTACTTTGGCTCAAAGTCATTCAAAATGATTTTAATGACTAAATGACAGACAACAAGATACCAAGGATTGTTGACTTGAGTTACTAAAGAAAAAAAAAAAAAAGGAAAGAGATAAGACTAAATCTCTAAGACTGTCTATAGAACAACAAAGAGTCAGTTCGAAAAAAATGATTTCAAAAGGTTCAAAACTTGGGGCAGAATTTGCCTGTGAAAAATTACATAAAAACACTACACTTACAGAAATTTTATCACTTTCCCACAGACCTGACCCATATTCACAAGTCTAGGGAATCTGCTAACAAACTTAAAAATAGGGTTATTAATAAAAAAATAATTGAGTTACACTTTATATAAGGTATAGTTGTACACTTTATATAAGGTATAATTATACACTTTATATACAGTATAATTAATTATATAAGGTATAATTGAGTTACCTTTCTGACAAAGCCAATATTAATTGAGTAGTTAATGGGAGACAGTTTGAAATAGCTATTTTCATAATATTGAAAGGAGGCTGTATTAGTGTCCACTTACATTTGGATTTATCTATTTAGCCTATTTCAAGTCAAAGCTGCCAGTCAAAATAACCTTAAATGGTTCTCACAATTTGGGTATTGCCCATTTGCCCATTTTATGAAGCTATCTAAATGGGCTAATTTTTGACTATAAGAAATATTATGTATTCTTTACCTTATATATTTGAAAATTCTGATTGACTTGAGAAGTGCCAAAAAATTATGTAATCCTAGAACTGACCAAGCAAATATAAATATAAATCAGTATACAGCTAGGCCACTGTAGGTACAGGAAAAAATTGCTTAAGAACTATAAAGCAAGTTATTCTCCCAGAAATCACTTATAAAAGCAGTGTCTTTTCAGATACTGCTTTATATCTACTTAGTTGACCACTTTAAATATTGATGGGATTTGTAATTAGTGACTTAAGTCCTTTTCCAAAAAAAAAAAAAAAAATACAGAAGTGTTAACCTGCCAAAAAAAAAGAAAAAAAATGTTAAATAGGTTTTTAATGTTATCTGGGCGAAGTTTGTTCAAGTTGTTACTGACCGTTACTTTTTGTATATTAAAACATCACTATCTGCTCCTTGAAGATTTTGGAGGTTTTAGGGTTTAGCTTTTAATTCTTAATACCCTAAAGACAACAGGCTTGAAAGGCCAGAGCATAAATGAAAGTACTTTACTGAAAGAACTTCTTAATCCCCATTTGAATTGTATTCAAAATATATAACACGTTTTAGCCTTTACATTTCTTATTTAAGTCACAGACCTAGTCTAAGAATGCAGCAGTCTAAACTTTTTTTTTTTTTAACATCTTTTCTTACTAAGACCTAAGTATACGTAGATCTTATACTGGCAAAAGAAGGAAACACAAATGCTGAAACTTGACTTGGAAATGTTTCACAGGTTTGGATGGTTTGTTTTGTTTTGTTTTTGTTTTTGTTTTTCATTTTCTGCTTCAGCATTCCAGTGCAATGTCTCTGTCTCTCTGATCACTTGTAAAACCCCAGTCCCTGTCAACTATGACCAGCATTAGGAATTCTGTGTGGTGGACCCTCCTACCCACTGCATATTCAGTCCTTGTTTTCAGTGTTAGCTGAGCAAAACGATATATCTTTATACCATAGGCAACCACTTAGGAATCGATTTGGTGATGTTTTATTTCTAGTATACTACTTACAAAGAATTCAATTAGCTTTAAAGGAAAAAGGAAAACTACTTTTGGTTAAAAGTCTAGATTTCACCAATACTCTCTAAAATGAGGCAAAATTTCTATATTACTATTAACACCTAAAAAATAATATTTGATCCCCAAACAAAGGCATTGCTTTTCTGTCCAATTTGATGTCTTTTTCATGCTGCCTCAGTGATGGCCAAATAATTGGTTGTTCACTTGTGTCCTTGTCTCCCCCGACAGTTCCACAGATGCCCTGAACAATGCTCCAAAGACTGCTTTCAGTAGGGGCAAATCCTCATTAATCATTCCTGGCTGACAGCACAAGGGGACACCTGCATCTGGTGCAGGAGCCCAGCCATGGCTTGTGGTAGTGTGGATTAAAAACTAAACCCGTGAGAGGTGTGGCGGCTACTTTTAACAGGAATGTGATCAACAACAGCAACAGCACATACACACCGAATAACAAAAACAAATCCTCTTTTGTCATCCCCACTTATTTACTATCTCAAACTGAACTGTAGTTCAAGTTTAAATGTGCCATTTAAACAAGGTTCTACTTAAAAAAAAAAAAGTCTATCAGAGAACTAACCACACACAGGGTTATGATAAATAGCTGCTAAATTCTTCATGCCTACATCACCCAATGTTAGCATTAAATACTGAACTGTCACATAATTTTCATTTAGAAATGATTGCAGTTTCAGCTTCCTATCTTATGGTGCTCATAAATATTTTCCCCACTATATTTCACAAGTAGAATGTATGAAATATACACATTTTTTGAGCAAGAGCTCTTGTCCCTAGGTGAACACTTTCTTTTATTGAAATAAATATGACTGTTTTGAAGAATGGGTTAAAAAGAATCCTGGAAATACTACCAGGAAATTAAGTATATTGTTATGTACCATTAAAGCTATTTTAACTTGCTTTTTCAACAAAATAAAGTGCTTTTTAATTTCACAGAATACAAGAATTTTCTTTAACTTGTAACTATTTTCCAAATTGTACCAACTGAGAAGACCAGAAATAATGAACCGCCAATTCATATCTTATAGCTATTGTCTTAAGCAAAAGTATATTTGTAAAGCACCAGAGCATAAAAACTAGTAGTTAAAATATTTAGGAGACTCAGAGTGAACAATATATTGAAGAACTTTAAAAAATGAAAATTATAAGCAAGCTTAAAAAATCTGCAGATAAAAATGACAAAAGAATATGATTAATAAAGTTGATGTTTCTAATTCTCACTTTGTAAAATTAAAACAACAAATTTGTCTATGCATCAATTACAGATTAATTATAACACCATCATAAATAAAACTGAAAGGTTAAACTACCGGTGCAGCACAATTTATAATTTCATATTGGAGATATTTGACTTAGAAATATAATTGGGCTTTGAAGTTCTAGTTTAAAAAAATTATACATATATACAAAGATGCATATTGGGCAAAAGCTAAAGGCCCCCAATGTGAACATTTAGTTTGCACTGAGTTTGGATATTTAGAATGATCGAAATATAAATCTTACAAAGTTTTAAGAGGTAAATAATGTTACAGTTGTACTTTACAAGTCATTATGATATCCTTTAACCTAATTATTTACAGAAGTATTTAATTCAAAAGAATATATACAAAGCTGAAGATAGAAGAATGAGTCAGATGCTGCAAAACAATAACTTAATAATCAGCAGAGCACACAATGGTAGTAAACACTATTTGCTACTATTTAAATGTGATTCAAGAGACACTTCCAATAACTCCCAGAGGAATCCAAACTGCCATTTTCTTCAAGTTGGCCAGGGCCTGTTCCATAGTAAGAACATAGCAGCAAGCAGTGGAGCTCTTTGTGCAAGGTCATGTTTCTATCCTTTACAGATACTGTACCTCACAAACAGGGGCTCAAAACCTATTTGAAATGCATTACACTTGGATAATCTAGTGTAGTAGCCTGTGTCCTGCTTAGAGATCCTCTTGTTTTGTATTTCCTTTTTTAATCAAAACTAAGAATTAAGGCATGTCCACTCTTCATTGAGAGCTGCAGAATCACAGCTTGCAAGTATCTTCCAGTTAATTCTAGGGAAAGCTTGGGAATAAGAAACTAACAGCTTCTCATACAAAAGATAAAATAACTAAAGTAATAAGGAAAGAAAAACAGAGGAGAAACAGGATGAAGAAGGGAGAGAGGGAAAGAGAAAAAAAAGGGAAGCTAATTATAAAGTTCCTTATATCACTAGTCTCTGGGTACTCTGTAGCCCGGGCTTTTTTTTTTTTTT
>CM053608.1:54089310-54148725 GCA_028646535.1 Procyon lotor
CATGACCTGAGCTGAAGGCAGTCGCTTAACCAACTGAGGCACCCCTCATTTAATCCTTACAATATTCTTTTAAGGTAAATATGATTTGCTCCATTTTGTAAATGAAGAAATTGAGAATCAAAGAGGTTAAACAATATTCTCAAGTCACAGAGGCAAAGGAAAAATAGGTTTCAAATTAGACCTGCCCTCCTCAAAGTATATATTCTTTCTACCTAACTACCTCGTGGTTAGAATTCATTTCCAAATCTCTGGACTTGAGTCTGAAAACATCCACCTGTCCAATGAGGCAGATCCTCATATTTGTGTCATATTTGCCCATTTCATTTGGTTTTCATGTGCCCATCAAGCCTATTTCACTCATGCTCAACTAGCTCCTTTCTATTCATTCTTTGTATTTCACCCTCTTGTCACCTACCATGACTCTTTCCTCATAATTGCTTATAAAGCATCGTTCACCAAGCTTTGCATTATAGCATTCTGTATAATATATTGGTATTTCCCATTTACTTCTCCCTACTCTTACTTCTCCCAGAGACTGGTAGCAAAATCCTAACACTTCTCTTCATTAGGACTAACAACTATGTCTTGACTGACTGAAAGAATGAATGAACGAATAAACAAGTAAGTGAACAAATAAAAAATGGATTCCATACCTAGATGACTGTGACAAATAAACTATTATAGATTTAAGTAAACATGTAAAAAGTATTTGGAACAGGATAACCTGGGTGGCTCAGTCAGTTAAGCATCTGACTGGATTTCAGTTCAGGTCACGTTCTCAGGGTTGTGAGATCAAGCTCCACAGCAAGCTTCGTGCTGAGTGCAGAGTCTGCTTGAGATTCTTTCCTTCTCCCTCCACCCACACCCCTCTCAAATAAATAAATAAATACAATCTTTAAAATATACTTGGAATAAAATAATTATACTGCTTCAAGAAAAAAAAATAAAGCATTGCCTTCAAATTTCAAAATAAAGATGTTTGTTTTCTTCTATTCTAAAATGCCCCAGAAAAAAAATGGGAGGTAGGCATGTACATTACCTTTGATTATTAATATGTAAAGAAGAGCTAAAATTCAAACTTAAATAATAGTTCAAAAATAAGCTGCATTTATGACCAAATAAGACATCTGCGATTACCATTGTAACTGGGACTGCAGTTTCCTTTGAAATTTATATCTTTCTAATATTTAGTAATAAATATTTTACAGGTTCTAGTGGCATCTTGTTTTAAACCTTATTCAGTTAATTAAAGAAATCTGAAGAAAAATGTTCCTAATTCAATTTTCAAACAATAGAATACCCATTAAAACATGTTTCATTATTTATTGTATGGTTTTATATGTAGCAGTATATTATTATTTTTGAAACAACATCAACAAATGGAATATTAAAACTTATTTTAAAAAGATGTGCTCAAACCAAATATTAGAACTAGTCCTCTCCCTCAAAAACCTCAATTATAACGCATTATATTATATATCATCATTTTACACAGAACATTAAAATTTCCACATTGAAATGATTCTATTAGTTTTCAGGATAGAATTTTATTTTTTTTAAATATTTTATTTATTTGTTTGACAGAGAGAGGTCACAAGTAGGCAGAGAAGCAGGCAGAGAGAGAGGGGGAAGCAGGCTCCCCGCTGAGCAGAGAGTCCGACACGGGGCTCGATCCCAGGACCCTGAGATCATGACCTGAGCCGAAGGCAGAGGCTTTAACCCACTGAGCCATCCAGGTGCCCCGAGGATAGAATTTTAGAGCTTTAAAAAGTTTAAATAGTAATTTATTTCCTTTATGTTATGTATTCAGAAGAAAAGAAGCCTAGAGATGTTAAAATTACTTATTCTAGATTACATGTGTAAACAACATTAAAAACTATGCCCTAACTCCAAGCCCAATGGTAATCCCACCGAATATGCTGAGTATTACATGATATATTCTAAAGATTGACCAACAATGGTCTGCTGGTCAAATCTGGCCCATTGCCTGCTCTTGGTAAGTAAAGTTTTATTGGAACAGAGCCACATCTATCTGTTACACATTGTCTGTGTTTTTGTGCTGTAACATTAAAGATGAATAGTTACCACAGAGACCACATGGCCCGCAACGCCAAAAATATTTACTATCCCTTCATTTGCAGAAAAAGTTTGCTGACTTATGAATATTCAATAGGAATACGAAACACTAAAGGTTCAAGTTCAGGGTGGAATTATACTACCCCATCAATAAACTATAGTTTGGAGGGGCACCTAGGTGGCTCAGAGGGTTAAGCCTTTGCCTTTGGCTCAGATCATGATCTCAGAGTCCTGGGATCAAGCACAGCATCTGGCTCTCTGCTCAGCAGGGAGTCTGCTTCCCCCCCCCCGCCCCCCGCCTGCTTCTCTGACTACTTGTGATCTCTCTCTCTCTCTCTGTGTCAAATAAATAAATAAATAAATAAACTATAAAAAAAATAAACTATAATTTGGAGAATAAGGTATTATAATTATGTCACTGACAAAATAAAACATATCTTTAAAAACGTATAATTGACTGTGTGCTGATTCTAGGCTAAATGATCACATCACTCACATCACCTTCATTATGCCCTAGCCCTCCTTTAAATAAAGAAACTGAGATTTAGATTGGTTATGTAACTTGTTCTTGGTTACTTTATAGCAAAGACAGAGAAAATCTAATAGCATGAAAGTGAAAGACCAAGATAAAGATACAGTATTACTCAGAAAAAAATTATTCAGAAATAGAAGTAATTTAGGTCAAGTATGATACATATTATTAAAGTGAGTTAAAGTGGGGCACCTGGGTGGCTCAGTGGGTTAAGCCTCTGCCTTTGGCTGGGGTCATGATCTCAGGGATCAAGCCCCGCATCAGGCTCTGCTCAGCAGGGAGCCTGCTTCCCCCGCTCTCTCTGCCTGCCTCTCTGCCTACCTGTGATCTCTCTCCTCTCTGTCAAATAAATAAATAAAAAATCTTAAAAAAAAAAAAACAAAGTGAGTTAAAGTGATTTTTCTATTCTTTACATTAAAAAAAAGACTATGAAGGCAAATAACCAATAATAAAGGGTTTCAGAAGATTAAAAAAGTATGGTTATCGGGGCGCCTGGGTGGCTCAGTGGGTTAAAGCCTCTGCCTTCAGCTCAGGTCATGATCTCAGGGTCCCGGGATCGAGCCCCGCGTTGGATTCTCTCCTCTGCAGGGAGCCTGCTTCCTTCCCCCCTCTCTCTGCCTGCCTTTCTGCCTACTTGTGATCAATCTCTGTCAAATAAATAAAATCTTTAAAAAAAAAAAAGTATGGTTATCAAAAAAGAAGTTAATGAATGGACCAAATAATATCATCAACTACACCAGGAAACAAGCAGGAAGTTTGAAAGACAAAAGTAGGAAAACCTTCATAACAGAAGACAAAGTGCAAAGAAGTAGTATCTATTAGAACAGGACCAAAAAAAAAAAAGAAAAGAAAAGAAAAAAAAACTCTGAGTAGAGGACAGAGATAATGAAGGGCAGGAAAAGTCGAAGAAATAAAAAATAAAGAAAAGTTTACTAAGCTAAGAGAGAAACAAGTCTTTAGAATTAAAGTATTTAATATGTGTCAAGGTGTCAGGGCAGGAGAAAGTATACACTTAGGTAGATTCAGGAAAATTTAAATATTCTGAAAATTAAAAAAATTACCTAAAATCTTTCAAAGAAGAAAAAGGTTACTTAATAAACAGATTCAAAATGATATCAGATTTTTTACAACCACAATTTGCATTAGAAGACAATAGACTAATGTCTTCAAAGTCATGACAGAAAATTATTTTGATGCTATAATTCTATGCTTGTGTCATTCTATCAATCAACCATCGGAGGAAAATAAAATATTGCTTGATTACCATAAACAAAAAAATATATCCCCTAGGCAACCTCTAATGAAACATTTTTCCAGGGTATTTTCCAGGAAAACAAAAAGGAGAAGGCTAGAAAAGCTGGTGACAAAAGGTATATGAAAAAGTTATAGTTAGTTATAACCAAGAAGTACTGAAGAAAATTTAAAATAACTTAAAGGTCTAATGCTCTTGACCCTTTTCAGACATTTTCTTCTCTATGTATCCAGGCCCAACATTTGATCTAACATTGAATAAGTTATATGAGCACAAAATTACAAATGTCATTTATACTGAGGAGTTATATTTACATTCAACTTATAGACATGTTTGGAAGATTTAATTACAGTAAGAGATCAAACTCTGGCAATATGAAAATGATAGTAATATAACTATATTATAAAAGAGTAACTATAAAAATTTAATTATTAAGGCAGGAGAGGAAGAGGGGAACTAATGTGCTAAATTCATTTCCCACCAGGATTCAAAAAATACTGACAAAATACGAGATACCAAGAAATTGATAATATTTAAAAGTAAAATGGTAATCACCAAAATAATTTAAAAATGGAAATTAAGAATGATTGCCTCTGAGAGTGGGAGGCCTAGGGAAGTTGACTTTACTATTTATTTTGGATTCTTTTGCACCATTTGAATTATTTTCATCACATGAAAACATTAATTCATAAAAAATATTTTATTTAGGATAAAAAAGAGGAAATCAAAGCAATATAAAATGTTTTTCATACATTTCCTAGCCATATAATATGTTTGAGTTGCTATGCTTACCTTGCCCCTGATATCTTACAAAAATTGGCTATAGTGGCAGCTCTCAAGAGTTTAGACCTTTGGAAAAAGAATGTCTTGATCAGAATCTAAGCACAGAATTAAACTGGTGATTTAAGTCAATGCAGAGATAGTTAAAATACCACAGTGAGTAAGTGATAAAAATGCACCTTTATAGGATGTGTGAGAATTGACTATGATACAAGACTGCACTGCACTGTACCAGCTGATAAAGGTGCCTAAAATATGGGTCCCATTTTTATTGAGAAATGAGAAATCATATGATAAATATTCATCCATTCATCCAGCAAATGTTTATTAAACACTTAGTATGTTCTATGAACATACTTATTTGCAGGGAATTAAAACTAATATATCACTCTTAAATATCAACTAGGAGTTGTTATTGAACTCAACCATTGAACTTTCCACCTTAACAAATCAAGTTAATAGAGGATTTCTTTACTATGTGGCTTTATAATTTTAATTTTGCTTTATAGATAAAAGACAAGCTAGAACCATACTCTCAGATAACCTAGTATCTTGATCTATTCATTCAATGCTGACTTTTGTCTGTATGTCTCTCATCTATTCATTCATTCATTCATTCATTCATTCTTTCATTTATTCATTGATTCATCCAGAAAATATTTATTACATATTAACTATGCACAAGGCATAGTCCTATGCCGTGGGGAAAAGAATGGCAAACAAAAACAACAGGAAAATTCAAGTCTTCATGAAGTTTACATTCTGAACTCATCTCCTGTTCCAAAAACAAGACTCTCATTCCTTTAGTAGCCTGTTCAACTCACACATTGAGGAATGCTAATGACCTCAGTAATGTATAACAATTACTCTTCTGTTTGCAAAGAAAGAAAATGAGATTAGGGGAGAATGAGCAATTTGTCTAAAATCAAACAGCAGCAGACTCCTTGACCTAAAGCCTAAGAGAGATTTGCTTTGGTCTTCCAGAGGTTAGTATGAAATCTAATCTTTAATGTATAAAAATGTTTTCTTTGCAATGGCAAAGAAAAATTAAAATTACATAAATATGAAAAATAGAGTATGCCATAACACAATAAGATATGTAGTGCATGGAAAGACATAAATTTTATCTTTAAAATCTAGAAATGAAAAGATAATTAAGACTCTGGTCACATGAAGGTGGATTTTTTTTCTTTTTTCTTTTTTTTTTTTTTTTTTTTGCCTAGGTTAGGTAGATACTTTTAGAGCAATTAGCATGTCAGAGAAGTTTTTCAGGTAGCTTTTTTTTTTATTTCTTCTATTCCCTAAAGTAAAAGGAATAATTAACTGAAATCCAATTAGTGTAGACTTAGAACACCTGTTTCTGAAATCCTTTGAATAACTTCATCATATTATTATTTTTTTCTTAGTCTTTGTTTTAAGATGAAACACATATCCCTATCCAGTTGCTCTTAGGAACTAGGAGATTTGCATATCACATAGAAGGAAAGTACCTGTTTGTAAAAGAAACTAGAAGATTAAAAAGACCAAAAGAGTTATGGATATAGTAGAGCAGCTACTGCTTCTTAACCCTCTTTTGACCAAACAAATTTGTAAAACTTCTCTTGGTGCTAGAAAAAACAACTTAATTTAGGAGAGGATGTTACAGACCCCACTTTTTTGTTAATATCCGTGATATTATCATTTAAAATGTACACCAAAGAAGGAAATAATACATTTTGGTAGCGGGATTTATTTGTTATCTTATTTTTTAAACAGTAAACAGTAGTGAAGAGAAATACAGGTTTTATTGTGACAGCAGAAATAGTAAATTATGATAATTCTTAGGAATCAACAAGGGATCAAAGCAGAATAAATATCTAACTTAAAATGGCATCACAAATAGGGAAAAGTATAAGAAGGAAGATGTGAAATAAATAATAAGTATAAAATATATCAGTCATTTCACCAAATGCCAGGTTAAATTTTCTCATTAAACAACAAAAACATCTGATCAAGTTTAAAAGCAAAATTCAGTTAAATGCTAGAGAACAAAAAAATCTTACACACTTAGAATTTAAAAGTCCAGTTCTCACTAATCCTGGGATCAAAAAAGGAAATCAAAGGGAAAGAACAAATTATCTCGAAAGCAATGCAGAGGATGGTTTATAACAAACATATGAACACCGGAGGTATCTTTTCAATAAGAAAGTTGAGCAAATGAATATTTCTGAAAAGAGAGGCAATAGAACTTTAATTCCTCTTCTGTGACTTTGAGAAGTAACTTCTATTCCAAATGATAACTTTAAGAAGTTTCCTTGTATTACCCAAGTACCCTGGCCTCATGATCCACAGCTGCAAATCTATTAAATGCCCCTCTGGATGATCTCCTCCTGTCTTCCCTTTAGCCAAATCCCTTTGATCACTGCATTTATCATTCACCGTCAGAAGTAAGAAGAAGGGAGGCAAATTATAAGAATGTTATTTCTCTGTTCACAGCTCCAGAAAGAACTGATTGTGTAAATGGCTCAAAAAGAACAACTGAAATGAACTTTGGAGTACCAACACTTTCGTACTATAATGCTAAATAGCTTTCATTTAGACCTCTTTCTGCATTTTCTTTTAAATTCAAAGGAAATATTAGAAAGAAAATTTAGAGACACATGAATCAGAACCTGTGCTAAAATATAGATGAAAATAATCAATAAAGCTTAAATTAATACTTGATCAGTGGGAGATAACCACAATACATTGAACTTAAATGATGTTTTGAAAATCTGGCACCACTTGGAACCACTCTTTCTAATAGATACATAATGTAAGCCACATACGTAATTTTAAATTCTCTAGCAGCCACAGAAAAACATATGAAAAAGAAACAGATGATATTAATTTTAATTATATATTTTATTTAATCCACTATATCTCAAACATTATTTCAATATATTATTAATATAAGAAGTAATTCATAAATTGATTCGTGAGGTACTTTTAATTCTTTTTATACTATGTTTTCAAAATACAGTGTATATGTTAATTTATACCACATGTCACTTCAGACAAACCACATTTCAGTTCTCAGTAGTGACATGTGACTATCATATTGGACTGCAGTAACTGGACACAATGGGGAACAAAGATTCAAAGATCCAGCAGTAATTTCTAGGCTTTCTATAGGTTTATCTATATTGATTTATAAATCAATATTTATATTGATTTATAAATAAACCATTTAAAATTCTATTTCTATGTATGATAAGAATTCTCACAGACAGCATAGGCTACTGATCTCTGAAAAGATGTGTCTGAGACAAAAAAAAATTTCCCCAACTCTTGCAGAGTTTCTAATCCAAATGTTTAGCAAAAACAAGAGAGAAAAATGCTCCAATTATGAAGTAAAATTCTTCATAAATATATTTGAAGATCATGTTCACAAGGCAATGTTTAGAGTGTAATTTAAAAATTCCTTACTTTAGGGGAAGGCCTGGGTGGCTCAGTGGGTTAAAAGCCTCTGCCTTCAGATCAGGTCATGATCTCAGGGTCCTGGAATCGAGCCCCACATCAGGCTCTCTGCTCAGCGGGGATCCTGCTTCCCCCTCTCTCTCTACCTGCCTCTCTGGCCACTTGTGATCTCTCTCTCTGTCAAATAAATAAATAGAATCTTTAAAAATAAAAATAAATAAAAATACCTTATTTTAGGGAATTTATATTGATTGAAATTATAGAAAAATTACTTGTCATTTATGTAGAGGTTTCTGATCTACAGGTTTTAGTCATAGTCAAACTTTTAAGTATTATTAGCAGAGAAGCACTATTTGTAACAGTGACATTCAGCAGTCTGGTCTATTTCCTTACATTTATTTTTCCTTAAATATCTTAGTAAATTATATTTTCATTTAGATAATTCTAATAATTTCAGTTGGTGTTTTATAGAAAACTCCTTATTGGCTTCTTTTTATAAACCAGTATTAATTTGGCTTCTCCAGTTTGGATTGATACAGTCATCCTAAAAACCTAACTTATAGAATAGAAACACATGAAATGCACATCATGGGATCTGGTTTTATCTACTTGTATGTTGATTTACCTATAGATCCCTGACCTATTGTATGATAATTATTCTTCATCCTGAGACTTTCTCCTTCTCCTTTGATAATATATTCCAGGCTTTTATTCTCCTTAGCCATAATTTTATTATTATGTAGATAGAGTTCACAATCCTTCAAAATTCTTGTAGTTTTGAATCCTTATAATAATTCTCTTATAGTGAATTGCTTGGTAACATGTTTTCTACCAAGTGAAATATTTAAAAATTATTGATAATTAATAAAATTAGACTTTCTGAATTGTAAGTTTGTGATAGAAATCCAGGCCCATTTCAGTCTGTGTAAGTGAGGAAAAAACAAGATCATGGTGAAGAAAAAACAATATACTTTAAAGATTCCATAGATAATAATATAGATTTCAAACTTTTTGATTTGAGATTGTTAGTGGTAGTTGAATTTAAAAATCACATATATAATATTAATATATTCTATAATTTGACATAGTCACAGACATACTTCTGTTACATAGAATATAATAAAAAGACATTATAAATAAAATAACTAATTCATTACTCATTCTATCTATATAAGCTTTACGAGGAATATTGTCTTGGCTCATTTTCCTGCATTTTGATTTTGCCACATGCTCCAACTCACTAAAAAGTAAAGTATGAATTTTAATGCCCTACAACAATATTTTGACTACATTCATATTTAAAAAGAAAGCACTCATTGAAAAAATAATAAGCATATATTCTTTCCTCACCAAATGGGAAAATATAAATGGAAATGAATAAAATGAAATAAATATTTGTGAATTACACGTATTTTCTCAGCTGTTGAAACCAATGCGTATACTTAAAAGATGCTCACTTCACAAAACAAATATCTTCAAAAAAGTTATTTGAAAATAAGAAAACGAAATGCTTTTTATTCAGAAAAATATTGTAATGAATGCCATATTAACAGAAACTTTTGGGAGCATGGAGGGAAAAATATCAATAAAGTTCTTTGGACACAAGGTAAGAAGATCTGACAGGACCATGAGCGTAAGCACAGGTTGTATGGAGAAAGAAGGATAAGATGCACAAAGAGGAGGCAAGAAAAGCTAGGGTAAAAAGCCAATTAATAGGTAAAGGGTAGGAATCGAGTTCTGAAACACGGGTGATAATATAGGCAGCTTAGGAGAGGATTAAAATAAAGTGATAACAGTATTCAACTGAGAGGGAAGGCTGTCAAAAATGTAAATAGAAAAAAAAAGGTTACACACTGAAAACAAAAACTTGACATTTAATCAAGGGTTATAGTAGCAGAAACTTAAAGCAGGGAAATATGATAGCATTAGCTCTCAGTGCTCTGAAATCACTTATGGAAGACCTAGGCAGTTGGAAAATTTGGTCCCAATTACAAGAAACCAAATGGCCTTGCAAAGGAATGGAGAGAAATAACCCATCTCATTTTCTGGTTGTTTTTTTTTAATACATTGTATTAGGCAATCACAGCCTGATATCCACTAAGTGATATCCACTAAGGAGAGCACTGTATTATTTAGAACAACACATTAAAGATAAACCTGGTAATCTGACAACTCTAAGAGTGCAGATAGTAAAAGAATTTTTATTTGTTAATTTTTACTTAAATGTTTATATAATCTGGCCCAAATTAATACTACTTCATTGAAAAATATTTTGTCGGTAGTTCTTGAAATGAAATCTTATTGTGTAAGGGGAGGTGGGTATTTGATTAATGTCCTAATACATAATTAAGTTGATAATTTATTATTATCTACTTTTAAGAGAGAAAAAAAATTAAGTCTTTCCTAGCTATCATATTAAATTTCAGTGTGGCACAGTTCAGTTACTCATAACAAAAAGACATGTATCTATCAATTATGCCAACAAAAATAGGAATATAACACCAAAAAAAGGCTGAAACTTTAAGACTATAATTTTAATCTTATTCTCACTACATTCCAAATAATTTTTTATAATATGAGTATTTTTATTCGATCGGGATTCTGATGGAATGTCATATTTTTTAATTAAAAAATGACAAAATGAATAATTTGGAAAAGGTCAGTAGTAAAGATAGGGGCCAGTTGGGATAAGGACACATAAGCTTAAAATATTTAAAGCGATTATGTAGTGTATATACATAAAGCAGTCAAAAACAAGTGAAAATTTAAATTTCATCTTAATAACAAATTGATTATAATTAAAATGAAAATGGACTAGTATTTAAAATTTTTCTGGCCAGCAGTTCATAAAACAGCCTCTCATTAAGTATAATTAATATACACATGTGGATATAGAAAACATAAAAACTAAAACCAAACTGAGATTAAAGCTGACACTAAGGACACATCTAAGAATGCCAAAGCTACACCTCATGAATGAGTACTAAGTGGGGAAAAAAAATGTGAAATTCTTTATTTTTTCCCCTTGGTGCCTCTCCTGACTCAGTGACCCAGGCACTATACAATGAGAAAACTGAAAAAATCATTACGCTCCCAAAGTACATACTTTTGGAAATGAAAGAATTTTCCAACGAACTAAATAAGAGGACACTTTATATTTCTTATCATACACCAACCAATAAGACATGGAAAAATATGTTTGCTAGAACAAAAGTTAAGACGCATGATGACCAAAGCACATCATCATTATAACCTTAATATACAAGAAAAACAATGTTTAAAAACCTTATAAGCCATTAGGCAAAAACAAGAAAAACTAACTGGAAAGAAATAAATGATAAGGCTGGCCTCAGACTCTCCTTTATACCATTAATGTCAGAAGGAAATGGGAGCAATATCTGATTTTTTTTTAAATTTTATTTATTTATTTTTTTTCAGTGTTACAAGATTCATTGTTTTGCACTACACCCAGTGCTCCATGCAGTACGTGCCCTCCTCAATACCCACCACCAGGCTCGCCCAACTCCCACCCCCCTACCCTCCAAAACCCTGATTTTTAAGTTGAAAATGTGATGATACAACAATTCAGTCTTGCACCAAATTATAAGTTATATGTCAAAGCATCTGATAACTACTCTCAGAATAGGAAAAGAATCCATGTCCTATTGCTACTACTAAAAAAATAAAAATAAAAATTTTGAAAGATATAGTCCAAAAGACCAGAAAATGAACAATTAGAATGAAAGATCTATAAGTCATAGTAATACTTCAATAATATTCTGTAAAATTCTATTAACTACAAAATATCCACATGCTAGATGTATGGCAACAAATACATTCTATGATGCATTAATAAGGTCACAAATAATTAGAGAAAATCCTTAGGTACTGGAAAAAATGAAGAGTAAATTTAAATTATAAAAGGGTGAACTTAAGCTCAAAAAGTATAGTTTAAGGCAAAACTGATACAAGGAGCCAGAATTTTAGAACACAAAATAATCTTCCCTGGAATGGGTAGTTTTGAGCCTCCCCACATAAGGGTCTACAATTTAAATTCATACTATCCCATGGTTAGTTAATGGTCAGGATAAAATACTCAATTAAATTAACTCTAGGTTGGTTAGGCCCTTTGACCCTCATAGAAGCAAATGCAAACTCTAAAAGGCATTAGAGTAGATCTAGCAGGGGCATCAACAGTATCCACAGTCATCAACCATGATTTAAAAGATTGAGATTCCCTTTATTCAGATACAGATTTTAAATGTTCAATTTCAATGAAAACGTGTGTTCACATGATCATACCACCAACAAGGTACTGAATTTAGAATAATCTACCATATGAAGTTGTTAGCAAATCACAAGGAAACACCTAGCCAAACTCTCCAAACATACAAAATATTCTCAAGTTGTGAAGGCTTGTCTAGTTATTTACATTGATGATAATATAAAAAGAAATATATACCCAATTTAAAATTTATAACAATTTATATGTTGAAGAATTTTAGTATAGTGAAAAGAAAGATAATAAATATGTATATTACATTCAAAGCTACTTGTTTAATAAGAGTTGTGATTGAAAGAATCAGAATTGTGAAAGAATTCACATATTTTGTACCAAAATTTCAGAATAGTAACTCTTGTAGCATCTTTAATCTACTCTTCAAAACTATTTAAGAAAATACTTTTTTTTTGTTTTTCCAAGATTTGCAATGAAACATTTTGTTAGTAAAAAATAATTCTAGGATTGGAGACAAGATGGCAGAGGAGTAGGAGACCTAAATTTCGTCTGGTCACAGGAATTCAGCTAGACAGCTATCAAATCATTCTGAGAACCTAAGAACTCAACAGGAGATGGAAGAAAAGAATAGCAGCAGCTCTGTAAGCAGAAAAGCAACCACTGTCTGGAAGGTATGACCTGAAGAGAAGTGAATCCAAGGCCATCCATATGGCTAACAGACACATGAAAAAGTATTCAACATCACTCGTCATCAGAGAAATACAAATCAAAACCACAGAAAGATACCACCTCGCACCAGTCAGAATGGCTAAAATTAACAAGTCAGAAAACAACAGATGTTGGTGAAGATGGGGAGATGGGGGAATCCTCTTACACCGTTGGTGGGAATGCAAGCTGGTACAGCCACTTTGGAAAGCAGTATGGAGGTTTCTCAAAAAAGTTGAAAATAGAGCTACCCTATGATCCAGCAATTGCACCACTGAGTATTTACCCCAAAGATACAAATGTAGTGATCTGAAGGGGCATGTGCACCCCAATGTTTACAATGTTTAGCTATGTGCACAATAGCCAAAGTATGGAAAGAACCCAGATATCCATCAACAGATGAATGGATAAAGAAGATGTGGTATAAACATACAATGGAATATTAAGCAGTCATCACAAAATGAAATCTTGCCATTTGCAATGACATGGATGGAACTAGAGGGTATTATGCTAAGCAAAATAAGTCAATTAGAGAAAGACAATAATCATATGATCTCACTGATATGTGGACTTGAGAAACAAGGCAGAGGATCATAGGGGAACAGAGACAAAAATGAAACAAAATGAAACCAGAGAGGGAGACAAACCATAAGAGACTCTTAATCTCAGGAAACAAACTGAGGGTTGCTGGAGAAGAAGGGGGTTGGAGGGATGGGGTGGCTGGGTGATGGACATTATGGAGGGTATGTGATACGATGAGCGCTGTGAATTGTTTAAGACAGATGAATCACAGACCTGTACCCATGAAATAATTAATATATGTTAATTAAAAAAATAATAAACTCTGATTGTTAGAGAAAAAATATAATTAAAAATAATTCAAAAAAATCTAAGTATATTGTTTGGAAATGAACTCTCAAATGCTTTGATTTATCAACCAAAAATTTAGTTTCAGAAAAAATAATCTATTTTTATAGAGTCAAAAAATATCTATTGACTATTAATTACATGTCAAGTATTCTAAGTTTTGTATCTGTAATAATAACTTTACATATAGATACTACTGATATCCCTAATTTATCCAGAAGGAAACTAAGGCATAGAGAAATTATGTAGGTTTTACAATCACATAGCT
This sequence comes from Procyon lotor, assembly GCA_028646535.1. Taxonomy (NCBI): domain Eukaryota; kingdom Metazoa; phylum Chordata; class Mammalia; order Carnivora; family Procyonidae; genus Procyon; species Procyon lotor. Next base: position 54,103,466 of record CM053608.1, read on the forward strand.
TGCCAGTGGTGGAATAAGGCTGTAAATTAAAATAAATTTTTTTCAGAACAAACACACTTAACTGTAACAAAATACGGCTTTGCAAGACTGTGATTAATAAACAACTAGGAATAAAGAATTGTTTGCAATAGAGTTAGAACAACTTAAACACTGCATGACCTGCAATACATTTTTAGCTTATGAATTGATAGTATTTCCAAATCAATTAACTTACAGGTTTTGTAATGCAAAACATTAGCTTCCATAGTAGTAAGTTAATATGATACCAATCAAACCAAATTTCCACAAGTAAAATATAAATTTTGTTTTTAAAACTCAAGGTACTTTGAAAATATCATAAAAGAGGCTTCTGAGTGTCCACAGGAATGGACAGACACATAAATGTGATACTCTCCATTTGTCCTAAAGAAAGAGAGAGAATGAGAGAGATCAGCAAGTAAATAATAACCACCCCAAATTCACAACTGCAATATAGATCTAAGTTAGAGATTTAAGACTTCAAATTACATGTCCAAAGGAAAATACATTAGACCAGCAGAAATAAGAGTGAAGTCCAAATCTGTGTAGAGTTTGGTAGACATCTCATGGAAAACTGGGGAGGAAAGCAAAGGGTCTATCTTGTTATATCTGAAGTCAACTTATCCCCAGAAAAGTACCCTATTATGAATAAGTGAATACTGAGAACAAGTCTGCTAGCAGGTAGATCAGAGGATTGGCTGGTGAGGAGTCAAAAGGAAGTGGCTTGAAAATGTGTATAAGTAGAGATGCTAGCCATGAGAAGTGAAGGTATTGCTTAAAGGCTTGGTGGTAAAAGCAAAGAGAGAAAGAAGGGGTAGACATTAAGAGTTTAATTTCTATATAGGAAATTCACAAAATCAAAGATATATAACTTCCCCAAAGTGATATTTATTAAATAAGTTGTATTTCATTATATTAATATAAGAGAGCACACATGAGATAATATATTTGTCAAGCTACCCATGTTTATCACCAATGATTCAATACATACACTATTACTGGAAAAAGTAAAGCAAAAATTTTTAAAAATCAATACTTAATGTCAGAAACATCCATTGAACTATTCTAAGAAAAATAAAGTAGAAAATGATAAATAAAAATGTTTTAGCTGATCAAATTTCCCAAAAACAATCATGAAGCAGAGAAAAATAATAACCCAACACCTTAATCAGAAAAAATACGGCCTTAAACATATTTTCAGATATTAAAAAATGACCTTCATAAGAATTAGAAATATTAAGATTTAGAAATGTGAAAAAGAAGATAAAGATGTGAAATATGAAATAAACTCAGGAAAGAAGAGAAGAAAAAGATAAAGTTACATCACAAATAAACTCTAAATTAAAACATGACTGACACAGAATTTATTTGACTGAAAACTAATAAGGGACATTTAGGAGAGGAGTAAAAGTAATGAAGAAAATAGAAAAGAAATGAAGAGGTAAAAAGGCTTAAAAGTGAGATATATAGAGAATAGAAAGAAAATACCCACTACAAATAAACTTGGAGTCCATGAGAAAAAAAAAATCAATAGAATAAGACTAATATTTAAAACTATAATTCAAGAAAACATTCCAGAATAAAAGAAGACATCAATCTTTATATTGAAAGGGCGTAAATAGTATTTTAAAAGTTGACCAAATGCTCTATGTAGACATATACTAAGAAAACTAAAATATTTTAAATACAAATCAATTCTTCAGTATCTCCTGTAAAAAGTCCAAGTAATCTACCAAGTTAAGAATAAAAAGAATTCTCATAGCAAATGTGACATCCCAGCAAGATGGTGGAATAGGATGATCCTAAGCTCACCTCAATCCACAGATACAACTAGATAACACCCATGTTAGAATAAATAACCCAGAGAACTACCCAAAGACTTGCAGTACAGACTCTTCACAGCTAACTGTAGAGAAGAAACCACATCAAAGAGGGTGGGAAGGGCAAAGACATGTCTATGGGACTGTCCACAGGCAGGAAGGACACCATGGGCACAAAGAGGTGAAAAAAACAGATCCTAACACCAATTATCCCAGGCATAGGGAAACTAAACAGGGAAGAGAAGTCCCATAACATTTGGCTCTAAAAACAGAGGGGTAAGGAGGAGCAAAATGGTGGAGGAGTAGGAGACTGAGATATTATCAGATACGAGAAGTTCAGCTAGATAGTTACCAAACCATTCTAAACACCTACAAACTCAACATGAGATAGAAGATAAGAAGAACAGCAATCTAGGAAGAGAAAATGGACCACTCTTTCAAAGGTAGGATGTGTAGAGAAGTGAACCCAAAGCAATGGGAAGATAGACTGCAGGGGGAGGGCCTGCTCCTGGCAAGCCACAGAGCAGCAGAGCAGCAAAGCACAAAATTGGAACTTTTAGAAGTCTGCTCCACTGAGGGACATTGCTCCACAGGCTAAGCACAGGGGTGGAGCCCTCACTGGGACAGTGTAGTCTCAGGACCCATGGGGATACAAAAAGACCAGGGTTGTCTGAAGGTGGCAGAGTTCCCAGGTATCAGAGTGGGGAAGCCAATGGCAGAGACAGAGCCACACAGTGGGCTATCAGCTCGAGCTTACCTTAAACTGGAATCCGAGGCACAATCGGACCATTACTCTTCAAGCAAGGGCCCACAAAAGGGGCAGATCTGGAGAGACCCCTTCCTTCCTCCTTTAGGAGGAGTGGTGCAGGAGCATGCTACAGGAATCTGCTGGGTTTGGAGACCCCAAACGAGGTGGAGCGCCAGAGATAGAAACACTTTTACAGGCCAGCTGAGCTTGGAGTGCAGCCAGAGACCAGGGAGACAGGAGTGTTTGACTGCTTTTCTCTGAGGGCACACTAAGGAGTGGAGTCTTGAGCTCTTAGTTCCTATGGGCCGGAGATTGGGAGGCCACCCTTTTCATTCCCATCCTCCAAAGCTGTACAGAAAGCACTCAGAAAACAAAAAAAAATGAATATGAACTCAAGTAGATTACTTAGCCTGGCCCCTGGCAAGGGCCGTGCAATTCTGCCTTGGGCAAAGAAATTCAAGACTCACTGCAACAGGCTCCCCCAGAAGATCAGCAAGAATATCCAGCCAAGACAAAGTTCACCAATCAATGAGAACTGCAGAACTCCAGAGCTAGGAAAAAGCAACACATAGAATTCATGGCTTTTTCCCCATGACCCTTTCTTTAGTCTTTCAGAGTTAAATTTTTTCAATTTTATTCTTTTCATATTTCATTTTTTTCTTTCTTATTTTAACATTTTTAATATACATATATTTCTCAATCTCTTTTTTTTTTTTTTTTTCTTTTTTCTTCTTCCCCCAACCCCATTTTCTTCAACCTCCAGTTTTGGCTCTTTTCTGATTTGGTTAGTGTATATTTTTCTGGAGTCGTTGCTACACTTTTAGGATTTTGCTCTTATTCATCTATTCTTATCTCAATAAAATACAAGGCAGAAAAACTCACTGCATAAAAAAGAACAAGAGGCAGTACTAACGGACCTAATCAATATGGATATTAGTAATATGTCAGAACTAGAGTACAAAATGACAATTATCAAGGTGCTAGCTGGGCTTGAAAAAAGCATGGAAAATATTAGAGAATCCCTTTGTGGAGAAATAAAAGAACTAAAATCTAACCAAGTTGAAATCAAAAAAGCCATTAATGAGGTACAATAAAAAACGGAGGCTCTTACTGCTAGGATAAATGAGGGAGAAAAGAGAATTAGTGATATAGAAGATCAAATGACAGAGAATAAAGAAACTCAGCAAAAGAGACAAAACTACTGGACCATGAGGGGAGAATTCAAGAGATAAGTGATACCATAAGATGCAACAATATTAGAATAATTGGGATCTGAGAAGCAGAAGAAAGACAGAGTGGTGCAGCATGTATATTGGAGAAAATTACTATAGAGAATTTCCCTAATTTGGCGAAGGGAACAAGCATCAAAATCCAGGAGGCACAGAGAACCCCCCTCAAAATCAATAAAAATAGGTCAACACTCTGTCATCTAATAGTAAAACTTACAAGTCTTAGTGAAAAAGAAAATCCTGAAAGCAGCTGGAGACAAGAAGTCTGTAACATACAAAGGCAGAAATATTAGATTGGCAGCAGACCTATGACAGAGACCTGACAAGCCAGAAAGACTGGTATGACATATTCAGAGCACTAAATGAGAAAAATATGCAGCCAAGAATACTATATCCAGCTAGGCTGTCATTGAAAATAGAAGGAGAGATAAAAAGTTCCCAGGACAAACAAAAATTAAACAAATTTGCAAACACCAAACCAGCCCTACAGAAAATGTTGAAAGGGAACAGAGCCTAAAAGTAACATAGACCAGAAAGGAACAGAGACAATATACAGAAACAGTCACCCTACAGGCAATACAATGGCACTAAATTCATATCTTTCAATAGTTACCTTGAATGTAAATGGGCTAAATGCCCCAATCAAAAGACACGGGGCATCAGAATAGATTAAAAAAATAAAACACCCATTGATATGCTGTCTATAAGAAACTCATTTTAAACCGAAAGACACCTCCAGATTTAAAGTGGGGGACGGGGGACAATTTACCATGCAAATGGACATCAAAAGAAAGCTGGGGTGGCAATCGTTATATCATATAAATTAGATTTTAAGCCAAAGACTATAATAAGAGATGAGGAAGGACACTATATCCTACTTAAACGGACTGTCAAACAAGATCTAACAATTGTAAATATCTATGCCCCTAACATGGGAGCAGCCAATTATATAAACCAATTAATAACAAAGTCAAAGAAACACATCAACAATAATATGATAATAGTAGGGGACTTTAACACCCCTCTTATTGAAATGGACGGATCATCTAAGCAAAAGATCAACAAGGAAATAAAGGCTTTAAATGATACACTGGACTGGATGGACTTCTCAGATATATACAGAACAATCTATCCCAAAGCAACAGAATACACATTCTTCTCTAGTGTACATGGAACATTCTCCACAACAGATCACGTCCTGGGTCACAAATCAGGTCTCAATCGGTACCAAAAGACTGGATCATTCCCTGCATATTTTCAGATCACAGTGCCATGAAACTAGAACTCAATCACAAGAAAAGTTGAAAAGAACTAAAATACATGGAGGATCAAGAGCATCCCACAAAAGAATGAATGAGTTAACTAGGAAATTAAAGAAGAATTAAAAAAAATTATGGAAATGAATGAAAATGAAAACACGACTATTCAAAATCTTTGGGACACAGCAAACTGGGACACAGTTATGAAAGGAAAGTATATAGCAATAGAAGCCTTTCTCAAGAAACAAGAAAGATCTCAAATATACAACCTAACCCTATACCTAAAGGACCTAGAGAAAGAACAGCAAAGAAAGCCTAAACACAGCAGGAGAAGAGAAATAATGAAGATCAGAACAGAAATCAATGAAACAGAAACCAAAAGAACAGTAGAACAAATCAACAAAACTAGGAGCTGGTTCTATGAAAGAATTAATAAGATTGATAAAACCCTGTCCAGACTTATCAAAAAGAAAAAAGAAAGGACCCAAATTAATTAAATCATGAATGAAACAGGAGAGATCACAAGCAACACCAAAGAAATAGAATCAATTATAAGAACATATTATGAGCAACTATACACCTGCAAATTTGACAATCTGGAAGAAACAGAAGCATTCCTAGAGACACATAAACTACCAAAACTCAACCAGGACGAAATAGAAAACCTGAACAGATACATAACCAATAAGGAGATTGAAGCAGTCATCAAAAATCTCCCAACAAACAAGAGCGTAGGGCCAGATGGCTTCCCAGGCTAATTCTACTAAACTTTTAAAGAAGAATTAATACCTATTCTTCTGAAATTGTTTCAAAAAATAGAAATGGAAGGGAAACTTCTGAACTCACTTTATGAGGCCAGCATTACCTTGATCCCAAAACCAGACAAAGACCCCATCAAAAAGGAGAATTATAGGAGAATTATATATCCTTGATGAATATATATCCTTGAATCCTTGAATACATATATCATTGATGAACACAGATGCAGAAATTCTCACCAAAATACTAGCCAATAGGATCCAACAGTACATTAAAAGAATTATTCACCACAGCTAAGTGAGATTTATTCCTGGGCTGCAAGATTGGTCCAACATCCACAAATCAATAAATGTGATATAATACATTAATAAAAGAAAGAACAAGACCATATGATATTCTCAGTTGATGCTGAAAAAGCATTTGACAAAGTACAGCAACCTTTCTTGATCAAAACTCTTCACAGTGTAGGCATAGAGGGTACATTCCTCAACATCATCAAAGCCATCTTTTAAAAACCCACATCAAATATCATTCTCAATGGGGAAATACTGAGAGGTTTCCCCTAAGATCAGGAACACGGCAGGGATGTCCACTATCTCCACTGCTATTCAACATAGTACTAGAAGTCCTAGCCTCAGCAATCAGACAAAAAGAAATAAAAGGCATCCAAACTGGCAATGAAGAAGTCAAATTCTCACTCTGCAGATGATATGATACTTATGTGGAAAACCCAGACTCCACTCCAAGACTGCCAAAACTCATACAGGAATTCAGTCAAGGGTCAGGATATAAAATTAATGCACAGAAACCAGTTGCATTTCTATATACCAACAGCAAGACAGAAGAAAGAGAAATTAAGGAGTCGATCCCACTTACAATTGCACTCAAAACCATAAAATACCTAGGAATAAACTTAACCAAAGAGGCAAAGAATCTGTACTCAGAAAACTACAAAGTGCTCATGAAAGAAATGGAGGAAGACACCAAGAAATGGAAAAACGTTCCATGCTCATGGATTGGAAGAACAAATATTGTGAAAATGACTATGCTACCTAAAGCAATCTACACATTTAATGCAATCCCTATCAAAATATCATCAATTTATTTCAAAGAAATGGAACAAATAATACCAAAGTTTATATGGAACCAGAAAACACCATGAATAGCCAGAAGAATGTTGAAAAAGAAAACCAAAGTTGGTGGCATCATAATTCCAGAGTTCAAGCTCTATTACAAAGTTGTAATCATCAAGACAGCATGATACTGGCACAAAAACAGACACATAGATCAATGGAACAGAACAGAGAGCCCAGAAATGGACCCCCAACTCTATGGTCAACTAATCTTCAACAAGGCAGGAAAGAATATTCAATGGGAAAAAAAAAAAAGTCTCTTCAACAAATGGTGTTGGGAAAATTGGACAGCCACATGCAGAAGAATGAAACTTGACCATTCTTTACATCACACACAAAAATAGACTCAAATGGATGAAAGACTTCAATATGAGACAGGACTCCATCAAAATCGTTAAGGAGAACATAGGCAGCAACCTCTTTAACCTCAGCTGGAGCAACTTCTTCCTAGAAACCTCAAGGGAAGGGAATAGGGAGGGAAGCAAGGGCAAAAATGAAATATTAGGATTCCATCAAGATCAAAAGCTTTTGCATAGCAAAGGAAATAGTCAACAAAACCAAAAGACAACTGACAGAATGGGAGAAGATATTCGCAAATGATATATCAGATCAAGGACTAGTATCCAAAATCTATAAGAAAACTTCTCAAACACAACACCCAAAGAACAAATAATCCAATCAAGAAATGGTCAGAAGACATGAACAGATATTTCTGCAAAGAAGAAATCCAAATGGCCAAGAGATACATGAAAAAGTGCTCAACATCACTTGGCAACAGAGAAATACAAATCAAAACCACAGATACCACCTCACACCAGTCAGAATGGCTAAAATTAGCAAGTGAGAAAATGACATGTTGGCGAGGATGTGGAGAAAGGGGAACCTTCTTACACTGTTGGTGGGAATGTAAGCTGGTACAGCCACTCTGGAAAACAGTAATTTGAAAATAGAGGTACCCTACAATCCAGTAATTGCACTACTGAGTATTTACCCCAAAGATACAAATGTAGTGATCTGAAGGGGCACATGCACCCAAATGTTTATAGCAGCAATGCCACAATAGCCAAACTATGTAAAGAACCTAGATATACATCAACAGATGAATGGATAAAGAAGATGTGGTATGTATATATATATATATAATGGAGCCATCAAGAGAAAAGAAATCTTGCCATTTTTGCAATGACGTGGATGGAACTAGAGGGTATTATGCTGAGCAAAATAAGTCAATCAGAGAAAGACAATTATGATATGATCTCTCTGATATGAAGAATTTGAGAGGCAGAGCAGCAGGTCATGGGTGGGTAGGGGAGGGAAATGAAACAAGATGGGATCAGGAAGGAGACAAACCATAAAGGACTCCTAAACTCATGAAACAAACTGAGGGTGGCTGGGGGGTAGGGAGCTAAGGATAGGGTGGCTGGGTTATGGACATTGGGAGGGTATGTGCTTTGGTAAGTGCTGTGAAATGTGTAAGCCTGATGATTCACAGACATGTACCCTGGGGCAAATAATACATTACATTTTAATTTTTAAAAATGCCTGTGGTTAAAGAAAAGCAAGACCCATCTATATGCTACCTATAAGAAACTCGTTTTAGACCTAAAGACATATGCAGATTGAAAATGAAGGGCTGAAAAAAAAAAAAAAAGAAAATGAAGAGATGGAAAATAATTTATCATGCAAATGCATGTCAAAAGAAAGCCAGATTAGCAATATTTATATCAGAGAAAATAAGTTTTAAAACAAAGACTGTAATAAGACACAGAAAAGGGCACTATATATACATAAGAGGAACAGAACAAGAAAATATAATAATTGTAAATATTTATGCACCCAAAATGGGGGTACTCAAATACTTAAAGCAGCTAATAACAAACATAAAGAAGTAACTGATAATAATATAATACTAGGGGGCTTTACCACCCCACTGACATCAATGGACAGATCAAACAGAAAATCAACAAGAATGGCTTTGAATGGCACATGGGACCAGATGGATCTAAATGATATATTCAGAACATTCCATCTTAAAACAGCAGAGTACACATTCTTTCCAAGTGCACATGGAACATGCTCCAGAATAGATTACATGTTAGGCCACAAAACAAGTCTCAACGAAGTTCAAAAGATTAAATTCATACCATGGATCTTTTCCAACTGCAATGCTGTGAAATTAGGAATTAACCACAAGAAAAAAATCTGGAGAGAACACAAACATATGAATGTTAAATAGCATGCTACTAAACAATCAAAAGGTAAACAAAGAAATCAAAGAGAATATATAGTGACAAATGGAAATGAAACACAATGGTCTAAAATTTTTGGGATGCAGCAAAAGCTGTTCTAAGAGGGAAGTTTATATCAATACAGACTTACCTCAAGAAATGAGATAAATCTCAAATAGACATCCTACACTACATCTAACAGAGATAGAAAAAGAAGAAACAAAACCCAAAACCAGCAGAAGGAAGAATATAATAAATATTAGAGCAGAAATAAACAATATAAACCAAAGTCACAATAGAACATATCAATGAAAGGAGCTCGTTTTTTTTGCAAAGATCAACAAATAGATAAATCTTTAGCCAGACTCAAAAAAAAAAAAAAAAAAGAGAGAGAGAGAGAGGACTAAAATTAAAAAAATCATAAATGAAAAAAGAAATAACAACCAACAACACAGAAATACAAAGGATTATGAGAACATATGAAAAATGATAAGCCAACATATTGGAGAATCAAGAAGAAATGAATAAGTTCCTAGATATATATATAACCTCACAGAAGTGAATCAGGAAGAAATAAATTTGAACAAATTACCACTAATGAAATTGAATCAGTAACCAAAAACTCCCAACAAACAAAAGTCCAGGACCAGACAGCTTCACAGATAAGTTCTACCCAAAATTTAAAGAAAAAAGTTAATACCTATCCAAATTCATTCTATGATGCCAGCATTGCCATGATACCAAAGCAAGACAAAGACACTACAAAAAAAGAGAACTACAAAAAAGTATTTCCAACAAACATAGATGCAAAAATTCTCTACTAAATATTAGCAAACTGAATCCAACAATACGTCAAAAAAAGCATTCACCGTGATAAAGTGGGATTTAATAGTGGGGTGCAAGGGTGCTTTGATATTCACAAATCAATCAAGATGCGACATCACATCATCATATGCTACATCACCATATGATCATTCTAATAGATGCAGAAAAAGCATTTGAGAAAGTACAACATCCATTCATGATAAAAAAAAATACCTTCAACAAAGTAGGTATAAGGAAAATATATCTCAACATCAAGTAGATCATCTACAACAAACTCACAGCTAACATCATACTCCATGGTGAAAACCTGAGAGACTTCCCACTAATATCAGGAATGACACAAAGATGTCCACTCTCACCACTTTTATTCAACATAGAACTCAAAGTCTTAGCCTTAGCAATCAGACCATCAATATATAAATAATAAATAAATAAATAAATAAATAAATAAAATACTAAAAATCCAAATTGGTAAGGAAGAAGTAAAACTCTCACCATTTCCAGATGACATCACACTATATACAGGAGAATCTGAAAAATCCACAAAAAAAACCTAATAGAACTAATAAATGAATTCAGTAAGGTAACAGGATACAAAATCAAACACAAAAATGCATTGCATTTCTATACAGTAAGAGTGAAGTAGCAGAAAGAGAAATTAAGAAAACAGACACCAAAACAACTGAGTCATGCAGGTGCTTCTTCATATGATCTTTTGATCTTTCCTCACGCATGTATAAGTATTATAATTAAATATTGATAAGATTTTATTTTACTTCTTATGTCAGATTTTTTAGTCTTTATGCTTTATAAGTGAAAAAGGTATGTCTAAATAATTTGTCTTTGTATTAATATCTTGTAAAATAATTGTAAAATAATACCCAGGTATTCCTGGAAGGTAGGTATTCAAAATATATGGGTGGGGTAGGGGGTTGGGTGAGCCTGGTAGTGGGTATTGAGTCAGGCATGTATTGCATGGAGCACTGGGTATGGTACATGAACAATGAATCTTGTAACACTGAAAAAATAAAATAAAAGTATTGGGGAAAAAAAACAAAATAGCAAAATATATATTTGGTGACTTGCTGACTGAGACAATGAATGAAGAATAAATGAATGAGTGAATATAATATCCATATTCTGAAATAAAGTATGAGATTTTGTCTTCAAAAGAAAAAAGGAAGGAAACAATCACATTTACAATTGCACCAAAAATAGTAAAATACCTAGAAATAAACTTAACCACAGAGGTGAAAGACATGTATTCTGGAAACTATAAAACATAGATGAAAGAAATTGAAGATGATACAAACAAATGGAATGAGAATGAGAATCCATGCTCATGGATTTAAAGAACAAATAGTGTTAAAATGTCCACACTACCCAATCTACAGATTCAGGGCAATCTCCATCAAAATACCAATAGCATTTTTACACACAAATAAAACAAACAATCCTAAAATTTTCATTAAATGACAAAAGATCCTGAATAGCCAAAGCAATTTTGAAAAAGAAGAACAGAAATGGAGGTATTATAATCTGGATTCAGGATATACTACAAAGCTTAGTAGTCAAAACAGTATGGTACTAGCATTAAAATAGATACAAAGGTCATTAGAACAAAATAGAGAGCCTAGAAATAATCCCAAAATTATATCATCAATTAAATTTTGAAATGAGGGAAATAATATATAATGGGAAAAGGACAGTCTCTTCAACAAATGGAGTTGGGAAAACTGGATAGCTATGTGCAAAACAATGAAACTGAACCATTTTTTTTTTTAAGATTTTTATTTATTTATTTGACAGAGACACAGCAAGAGAGGGAACACAAGCAGTGTGAGTGGGAGAAGGAGAAGCAGGCCTCCAGCTGAGCTGGGAGCCCGATGCAGGGCTTGATCCCGGGACCCTAGGACCATGGGCTGAGCCAAAGGTAGACGCTTAACTCGTGAGCCACCCAGGTGCCCTGAAACTGAACCACTTTCTTACACCATACACAAAAATAAATTCAAAATAGATTAAGGACCCAAATGTGAGACCTGAAACCATAAATATCCAAGAAGAGTCCACAAGCAGTAATTTCTCCAATATCAACCATAGCAACATTTTTCTCGATATGTCTCTGAGGCAAGGGAAACAAAAGCAAAAATAAACTATTGGGACTACACCAAAATAAAAACCTTCTGCACAGCAAAGAAAACAATCAAAAAACTAAATGACGGTCTAAAAGAATAGGAGAAGATATTTACGAATGACATATCCAATAAAAGTACTATCTAAAATATATTAATAACACATACAACACCAAACAACCAAATATCCAATTAAAAAATTGGACAGAAGACCTGAACAGACATTTCTCCAAAGAAGACATACAGGTGGCAAACAGACACATGAAATGATGCCCAACATCACTCATCATCAAGAAAATACAAAGCTGAACCACAATGAGGTATCACCTCACACCCATCAGAATGGCTAAAATAAAAAACACAAGAAACAACAAAGTGTTGGTGAGGACATGGAGAAAAAGCTTGTGCACTGTTGATGGGAATGCAACCTGGTATAGCCACTGTGGAACACTATGGAGATTCCTCTAAAAATTAAAAATAGAAGTACCATATGATCCAGTAATTCCACTGCTGGGTATTTACTCAAACAAATGTTAGAAAACACTAATTTCAAAATATATATGCATCCCTATGTTTATTGCAGCATTACTTACACTAGCCAAATTATGGAAGCAGCCCAAGTGCCCACCAATGGATAATTGAGTAAAGAAGATGTGGGGTGTTTATGTATATACACATATATACATACATACAGCAAGAGAGGGAACACAAGCAGTGTTATTGAAAGGTAGAATGGAAGAAAATACTATTCATGATGGCCATCATAATAAATTAAGTTCTTAGGGATAAATTTAACAATATATCTGAAAAACATATTCAAAAATATCTTAAAGCACTCTGAAAGATAGAAAAGTAGCCTTGAACAAATGAAAAAAAGACCCCTATTCTTGAATAATATGAGTCAACCATATGATGATGTCAATTTTCACCATGTTAATTATAAACTTAACATAACTGCATAAAAATACTAATAGCCAAAAAAACAAAAAAAAACACTTGCAGCCAGATAGATTTCAAAATTTTATAGAAAAATAATTACGGTGAAAAAGCTAGAAAAAAATTGTTTAGGAGAAATAGAGGGCCCCTAGCCCAACCAAATATTAAGACATAAATAATTAAGACAGGGAATGATGAGAATATGAATGAAACAGAATAGAAACTATAGAGACCCAAGTACATATGTAAATTTAATATATAATAAGCTGGCATTTCAAATCACTGAGGAAAATATGTACTTTTAAATAAAAGGTATTAATATAATGGATAGATTTTTAGAAAAATATCACACCTATATTACAAATAAACCAGAAAAAATAATGGATCAATTATCTAAATATAAAAAGTGCAACCATACATATATTAGTACAGAACATGGATGAAACTCTCTTGAACCCTCAGTACGGGGAGAGCCTTTCTAACTTTGACTAAGCTCCAGATACAATAAGAGATGAATTGAACTACATAAAATGTTTTAAAATAACCTTTACATGGGTAAAAAATACTATTAGCAAAGTTTTTAAAAATTACAAACTATGAGAAATTATTTGCAGCATATATTACAGTTAAAGTGTATTCCAAAAATATAAAAAAAAACCTCTAAAATATGAGCTACTAGACAAGAATATATGCTTCATAGAAAAAAATACATAAATGATCCATAGGATGTTCAAGATCACTAAATTTATAAAAAATGCAGATGCTAATTCTACTTATTGACCCTTTCTCACTTATTGGATTGACACAAATCCAAAGCTTAATAATACAGTCTGCTAGTAAGGTTTGAAGAAACATATTCTCATACATAGTTGGTGAGAATATAACATTATGCCACCCTGATGAAGAAGAATTTGGCAATACCTAGCAAAACCAAATATTTTCTTTGACTCAGCAATTCTACTTCTGGGGATTTACTGTGAGGACCCATTCTGCATACTATAAAAAACACATGTAATATTTATTGGGACATTAATAATAAAAATAATAATAATATCAAAATAGCAAAAACAAGTTAGATGCCCTGCAATAGTAGGCAATAGATTTTTGTAAACTACTGTATATTCAAATGATAAAGTACCATGTAGCTATACAAAAAGACTGAGATATTTGTAAACTGATATGGAGTGACTTCTAGGATATATTGTTAATTGAAAAAAATCTTGCCATCTGTTGTGTAGAAATGATAAGAATAAAGAGGATACACATTAAATAGGTTTCTCAGTGAATGTATTTTATTATTTTTGTAAAATTGACACAGAAATAAAACAGAAATGAAAATGGTTATCTAAAGATAGTAAAAAAAAATAATAAAATAAAAATAAATATAGTAAGTGAGAACAAGGTAAAAGAGAAAAGAAAAAGAACAAAACTCACATACAATGAATCTTGGAACACTACATCAAAAACTAATGATGTACTGTATGGTGATTAACATAATAAAAAATAATAAAACTTGCAACGTTATGTGTAATATTCGATATACTATGTAAATATAGAGTATTATAGTTCATATTAAATAATAAATTAATATAAATATATTAATATATTTATTAAATATATGAATGATATATTAATAGATAATATGTTTTAAATGTGTATATTTTAATAAATATGTAAACATTAACGTATGTATAGTACTTAAAATATATATAAAATATTTAATATGCTATATATAGTATACTATATTATTAAATGTGTGAGCCATATAAATTTTTTGTATAATCAAAAAATTAAGCCAAGAAAATAAAAACATTACAATTGAATACAAATAGAAATAAATAAATTTCAGTATATATCAGATTTATAACACAAATTTGTGTGCATGCACATACATACACAAATCTAACTTTTGAACCTAGTATTATGACTATAAACCCTTAGTGGGATATGTTTTAAAGACAAAATAATTTCTTTTTTAATTTGAATGTTGATTAGCAAGTTTGCTGTTGGTATAGTGGTGTTAGTGTAGTAATTCTAAAAATATTTTGTGGACACTGTAGGATACACTAAATAAGTATATTGATGTTCTTGGGAGTGGGAAAAGTAAAACTCAAACATGGACTGAGGAAACTGTGAAGAACCCTGCAATGTAGCTATCAGAAAAAAAAATATGTATGTATTTCCATGTACATATATACATAGGTACACATATATTTTTTTTCAGGTCTATATCCTGGAAGTGTGTAGAAACATTATACACATGCATACCATGAACCCAGATGCTAGTTTCTAAATTCAATTCCCTACTAAAAGGAACTACGGATCTTTGGAGAAATGGTTGCTTCCAGATCTTGGGCATGGAAAATATAAAGTGAACTACTAATATCCTGCTGAATCAGAAAGCAAGGAAGTAGAACAAAAGAAGTGGGGAAGAGGAGTACATTTTTAAAGAAAGTCTCTATTAATAAACGTAAAATGAATGATATAAATAGAAAATTATCCTTTTGTAAGCACTAATGTAACACTGATTCAACAAGATCAGCATGAATGCTAAAAATATTGAACAAATTTTGGTACAGGATATTCATATAATTTTAAGGAATCACCCAAAGTTATCTATCAATTGCAAGAGAGAAAGATAACTTTATAATGGAAGAATCTTAGATACCACCGTAATCAAATAATTAAATTTAGCATCACCAATAACAGAAAAAGTCAGTATTTTATGTCTCCTGATTTAATACACTGAGGACACAAGATCATTTGTGAGTGTTCTTAACAATAATGTTTAGCTTGATTCCAGTAATATAGAAATAGTAGGAAATTACACAAAATAGACCTGGGCTTTTAAAAAAAAGTCTCAGAGTAATGAAAAGTAAGAGAGGAACTGTTTTAAATTAAAATAAATTAATACAACTAAGTATACTGAATAATCCCTGATGGAATCATAAGTTTTATCAAAATATAGAAAATGAATTCAATTCAAAAAATTGAAAAATTGAATTATGATCTTATCAAAAATAACTGAGAGATATTAAATGGATAATTTATAATTATATTATAATTATATTATAATTTATATTAAATGGATTAAATGGATAATATATATATTTATATTATATATATAATATATATATAATTATATTTATATTTATATATTTATATTATATTTTATATATATATAAAATTATATATATATATAAAATATTATATATATTATATATAATATATATTTATATTATATATATAATATATATATAATTATATATAATATATAATTATATTATAATTTATATTAAATGGATTAAATGGATAATTGAGAAATTTTTAATACGGACTGTTATCAGGTAATATTTTTGCATTGATGTTCTCTATTTTGGTTGTGAAAACAGCGTTAAGGTAATGAAGAAGAATGCCCTTGTGAAGAGATATATGTTGAAGCATTTAGGGCTGAACTATGATATTTGCAACTGATTTTCAAATATTTCAGCAAGTATATATCAATATATATGAGAGAGAGATTACAAATGCAATAAATTGGTTAACAACTAGAGAATCTAGACAAAGAGCATATAAGTGTTCGTAACATTATTTTTATTATTTTAGAAATTACTTTAAGCTGTACGAGACTAAGGCAACATAATATAATTACATGTAGGTTATTTAACAGTCTGTTAGCACCTAAACAAGAACAATAAAAAAGGAAACGTGCCATTTGGTTAGCACATCATTATCTTTAGATTAAAGAGAGATTCTTATCAAAAGTAGAAATACAATTTTCTCATATATTGTCATTATCCACCAAATACATGTGGTAATTCACAAGAATGCTCATCCTTCAGTTAACTGTAGAAGTGTACTGTAGATTTTGGAATAAAGAGAAATTGGGCTGAGGTCATAAACTTAACACTATCAAAATACCTGAGCATCAGGGAGCCCTGGCTTCAGGTCCCATTTCTATTACTCACTAGACACGGAGTCACCATCTAAGTTATTCAGACCACACATTTCTTATCTGTAATATGTGAATATGATCCCCAAGTTCATTCCTGGCTCTGAAGAATTATACGTTAAATAATAGATACCATGTAATAGCACAGTTTCTGGCCAAATTAGGGGCTCCATAAATGTTAGTTGAATCTGAATCTGGTCTTGTTTAACAAAATCAATGGTGTAACTTGAACTTGGTTCTTTCTATATTAATATAGTCATCAATGCTGTCTCCAAGAGAGAATACATTGAATTTCATGAGTATGAACTCCCCAGCAGAGATACATCTTTAATTAAAATTTGTATAAAATGACAGTTCTCAAGAAGACACAAGGCCATATGTAAACTAATAAAGAAATTCTCATCCATAATTGATCCACAAACAGGTTTTTAACTAATACATTTTTCTAATAGCTATTCAGCTGTGACATTGGTACTATTGAGATTAAAACATTAAACTATTGTTATTCTTAATATATAAATATAACTAAAAATAATTTTACCTCTTAAATATTTACCTCTTGCAGTTCCCCTTTTTTACAGAAATATGCCCAAATTATCAGAATAGAATTCTCTAACGCATGAATGGTGGTAATCTATACAGCATATTTTGAGAAATGTCATGGCAGAAAGATCCCCAGTCCCTTTCACCTAAAGATAACAAAAGGTGTTACAGTGGATAACTTTACAAAAAAAGACCAGCAGTTGAAAAGCCCCTCCCACTCACAAAAATATTTTAATATTTGTGTCTTTTTAAAATATGTGTCCAATGGGAATAGGTGTATAAAAAGAACATGAGAAGAAGGCAAATCCTCTAATTCACTATTTTTCCAGAGGCTAAACCACATCACGCAAATAGTAGATTACAGAGCCAAACTGAGCACCTTCAGTGACTGAGCTTTGGAAAAAACCCCTTCTCCCATCTACCTACTCATATTAAATACACACCAGTCTCTGTGTATAATAACTGGTTTGTGTGGACATACTATTTTGTAATTGAGAAACTTATAAAACAGAAACATTTATATGGGGCTAGGAGCTACTAACTTGGGGAAGACAAGACTAATGGAGGAGATAGCACCAATTTGCTGCCTGACTCATCCAAGTGTGAGCATCTGATTCTAGAGGTTCCAGAGGGAAAAGTCGGAAGGTGATAGAACTGTCTTATGAGAGGTTTACACTGTTTCTTAGAGGGCTTACAAGACAGAGGCTGCTGGAATATCTTCATGAGAGTCTTTGTGTAACTCTTGGCACAAGTAAAAGTCTGAGTTGGGAAAGAGACTCTTTCTGGTGTTTCCTTCCGCTCAGGGCTGGTAGTTTTGTGGACAACCAAAACTGAGGAAAACAGGAAGGCAACTGTCGACCAAGGCAAGGAGGTGTAACTCCTGGAAGCAGTTCTGTGGGTAGAGACACCAGAATGGAGAACAGCACAGAAGAGAAAGATTTGGTCATGTGGGAAAACATGGAATTGGGAGCACACATGAGGCTTCCATTCCATTAATCTATGCCACATGCTGCCATTGGGTCAGTCTTCCTCAAAGAATTCCGTTCTTTAAAAAAGAAAAATAGGGGTTTTTTGTTTGTTTTTTGGCTTGTTTTGTGTTGTTGTTATTTCTGTACTATAAGATAAAGAAAACATTCCAGTCACAGCCTTTCAAACTGTGGCCTCAACTAATTCCCATTAATTTTCTATAACACTCTGCTATAATCAGTGTTCCCCAAATATGTTTGCTACCCTCTTTCTTCCCATTTCCTTACCTTTGATTAAAGGAGTTCATTTCCTGAACTTGGTATATGGTCTCCTACTTCCTCTCCTTCCCTTCTAAATAGAAACCAGGTCAAGTACCATCAGTTCCCAAAACCCTTCACACATTAACAAATGAGGACGTGGATCTACTGATTCACCAAAACTATGGCATCAATTGTCCATATTCAGATACTAGGCATTGCAAACTGAAAAAAATGGTTGCGACTTCATGGACTATATATTGTTTAGGAACATCTTTTCTTCTGTTGCTTATTTTATATATAGCCTTTGTACTTTATTTTAGTCTCGCTTTCTCATTTAGAAAGTAAGTTTCCTGATGACAGGGCTGTGTTACTTTCATCCTTGCATCTTCCAGTGCTTAGCATAGAGAGGGCCTTCATAAATATTTTTGGTGCATACATTAATTCGTTTATCCAGCATCGTACTGAGAAAAAAACAAAAGGAATATCTGGATTGACAACTGCACCACACTTTGAAATGTTAACTCTATTCTGTTCAGAAAATCTTTTCATTTCTAAACTTATGTCTCTAGTCATTGAGGTGAAGTCAAATAAGCAGGCCACAGTCCACTAGCATTTAACAGCAAAAATTTCCTACCCCACAAACAAAATTATCAGAGAGAGAAAATGCTTACGATCACTCCTTATTCATCAGGTTTACCAACACTGAATATGTGTAATATATGTAAGGTAGAATCTATCTAAACAAAGCAGCAGCAGCATCCTTTTACGACCCATTATGAATAATTTTGGAGATTTAATAACACAGAATTGCCAGGAAACTTAAGTTCTAAATAAGCTCTTTGTATTTATCTTTAAAATGTACTTTTATGTGCTAAAATAAAGACTACTCTCTCCAAGTTTGTTGATTAGTCAACTCAACCGCACTGGCAAAAAGACCAGAATGTTTTGCTTGGTCTCCAACCTCCTTATTCACAAAGAATCAAAATTATAATTATCACATTAAAACCATCAGCTGCTTAAAACTCCCATTTATATGATAGTCAAAAATTATTAAGAACTGATGGTTCTTAAACATGAAATTACAGGATCTGCATTTTATTTTGTCTCTCGTGTGCATTAAAAAGCATTCTTTTCTCTTCTTGTATGAAACCCTCCCTCTTTTATTGTTTTACTAATACATTAACATTACAATTACTTACATCATAAAATGTGCAATAGGAAAAAGTCTTTGTTTATCATTAGCATAAGAAATCAGCCCCATGTTCAATTCGACACATTTCAATACAAAAAGAAACCACGGATCTCCAACCTCCATTGCAAGAGAAACTAAGCAGAAAGAGTTGCCTTCGATGGTTTTTAAAACAATATAGAAAACTGGACAGATGGGGAGGGAAAGCAAAGAGTCAATTCGCGTGACCAGGGTGAAAAGAAAAACAAATATTATAGTTGCAAAAACATATATTCCATAACAAGTTCTTAAGACTCCCAGGTGCAACATCAGCATCGCTGGAGTCTCGATTTTTATTGTAATCTTGTGGCTTTTTATTTGTAACTTATATGAAAAGAATCATATTGATTGGGGCAGATTTAACTCAGTAAAACCTATTCTACTGAGATTGTCTGTGCTAGGTGATTTTATCAAGTTCTCTTTTGGTTTCATTTTCTTCCTCATCCCTATTCCCAGGGGAGGCTGCAGCCCAGCTTGCAGAGCAAATTGCCCTAAATTGAGTTCTTTCTCTGGCATAGACAGGGCTGCCTTTGGCTCCTCGGCTTGAAAACTTTATGCATTCTTTTTTCCTTCTTCTTAACAATCCCCTTCCCTTTTTCCAATTAAAATGGAGAAGTTTGCACCGGTACCTGCTCCCAATTAAATGAATACTGCATTACCAGCCGCACTCCCGGATCTTCTTTACCCTCCCTTCATTAGCCTTATTCCTCTGAGGCTGCCTGGCTGTCTGCCAGGGACTTATGGCAAGAATTCAAAATCTTGCACACTTTATCCCCTCCAAATCATTCTTGAATATAAGCAGTCTGCTCCTTAGGCCCAGCATGAGAAATCCAAGAACGTGTTCAAAATGGATAGGGGGCGGGGAGGGAGAGAAGCGAAAAATGATTTATTTAAAAGGCAAAAAGCCTATGCAAAGAAAGACGAGCTAAGAGAGGTTAAGCTTCCCAGTTAATTGACCTTAGTTTCTTTTTTAAAAGCATGAATAGGAAGAACAACAAATGACAGTTTGATGGCTATGCTTTATTTCTGAGTGCCTTCGTGCCTACAGGAAGTACATCATCATCTTCACACCTCAGGCATGCTGGCTCCCTGACACTCAGATTATGCACCATGACTGAAAAAGCCAACCTTGGAAGCTCAGGCAACTGTTTTTTTTTTTGTTTTGTTTTTTGTTTTTCATAAAGATCAACACGGAATTTTCCAACAAATGTGAGTGCTATGGGGCCATTGCATCAGCCATTCTCAACTGACACTCGGAATCAGTAAGTGTGCATCAATCTGTCATGAATGATGACCCAGGTGTCAGGCCACAGAAACAAACAGGCATTCTGTTTGCTTCCACTGCTTTTGGAAACTGCAAATCCATTTACAGACTCTTTGAACACATTTTAGCAGAATATGTGATCAAATCCAAGTTCTCATACATACCATCTGTGTGACCTTGGGCAAGTTATTTAACTTCTCTGAGTCTCGTGGTCTTCATTTCTAAAACAGGGATAATAACTATCTAGCACCAAATGCTAGATAAGGTAAGGAGAACATGGAAACTACTCAGCACAATTCCTGGCACATGGTACATAGTTAGTGTAAATTCTTATTATTATTATTGCTACTAACACTGATATTAAGCAAAAATATACCATACGATCTGACATAACTTTTGGAGTCCTTCCCAGAACATGGCAAGGGCTAAGGACAATTGGTAGATGATTTTTAATTTTACAAAATGAAATAAATGTGCTATTGGACTCTCAGAAGCTGACCCTCATTTGGCACAGACCCCAACACAGCTATGATATCCACTAAGGTCATCATTAGAAAAACCTTACATTTAGTGGTAATTATATCAAATTCCTCAAGCACCTTAGAAAAATGTATAGTCATTGTTGCCTTTTTTCTAAGGACAATATATGATTGAATACTTTTGTTTTTTGGACAGAGAGAGAGTGAGACAGTGAAAGAGGGAACACAAGCGGTGGGGGGAAGGGTAGGAGAAGGAGAAGCAGGCTTCCCACTGAGCAGGGAGCCCTACATGGGGCTTGATCCCAGAACCCTGGGATCATGACCTGAGATGAAAGCAGATGCTTAATGACTGAGCCACCCAGTTGCCTCATGATTGAACACTTTAAAAAAGACATCACTAGTCATTTTGATTCAGTTCTGAGAATTAACACAGAATTTATATCTTAGTGAGAAACTTGCAAGGCATGCTATAGTGCCATAGTTTACCACTTTAAAACAAAATTACTAAATCTTAACAATCTAATTACTAATATAATTACTAAATCTTTTAAGTGATTATATTGATGAAAAGACAAAAAAATTATATTTATGAAAGGGGATAAATATTATAAACACATTTATGCTGACCATTTTTTCTCCCACAACAGATACAACTCATTTCTCTGCATGAGCTTCAAGAATATTGCCTGATTTGTAAGAAATATAGCATGCTGTCCAAGAAACCCAAGGCAGCAGACATGGTAGGTCCTTTATAAAGTACCTATAAAGGTACTTTATACCTTTATAAAGGTATATTTACCTTTTTTGGTAACATTTTTTGATTCATCAAATCCAAGTTCAATTTCACATAGCATTTTGTACAATTATTAGGAATGCAAATATTAGAATCAGAGCTGAAATTATATTCCAGCCTTACCTTTTGCTTGCTGGATACAACCTCTAGAAAGTTACATTAACATCTCAGATTCTCAATTCCTCAAATATAAAATAGGGCTAATAACACATGGGATATAATTGTGAGAATTACATTTCAAATGTTTGAAATGAGCCATTAGCTCTCTACTTTTATCATCATCATCATCATCATCACCATCATCGCTATGATAACTGTCAAGTGTTTTTTTTGTTTGTTTGTTTGTTTACTTTTTAAAGTTTAGTTTTTAAAGTAGGAAAGGAACGTGAAATATGAAGTAAGTGATTTTGAGATATGTCATCAAATGATGCTGGAATTACATTGAACCCAATATAGCTAATATACAGTCACTGGTTGAGATCATGTATATTTGAGGGAAATTAATTGGAATGGTTTTTAGAGATGGTGGTGTTAAGGCATGAATTGTGAAATCTACATCCAGGAAGTTATCTAAATTGTTATTTAACAAAAAGACATGACCACGTATACTAGCATATAAGATATAAACAAGGTTACAGAGCAATGGCTGAGATGGGACTTAAGCTCAAGTATGCCAATTGGAGGTAAAGGTCTCTCAGGTGATATTTATACTCATAATATTTATACTCATAATTCAGAGATTTCATATTACCTGGATACATGGGGAGATAAAAAACTCAAAAAGAGTATGATATTTTCCATTGTTGTACTATCACAGGCATTTTTAAATTACAAAATTAATTTTAAATAAAAATTTACTCTAAATCAGAAGTGTCACAGTATATTCCCTGAAACCAGCCCTCCTGTTATGGATTCTGTCTTGGTGAATAGCACTGTCATCCACCCATGTGAAATTTGAGAGCCATGCTGATATTTTCCCCTTTAGTAAGTCACTTTTGCTAACAATTCTATTTTTAGAACACTGACCAAAGCTGAATCTTCCCTCAGTCTCTGCTCATACTGCCTTAATTGAGGGCCTCATTGGCTCATGCCTAAAATCCCAACTACTCTCCTTGATCACAGCTTTCCTACTCACTTCTCATCCCATATTCCACTCTCTACTCCTCTACATTCTCTTTAAATGACCTTTCCAAACAATCTCATTGTGCTACTCCCCAACCTGAAACCCTCAATCTCATGTCAGATGCTCCTCAACCAGGACCCTGTATGCCTGTCTCGCCCCACTCTCATCCTCAATGAATGCCCACTCAATTATTCCCCATGCCTTCTCTATCAGCCATTTTCTTCTTTATCTTTACTTATCATTCTTAGGCTTGTACTGTACTTGCAGTCTGCGACGCCATTCTTTTTTCCACTCAGCCTAAATATTTGTTTAGGGCTTGAAAAGAAACTAAATGCAAACTCTATATAGACCTATTAGATGAAGATTGTGTCAGTTACTGAGACAAGCATTATTAAAATCTCTTTGGATTGTGGGTTTATTGATCTTCCACATAGTTCTATTCATTTGTGATATGTAAACATATATTTTTATATATACGTAAGATATTTTATATATATATATATTTATTTAAAAATTTTATTTATTTATTTGAGAGAGAGAGTGCAAGGGAGAACAAAGCAGAGGGGAAGCAGAGGGGTAGGGAGAGGGACAATTAGACTCCATGCTGAGGGCAGAGCACAACACAGGGCTTGAACCCAGAACCCTGAGACCATGACCTGAGCTAAAACCAAGAGTCAGATGACTGACCAACTGAGCCTCTTGGACCTCCCTATGCTTTATATATTTTTAATAATATTATTAGGTACATGTAATTTTAAAATATATAAACATATATATTCATATGCTCCACTTAACTTTATATTACTTTAAAATCTTTTTTGTGTAATAATGGCACAGTTACAACTTTCTTCTGATTAGCATTTATTTGGGATAATTTTTTCTATCCTTTTACTTTCATCTTTGCTGTGTCTTTATGTTTTAAATATGAATCTTTAGACAGTATACAACTAGGATTTTAAAAATCTAGTCTGACCATTTCTGTCTTTTAATTACAGAGTTCAATCTGTTTTCATTAATTGGGATTACTGACCTACTTGAATTTATTTCACTTAATTCATGCACCTAAGACTGACATATTTGATTTTCCTTCTATTTTTTATTTCTCTCTCTTTAATTCCCTCCAGAAACATTTCCTGAGCAACTACAATATTGCTTGCATTATTTAAGGCATTGTAGATCAGATCTGAAGAGGAGAGACAAAAACCTTTGCTCTCAAAGAGATAACATACCAGTGGGAGAGGACAAACAATGGATAAGCAAACAATTCAATAGTACTTTAAATAGATGTTAACAGTGATATAAAAAATATATATATTCTATTCTGTCTTTATTCATTTCAAAAAATCAATTTTTCTTCCCAGGCTACAAAAGTAGCTTTGTAATGGGTCTTTCCTCCTATTTCTCCTCTTCTGGTACACCTACTTCACTGGTATTCTTATAATTCAAATATTACGAGCTTCAGACCCTCAGCATTTCCCTGTTGACTACTTCACTGAACAAAAGTACCTTAGCCTGACATTCAAAGTCCTCTACAAAATGACTCAGCCTATGTTTTCTAGCTCTTTCTTCCATATACCCTTATATATCCTCTATTCTACTCCCTGGCTAAGTGAACTAGTTAATGTCTATTACCAAACACATTTTTTTTTTCATGCCTCTTACTCTACTTTCTCATCTCCTCCATTGGATTCTCTCTCCTTTCCACTATTCATCAAAGCATAATTTGAAATGTTACTTTCCCAAAACACCCTTCAGGATTCCATATATTTGTGTGCTCTCCCTCTTCTGAATTCTATAGCACTCACTATTTTTTACCTTTTTATAGGTTACCATCGTATTTTTTTCACTTATTATAAACTTCTTAATGGCAGGATTTTTTCTTTCTCATTTTGATTTTTTTTTTAATTTTTAAACAGTGCTAAGTATACTGTTCTGAAAATAACATATGAGCAGTAAATAACTTTTTCTTTCAAATCTTTATTTAAATTCCAGTTAGTTAACAGATGGTGCACTATTAATATCAGGAGTAGAATTTAGTGATTCATCATTTACCTGCAATGCCCAGTGCTCATCATAACAAAAGTGCCCTCCTTAATACCTATCACCATCTAACCCAGCTCCCTGCCAGCATTGCACTAATAAGTGTAACTGTCCCTCAAAACATTACACTACTTAAGATATAACTATGAGAAATTGTATTAGCCTGGCAAGCATGCTTAAATGTTACCTTAAGAAAAACATGCATTAGCAACAGGTCTCTGGGGGAGAGGATGATTTACGTCTTGGAAGCGGAGCAGCCGGGAACGCCTGGCCCACTCAGGGTGGAACGCTGCCTGCTTCATTTTTTTATGTTATCTCCTCTGCCTCAGAGACAGCCTACCGTTAATTAAGACTATCCTCTTAATTGTGCTTGCTTAACTATAAATTCTATACTGCTTGACCACATATAATCTACTCTCCTTACTTATCTATATATAACTCATATTCCTTCTTGTTTATCTACAAGGCATATGGTTAATGTATAGCCATTTTCTGCTCCTTTGTTAGTTGTTATCTTATATCAAATAAATACGGAACTGAGGAGTTGTTTGGGACAACAGTCTTCTCTACTGTTGTCCCCTGCTCCCTTTCTCTTGCAGCTGACTTGTTTGTGCCTCATTCTTCTCCCGTGCACCATCAGGAAGCAGCAAGAGATTTACCCAAAGGATACAAAAATACTGATTTGAAGGGACACATGCACCCTGATGTTTTTAACAACATTATCAACAATAGCCAAATTATGGAAAGAGCCCAAATGTTCATCAACTGATGAATGTATAAAGAAGTTGTGGTATACACACGCACACACACACACACACATAATGAAATATTACTCAGTCATAAAAGAACAGTAAATAACTCTCAAATTTAATTCACAGTTGTGTCTAAGTTTGGCTACTACCTTATACTATCTTTATCCTAACAGGAAAAAATGCCAATAAATGCCGAACGTATAGAAAACTGTTGCCTCATTCTGCAGAAAATTATAAGTAAACACTTCAAATGATTAAACAGCTTCAGTTAAATTGCAAAAATTAAGTAGGCAATAGAAATACATTGAAATATATCCATTTACTTAGTACAAGTGATGACTAAAAGTATATCTTGCTTGCTGGGAGTGGGGGATGTAGGAAGGGGAGAAGGGGAAAAGCCTGAAGGATAATTACTTTAAATGTGACATAGTAAGAGTTCCTTGAAAATGTGGCCACATTATTAACACATTCATTCAACATTTTTCAGTAAACATGTATGGAGTACCTACTGCATGCAAAGCAAGCACTGTGCTAAGTCCAGGGAGTACAAAGATGAATAAGAGTTAATATTGGCCATCAAGTAGCTGGAGATTAGTAAGAAAAAAAGATAAATAAACAGACTGAGGAAAATGTAGTAAGTATTACAACAGAAAGATCTACAAAGTAAAACTGGAGAACTCAGGAGGCTCTGTAAAAGTTTCAGGTAAATTAGCTCCTCTACTGAAAAAACAGCTTGAAACCTGGAAAAAACAGGTCTTTATGCTTTCATACATACTATGCCCTCTTTAACTTGCAGATAGTATAGTGATAAATTGATATTTTAAATAGTATTTGTGTCACACTATGGAGGTATCACTATCTTTTGCATGTACTGCTTTAAAATATCTTAAGAACTTCTGATTAAGCATCACAGTGGATGCATGAATTTATTTATTCATCATCCTTAAAAAACACACTAAACTGGATGTGAAAGAATTTTAAGATTTATAAACCCATAAAGATGAAAAAAATAGGAGAGGAAAAGATATCAGATAAGCAATATCAAAAATATTTCTGAAATGTTGGAAGATAGAGAGATGAATAGTGCTTAGCAAACCAGATAAAGCTGAAATCTCATCCTAAGCTGAAGGAAGCCAGTAGGAAGCTGACATGCATGTGTGAGGGAAAGGCCATAGAGGAGAGGAAGGACCATAGTGAGGGAAGCGTGGGAACCTTCTAGCATTACCCAAAGTCCTGTCTGACTCCAGAAATCTCCTTTACAGACGATAGGCGAAGAACAAACCCAGAACCCCTACACTGAACTGCTTGTACTGAAAGCTCATCATGATTTTGTATGATTTCTGGTGCAGTTAGATGAATATAGATTTGCATCTGCTGGTGATGAGAATTGTGGTTGTGTGAAATGCCCAGACAGGAGAAGGAGCCTTCTGGAACTTAATGGTCACATGCAAAAGATAACAGCTGTTATTACATTTCCTTCCTTGGAACCTTGTGAAGAAAAAAAGCAACTGATCTTGACAGCCTCTGCTGATAGAACAGTTATTTTATGGGATTGTGATACCAGCAGACAGGTTCGGAAAGTATCCTGCTTCTAGTCTACTGTAAAGTGTTTAATTGTTCTTCAGAGAATAGATGTTCTGTTCGCTGGTGGGAATGACCTATGTGTGTGGAACCAAAAATTAAATCTCCTGTGTAAGACCAGTCACCTTTCTGATACAGGTATCAGAGCTTTGATTGAAATACCTAAGAACTGTGTTGTGGCAGCCGTTGGCAAAGAACTAATAATTTTCTGACTGGTAGCACCCACAGAAGAATCAGTAGAATGGGACATTCGTGAAATTAAGCGCCTCCTTGATCACTAGGATAATATGCTCCCAATAGTTAATGTCAATGATGTGAATTTTGTAACTGGCTCCCATGTTGGAGAAATGATCATCTGGGATATCCTGGACTGGACCGTGAAGCCCTATGACTGCAACTTTTAGGACCCATCTCCACAGCTGGACACCAAGCAAGAAATAAAACTCTGCCAAAAACCAAATGACATTTCTATTCATCATTTCACATGGGATAAAGAGAGTGTATTGGTTGCAGTTGGAAGGGGTTTATACGTGTATAACCTCCATATGAAGCGTGTGATTGCTTCCCAGAAATATGCCCATGACTCTAACGTCCTGCACATTGCAAGACTTCCCAACAGGCAGTTAATCTCCTTTGGGAGTTAAGAGAAAAAGAACCTGTCCCAACAGGTTTTTTTAACATGTGCGGATTTAGAAAAGTGAACAAATAAGCCAGCCAACCTATTAAAAAGCAACAAGAAAATGCTCCTCCATGTTCCTTGGAGCTTATTGGAGATTTGATTGGACACTCATCTGTGGAGATGTTTCTGTACTTTGAAGATCGTGGACTACTGATATGCTCTGCTGACCACCTCATTATTTTGTGGAAAAATGGAGAAAGAGAATCTGGATTGCGTATTTTAAAATTATCTCAAAAGTTAGAGGAGAATGGTGACTTATATCTTGATGTCTAGTTGGAGGACTTTGGAATACATGTGCATGAACCTTGAACGTCAAATACAGGGTAATACTCAAAAAAAAAAAAAAAAAAACCTCTCAGGATATGGAAACACCAGATATAGCTGAAGGTGAGATATTAATATAGTGGGGAAATGGTGTATGAATAAAACAAGAGGATTACTTAGAGGTTTACTTGAGAAATAGACACCAGATCCCTTCCCTTACCCCAATAAATCAGAGGTTTATATTGTAGAGGATTGTATAGCAAATGACAGGAGGAGATGGTCTACTGAGTAACGGGATGAAATATCAAATGTTGTACTGAATGGTGAGAACTGTGGGTCATTTTCTGCCTCGGTTTCCAGAGCATGGACCACTAGGCTTTTACCCTCCAAGCATAAAATTATAGAAGTCGTCTCCAGACAAACTGGAAGGCCCAGAGAAAACATGTAAAATAAGAGACTTAGGATCTCTCAACTAGAAGCCTATGTTACCACCTTATCACATGGTAGTAAAGCTTACCAGTTAGTATATTTCTATTATAAATAGGCTTTCCAAATAAGTATGAGGCCTTTACACTTAAATATATAGGGATAACCAAGGATCACCAAATGTGGAGAAATCTTCTAGCATGAAAGAGAAAAACAAAAACATAGATTCTGAAAACTGAATGGGATAATATTTCTGGACAGAAATATGAAAACTAAAAGATAATTTTAAAAAGTTTTCAAATTTTTGATGTATCTGATGGAAAGGGGTAATAGTTGAAGAATAAAAACAGATTATTAAAGGGAGAAGATATGGAAATTCAAGAAATGATTCAGTATGTTCATTCATTGATCTAAAAAAAAATTCTATCATTTTTTAATGTTTAAATCATGGCTGCAAGAAACTCTGAGAGAAAATATTTAAAATCAATTCTATTGACAAATTTTTGCTAATTGATTTGAAAAAATCTTTAAATACATTGACATACTTCAATGACAGCAGGATTATGTAGAAAGGTTGTTGCTTGTTGGAGGTGTCATTTGTATCTGATTCTCATTATTGAAATAAATGTCACAGATGTCTTTGAAATTGTGAAGCAAAATAAGAGAATGAACTGCTAAGTTTAACCTTCCTCCTAAAATAAAAACTGACTAGAAATTAAAATTCTAGCTATAACTGCTAGGTTCCCTGAGTCTCTCAAAAATCTAACAATAAAACTTCAACTTGGGCTAGTTTGAGTGGCTACCTATTCCCTGTAATAATCTTTAATTGGGAATGTGTGATAAAACATAAGCAATATAAATAGAACAAGATTTCATGGGAAACTTCCCTACTTAGCTACTTAGTGGTTGTTCATTAATTAAAAGCCCTTGATTACATTTTTATTCCTACAGGAAGAGTCTGCAAGGATAAAAAGAAACACTTTCTTCTTCGCCTCAGTGTAGCTTCAACTCAAATCTTCCTAAAGTTCTTCAAACATACTAACTCATAAATTCATACTTCATCAAGGAAGCCTGACTGTTATGGCAAATTGGCCTTCTGCTTTGGGTAAATCAAAAAGAGAAAGGCAGAAAGTCACATTGTGGGCCAGGAATACATAAAAGGTTCAGTGTCCAGCTAAAAAATGAAATAGATTTATTTAGTAAACACAACAAGCAACCCCTTGTTTTCAAAATCAATCTCTTTAACTTTACATAGAATTAGTCAAATTTGCTATTTTCCAAAATTAAATAAATTTGACCAGGTTATTATTGAGCCCCTTTCCAGTTTCCAGCAAACTAATCAAATGCTCATCCCAATGCAATAAAAACTCAATAATTGGTTCAAGATTCACATACCTATATCTGAAATCATTGTCTGAATCCCTACAAATAAAAAACATAAAACCGAATCTTCTCCTCAGCAGGAATAATCGTTTTATATACCCCAAATAACCTATCCCAAAGCAAAAATTTACCATTTGCACAATGTTCACATGATACAGATATATACAATTCCAAAATTAATTTCCAGAAGCATCAAAAGTTCTAAACTGTTGATGCAACCACTAGCTTAACTAGAAAATGTTTCAAAGTTCTGGGTTTCTTTTGAGAGGATACTACCCTGCCTCAAGAGCAGAGAGAAGGAATTCCTAATATGTTACTTTCTTAAAAGCTGGATGAAAGAGATGCTAGTATGCAATGGGAAAGTTTCATATATATATATGTATATATATATATACATATATATATATATACACACATACATATATATGTATATATATATACATACATACATATATATGCAATGGGAAAGTTTCATATATATATGTATATACATACATACATATATATATTCATATATTTTATGGTATATCATTTGTTAATATTTAAACTACTTGATAACATAGTGAATTTTGTTTGTTTCTCACTGAGGTAAACCTCTTGGATTTAACTCAGAGTCAAGTCCATCAGAGCCTTGCTGGGGCAAAAATAAGCCTGTACACATGAGACAATTTCAAGAAAGATATTTTCTAATCTTAACCAAACAGTGTCCTTTCCTCCTCAGCCTGAAACTATAGGGTAAGTTAATTCCAATACAAGAACCATTACAAAATCATTTTAGAAGACCCTCGAGAACAGTAAAATTGGGTTCATTAGCTCAGTGTACTTACGTATTTTGTGCACAGGCTCAGGACATAAGGAGTCAAAACTACCTCTGATGCTTTCTGACAGATTGAAGATGAACTGGATTCCACAGGGGTGCACATGCCAAGGACATCTAGAAGCCAAATGACAAAAAATTAAAATCTCCAGTTTCTATCTATGCAGATACAAGAGCAACTCTAAGATTTTTAAACTCTGAGTGTATCATCAAGAGATTCAAGTCTATTTTTTTGTTATACTCTGTTATGTTTCAAGACTTCATTAAAAATAGCATCATACTCTGAAACCAGATCTTCTATGTCAAAAAACCTACTCCTCAGTTTTCATTTCAAGAGAGACAGAATTTCACATAAGATGTTGGCTTTTCATGAAGATTTATACAAATATTTATTAAAATGTTATAATTAAAACTTTAACTGATTTACAGAAAGAACATCTTAAAATGTCTAGTAGTGTGGTTAAGAAGCAAGCTGCTATCAGTTGGAGTCAAGTTTCTTACAGATAAAAATGGAGTACCAGCACCCACTTCATGATGAAGATGCGTGGATTAAACGTAAACATAATATCTGACATATGATGCTTAAAAATATGAGATTTATCATTTTAATTATTAGTCCTCAATAACTCAAAACACACATATACTTAAGAACCACCCTTTTTCTTCCCTTTGCAGGTAGTTATCCCTTTTTTAATTAATGAAGGCAATTATTGTAGAATATTGTCCCATAGTCAAAAGGAGAAAAGTGGAAAGATTTAATGGAAAAACAAAGACTCTTCAATGAGCTTAGGGACTACCTCAAAACTCAAAATCAACATCAAAAATCAATAGCAGAATCCTCACAAATAAAAACCAAACAACTGTATAGAATTTTGTAACATCTAGTATAAGCAAGGAGATCAAGTGCTAGGAGCTACACTATGTCCTGGCAGTTCCCTCTATCTTATTCAAAATAAAAAAAAGACTGAATGCAACTAATGGCAACAGTCACAGTTGAAATAAGCATTGAGAACTTAAAATAATGTACTAGATTTGAGCATACAAAAATCTATCAGTGTAATACATCACATTAATAAAATTAAGGGAGGAAAATAGGTTCTGGTTTAACATGGTGACAAAGAAAGACTCTGAACTCACCCCTCCACAGAACACACCAAATTATAATTAATGTAATAATTCCTTCTAAAGAAGAACTGAGGACTGACTGAACAGCTACTAAACAACCAAAGATTGACAGAATAGCAAGAGAACAGCAAGAGACTGAGACACTGTAACAAAGGGAACCCCTATCCTTAGGCTGCTAACTGCAGTGGGGAAGGATAGGACCAAGGGACCAGGAACAGATCTCTATCTTTGGGCACAGAAATAAAGCCATGGCTTAACAGAGAAACTAGCATTTAAAGTAGACAACATACAACTTCACCAAGTGGCAAAGGATCTGCAAGAAAGCTCTCCAGATCAGAGGAAGTGGAAAACAATGAGTTAATATTCCCACCTTACTTTAAAGGCCTTGACCAGAGCAGGGTCTGGACACTGTGGCAGGTGGTCCAGTCCTCTCACTGAGTTTGCCACTTCAGAGAGCATAGTGTCCATAAGGATAAACCAGCTGCCTGTGTGCTGGGACACAGCAAACAAGTTACAATTTTATGAGGGTTTGGGAAGGGTTCTGTTTTTTTTGTTTTCTTTTCATTTGCTTGTTTGTTACTTTTTAAAATTTATCTTGTGTTGTTTTATTTTTTCACTTTGGTTTTATCCTTTTCTTATTCTTTTTGTTTGTTTCTTCTTCACTTTTTTCTTCTCCTTTTTCTTTCTTTTTCTTTTCAAAAAATTTTCTCTTAATTTATTATTTTATTTTATTATTATATTTTCATTATTTTTTTCTGTAAAAAGCTGTGTTTAAAAGAGTAACTAGCAGATATAGCCACAGCTCCAGCCAGTCCGCCAAAGTCACCAAGTACACAGGGGACACTATACACAAGACCCTTTCTCCAATTTTAGAAGTAGCCATTTTGTCTAATCCATAGAAACAAGCACAGAAAGTCAAGCAAAATGGAGAAACAAAGGAATATGCTCCAAATGAAAGAACAAGGGAAAAACTCAGAAAAAGAACTAATGAAACAAAGATAAGCAATATGCCTGATAAAGAATTTAAAGTAATGATTGTAAAGATATTCACTGAAGAAACAAATGGAAGAACTCATTGGTACCTTCAATAAAGAGATAGAAAATACTAGAACCAATCAGAGTTGAAGAATACAATAACTGAAATGGAAAACACACTAGAGAGAATCAACAGAATAGAGGATGCAGAACATATCAATGATCTGGAAGATGGGGTAATGGAAAGTACACAAGCTGAACAGCAAAGATAAAAGAATTTTAAAAAATGAGGATTGATTAAGAAAACTTTTGAACATTAGGTAAACACACATTTACAATAAATGGGTCCCAGAAGAAAAAGAGAGCTAGAGGGTGTAGAAAACTTATTTGAAGAAATAATAACTGAAAACTTCCTAACCTAGGGCAGGAAGGGAGTAGCATGATATATTCAATGTGATGAAAAGAAAAAACCTACAACCAGGAACACTCTGCCAAGTAAGGTTGTCATTCAGATTTGAAGGAGATATAAAGTTTCCCAGACAAACAAAAGATAAGGGAGTTTATCACCACTAAACCAGAATTACAAGAAATGTTAAAGGGACTTCAAGTGGAAAAATTGGTTATAATTAGACATAAGAAAAATGTGAATAAAAAGATGTAAACTATGAGAATATACATGGAGAATTTATACGGAATAAAATGTGGAGCAGTAGGTATATAAAGAAGAGAAGGAGGAAAAGAAAAAAAAAAGTTTTATTTTTATTTATGGTTTTTTTTCCCTTGCTGTTTCTTGTTGGTTTTTTTTTTTTTTTAGAATGTGTTTGAACTTAAAGGACTATCAAATTAATGTGATATATGAATCTAGTAGTAAACACAAACCCAAAACCTATAATGGATACACAAAAATAAAGAGAAAGAAATCCAAACAAAACACTATAGACACTCCTTGATCACAAAGAAAGAGAGCAAAAGAAGAAAGAAACAGAAAAGACCTCCAAAAGCAATCAGAAAACAAATTTTCAAATGGCAGTATGTACATAACTATCCATAATAACATCAAATGTAAATGGCCTAAATGCTCTAGTCAAAAGACACAGAATAGAAGAATGGGGGAAAAAAATTAAGACCTATCTATATGCTGACTCACCTCAAACTTGAAAAACCCACAGCAAATCATCCTTAATGGTGAAAAACCAAGGCCAGGAAGAAGATAAGGATGTCCATTCTTACTACTTTTATTCAGCATTGTACTAGAAGTCCTAACCACAGCAATCAGACAAGAAAAAGAAATAAGAGGTACCATACTAGCAAAGAAGTTAAACTCTCACTATTTGCAGATGACATGATACTACACACAGAAAATCCTAAAGAGTCCACCAAAAAACTACTAGAAGTAATAAACAAATTCAATAAAGTGGCAGAATACAAATTAATACCCAGAAATCAGTAGTGTTTCTATATAATAACAACAAAGTTATAGAAAGAGACATTTAGGAAGTAATCCACTTACAATTGCACCTAAAATAATAAAATATCTAGGAATAAACTTAACCAAGGAGGTGAAAGTCTTATACTCTGAAAATTCTAAAAAATTAGTGAAAGAAATTGAAGATGACACAAATAAGTGGAAAGATATCCCATGCTCATTGATTGGAAGAATTAATATTGTCAAAAAGTCCATATTACCCAAAGCAATCTACAGATTCAGTGCAATCCCTATCAAAATACCAATGGCATTTTTCATAAAACTAGAACAATATTAAAATTATATGGTATCACAAAAGACCCCAAATAGCCAAAACAATCTTGAGAAAGAATAAAGTTGAAGGTATCACAATCTGATATCAAGATATACTACACAAAGCTATAGTAACCAAAACAGAATGGTACTGACACAAAAACTCACACATAGGTCAATGTGGTAGGGAAAATATGGTATTTATTGGTATACACTCACACACACACACACACACACACACAGAGGAATATTATATAGCCAGAAAAAGGATATGATTGTGACATTTGAGACAACACGGATGGGTCTAGAGGGTATTATGCTATGCTATCGCTCAGACCGAGAAAGACAAAACGATATAATTCCACTCATGAATGGAATCTAAAAAAAAAAAAGAAAGAAAGAAAAGAAAAAGATAAAAAAGAATAAACAAACAAAAAGCAAAATAAAGAGAAAGAGCAAATTGATACTTGTCAGAGGGAGGGGGATGTGGCATTGGGCAAAATGTGCTAAGGGTAATGGGTGATATGGTTCTCCAGTTACAGAATAACTAGGTCATGGGAATAAAAAGCAGAGCATGAGGAATACAGTCAATATTGTAACAACGATTTAATGGGTTGTGTGTTAGCTATACTTGTGGTGAACATAGCATAATGCAGAAACTTGTCAAATAAGTAAGTTGTACACCTGAAACTAATGAATCAGTAAGTTGTACACCTGAAACTAATGTAACACTGTATGTCAACTATACTCAATAAAAGCATTTTTTGAAAGAGTATAATAACAGAAACAATGATGATCTTAATTGATGTAGGAAAGTGGTTTTATGAAATCTAATACCCTTTCATGACAAATACATTCAACAAACTGAGAAGAAAATTTCATGGTAAATAAACGTTATAAAGAGCATTTATGAACAACTCATGGCCAAAATTATACTCAATAATGAAATACCTAAATTTTTCCCCTTAAAGTCAACAAGATGATGATGTCCACTTTCACCATTTGTACACAACACTACACCGGATGCTCTAGCCATAGTAATTAGGCATGAAAAAAAACTGTTCAAATTAGAAAAAAAGGAACAAAATTATTTTTTATTCATGGATAAAATTTGGCTGTAGATTGTAAAACTCCTCTATGCCCATGCCTGAAACCAGCCTTTAGCAAGACTAAATGTCATGCAGGTCACATTTAAACTTTCAGTAACACTGTCTTGGATCAGAGAGAAAGGACAATAAAATATATCTTTGATTATGCTCCACTTTTTATGATGCTGAAACTTCCATCTCATTGTACACTTAAAAATAAAAGTAAGGCTAGGCCTAATACAAAAGTCAACTTTTAACTTTTTCAAGAAAGCAAAATAAGAACTAACTTCCTCAATTCCCAGAGGCCATATTCTATAGAAACCAGCAGTCAATTGTTGATCTTCCCACAAGACATCAAGCACCCTTGATGCTTGGAAGCCTTCTGGAAGAGTCCCTAGAACTCTCTTTTAGTCAATGTTTTTATGTACCCAAATAGTTTATTATAAGAGACAACCTCATTTATGCCTCTCCCTCTCCCCCTCTTAGTGGCAGGGAGAGGAGGAAAATTACATGTGAGTGTGTGTGTGTGTGTGTGTGTGTGTGTGTGTGTGTGTGTGTAAGTCATGTATAACTTTTTTTTTTTAGTTGAACAGGCTACTTTATTCCGGACTTGTGCTGACGATATAAATTTATTATAAGTACACGCCACAGAATCATTTTCTAATTATCATTGTCTATATGCATTTGAAAGACATAATAGAAGATGTCACTATTTTATAGCATTATTTTTACCAAGAACACCATAGCTATATATGGTGTCTTCTTTAGCATCATGTATAACTTTTGTAGGTGCTGAATACTACATATATATATATTACCCTGGAAATTTATAATTTTCTCAGCAACCTTGAATGAAGGTATTATTATGTTTGCCTTATAAAATAGAAAACTGGGGATTCAAAATAACTTGCCAAATGCAGGCTACATAGAAGACTATACTAGTATCTGGATCCATACCATGTGACTATAAATCCTGTATTGCTTCCATTCTACCACACTCTACCAATGTGGCCACTACTTTAAAAAGAAAAAAAAAAAAAAGAAAAAGCAGTTATATCAAGTTTAAGATTAAGGAACAGATAACAGCTTTTTAAAACTTGGATCCATGAAATAAATTAACTATGTGTAATTTCTTTTTTTTTTAAAGATTTTATTTATTTGACAGAAACACAGCGAGAGAGAGAACATAAGCAGAGGGAATGGTAGCGGGAGAAGCAGGTTTCCTGCTGAGCAAGGAGCCTAATGTGGGGCTCGATCCCAGGACTCTGGGATCATGACCTGAGCCGAAGGCAGACGGTTAACAACTGAGCCACCCAGGCACCCCAACCATGTGTAATTTCTTAAGAAACTCCCTTAATCTGCTAATCAAAACATATATAACATGAATCCATTTTCTACCATGTTTGAAAGACATTTTATTCATGTTAAACAGGAGGCATGATTTATCCCCTGCTCCTTTCCCTAATACAAGAGATGATCACATATACGTACTATATAGATACCCTTCTCAACACAGCTACAAAAGGCATTTAAACTGAGCTTAATAATTTTACAGTTTTGTTTCCATTCTCAAAAGGAACAAGGCTACATGTGTAACCCCCTTATTATGGGATCTTACTGAGATCCCAGAGATCAGAAAGGAATATTCATTGATTAAGGCACAATGAATCTCCCACACATTAAGACTAATTTATTGAGTCATAAACCATGGTGAAATCACATTTGTGCTATTGTTCATTCACACACAAGAAGAAAATTATAGATACTACTTAGAAAAAAATACTGACACCAAGGAACATTTTGTGTTTATTTTAGATTAGGAGCTACTGAACATTCACCCATGCAATACCAACACTAAACACACACACACACACACACTTTATCAGTAATGTCCTCATTTTATTAAATTATGGTTCTGTTTAAGAAAATTAATAAACAGTCTGGAAAAAAAAGTCTGAAAATACAGGGCATCAGATGTTAAGAACAAATCTATGCTTTAGATCTAGAGTAAAGCTAAATCATAAAAGAAACATGTTGTATGTTTGATTCTGTAGCAAGTGAGTGCAGGCTAAAATGGGTAACGTGCATTTAAAATTTTTTACTACAGGTATAGTATGTGCAACCATAGAATCATCATTACTGAGTAACTACCCATCTATTATGGGTGCATGGTATACTAGAATTAAAAAAATAGTAAGACAAAACTTATGCTCTTTTAATAGACCTTGGAGCTAAAAGGGAAAACAAACTCACAGAATTGAAATAGATGAATATAACTGCATATACAGATATTTTTGACACCTCACATAAACATAAATTCATTCCTCTCAATTTCATCATGTATTAACTGAACCCACAGCCAGGTATGGGGGGAAAACAGAGGTGAATGGGAGAGATGTCCGACTCCATGTCTAATTGGTCTTAATGCATAAATCTTTAAGAGCATATATGGACATCAAAAAGGCAGAGATGAACAAGCATAAAGAGTGATGAGGGAGGTGCTGACCCACTAGCCCTTAGTGTACAGTGATACCTATTAAACTAATAATAATAACTCCTATATTTTCATACCTCAGTTTCACTAAAGTACACAAGTCCTAAATTTCATCTCTAGTCATAATTCTGGATCTTTGATCTCAGAGACCCACTATATTGCTGTCATCCAAATTTGCTTTAGCTCTAACAGTGTGGAAAGAGGGCAACTAGTGTCTAACTTTGTCTAATCAGCCACTTGTGACCACCCTGATAATATCCTTGTACACTCAAAACCAGGATTCCTACTCCTATTTAGTACCTAGATTTTTCTTATTGCCCAGGGACTCTGTAAATAACACAAAGGGAGTCTACATTTCCAAGCCTTCCCTGCAGTTAGAGGGAGCCATGTAACTGAGTTATGGCCAGTGGATTGTGAGTAGAAATGATGTAGGTATTCCACCTTAATCTTTGGCTCACAGAGCAGCTGCACAAGACATCCCCCCCTCTTTTTCTATCTACTGCCTGTAGGATAGCAAGGTGAGCTTGTACCCACATGTTGAAGATAGCATTATTATAGCTCCCAAGGATATATATATATATCCCAAGGATATATATATATCCTTGGGATATATATGGGAGCTATATATATATTTTTTATAAATATATATATATATTTATATGTATATAAATATATATATAGCTCCCATATATATATATACATATATATATGTATATATACAATATACATATATATAGCTCCCAGGGATATATATATATATATTATATATATATAATATAATATTATATATATATAATTCAGAAAGCTCCTGAATTCTTGAATGACTATATGATACAAAACTTTCTGTATTTCTTTTATCAGAACTAAAAACAAAGAATTTCCCCTTCAGTCCCTGGTCACTTCGAAATTGTCTAGCAACCAAATTCCTAAAAGCTAAATAACCAATACAGGTATCTCCACTTTCTGAAAGTTCATATTATACCACTTTGCTTTTATGAAATATCTAAGTACCTGTTTTTGCTGATCAAAATGAATCCAAAAGGGATTTTCACTTTTATGAAAAAAAAATGTAAATCAAAAATAGTTTTAATTGTTTGT
Source organism: Procyon lotor (assembly GCA_028646535.1). Taxonomy (NCBI): domain Eukaryota; kingdom Metazoa; phylum Chordata; class Mammalia; order Carnivora; family Procyonidae; genus Procyon; species Procyon lotor. Next base: position 54,143,621 of record CM053608.1, read on the forward strand.
ATTGTAGCAAGCAGTTTTAGAGGTAGTGTGCCCCTCAGCTGCAAGAGTGACCTCCTGCCAATCTCCTTCCCTAGAAACTAAAGTCAGCATTTTAGCACTGAGCTATGATAGCTTAAACTAGGTCTATGAGTATCTGTTCTTTGTCTCAGTTTATTTTGTGCATCCATTAAAAAGATGTGCCCTAAGGTTATCAGAAAAGGCTGAGAGGTTATTTTTTGGGTCTTGGAATGCTCAAAAATTTTTCATATAAATTAATGGTAATTATTTATTTACTTTATACCATTTTGCTTATAAAAATTTTCATAGGAACACTACTTTCACAGAGCAGGGATTTCTGCCTTATGTTACGTTTGTCTGTAAGGAACTAAGACAGAAAAGAACTGAGAGTAGAAAGAAGACATAACGGATTGGTCAAAGGAAAAATAAGTTTGAAAGCCGACACTCTTTCTTTGAAGCAGAATTGTTCTTTTCTAAACCCATATTATTGCTTATGTAATTCTACACTACCCCCACCTACATGACACCACTATCAACCTCACCCATGTCCCCTGTCCTAGCTCCTGGACTGTCTAACACTGTTTTTGCTAATTTATGTCTTTCCAGACCCAAATCTCAAATTGTCTGCATAGGAAATCTTATCCAGGTATCTTTTGATCACTTCTCTGCATCCCCTGGCATCTACACATAGTCCATTAGAATGAGACAACTCTTTGTCATGGGTTGGATTTCCCTGTGAGTGTCTCAAAGACAGGAATCACTATTTTTGGCATCCCTATACCTCGTCCAGAACTGTGCCAAGAATATAAGCTTATAAATATTTGTTAAATCCATTCTAAATAACTGACATTACTATTTTTAAATTTTATTTTATTTTTTCAGTGTTCCAAGATTTGTTGATTATGCACCACACCAGTGCTCCATGACTTATTACTGTTTGATAAACTTTTTGTTTCAAACTTTTATTTTTGTCTTTCCAGTAAGATTTCAAGTTGCTTGAAGTCAGAGCTATATTATGTACTTTTTCCCCTAATAAGCCTACTTTTGTGTCATGCATTAAGTAGATAACTAAATAAACTATTAAGCAATCATGTGGATTTCACTTTTTGTGTTTTTTCCAAGCACGCAGAGAATAGTTGGGAAATTAAGGGCTATTTAGGAAAAAAGAAAGAAAGAAAAATATGTATATTCTATAGTTATTTTTTACTTTCCCTCTAATTTTGAGATATTTTCCTGAACCTTCGGTAGAAAGAAAATGTCAGGGGCGCCTGGATGACTCAGTGGTTTAAGCCTCTGCCTTCAGCTCAGGTCATGATCTCAGGGTCCTGGGATCAAACCCTGCATCAGGCTCTCTGCTCAGCAGGGAGCCTGCTTCCCCCTCTCTCTCTCTGCCTGCCTCTCTGCCTGCTTGTGATCTCTCTCTCTTTCAAATAAATAGATAAAATCTTTAAAAAAAAAAAAAGAAAAAGAAAATGTCAGAAATCTTCAGGAGTAGGTGCTGAGAGAGTACTCCTAAAAATGTCCTATTATTCATATAGAAAATTAAAATAAACAATAGGCATTCTTTCCATCTCTTATAGGTGTGTAGTTAACCTCCTACCAGAAAGTTATCACCCTATAAAAAATATATTTCCCATTAATTCTAACACTAGTCACTTTTTCTTATATTATCCCATATTTGCTTACCACATAAGCATTACCATTCATTGGTAAGATTATCCTTATAATGAGGAAAAAAATGTACCTGAAGCTACCTTAGTGTATGCTTCTTAAGAACATCTATTTCATTTACTAATTCTTTGATGCCTTATCTGCCTTCTGATTTTAATTAGGATTACTATTTAGATATGCCCATAGGAAAGGGTTATTCATGGATAGATCTCTATTCCAGTACATATAATGGTATCTTGTTCATTTACCATAATAAATTGACATTCTAGGATATCCATTAATAACTATGAAATTTGTTAAATGTGTACTTTTACACAAAGACTGAGCCACTGGCTGCATGATTACAATGTGGTCATGGTCAGCTGGACAAGGTAATACCACCCAATGGAGAGCATCATGTTAGCCATCCAAAGCTCTTCTTGGGATATCCACACTATTGTATAATTTATATCTCTTAAATACCTGATAATCTACTCATTTCAGATCTTATCTGCTGGAGAAGTAGTTTTACTAGATTCCCCTTGATCTTCAGACTCCATGGCTCTAAGCTAGAGGTACCTCTAACAGAGACTATATTTTATTCCTGTTTGTATCTCTATTGTGGACTGAATATTTGTATTCCCCTAAAATTCATATGTTGAGAATCTAATCCCAAATGTTAAGGTGTAAGGATGTAGGGCCTTTGGGAAGTGATTAGGTCATGAGGGTGGAATCCTCATGTATGGGATTAGGGCTATCATAAAAGGAACCCCAGAGAACTCTCTTCCCCCTTCCATCATGTAAAGACACAAGAAGATGGCCATATATAAATCAGAAAGTGGGCCCTTATATGACACCAAATCTGTCAGCACCTTGATCTTGGACCTCCCAAACTCCAGAACCGTGAGAAATAAACTTCTGTTGTATATAAGCCACCCAGTCTATGGTATTTTTGTTACAGCTACCCAAATAGACGAAGACAATCCCTACTGCCTACTGTTCAAAAAAGTTCTAGACAAATGTGAACATATGAACATGTTCACAAACATGTTTGTGAACATATGAACAAATAATATGAACATGTTCGTTTACTGATTTACCGTAGGTTTTAAATTTATTGTTTCCCCTTTATCTTAACTAGTTATGGAGGGTTATGGAGATTAGAGGTGGTGGGAAAGGAAAATGTGCTTAACAGAACTATGATGTGTCAGTGAGGTAAGTACTACACCCTAAAAACCATGGAAGTGGGTGTTATTTTATTTCCATTTTTACAGATGAAGGATTTATAGTTCAGAGAAATTATTTGCTCAGCATGATAATGGTAGTAATATAAATATAATTGGTGGGATTTGAATTCCAGAGATTTTTCTGCTTACCCTGTCACTTTCTACCAGTCTCTATATAGCTTAACACCAGCACATCACAGAAGGGTTCCTGTACAGAATAAACACAGTAAATATCAACAGGATTAATGGTTGTATTGTTGTTCTCTGAGCTAACAGGAACTATCACAAGTGGTGACTGTGTGGGACTTATTACTTCTCTTACTTCTTCTTACCTACCCTCTATATTTCCCCTAAAACTTTGAAGTAATAGTTCAGGAGGCCTAACTCAGGAGTTTTTATTTTAAAACTGTATCTATCTCACCTACTTAAAAGAGTCAAACTATAACCCCTTTGTTTACTCTGAATTAGGAAAAGATAAAGTGGAGGGGAAAAAAAAGAAAGACTTAAAAAATATCAAATACAATTTTACTGGAAGAGGCCAAGATGGCTAAAGAACACCAGGGAGAAAAGATCCTAGTAGCTTTGAGGTTGATGAGAGGAATTCGGAATTTCCATAAGATGTCATTTGAGTTAGAAGCTATGTATTGCCCCTTCGGATCACTATATTTGTATATTTAGGGTAATAATACATTGTGCACCCAAATGCTTATAGCAGAATGTCCACGATAGCCAAACTATGGAAAGAGCCTAGAATTCCAACAACAGATGAATGGATAAAAAAGAACTGGTGTATATATATATGCAATGGAATACTATGCAGCCATCAAAACCCAGAAATCTTGCCATTTCCAATGACGTGGATGGAACTACAGGGTATTATGCTAAGCAAAGGAAGTCAGTCAGAGAAAGACAATTATCATATGACCTCACTGATATGAGGAATTTGAAAAACAAGACAAAGGATCATAGGGGAAGGGAGGGGGAAAATGAAACAAGATGAAACCAGAGAGGGAGACAAAGCATAATAGACTCTTAATCTCAGGAAACAAACTGAGGGTTGCTGGAGGGGACAGGGATAAGAAGGATGGAGTGGCTGGGTGTTGTACATTGGGGAGAGTATGTGCTGTGGTGAGAAAAAAAATTTAAAAAAAAAAGTTATGCATTGTGTAAATATGCCCTCTATTTTGATTTTTCTAAATTCTACTTTATTCTCTAAAGTTCATGTGTAGGTGGAGTTTTATTTTAAGGGAACTCAAAGAAGAAGACAAGGTAACAAAGATATTAAATGAAGAGGCATTAAATTTTAGTAAAATAAATTCAGCACCAAAAAAAATTCTAGTATATAATTGTCAAAAAAATATTGAATGTGTTTAAAATTAGTAGTCTCTCTAAGACATTGACATGACCCAGATAGGCCCTGACCAAAATTTTCTAAACTGAGAGAAGTTGCCCTAAGAGTATAGTTTACTTTCATCAACTCACTTATCTGAATCTAGAATTTTGGTACTAACTGTAACTTAAAGAAGAATGTATCAGAAAAGGTTAGATATATGAGCTTCATTTTGTATTTCATTACTGAATACAAATCAACAAATTCACTATTTGCATAAACCAAATAAAAATACATCTTTTAATGCTATTATTTTTGGCACTATTTTTCTCTATCTTTGGCACTATATATATGAAAAAATATATATATATTTGATTTAAGAATTAGAACTTACATTTTTTGCTAAAATATCCTTGTTTCATTAAATAATAGAGATATTTTATTTATTCAAAAAAAGTATTTACTGAATCTAGTATAACATGATAAGCACTAAATCCTGTATATTCAGGAAGAACAATGAAGAACAATGCAGATATTTGATGAGTTTCTACTTCATGAGAATACATAGTTTATCATGGAAAGACATACCATGGAGGACATTAGGAAAAGGAAGGGAAAAACGAAGGGAGTGGAAATCGGAGGGGGACACGAACCTGAGAGACTGTGGACTCTCAGAAACACACTGAGGATTTTAGAAGGAAGGGGAGTGAGGAGATGGGTTGGCCCAGTGATGGGTATTAAGGAGGGCACATATTGCATGGAGCACTGGGTGTTATACATAAACAATGAATCTTGGCACACTACACCAAAAACTAATGATGTACTGTATGGTGACTAACATAATGTAATAAAAAAATGAAAAATTAAAACATAAATTACATAAACAATTTCATAATTTCAAC
>CM053608.1:54148825-54185153 GCA_028646535.1 Procyon lotor
ATAAATAAGCTGCTGAAGCACACTGAAGATAACTATAATTAACTATGTGCCAAAGGTATCACATGTATTATCATTACAATAGATAGGACATCCTATAGTTATCATTATACAGGTGAAAGAAATAAGGCACAAAGAGATTAAAGAAATTGCCCAAGGTCACATAGCTAGAAGTGATTCAACTCCATCTGTATTCCCAATTCAGTCCTTCAATTCCCATGCTCTATAGTCTCCAATGAAAAAGGCCATTAGAGTAATGGAAACCAAAGTACAGTAAGGCTAGGGAAATAGATGGGTCATTAGTAGGATGGCTTGAAGAAGACAGTGAATGAAGTTACAAGAGCCCCAATAAATATTAGTTAATATATAGATGGCTTTTGGAGTTTGTTGGCCACTAGTAACCAATACAGCCTTAATATAAATCAAAGCACCCCAGAGAAAAATGGCATATTTTCCCAGGAGCCAATGAGGTTATTTTTTTTTTTTTATTTTTTACTCCCCAGAAGTAATTAAATTCAGTGGCCTAGTACCCCTGGGAAATATTATTCAAAATGCAGTTTCATGGGAATTTGCTCTACGATAGTAATCCCATCTTAGCAAGAAAGTGGTAGACTCATGATTTCACTTCTATTATCAAATAGAAAAGATTCTCTGTTTTCCATCTCTATCAACAAGCTGGTAGGGGCTTTATTACTTTTGTATATTTTTAAATTTAGCACTATCACTTTGGTAAGTCTATCCTGGAACATTATGTCTAGAATCAATTGCAATGTAGAGTAATAAACAAAACACATAAATCACTTTGTAATCATCAAACTGAATATACATCTTTGACTTTTTATGTCAAAAGCCCAATCAAGTTATCATTTTTAAAATGTGTATATATTATTCACTAAACACTGTAATCTTTATTCATATATTTTATTAAAAATGATAGAAGCCTCTTCTCATTAATCCTTATGAAACTACATCCAACCTTCTTTCTGTTCACCATCACCAATTTCTCCTTTTACCACATTTATCACATAGAAAGCAAGTTTAGAAATTCTCCTAAACAAGTGGACACATTAGAATATATTCTTTCTTTCATCAATATTCTTTCTTTCATCTTTCTTTCATCAATGATTAAATCAATTTTAATCAATATTAAATAAATATTTATTTAAATTTTAAATTATTTAAATTTTGTTCTTAGTTCTGAGAATACTGAGGAAATTTACTTTCTGTAATTAATTTCTGCCTAATATGCAAAACATGTTAACTTCGTAATTGTGATTTAACAATTTATCTCACCAATTTAATCTGTTTATCCTCCAATAGCCATACACATTTATAGTTACATACATATGTATTTTTAAAAATTTTCATGAAATACATATAGAGAGAAGTTTATAAATGGATGAGTAAATTATTATAAAGCAAAGCACCACATAATTACCTCCTACATCGAGAAATAGAACAATATCACCATTTGGGAAACTCCTTTTGAAATAATACATCTAGACAATGATCACCAATGACTGGTGAAAGTTTACTGAGAGACAAGCGGATTCTACATTCTTTCTAACAGAAGTAAACAAAACCATCTGTATTCTCTCCCCTGACCCTCATGGAGCCTAAACCAAATCAAACCTCTAATTATAACTTCCAGTTTACAGGAAACACAAGAGACAGAGGAACATTTAAACAACAGGGAAAGGCAATTAACAAATATCAAGACTAGAAAACTCTACAGGGCAAATAACCTAGTTTCTTCAAACAACAAAAAATGTAAAAAAAAAAGAAAAAGAAAGAGAATGAGAGCTTAAAGACAAAAGGGAATTAACTGTAGAATGACCATATACTTTTTCATCCAAAACAGGATATTTTATAGAGCTAAAAGGGATAATATTGAAATAGGACTCTGGAGAACCTAGTATATATAGTCACACCATTCAAGAGACATAGCAGTCAAATAAAAGAGGTTAGCCATTTTGTGGGTCCTGATTTGAACAAATGAACTGTTAAACAATTGAGAATATCAGGAAAATTTGAATACTGATTGGATAACTGATTATGTTAAGAAACTAAATTTCTTAATGTAATAATGGCGTTGTATGTTTTTAATAACAAAATTATTTCTACATTTGAAGAGGTATGATAAATAAGATTTGCCCCAAAATGATCTATATTGTAGGTAGACATAATGGGATAATAAAGATGAAATAAAAGAGTCCATAAATTCATAATTTATGTATTTTTAAATCTGTATTTCATATATAATATAATTTTATGTACTGCTCTAGCATATTAATTTTCCATGTTATATTTCACGGTATGACTATAACATATATAGTTATCCATTCTAGGATGATTAGACATTTGGATCCTTTCCAGTTTTAGGCTATCACAATGTATTATACGGACATGTTCATATATTTCTATTAGATGTGTACCTTGGAATTAGTATGTCAAAGGGTATGCAAATCTTTAATTTTGGTTGATGATGCCAGTTTTTCAAATTGATAGTTCAAATTATATCTTCACTAGCTGGGTATCTTAGTTTGTTTGGGCTACAATCACAAAATACAACAGACTGGACAATTTATAAACAACAGAAATTTAATTCTTATAGTTCTGGAGGCTTGAAGTCTGAATTCAGGGTACCAGCAAAATCAGGTGAGAGTGCTCTGTGTGGTTCATAGCAAGTATGTTCTCTTTGTATCCTGACAGAGAGATAGAATGATGCTATTGATAAACAGTGATCCTTAATTTTGATGTTTGAGTTTGAGTTCCTCCAAAATAGAAGGAGCTAGAGATCTCTCTGAGACCTCTTTTGTAAGGCACTAATCCAATTTATGAGGACTCCATCCTTATTACTTCATCATTCCTCCAAAACCCCACCTTCTAGTACTATCAACATTAGGGGTTAGGTTTTCAATATGTGAATTTTAGGGGGACACAAACTTCAGACCACAGCATTGCATAGAAGAATTTGTATTGTTTAACATTTGGTATTGTCCTTATCTGAATTTTAGCCATTCTGGTGGATGCGTAGTGGTACCTTATGTGCTTTAATTTGGGTTTATAGTTGAGTACCTCTTCCCTATGTAAATGGATTGTATACAAGTCTATTTTTCTAAAATATTATCTCTTTTATATTTATAGGTTTTCTTTTTTAAATGTTCAGGATATAAGCTTTATTTGATTGCATTTTGTGAAAATACTCCTGTTCTGTGGGCTTATTCTTATTCTTTATTAACACCATTGTAAACAGTGATTCTTAATTTTAATGTTGCTTTAGTTTGAATTCCTCCAAAAACAGACCCAAGACAGGCACTTGCACATAGTAGTTTAATTAGGAAATGATCCTAGGTACTAGAAGTGAGAGACTAGGAAGAGTTAGGAAAGGAAAGCTAATATAGAGGTGTGTTTTTTACATCACCACTCTAAGAAGCAGGGCTTAATTCTGCTACAACCTCCTGAGAACTGTACAGAATCTTTTCCAGAACTGTCTTTCTGAAGGATGGGAGACTGAAGCATTCATCCCAGATCTTGCACTACTGTTTTAGGACTGTTCTTAGGGTCATTAATCCCATAATTTCAGTTGTGTTTGCACATTGGCTAAGAGAATTGTTGGTACTACAAAAGGTCCTGGGATAGAAACTATGAAACACTGTCAGAGAGGTGAGTGTGAGTAATCATGGAATTATCCATCCATCAGCTATGGCTGAAATTAGAGACGGGTCAAGGAAATATAACATGAGCACCAATAGCAACTGTTAAAATGTAGTCCATTTAGAGACACCTGGGTGGCTCAGTCGTAAGCCGTTGCCTTCAGCTCAGGTCATGATCCCAAGGTCCTGGGATCAAGTCCTGCATCAGGCTTCTTGCTCAGAGGGGAGCCTGCTCCTCTCTCTGCCTCTGCCTGCTGCTCTGCCTGCTTGTGCTCTCTCACTCTCTCTCTCTGACAAATAGATAAATAAAATCCACTAAAAAATGTAGTCCATTTAATATTTGCCCCATGATTAAAGCATTTTGTGAGCAGTTAAAAAAATATATCCCTAACCCAAGGTCACAATATTTTTCTATAGCATTATTTAAAATATATTTTTTTGCTGTGACGTTTAAGTATACAACCCTAATGAAATTTATTTCTGATTAGAATATGATGTATAGTCAAGTTTCACTTTTTTGCATCCAATTCTTTCTGTACCATATATTGAAAAGTCAAATTTTTACCTATAATGCCATCTTTGCTCTAGTCAAGTATACAGATATGTGTGGCTCTGTGATAGATTAAAGGCGACTGCAAATTCTTTATCACTTCTCCTATTGAGAGGTAGAAAATATTTCTTGCCCCTTTCAATCCCCTTGAATCTGGGCTGACCCTGTAACCTGCTTTGACCATTAGAATGTGGCAAAATGATGCTGTGTGAATTGGTAAAGTAAACCCAAAAGGGATGCTGTGTGAATTCCTAAAGTAAACCCAAAGATATGGGTAGTTTCTTCTTTTGTATGTTTGGAACATTCCTTCTTAGAACCCCTTAGAATCTTGTGAGTCCAAACCTGTGGAAAGGCCAAATGGAGACTTGAAATGCTGTAATCAACAGACCTAGTAATCTCTCAGCCAAAGGCCAGCACTAACTGCTAGACATATGAATAAGCCATCTAGGAAATTCTGTCCTTGTTGAGATTCCTGAAGACTACAGCTCCAGCTGACATCATTTTGAGGAAAAGAACCATTCTCCTACATCCACAGAATCATGAGAGAAAATAAATGGTGGTTGATGTTTAAGCCACTAAGTTTTGGGACAATTTGTTACACAGCAATAGATAATGAAAACAGCAAGCTTCTGGGCACTCTGTTCTGCTCCACTGGTCTACCTGTCTATTCTAGCCACACAATCTTAATTCCTATGGCTTTATAGTTAATCTGGTAGAGATTCTTCCTACCCTGTTCTTCGTCATTAAGATTGTCTTGTCTAGGGGTGCGTGGGTGGCTCAGTGGATTAAAGCCTCTGCCTTCAGCTCAGGTCATGATCTCAGGGTCCTGGGATCGAGCCCCACATTGGGCTTTCTGCTCAGTAGGGAGCCTGCTTTCCCCTCTCTCTCTGTCTGACTCTCTGCCTACTTGTGATCTCTCTCTTTCTGTCAAATAAATAAATAAAATCCTAAAAAAAAAAAAAAAAAAAAGATTGTCTTGTCTATTTTGACTGTCTGTATCTTTATGTAGATTTTAAAATTTGCTTTTCTTTCAAGTCTCAAAAATTACCTTTGGGCTTTTGAACTGAATTGCATTCAATCCATAAATAAATTTAGAGAGAATTTTTATCTTTATAACATTGAATATTATAATTATGCTATAGTTTTCCATTTACTTAGGTCTTCTTTTGCATCTCCCAATAACATTTTATAACTTTATGTATAGATCGTCCACATTTTTGTTAGCTATGTGTCTAATTAATTCATATTTTTATTTTATTGAAATGTGTTATAAATTACATTTTACCTCATTGTTACTGGTATATAGAACTACAATTTTTTATATTATTCTTATATCCAGCCACCTTATTAAATTTGCCTATTAATCCTAAAAAATATTTCCATAGATTTTTTTATTTGATATGTATCCAATCATATCAAATTTAATAGAACTTTTATTTCTTTCTTTAAAGCCTTATTTCCTTTTTCCTTATTTTTCTTTTTAATTCCTTATTACAAGTAAAACATTACAACAACACTAAGTAGCATTTTTGTTTCACTCTTGATCTCAGACAAAAGAATTTTAACATTTAACCACTACATATGATTTCCTATAGATTTTTTGAAAAGACCATATATCAGATTAAGGAAATTCTCTCTTCCTCCAAGTTTGCTAAGACTGTATATCATGAATAGATGTTGAATATTTTTGCTCACTTTATTGAGGTAGCCATACAATTTTTCTTTCTTTTTTTGTTTTAAAGATTTTATTTATTTATTTGACAGAGAGAGAGATGACAAGTAGGCAGAGAGGCAGGCAGAGAGAGAGAAAGCAGGCTCCCTGCTGAGCGCAGACCCCGATATGGGGCTCAATCCCAGGACCCTGAGTTCATGACCTGAGCCGAAGGCAGAGGCTTTAACCCAATGAGCCATGCAGGTGCCCCCAATTTTTCTTTTTTAATGGAGTAAAGTATATTAATTAATTTTCAGAAGTTAATTTAACCCTGCATTCCTAGAATAAAACCTACTTAGTCCTGATATGTCATCCTTTGTATATATTGCGGGATGAAATTTGTATTTCCTTTAAGATTAATAATAATGTGGTTACACTTATAATAATGTGTTTATCAACCTTTGATATTAAGGTAGAAGATATTGTGACATGTGCTTATGGCTTCTGGTATTTTTGTAGAGAAGCTAGATGCCAAATTAATGCTTCATTGGAGCAATTACAGAGAAAAAAAAGGCTTTAAAGCATAAAAAAGCAATCACAGCAGCTAGGACTTGAAGACATTTGGGTGAACCAGACATTTCTGACTCACACTTCCATTAGGACATCTATAAATTTGCAGCACAGGTCACAGAGGTGCTAAAAGATGCATACAGTGACATTCTGATGCCCTAGCTTTCTGCAGTCTAAGGGATCTGGAGAAACAAAAATTGGAGTGTGGGACTACCAAAGCAGCCAGGACTTAGTGGTCTACGATCTTGGAGAAAGAAAAACTGCAAAGAAATGAGCCTATATTTCTTCGAGGCATGGGATGGCTCAAATATCTGCAAATCAACCAACATGATATACTACATTAATAAAAAAAAAAGGATAAGAACCATATGATTCTCTTAATAGATGCAGAAAAAGCATTTCACAAAATACAGCATCCATTTTTGATAAAAACTTTCAACAAAGTAGATATAGAGGGAACATACCTCAACATATAAAAGCCATATATGAAAAATGCACAGTTAATATTTATCTTTAATTGGAAAAAACTGAGAGTTTTTCTTCTATGGCCAGGAACCAAAGAGTGATATCCATTCTCACAATTGCTATTTAACATAGTACAAGAAGTCTTAGTTTCAGCAGACAACAAAAAGAAATAAAAGGCATTCAAATTGGCAAGGAAGAGGTTAAACTTTCACTATTGCAGATGACATGATACTTTATGTAGAAAATCAATAAGCATTCACCAAAAAATTGCTAGAACTAATATATAAATTCAGCAAAGTCATAGGATATAAAACCAATGTACAGAAATCTCTTGCATTTCTATATGCCAACAATGAAGCAGCAGAAAAGGAAATCAAGGTATCAATCGCATTTACAATTGCACCAAAAACAATAAGATACCTAAGAATAAAACTAACTAAAGAGGTAAAAGGATCTGTACCCTGAAAACTATAGAATACTTATGAAAGAAATTGAAGAGGACACAAAGAAATAGGAAAAAAATTCCATGCTTATGAACAAACATTGTTAAAATGTCTGTACTACCCAAAGAAATCTACACATTTAATGCAATCCCTATCAAAATATCACCAGCATTTTTCACACAGTTAGAACAAACAATCCTAAAATTTGTATGGAACCATAAAAGACTCCAAATAGCCAAAGCAATCCTGAAAAAGAAAGACAAAACTGGAGGCATCATGACTCTAGGCTTAAAGCTATACCACAAAGCTGTAGTCATCAAGACAGTACGGTACTAGCACAAAAATGGACAAACAGATAAATGGAACAGCATAGAAAACCCACAAGTGGACCCTTAAATCTATGGTCAACTAATCTTCAACAAAGCAGGAAAAAATATCCAATGGAAAAAAGAGTCTCTTCAACAAATGGTGTTGAGAAAGTTGGATAGCAACATGCAGAAGAATGAAACTGGACTCTGTTCTTATATCATTCACAAAAATAAACTCAAAATCAAAGACCTAAATGTGAGACAGGAAATCCTAGAAGACAACACAGGCAACAACCTCTTTGACCTCGGCTGTAGCAACTTCTCACTAGAGACATTGTGGGAGGCAAGGGAAACAAAAGTAAAAATGACTACTGGGACTTCATAAAGATATAAAAGTTTCTGCACAGTGAAAGAAACTATTAACAAACTGAATACAGCCTACAGAATAGTAAAAGATATTTGCAAATGACATATCTAATAACAGGTTATAATCCAAAGTCTATAAAGACCTTCTCAAACTCAACACCCAAAAAACAAATAATCCACTTAAGAAATGGGCAGAAGACATGAATAAACATTTCTCCACAGAAGACATCCAGATGAAAAGATGCTCAACATCACTCACAATCAGGGAAATACAAATCAAAATCATAATGAGATACTACCTCACAACTGTCAGAATGGCTAAAATTAACAACACAGTAAACAACAGATGTTGAGGAGGATGTGGAGAAAGGGGAACCCTCTTAAACTGTTGGTGGGATGCAAACCGGTGAAGCCACTCTGAAAAACAACATGGTTTTTGTTTTTAACTTTTTGAGGTTCCTCAAAAAGTTAAAAATAGAACTATCCTCTGATCCAGCAATTGCTCTACTGGGTATTTAAACAAAGGATACAAAAACACAATTTTAAAGGGGTACATGTATATATATATATATATATATATATATATATATATATATATACACACACACATACATACATACACACACACACACACACATATATATATAATAGAATATTACATGGCCATCAAAAACAATGAAATCTTGGGGCACCTGGCACCTGGGTGGCTCAGTGGGTAAAAGCCTCTGCCTTTGGCTGGTCATGATCTCAGGGTCGTGGGATCGAGCCACACATTGGGTTCTCTGCTCAGCAGGGAGCCTGCTTCCCCCTCTTTCTCTGCCTGACTCTCGGCCTTCTTGTGATTTCTCTCTCTCTCTCTCTATCTCTCTATCTCTCTCTGTCAAATAAACAAACAAACAAACAAACAAATAAATATATCTATCTTAAAAAAAAAAAAAGAATGAAATCTTGCCATGCAACAACGTGGATGAAGTTAAAGTACATTATGCTAAGCAAAATAAGTCACAGAAAGACAAATACCATATGATTTCATTCATATGTGGAATTTAGGAAACAAAATAGATCAACATATGGGAAGAGGAAAAAAAGAGAGACAGAAGAAAACCATAAGATATTCTTAATGATAGAGAACAAACAGTTGATGGAAGGGTGTGGGCGGGGAATGGGCTAAATGGGTGATGTATTAAGGAGGGTACTTGTTATGATGAGCACTGGGTGTTAAGTGATGAACCACTAAATTCTACTCCTGAATCCAACAGTACACTATATATTAATGAACTAGAATTTAAATGAAACTTTGGGGGAAAAATAAATTAAAAACAAATTTTAAAAATCCCTTCCCTGAAGGAGTTTTATGGCCATGAAAAAAAAAGAAAGAAATGAGCTCAACATTTTGCACTCATTTTCAGCTTGACACACTTGGTAAACCTTGAGCTCAAATCATTATCTGACCTCTATCTTTTCTATACCTCTTTCCAAATCACTCTTTCCTTGTGTTCCAACCATGTCGCCATCTCTTCCCTCCCTCTCTGGTCTCCTAAATGCACTGTTCTCTCTCACACAAGATTATTCATTCTGTTCTAGTTACCTGGAATTATTTCCTCCTTCCTCCCACAGATCCATCTCCAGAGGCATATAGGAACTGCAGAACAGATCTGAGATCCTAGCAAGAGGATGAATGCACAGAAGACTTCTAACAGCACTGTGAGGGAAAAAAGAAGCAGGGAAAAAGACAGAAAAAGACAGAAAAAAGTCTCTTACATGCCAAGTCTCTTACAAACACAAGAAGTTTCTGTGTGGATTGATAAGTGACTTAATGGAAAAATAAATATATATTTTGTATTTTTTTTTAAGATTTTATTTATTTGTCAGAGAGAAAGAACACAAGCAGGCAAAGAGGCAGGCAGAGGCAGAGGGAGAAGCAGGCTCCCTGCTGAGCAAGGAACCCGAAGTGGGACTCAATCCCAGGACCCTGGGATCATGACCTGAGCCGAAGGCAGCTGCTTAACCAACTGAGCCACCCAGGTGTCCCTATATATTTTGTATTATCTGCTAGATTCCAAGGATATGCATGAACAACTAATGGTATAACTTTCTAATAATGTACTATATCTAGACTCTTTCCCAGGTATTATAGGCATAGCTAAGGCCTTAAAAATACCTCATACTCTAGGTCAAATGGATGCCATCTTCTTCTTCTTTTTTAAGATTTTATTTATTTGACAGGGACACAACGAGGGAAAGAACACAAGCAGGGGGAGTGGGAGAGAAGCAGCTTTCCTGCCAATCAGGGATCCCAATACAGGGTTCAATCCCAGGACCCTGGCATCATGACCTGAGCTGAAGTCAGACGCTTAATGACTGAGTCACCCAAGTGCCCCCAAAAATGGATGCCTTCTTGATAGCTCTCCCTACATCCCTACATTCACTATCACTGCCAAATTAGGCCTATCTTCTGGTGTCAGATAGACTTTCTTAGTATTGAATTCATCACATTTATCTTACTTTCTGATTATATATCAGTGTTATTATTCTGCTATTATCTCTTTCTATCACTAGGTTGCTCATAAAGTAGGACCAATGTGGTTTCTCCCTGTCATTGTATTCACAGAGTCTAGTATCATGCAAGACACCTAGGAGATACTCAGATATCTTTTGAATGGATTAGTGAATAAATGTGATATGAAAATCATCTCTCTCATTTGAACATAATACCAAGGAAGCTGCAGTTTATCTTGACAAAATGACAGTATTTACAGAGTTTTAGGCCTAGCTGAGGAAAATTGTTTTAAATATTATAGCCTAAACACAAGAGTGGGTATAAGCTCCAAAATGAATAAAATAATTATAGTCAAGTTTTATACAATTTTGACAACGTATTAAATAAGCTACCTATAGAATCTTTCATTTAATAGACAATTACTGAGTGTCCATCTTATATAGTCTGAAGATTTCATCTATGCCCTCATGGTCTTCACAGGAAAGAAAAAAAAATAAACAATACATTCTAGTGCCATAGAAGGAAATAATGGTGCATGATAAGTAGGAAAATGCATGGTCTTTAGATATTTATGGTTCTGGATTCATATCCCAATTCGGTTTCTCATTATCTGTGATACTGTGACAGTTATTTAACATTTTTGAGTCTCACATCTCACATGTAAAATGATAATAATATCTACTTCACAGTGTTGTTGTAATGATTACTTGAAGAAAGGCATGTAATCATAGTACAGAATAGGCGCATAATAAATGCTGGGCAGATGACACCCAGGGAAGAAACAACATGAACTCTGGAAACCGAAATCATCCTTGCTTGAACATTAGCTAATGAGTGACCAAAAGAAAGTTACTTTACACTTTATGACACTCAATTCTCTTCTCAATAAAATAAGCATAATAATATTAAGTTATTCTGCAATTAAAATTTAGAGTCACCATTTATAAAATTCCCACCACATTTCATTCAATAAATGAGTAATGGAGAAAAAAAGGAAGAGGAGGAAGAAAAGGAAATGGAGAAGGAGGAAATGCTATGTTTGAGGTACCATATATTCATACACAATGTTAATATATAGCAGACAATTTAAAAAAATGTGTATCCACAACTCGGGCAAAAGGGTGAATTGAATATATTGAGCTAGATCAACAAAACAAATTCATTGTTTTTATTCTCTCTCAATATATATTATTTTATCCAAACTATTTGACACAATTTGTAATCACACATTTATTTGCTTACTAGAATATTGTCTTCTTCCCTAATTGGCTTCCATGATGGAAGGGATATGTTTTATTGCTCAGTATAGAAAACATAGTCAGGACTCAGCAAGTACTGTTAACTTAGAATTATAAACTAAAAACCTATATGTACAAAGAAAGATCAGGTGGTAGGTACGCTTAGTTGGGGAAAGAAAAAGGATCATAAGAAAATTGAAATTTAAATACAAAAATGACTACAGTCCCATAAGTTATTCCAATGATTTGACTTAATGAAACTGGTAAAAATATTTCTAAAATGTAATTAAAATGATATCCCCATGAGCTGATGCCAGTATGAATAGCAAATACCTGTTAACATCATTGTCTGAAGTGCACTAGATGAACAATAAATACTACTGAATTAAAGATAAATTTATGAAATCAATCACAGTCAGTGTATAATGATTTTATTTAAAGTGATTTTTTTAAGATTTTATTTATTTTAAAGTGAATTTTTAAGACACCCTGCAAGCCATACAAAATATTTTAAAGTGTATCATCTAGTCAAGGAAAATATAAGAGAGAAGGAAGTTAGAGAAAGACACAATGCTTATAATTATTGTCACACATAGTATCCGTTGCAAAGTTCAATTTGTCTTATAGTTACTTAGTGCAACAACAACAACAATTTAAGCAAGAAATCTTTAGATTTTTCAAGAGATTATTGTTGGTGCAAAACAACAGATGCTATTTTTCAGTGGAGATAGTTGTAAGAACCAAATGAAAAATAACATCAAAAAAAAAGAGAGAGAAGTGAAGAGAGGAGAAGAGACGATATAAGGAGAGAAAAGAAAAGGAAAAAGAAGAGAAAAGAAAAGGAAAAAAAGAAAAGAAAAGAAAAAGTAAAAGAAGAAAAGAAAAGAAAATAATACTCTAGCCAGAGAATAAAATAGGTCTACAATTGTTAATTTATAGGAAATGAAGTCTATCAACCTAACTTTTATCAAACAGCAATATCCTGTCAATTAAAAAATATAAACTACTTTATTTTAGTTAGAGAACCAACAAAATGGTTTCAAAAAGAAAGTTTTTAAATCAATAAATTAGATCATATAATGTATGCAGAATTCTATATTTAAGAGTATGGAAACACACAAATACATAATAAAAGAATTAAACAAATACAACAAAATATTTTAAATTACTAAATCAATACCTGATCAAATAACTACAAAATAAGAGAAACAAAGAATTTTATAAAGGACTTTTTGGATTATCTAATATAATCTCTATATACAAATTAAGAAATCTGTGGGCAGATGGGCAAAAAAAATAGGATACCATAGTGGGGAGGGGTCTTCTAGGATACTATAAATTGCCAGAAAACAATCGAGTCAAAAATGGGCAGAAGACATGAGAAGACACTTCTCCAAAGAAGACATACAAATGGCTAACAGATACATGAAAAAGTATTCATCATCATTAGCCATCAGGGAAATTCAAATCAAAATCACATTGAGATACCACCTTATACCAGTTAGAATGACAAAAGTTGACAGGCAAGAAACAACAAATGTTGGAGAAGTTGTGGAGAAAGGGGAACCCTCCTACACTGTTGGTGGGAATGCAAGTTAGTGCAGCCACTTTGGAAAACAGTGTGGAGGTTTCTTAAAAAATTAAAAATAGAGCTACCCTATGACCTGGCAAATGTACTGCTGGGCATTTACCACAAGATACAGATGTAGTGAAAAGAAGGGTCATATGCACCCCAGTGTTCACAGCAGCAATATCCACAATAGCCAAACTGTAGAAAGAGCTGAGATGCCCTTCAAGAGACAAATGGATAAAGAAGATGTGGTCCATATATACAATGGAATATTACTCAGCCATCAGAAAAAATGAGTATCCAATCTTTGCATCAACTTGGATGGGTCTGGAGGAGATTATGCTAAGTGAAATAAGTCAAACAGAAGAAGTCAATTATCATATGGTTTCGCTTATTTGTGGTACATAAGGAATAGCATGGAGGACATTAGGAGAAGGGAAAAATGAAGGGGGAGAAATCGGAGTGGGAAATGAACCATGAGAGCACATAGACACTGGGAAACAAATGGAAGGTTTTAGAAGGGAGGGGGGTTGGGGAATGGGTGAGCCTGGTGATGGGCATTAAGGAGGGCACATATTGCATGGAGCACTGGGTGTCATATGTAAACAATGAATCATGTAACACTACATCAAAAACTGATGATCATAACTAACTAAAAACTAAAGTATGGTAACTAACATAACACAGTAATAAATAGATAGATGATAGATGATAGATAGATAGATAGATAGATAGATAGATAGATAGATGATAGATAGTGAATAAATTGCCTACAGCAATTAGAGGTTTGAAATAATGCAGTAAAAATAAAACATGTAGAGAAGAAACATATAGAAATATATTTTGGCATTGGGATTAGTTACTTTAATAAATTAGATATAGGCGGAAACTCTAAGAAAAAAAGTCAAGGATAAGTTAGGAACTGGTTGGATGACTTTAACCATTTTTCCCACAATGAGGGAAAACTAAGTATATGACTCTAGAGCACACATAAGCTGTCAGGATAGGGGATTCAAATTTAAGCTCCATAAATATGTTTTCTTTTTTCTTTTAAAGAAAACATTCTTTTCCTTCTTTTCATTTTTTTAAAGATTTATTTATTTTGTAAGGGAAGGGGCAGAGATGAGAGAGAGAATACTGAAGCAGACTCTCCACTGAATGGGCAGCTCAAAGTGGGGCTCAATCTCAGAACTCTGAGGTCATGATTTGAGCTGAAATCTCAAGACAAGAGTATAGAATATTAGACTTAAAAAGAATACCTTTTTCAGCTTTGAAGCAAAGAAGAAATTAGAATAGAAAAGATAAGCAGATTTTAAAATGCAATCATTTAGGATTTCCAATCAATGAAAATGTCTACAAGATATAATGGTTGAAGTTACTAAAGGAGTTTACTGGACCTGTCATAGACAGGCAAAAACTAACTTATCTTCCTCACCACTGTCCCTGACTGATCAGATCTTAAAGGGGCTTGCAGTCAATTACAGAAAGTGTAAGTTCAGTTCAGTCTAATATCAAAACTCCAATCCACAAACTGATGAAATTCTTCTCTTCTCCAGTTTTGGCCTACCCTAGCCTCATGAATCTGCAGAATGAGAAGGAATATAAGCACCTTCTTTATTTTTTCTTTACTCCACTTCTTCATAATTATTCTCTAGCGTCTTTTTTATTCTCTCTAGTGTTGGGTCTGGAAAAGGTAGATTATGGGAAAGGGGCTATGTTTGACATCAGGGCCTGCTTGTTTTCTCCTGAAACATTTCAGAGAAATTCTCAGTTCCTTCAAAGTACAGGATGCCCTCTTATATTGGCATTTAAGACAACTTCCCTCAATCAGTAGTTTCTGAAGTCTAGTGAAAAAGTCTTCCCCTACCTAAAAGACTTGCTTCTCCTGGAAAATGACTCTGGACTCTCCAGGGCAGAGTCCCTTTCAAGATGACACAGTTGAGTTCTCTTTCCCTACTCCATTTGGACAAGGAAAAATCCAAACATTTTTGTCACTCTGGGAGTAATATAGCTGGCTCCTCTCTAGATAGCCAGCCTGTCACTTTTGAACTTCTCAGTCCAAAGAGACTGGCTGAATACCAGTGTCTTATGTAACTTCAACATCAGGAGACACAGGGCACTCTCTCTAAACAGTTACCTTAGAGCTCATCCAACTTCACTTGAGCTGTAGAAATACCCCTTCTCCTCCTCCTTGGGGAGTGAGACAAGAAATGCCAAAGAACACATGCAACTCTCTCTTCAAAGAAATTCTAGGTATCTGATCTCTGTCCTCTTCTATTTTATGCCCAGATAACCAATCTGTGTAACTGAGCTGTTGTGTATTATATTGTTTGGTTTTCAGCCAAAACTCTGAGGCAATGAAAAAATTCACAATTAGCATTGTTGCTTCACTGTTAGAATTTTCTGGTGGGTGTTCTTTAATTGCTGGTGATGTTGTAAATCAGTACAATGTTTTAGAAAGGGTTTTAAGTCTTTCTACCTAGTAATTCTGCTAGAAATACTACCCCAAAAAGCATGAAAAGATTTATGAACGTAGACATCTACCATAGCATTTCATGTCTAAAGCAGTTCCCAGATAAGAAATATCACTTATGACTAAATGAAAAGTAGTTCCCTCAAAAATTTATATTAGGAATTATTTTTATTCACTTTATCTCATTTCAACTTTTGTGTATCAGAACACTTGATGCCCTCCCTTTGTCTTGACTTCCTGATCTTATGTTCATTTCTCTGGGTCCCAATTTTGTTTGAATTTTGTTGCATACAAGATGATTTTGTGAGAAGATCCCTCAAGTATCTTATAGATTAAAGCAGATGTAAAGGAAAGAATGAATAAGAAAACCCCAACAAAAACAAATGCTCAACTGTCCAAATAGAAAAAATGACATTGCTTGAGGTGACAATGACTCAAAGATATCACATCCCCCAAACCAGACCATCACAATAATTTAATCATAATCTCTAGGGGTTGGCTGAGACTTCATTTTCTTTAAGAACCCCCCATAGGTGATTCTAATGTATAGCCAAGGTTGAGAACCACAGCCATAAGGATTATTGTCTAGAGAGAAAATTGGACAAGCAACGGAACCCATGAATAATGTATATTATGCAGTCATTCAAAATTATAACTATAAAGAAAACAAGGTAGAAGATAGTATAATAACCTCTAAAAAAGGCACACAAAGCCCCTTATTATCTTGTCTCTGTTTCTACCATTACATTTGTTGCTCCCTTCATGGGCCTCTGCATCCCATATGTTAGTCTCATCAGTTAATTTGTAGGCTCCTAAACATGCCAGGTCCTTTTAGGCCTCAGCCTGATTCTCTTCCTCATCTACCTAGATCATTGCTCCTCCTTGCGAACTGACAGCTAAAGTGCATTCTCCTATATAGATGGCTTTCCTGACCTTCCAGGTTGACCTGGGAGCTTGTGGGTATCATAGCACCGCATGCTAAAAATGGAACATATCACACTGTATTGTATTTGTTGCTTTATTTATATTTCAGTTTTTATCACTTTAAAAACAGGAACACATTTCCTTCATCTCAAATCCCAATACTTATCAAAGTTTCTTAGCCCAGAGGAAGTGCCCAACAGATAATGGGTTGAATTTTTAAATGCATATGATACAGTAGAAATGCATATTATGTAAGCACTAAATACATATCTATAATGATAAATGAAATGAAAGGAAGGAATGAAATAAATGAATTATTCTATAAATGAATATTTATAGAATATTCTATAATGAAAGGAAGGAAAAGAAAGAAGGAAGGGAGGGAGGGATGAAAGAGAATACTAATATTTACAGAATATATTCTAAATGACAATATTTATAACTTCAAGTAATTCTCACAACATTCTCTAGAGTAAATATTATTTTCATTTTCCTTATTTTAGAGGTGACAAAACTTAAGGCCAAGAGGTGTTGTTTTTTGTTTTAAGATTTTGTTTGTTTATTTGTTTGTTTGTTTATTTATTTATTTATTTATTTTAGAGAGAGAGAAAGTGAGTACAAGCAGCCGGGCGGGGGGGGGAAGAGAGACTCTCCAGCAGATTCCCCTCTTGAGTATGAATCCTGACTTCTGAGGGTCTGGATCATACAACTTTGAGTTCATTACCTGAGCCAACATCAAAAGTTGGATGCTTGGGTGCCTGCGTGGCTCAGTCATTAACAATCTGTCTTCAGCTTAGGTCATGAACCCATGGTCCTGGGATCAAGTCCCACATCCGGCTCCCCAATCTGCAGAAAGCCTACTTCTCCCTCTCCCACTCCTCCTGCTTGTGTTCCCTCTCTCACTGTGTCTCTCCCTGTCAAATACATAAATAAAATCTTAAAAAAAAAAAAAAAGCTGGTTGCTTAACTGAGTCACTCAGAATCCCCAAGGTTGTTTTAAATAAATTATCCAATACTGAGGGGTTAATAAGTACCATTTTCAACTTCTGAACCCAGGTTTGTATAACCAAAAGTACCTTGCACTTTCAAAATTAAAAGTTATATTATAGCCTTGATTTAGGTGGAGGATGTTTGAGGTTAGAGGCTAATGGTAGAGTAAGTCACCAGCAGACAAGAAAGCCAATACATTTTCTACAATGCTCAAAGTAAATTCAGTTACAGTCTTTGTAGAACATATTTGGTAAAACTGTACTACTGAAAAAATATTAAAATAATTTAATATTATTAAGTATAATGTTTTTAATTTAACCATTCTATATTTAAGGCTCCAATAAAATTCTATCATGTTTAACACAGTCACCAGAATTTCCCTGGTAGGGTATATATAACCATTCTGCAAATTAAGCTTTTTAGGACCAAACAGTATTGAAATCCTTTATTCTCTCAAATTCCTAGCACTAAGTCGATCAAAATTGAAAGAAAATATGTAGTACCTATATCTCTGTGCTTATAATTTGTGATATCCTGCAAACAAGTTATTTTGATTTCATAAGATGTGTTAGTAGTAAGGAACAAGCAAGAGAAACTACCCTAAATCCACAAGCAAATCCATAATAAATAAGTGTAAGTATTAAGCAAGATGCCTTGAAAATTAAGGGCAAACACCTATCGGATGCAAAGATATTACAAAGCTGAATTCTCATTTTCCATTTTCTCTAAAACCCCAAAATATGTTGAAAAACAGGAAGTTTCAAAAATAAGAACAAAACTCTTAATTTTATTTCTATAGTTGAGATAGCTGAAGCTCAGTTCATAAGGGTCTTGCTCAAATACTCATGGTTAAAGCAGTTGGCATTTGAAATCAGCTCACTGAGAGCCAAACCTATCTTTATACTAACCCATAATGCACCTCTCCATTATTGGTCTCTCTAGTCTTGCAGAATCACAGCAAAAAACTCCAAGGTAGACCTTCTCTATTTATTTCATTCCTTTTTCTCCTTTGGCCAGAGCAGTTGTTTTTTTTTAATCTATCTTTGTTTATATTGCTTGTAGCATAAGATTTCTAGCAATATTATCATGTTTCTCCTTGTATTTTTGTTATGCATATAAAGCAATATATTTATTAACAAGTTCACAGAGAATACTGTGTAAAATGATTACAAAATATTACTCTTAATAGCAAGTTTTTGCATTGAGATAAGCATTTCACTATTGCTATGGAAGACTAACTTAAGTAAAATGATTAAATGAGGAATAGACACACTGCTCAATATTGGAGATATATTGTTAGTGCATAAGAAATGGAAAGGAAGGAAAACATGATTAAAGAGACTCTCAAAATATATCTAGCCATCCCCAATGAAGACAAATGTCTTTAACCTGACATATTATATCTCAGGGTATTAAGAGAACTTGCAAGCAAGATTATTGAATCACAGTTGAAAATATTTAAGGAAATGGTTGGAAGCTAGAGGTATTCTTAGAGGGTAGTGGGAAGAAAATGGAACTACAGATGATATTCAAGTCTGTCAAATTCAAATGCCTCTAGGGGGCAGACAAGTAGTATAAATGAGGGAGGTAGACTAGTGGGGGCACATACTGAAATGGGGAGCACAGGTTCTGTCTAGAGTGAGCCGCACTACTCAGTTCCAATCAGTTGTTTGTATGAGGGTATATGCCCTTTAGTTGGCAGGCCCTATAATTCTTCAGGAGTACTAAAAAATCCAGATTTTAATGTTATATATTACCATCAAATTGAAAAAAAGGATTTACAGGTCAAACACAAAAGAAATAAAAAATCAGATGAAAAAAATTCTGCCTATGCTGGATTCAGATGTCAGCCACCAATTTACGTATGTTTGCTATTTTTTTTTCCATTTGGAAATAAGAAAAGATTTCCTTCAGAATTATAAAATTGACATAAAGCAGGACGAATCTGATGAAAAAGAATCTAAATTTCAATCTAATGAAAATGAAAGACTTTCAGGCAACCAAGGCTTGACTGAATGAATTTGCTCCCCAAAAAAAGACGTGTCAGTCTGAAAGAGATTTTCTAGAACAGAAGAAAATAAGTGTTCTAGCTTATATATTAGAACAGTTCATTCCTAACCTAAGGTATCTAGCTTGAGGAGACTGCTGTAGCTACTTTATTCCATTGAATCGTTGATCCAATTTAATGCCTACCAAGCTAATCCTCTCAACAAAATTTCAGTGTTAAATAAATCAATATACCAAATTCTATAGTCTCCAGAAGAGTTGTGTCTCATTATAAATTGATAGAATAATTTTGTTTGTACATCTATCTCCAATGAGTTTGGCTAATGGAAGTTCTTTCCTGAGAAATCCATTTATACCATGCTCAAAGGTGAAAAACAGTTTGAATTTTGGCAAATTCACTGAACCAAATTCAGTGCATTTTGTTGGTGGACACCAGTAAGCTTTTTCCTAAAACTACCAAAATTTACTACCCACCAATGTTTTTACTTTATTAGTACCAAAAAGCTAAAAATGTTGCAATAATCCAACCGGCAGGAAAAAAAAGGTTGGTAAATTTCCACAGTCAAATAGAATGGTGAGTTTAACATTAATACTAAGCAAAATCCCAGGATGGAATGATAGTGTTTGTAGAAATGCCATGGATTCAGTAAGCATAATTTTTAAAATAATAAAGTTATTAAACTGGAATATTTTGCAACCATGGTAGATTCAATGTACCTAAACTTTAGACATACTGAAACACAAACAGTTCTCACTAATGATTTTAACAATTAATTTTAATGATTTTAACAATTTAAAAGTTCAATGGAATTTAAGTTTTCTTCATACATAGGAGGATAATTAGTGACAATTCTCTATAAAATCAAACTCATATCCAGATCTGTATTCAGGCCCATTTCTTAATAGGCATATAGGCTTATGAAACTCATTTGGAGAAGAGGACAAAATGGAGGGCAATTGAAACAAGTTATATGGGGAAAAAATTGAAAGAACTAAAGATATTGGGCCTTCAGATGAAGAAAATCAAGTAAGATATAAGAATCACTCTCTGGTACAGCTACTGTGGAAAAAAGTATGAAGTGTCCTCAAAAGTTAAAAATAGAATTACTCTATGATCCAGCAATTGCACTACTAGATACTTACCTACTTACCTGAAGATTACAAAAAGACTAATTCAAAGAGATACATGTACCCTGATGTTTATAGCAGCATTATCTACAATAGCCAAATTATGAAAATAGCCCAAGTGTCCACCAACTGATGAATAAGTAAAGAATATGGATATATAAGTAAAGAATATATACATATACAAAGAATATGTATATAATGGAATATTACTTAGCCATAAAAAAGGAATGAACTCTTGCCATTTGCAATGACATGGATGGATCTAGAGAGTACTATGCTAAGTGAAGTAAGTCAGTCAGAGAACGACTGACACAAAATGATTTCACTTATATGTGGAATTTAAGAAACAAAACAAATGAGCAAAGGGAAAAAGAGAGACAGGCAAACCAAAAAACAAACTCTTAACTATAGAGAACTGACAATTACCAGTAGGGAGAGGAGTGTGTGAAATAGGTGATGGAAATTAAACAGTGTACCTGTTGTGATGAGCTCTGGGTAATGTATGGAAGTGTTGAACCACTATATTGTATACCTGAAATTAATATTACACCGGATGTTAACTAACTGGAATTTAAATCAAAACCTAAGGGGCACCTGGGTGGCTCAGTGGGTTAAAGCCTCTGCTTTCTGCTCTGGTCATGATCTCAGGATCCTGGGATTAAGTCCCGCATCGGGCTCTCTGCTTGGCGGGGAGCCTGCTTCCCCCTCCCTCTCTGCCTGCCTCTCTGCCTTGTGATCTGTCTCTCTCTGTCAAATAAATAAAATAAAATATTAAAAAAAAAACCTAAAAAAAGAATCATTTTCTAATATCTGAATAGTCACCATAATGTCAAAAGATTTGTTCAGTCTGATCCCAAGGAGTAGTTTCAGGAAAAC
Source organism: Procyon lotor (assembly GCA_028646535.1). Lineage (NCBI taxonomy): Eukaryota > Metazoa > Chordata > Mammalia > Carnivora > Procyonidae > Procyon > Procyon lotor. Next base: position 54,170,538 of record CM053608.1, read on the forward strand.
ATTTCAGCTCACTGTAAAGAAGGATTTTCTCAGGATCAGAAATGCTAAAGGACAAAATGGACTGTCCCAGGATGCAGGGATATTTATGTGGATACTGAATAACTACTTAGGGGAACTATTACATCTGGGTTTCAAAAATTGAATGGTTTATTGGATTTGGCTAATGATTTTAAATACTTGTCTGAAAAACACTATTCTAAGGATTTCCTTGTATGTATATATCATTCAAATCTAATTTTTAAAAGACTCATTTTATTTTCTTACAAAATACACAAAAACAAATTCAAAATGCATTATGGACCTGAATGTGAGACCTGAAGCCACAAAATTCCTAGAAGAAAACATAGGCAGTAATTTCATTGATTTAGCCATGGAAAAATTTTTCTAGTTCTGTCTCTTCTGGAAAGGGAAACAAAAGCAAAATATACCACTGGGACTACATCAAAAAAATTTTTGCATAGCAAAGGAAACCATTAACAAAACAAAAAGCCAACCTACTAAATGGGAGAAGATAGTTGCAAATGATACACTGATAAAGGGCTAATATCCAAAACATATAAAGCACTTACACAACTCAACACAACAAAACCCCCAAATAACTCAATTAAAAGTGGGAAGAGGAATGACGTGGATGGAACTAGAGAGTATTATGCTAAGCGAAATACGTCAATCAGAGAAAGACAATGATATTATCTCTCTGATATGAAGAATTTGAGAGGCAGGGTGGGGGATCATTGGGGGATTTTGGGGGGAAAATGAAACAAGATGGGATAGGGAGGGAGACAAACCATAAGAGACTCTCAATCTCATATGGTTGCTGGTAGGTAGGGATAGGGTAGCTGGGCTATGGACATTGGGGAGGGTATGTGCTATGGTGAGTGCTGTGAAATGTGTAAGCCTGATGATTCACGGATCTGTACCCCTGGGACAAATAATACATTATATGTTAATGAAAAAAAGGAAAGAGGGCAGAGGACCTAAATAGACATTTTCCAAAGAAGACATACAGATGGCCAACAGATACATGAAAATATGTTCAAGATCACTAATCATCAGGAAAACGTAAATTAAAGCCAGATGAGACATCACTTTATACCTGTCAAAAATGCCTAAAATCAACAAAATCATTGTTTCACACAAGAAACAATAAAGTTGGCAAGGACATGGAGGAAAAGGCCCTTTGCTGGTAAGAACACAAATTGGTGCAGCCACTGTGAAAAAACAATATGGTGGTTCCCCAAAAAATTAAAAATAGAAATGCCACATGATTCAGTAACTCCATTACCAAGTATTTATGCAAAAACAAAACAAAAAAAATTCAAATAAATATATGCACTCCTATGTTTGATGCATCACTATTTACAACAGCCAAGATTTGGAAATAACCCAAATGTCCATTAATAGATAAATGGATAAAAAGATGTGCTCACACACACACACACACACTGGAATATAACTCAGCCATAGAAACAAATAAAACCTTGACATTTACAACAATGGATGGACCTAGAGATTATAATACTAAGTGAAATAAGTCAGAGAAAGACAAATACCATATGATTTCATTCATTGAGGAATTTAAGAAACAAAACAAATAGACAAACAAAGAAAAAAGAAAGAGACAAACAAGCAACAACAAAAAACCCAGATGCTTATTAAATAGAGAGAACAAACTGGTGGTTGCCAGAGGGAAGGAAGTTAGGGGGGTGGGTTGAATTTAAATTAATTAATGAAGTGTAAATAAAAAGAGTTGTTCCTCTATTTTCACAACTTTAATTTTTAAAAGACACTGAAATGTGTTAAATATAAATATTATTCAATTACCAATGTGTTTTCCTATGTCACGAGTTATTCCATTTGGGTACCATTCTGGCAGGTGTTTTCTCCAGCACAGGTATGCCCCATATTCGGCTAATTGCTAGACACTGCCATGATGTATAAGCATAGCACATACTCCATGACAGGTAAAAGTTGATTGTATGACAAAAATGAATACATAGTAAAGTGTGTCTTGAATAGTATTAGAGATAATTTTAATGTTTAAGTTTAGGTACCGATTCTCTGGGTAAGGAATGTAAACTGTTATTATAGTTACCAATTCAATCTTGAAACCAAAATTCCCTCCTTCTATCTTTCAACCTTCTATATCTGCTCATTAAAGAGGATAAAAACATTGCAAGATATTCTTTTATAGGATAGTTATCATTTTTAACTCTTATCTGAATGACTCGGGATGATCTGATACTGTGCAACTAAGAAAAACACAGAACTAAATGATAACTGAAGCAGCCAGAGAATAGAAATGAACATACATACCCTATAATTTCAAATGTTGTAATCATCATGTTGTACTGGACTCACTGATTAATGTTATGATAAGAAATATTAGAGGGGTGCCTGGGTGGCTCAGTCGGTTAGGCTTCTGCCCTCCACTCGGGTCAGGATCCCAGAGTCCTGGGATCAAGCCCAGTATTGGGCTCCCTGCTCAGTGGGGAGTTGGCTTCTCCCTCTCCCTCTGTGTGCTTGCTCTCTCTCTCTCTGTCTCTGTCTCTCTCTCTCAAGTAAATAAATTTCCTTAAAAAAATTATAAACATGAACATATATAATATTTGGGGCTAGTAAAGTATCATTTTTATCTATTTTTAGATAGATAAAATCTATTAATTGCCAAAGATTCTGAGAAAAATTTCAATTGTAAAATGTATTTTCTGATAATTAAGTGTATATAGAAACTACTAGCATAATCATTAAAATTCTTCAAAATTTGTGAACCTATGATTTTATGTGATTTAATATTGATGGTAGGAAACTCTAGCTTGTCTTTACTATGTCCTATGAATAATTTTCAAAAAAAGGACAGTCCTAACAAACAATGACATAGTGTTTCTTTTTTTTTTAAAGATTTTATTTATTTGACAGTGAGAAACACAGCGAGAGAGGGAACACAAGCAGAGGGAATGGTAGTGGGAGAAGCAGGCTTCCTGCCGAGCAAGGAGCCCGATGCGGGGCTCGATCCCAGGCCCCTGGGACCATGACCTGAGCCGAAGGCAGACGCTTAACGACTGAGCCACCCAGGCGCCCCGACATAGTGTTTCAATACTACATTAAGATATATAGACATAGATATCAAATAAACCTCTATTTATAAACATGCCTTTCCCTCAGTTCATATTTCATATTTATAACATGTAAGTTATTGAAATTCAACCCGTCCCTTATGTAAAGTATAAATGAGATATAACTTAAACATTAAATTATTTTGTTCTAATCAATTACACCATATGTTTGTTTAGTTTCATGGAATTAATGTGAAAGCAAGACTGTAACTAGCTTCAATGAAACAAAATTATTCAAACCGTTTATAAAAAAGTACCATATGGTATTTTTAGAAAGACAATAAAAAATACAGTATTTGAGAATGAAAAGCAAGGAAGAAAGATTCACTTGACCGCATAGAAACTGACAGATAGGAAGTGAACTTATTTGACCAAGCGACTTTGGCTTTCAAGCAATTTCCTGTCCTAAACAGCAATCTGGCCCAGGCCTCAGAGTCATCAGAATAAAATCTGAGAGCCATTTTACAGGAGAATCAAATAAGATTTGGAAGGAAAATTTCACCGCAAAGCAAGAAAAATTTTCAATAATTTTCTATAATATAAGAAGACTTTTTTAGCACCTTTATTGCAGAAGCAATTCTAAATAACAGAGCTTTTCTTATAATAGCATTTCTGTAATAATGGTGTTTTATAACAGAAGTGCTATTATTACAGAAATGGCATTATAATAGTGGCATTATTATTGTTGAGTCTCTCCTATAATAGAAGTGCTAAATAAGCCTATCTATATTAAAGAAATTTCAAATTTCTTCCTGCTCAGAGATAAAAGTGCTTTGGCCACTTTCATATGATCATATTACAAGCAATCTTATATGGGTTGACCCAACACTGAAGATATGACCAGTTCACACAGACTCCCAGGAAACCTGACATTGAACTAGGAGTCAAAACATTTGAGTTATAGTCTCAATTCTAGCATTAGCTACTCAGTGACCCTGAGCATCCTGATTCTCCTCTGAGCCAAAAAAAAAAAAAAAAAAAAAATAGAGATATTCTTTATAATTCTCAGTGAAAAACCTTCCTATTACTAAAAAGCTTATTTGGCTCCAAATCTTAATAGCATCAATTATACATTTTTACTCATTTTAAACTCATTGATATGCTACTTTGTAGTTGTTGTATTTATTCCACTGGAATAAATTTATATTCTCAAGTTAAGCTAAATAAATGTAAAAATTGATTTGGAAAAAAAAATCTTATCTTAAATGGTCAGCACAGAGCCACGAATATAATGGGTAAGTTTTCTATTTTAATTAAAATGCATCTCATAACAAATTTTAGAAATCCAAGTAGAATCAGAAAATAACAGTTTCATTCTGAAGTTAGTAGAATACTATTCAAGATCTTGAAACATTTTCAGATAGTAAAGCAATAAAATATTAGAATAAGATTGGAAGTGATAAAAAGGTATCATGTTCCATAATAAAGTTCCCAAAATTGCCTCAAAAGAAATCTTATGTCCATATCAAATATAGTAACTGTAAATTTCACTTCTCATTCAATAAAGTATATATTGCTTTGCCATATACTTAGGGAGTATTCATCAAAAGAACTTAACTATATATGAAAATAAGTAAATTTAAGTTTATAAAATTTTACTTTTTATTAAAGATATCTTGTAATCCTTTGATGATGAGTTTATAGTAAAGACAGGAAAGATTTTAAGCTTCAAAGGTACTGACCTTTTTAACATTAAAATAAAATCCTATATATTTCTAGGTTAATACAACTAGATTACATCATCTGGAAAGGATATAGTTTGAGAAACAGTAAAGTAAGGGAATTCAGTATATACTCATATTTTCTGCAGGCATTATTTTCACATTTTTATACTATCATGAATGCTTTCAGTGTATACTCTGATAAAAGGAACTTATTTTATTGATTACAAGCAGAAGGTTTTACTAGAATATATATACATACACATATGTGTGCATGTGTATAATGTTTCATAAATATATATGTATGTATACATCTATATAAATATCATGCATATACACTCCATTGCCACCAAAGAAAAAACAATTCTCCTTGAATAATAACCATACCATTTTTGTTCATCATAATGAATGACAGCCATCAAGAGCTATCATTTAAAAAAATTTTAAGACATTGCTTAAAAAAATATAATAGCATTTTTTTCTTTTTTAATTTTGAACTTTTCTAAATTAACATATAATGTATTATTTGCCCCAGGGGTACAGATCTGTGAATCATCAGGCTTCCACATTCACAGTACTCACCATAGCACATACCCTCTCCAATGTCCATAACCCAGCAACCCTATCCCTATCCCCTCACCCCCCAGCAACCCTCAGTTTGTTTAGTGAGATTAGGATTCTCTATGGTTTGTCTCCCTTCTGATTCCATCTTGTTTCATTTTTTCCCTCCATACCCCCCACACCCCCCACCCTGCCTCTCAAATTCTTCTTATCAGAGAGATCATATGATAATTATCTTTCTCTGACTGACTTATTTCTCTTGGCATAAGCATTTTTAACCCAAATGGAAGAGCTAGAAAAAAAAAAAGAAGAAGAAGAAAGAAAGAAGGAAAGGAAGAGAAGTTAATGATTATTTTTAATAAATTACTAAGAGATAGACTCTAGGCAGGGATTCTGAGTCCCACTCTGTACAAATGTTTGCACACCCACACACAACCCACTTACTAAGGCCTATTAGCTTAATCTGCAAGAGAACAGTACTGAAGGCTCAAAATATTGGGATATAGTCTTCAGTAAGATATTTAGTTTCCCTTTGTTCTATGAGGAACTGAGATATAAGATGGATTAAATACCAGCTTGTGTGCCAGATCCCATTCTACCTAGATTATTTTGATATCATTGATATTTTATTCAATATTTAGTGTTCTCACAGGTTATTATAATTATTATCATCTAAAGAGAAAATTGGAAGCTTAGATGAAATAAAGCCACTTAATCTACAGTCACACAGAGACTATATGACAGCCTCCTGACCAACAGAAAACTTACAGATATATTGGTCAAGAGGTGGGAGGAACGGGACAGGATGGATCAATCTGGGCAGATTCATTCTGACTATGAAGGAGTTTCTCTACATGCTTGGTGGAGCTATGAGCAATAACATTCATAGGAAGATCCAAAAGTTTCAAAAAGAAAGGCATGTTAAATATTGCCAATTACAATTCGTCTGCTCTACATATGAAAGAGAGAATCTACCCATGGTCTGATTCCAGACTTAACGTCCTGGGCTTCTGTCTCCCAATCTGGGTGTCTATCCTCTAAGGGACAGGACCTCTCACCATGGGCAGCACATGTTATTAACATTTTACTAATTATCTCTATCATTAAATCATGATAAACAGAAAGCAGCTGATTTTGCAGTCTTCCTCCAGTGAATAACAATATCAAACTGAGAAAACTCTTGCAGAGGTACTAAAAGGAATCGTCTTAGAACATTAAGAAAATTACTTGACTACTTATGCAGTGCCTCAGGTAAACCAACACAGGCCTTCCTTCATAACCATACTCCACTATTATCTAATAATACAGGAGTTTTAGATTGTCTTTATGCCACAACCCCCTTCTCAGATAGTGTTTTCAATTTCATGAGAGCAAATAATACATAAAAAAAGCAAGTACACTGAAATCTCAATATGAAAATAGTTTTTTAACTGATTTATTGGGGTGTGATTGACATAAAAATCTATAGGTATTCAAGTTTAGAGATAAGTATATATCCACAAAATTATCATCACTATCAAGGCCATAAGCTCATCCATGAAAAGACAAATTATTATTCTCTATGATTTCATTAAATAAGAATATTTAGCAACATTTCTAATGATATTAACTTAAAGTAGTGATGAGGGTAAATAATTTTTGAATTATCTATAATAATTGTAGCATAATATTAAAATATCAATGACTTCTACTAGTACTAAAATCACAAGTACTGCTAACACCACTGCAGTTTGTTGCCTACTTTTATAAGTGAAGGAAGTATTAACTTTTATTACAGGTTAATGAGAATAAAGATGCAATTTTTGCTCTCTGAATTGTATCCACATACCTCTTGTGAACCCCAGATTTTAAAAATTCTCTGAGTCTAAAAAAAGTTGGATAGTATGATGAAGTGTGATAATGAAGTGTGATAAGGTGTTTGGGAAAGAAAAAATTCTGGAGGTTTTATTTAAGTTCCCAGGAGACTGACCCACAAAATAACAGTATTCCTATATCCCCCAAACTCCTAATGGTTCGTGGCATAATGTCCGTGATCCAAAATTCACTTTATATATTCAACCTTAATAAGGGATTTTCAGTGTTTGAAACAACTGAAATTTCTCAGAGTTGTTGCATTCCAGAGCTCTAAATATCCAGAGGAAGGGGGAAGAACTGGGAGGGAGGAGTGTGAAATATTGGGAATTAGCTGATTTTTTACAAAAAAAAATCATCAAGCATCACATAGAGAAGGGAAGAAGGGCTTGAAGGTAATAAACCCAATTAGTGGATCAAAGGATAAGAAGCACATTTTGAAATAAAAGAGTGATAATTTTAAGCAGCAAGGGAGATATTAGAATAGAGAAGTGATAATGCTATGCAGTTTAGTCAGGAGATGTTAGGAAACTGAATAGTAAAAGGGGGGGCACCTCTATGAAAACAGCTGCCTAAAGTCATCATCTCTTAATTTTTGGATCTTGGTTACAAAGATTTTGATTTACCAGTTTATATTTGTATACTGTTATCTTTCACCTTTGTTGTTTTCAATCTTATTCCTCAATTATTAATTTCTCTATCATTTCTCTTAAATTGCTCTTATCATTCATAATAAACAATCATCCCAGTTTTCTTCCTCATCTACAAATTCTATTATTTTTTCCAAAAGTTAAAATAGTCTCCAAAATCAAACATTGCTTGCAAACAGTTTTGTCCCCCAATTCCTAGTTGTTAACTAGCACTCAACATCTTGTATGCACAGTATCAGGCACCATGCAAAAAGCATGTGGAAAAACACATGTGGTATTTACATAGACTATGTGGAGCTAAACATTCTTGATCTCTGGAGTCTGTGAGGACTATATCAAAATGCAACTGTGGTGCACCAGCCAGTATCCTAAAAACTCATGAGGCTGAGTTCAGGATAAGAAGGAAGCCCTCTGACCACCAAGACCCGATAGACAAACCATGGACCACGGGCAAACCAATACTCTGGACTTCAGCTCCCTCACTTACAGAATGGGAATATAGTCTCAATAATTCTTTAGACTAAAGAGATTAGAAATTATTACAGTGACTACTTGTGTGTATTTGATATTTCTTCTGTTTGGGCTTCATTGAGCTTCTCAGAACTGTGGGTTTAGCATTTTTATAATTTTTAAAATTATTTCTTCAAATATTTTTGAGCCCTCTCATTCCTGTCCTTTTGGGAGTCTTAATAACATGCATATTAAACTACATGGTATTGTACCATATGTCATTAATACTCTCGTTTTTTCCCAGTCTTTTTCTTCTCTGTGTTTCATTTGGATGGTTTCCATTGCTATATTTTCAGATTAACTGATCTTTCTTCTGTAGTGACTAATCTGCTATTAATTCCAGCCAGAGTATGTTTCATTTCAGATATTATATTTTTCATCTAGAAATTTGGGTCTTTTTTTATATCATCCTTTCCCCTACCTTCTTGAATATGGTCAATGTTATTTATAATAGCTGTTTTAAAATTCTTGTCTGCTAATTCTAACATCTCTATCATTTCTGGGTCTATTTCTATTGATTAAACTTCTCCAGTTATGAGTCATAGTTCCTGTTTCTGTGTATGTCTGATATTTTTCATTGGAAATAGACATTTTAAATTTTACTTTTCTGGGTACCAGATTTTACCGTATTGGCTTAAATATAATTGAAGTTTTTTTCTAGGACATAATTAAATTATTTAGAATCAGTTTGACTCTTTGAGTCTTGCTTTTCAGCTTTGTTAGCATGGTACTAGAAAGCCAGTAGTTTAGGGCCAATTTGGACCCACTATTAAGGCAACACCATTCTGAGCTCTATACAATGCCTCATATGTTAGGAGTTCTTTCCATTTTGGCTAGAAGGAACACAAACTATTCTTAGCCCTATGTGAGCTTCCAGGATTGTTCTGCCTGATCTTTCATACTGGTTCTTTCCTGGCCTCAGGTAGTGCCCTCACCTATCTATTATAGATCAGTAGTCAACCAAAGGCTCAAGGGGACCCCTCAGTACATCTCCAGAACTCTGTTTCTGTGTCTCCCTGTGTCATATTTTTCTCCACTATTTCTAGTGGTCTTGAACTCCCCAGCCCTAAATTTCTGCCTCCTTAACTCAGCAAGACCAGCAGGCTCTGTTCAGATTGCCCTTACCTAGGTTGCATCCTGGAAATGCTTTCCAGTCAGTATGTTATGGTGACCACAGGGTTCCCCTTGATGTTTTTCTTCTCTCTGGAATCATTATCCTGTATGGCTTCTTGTCCAAACTCTGAAAACAATTGTTTCATATTTTTTCCAGTTTTTAAGTAAAAGTGAAAGGATAAATCTAGTCCCTGCTACAGCATTCTTGGAAAATGAAATCTTGACTTCTATGTCCAGCATTCCATTTGAATGCTGAACAGAAGAGCTCTTTGAATTTCCACCAAAGCCAAACCAAAACAGAGAACCAAGATAACCCAACATATATCGTTAATATCAATATTTTTTTAAATAAGGTAGCAGCAACATAAATGCAAGGGAGTAAAATATGATGCTTGTGTTAGGAGATAGAATTACTAATCTTAGGCTTTTGTTATAAGGTGTTTGGGAGAAATTAATTTGGTTTAAATCCATGTTTAATATATATTAAAATGAGATATTACTATATGATTAAGCATATAAGTTGAAAAGTAACTTTAAGGTGTTCATTTTTCTTTCAAGGATAAGATAAGACATCTAAAGACAACACAACTAAATATTTTCTTAGTTCTGGGTGTTCATAAGGATGGAGAGGACTGGTTTATTTTCCCCCTGTGTAAGTGTAACAAATAACAGGCAAACACAAACATGTAATTTTACATATTGGTCAAGCCCTGTATAGTAAAATGGAGTTTTACAAGTATGCTTTGTACTGTAACCTGCTATAGCCACATTTCGATATTCAATCACACACCAAAATTCAGTGTAACACACAAGTTTCAATTCTGGGGTAGTACTAATAGGTTTAAAGCCCAGTGCTATCTCCTAATTGTGTAATACTGGTCAAGTTGCTTCTCTGAGTCTCAGTTTTACTATTTATAAAATAGGGACAAAAGTATTTTTAAGGAAAGGATTAAATATGATACCGTGTAGAATCTGAACTTTATACAAAATCAGTCATATATTAATTGTCAGCTTTCACTGCACCTCCTCAAAAACTCACGAAAACCATCTTCTTTTTCCTTCCACGTCTGGTTTCATAAGATGAGGTCAGAAATTCTAATTATGATTACAGACAACATGAATTTTCTTTCCTTAAGAAAAAAGAATATATTCTTTCTAAAAACTATTGTTTTGAATAGAAAATCAATACTTCACAGTGAATCAGCTTCTACAATGCTCAAATTGTACTTGCCTTTTCATATATGTGACAATAACAAAAAGGATTCTCATAAGAATCTTTCTCAATTTCTATAACAATTGTAGGCACAACCACTTCAGAGGTACATTTTACAAATAAGTAATATTTTAAGGGAGACTTTTCAATATTTTTGTCAATGCACTTATGTCATCTTCTGTCATGGTACTGGGCCTACAAGATTGTTTTATCATAAAATAATGTTTATTATCTTTTACATATTTTCATTATCTATAAAATCTTAGCGTTATATGTATAGGTTTAAAATCATAAACCTTCCTGTCACTTAACTTTAAGAGAGAAACATATTAAATGCCAGTTCTCTTGAGCATGAAAAGAAATGTAAAAATAAGAGCTAGGGACACTGAGGGGATGATAAAAAAAATGTAGGGGAAATGAGATTTTATTTAAGTTCTTAAAATCTGATCTAAATATAGATTATATATAATAATAATTTAATTATGTAAGAATAATTTTTACACAGGATCTCAAAGCAAATAATTTTGTTCCTACTACAGAATATTATTTGTCTCAAATTTGAATACTAAATTCAGAATCAAAGTCCATCAGGCTAACAGGTAACAAAAGCATATGCTGTATATATTTACAGCTATAACTTGCATGACAAGAGAATTAAAAAGAAATGAGACTGTAAATGAAAGACTTTTATGGATGGGTCTCTTCTAACTGATATATGCGATACAAATGATTAGCATTAACTGATCTTCTTGAAGAATGTACTGGTATAATTCATTATAATGGCTTCGAAGCGCAATTAGTGAACTATAGTGTAAATGACACTGCTGTTCATAGACCTACCCATAAGAGTAATTATATTTTGAAAACTACTTAGTGAAAAATTGATTGAATGAGTCCTATGGGCATAGATAATTGAGATAAAAATATGTAAACAAAATGCCTATTAATAGGCTTTATGGCACATTTATATATTTACATGGTTTAGTAATGCAAGATTGTATAAAAGGAATTTTTTAACTTTTCTTTTAAACAGATATTTCTAACAAGAAAAAATAGATTTGTATATTTCATTTAATAAAGCTAAACTATTTCTCTAAATAATGTATAACTACATTCTAATTGTATGCAAATAATTCTTATTTTAACAAGTTTAGCAAGAAATATAATATCAAATTTCAAATCTTCTTTAAGAAATAGGATAATCCTATCTATATTGTTATACTGCAAGGAAAAAGGAGATCAAATAAATGACAATATCTAATAATCAAGAGTTCATTAACATATAAATCAAAATTACTGTTAGTATAGGATATAAAATTATAATTCAAAAGCATTTTCATTGTTTGTCTAGGTACTACACTATTATATTGGTAAAGTACATGTTACAATAAGCTAATTCTCAAAGTTTATTGTTCTAATATAAAAAGGACATATAAATATGACATATGTGTCCTATATATTCTGTATTTTCAAAGGTAAAATTTTACCTCTGTCTACATAGATACACATATATGCCCACATGTGCACGACTCTGAGATTACAAGTTTGAATTCTAGCTCAGGAAATGAGTGGTTTAAGTGTCAGCTTTCTATCTAGCTAATGTAACTACATATGACAATTGAGGACCTGAGGTTACTTTTTTGTAAAATCAACGAACATATTGCACCATATGATGTCTAATTCTAAAGTTTCACAAGGCAGGATTCAGTGAAATTTAGAAATTAGCCAGATGTATGTTCCTATTTATATTTCATATATCTCTTTAGCTGGTCAACCCTACACAAATTTGATGAAATGCAGTTTTCTCAGTTGTGAAATGGGGAAGTGATCATTTTTAACTCATGGAGTTAAGTGAAGATCACACGAGAGAAGTGTGCAATTGGCAAACAGCATTATTGGCTTACAGAAACTACTCAATATTAGCTATTACATTGTCTGTTTCCTCCAACTTAAGCTAAGTTATGCTGAAGCAACAAAAAATTTTTTCAAGAACTTAAAAACATGTTTATTTCTTGATCATATTACTTATTCTTTGTGGATTAACTACCACTCTAATTCAATATCCTCTTCAATGAAACAGTCATGGTGAAGGAACAACTGCTAGCTGAAACTTGTGGTCTATTACAGAGGAAAAGGAGTAATATAGAACTACATGACAGCTCTTAAGGCTTTAGTTAGGAAGTGGTACACATTACACTAACCAAAGCAAATCCCATGCCAAGCCTGACATCAGCAGGGAGGAAAAGTATAATTCTCTAGCAGGGAGGGGCCAGCAGGAAAAGGCAAAAAATAATTTTTAGAATGTCCAACCTACCACAATGTCTTCTAGTCCTCTTTGAATTCCATTACTTCTGTGGCCATCTGTTGTTCAAAAATATATGTGATACATCTATGTTCCTACTCATACATACTTACATTACCAATATGGAGTAAATAACTGCACCTCTTATGGGTACTGAATTACACTTTTATTGTAAGCTTATTAGGTTCATATGCCTAAGGGCCAAAAATAAGCAGAACTTAAAAGGCTAATTATCAGACTTCATGCATGGATGTCTAATATTTATTTGCTTTCCAACTATTTGGGGATAGGGAAGAACTAATCGAGGATTTGCTGTATAGTATATAGGATATAGTTGTGAAAGAAAAAGTCAGAATTCCTTGTAATAGTTTCTCTGCTGATCTAAAACAGTGTTTGGCATAGAAAGGAGAGTAGAAGAGCTCTTCAAAACAATGAAGCTTTAAATGGATATTGTATATAGGTGCAAAGAAGGCTTATCTTTTTTTTCCTCCTAATTCAGGATTTTGACTTTCACATGACAAAGGTTCCTTACCAAATATTACTTTCTTTGTGTATTTTTTTTAACAAATAACTTTTCAAACAATCACATAGTATCTCATTCTATTAAACATCAAGAAATCAAATTTCTTAATCATAAAAATGGAAGACTTCATGATCAAAAATTATTACAAGAATATATTCAATGGTTAATGCTTTCATATCTACCTCTTAATTCCCTACATGCATTGGCATTGTACAAAACCTAAGAATACAGAGTAGTCCCCAGATATTATTAATAAAAATGGTTATAATTTATTGAGAATCTGCTATTAACTCTGTACTATGCTAATCATTTTTTGTTGGCTATCTCAGGCAATTCTTAGAATAATCCTAAAAACTAGGTGGTATTATTTCTATTTTACAGCTGATGAAACTGAAGTACAGAGTGAGTATATCTATCAAATAGTGGCAGAGTGAGGATTCAAACTTATCTTTTTAAGTATAGATAATGGAGAAGAAGGTAAGGGCTTTTTAGCTGTATATGTGCCTGGAACACCTTGCTAAATCCCAATCCAAGAAGTCATTGGTGCCTAAATTAACACTTACTTATGAAGCAAGGACTCTGTGTTAAGATTAAATGAGGAAAAAAACAAAACAAAACAAAAAACCTGTGTTAGTTTCTTCTCCTGCCTAACAAATTCCACAAATTCAGTAGCTTAAAAAGAAAGTCATATTTATTATCTCAAAATTTCAGTAGGTCAGAAATCTAGAAATGGCTTAACTGAGTCCTCTGCTCAGTCTCTTGAGATATTGGTCATGCCTGGGTTCTCATCTGGAATGTAGACTGAGGAAATATCCAGCTTTCCTGATTAAATGGTTTTTAGCAGCATTCAGTTCCTTGCAGCTGTAGGAGGGAGAGTTTCACTTTTTTGCAGGCTGTCAACTGGCAGCCACCAGTTTTAAGACACCAGCTGAAGTCCTTGCGAAGTGGGTTTTTCAAAATGAGTACTTGCCTACTTACAGCCAATAAAGGCAAGATTTCCTAAGCCCCCAGGAGGCACTTTATATGCTTCACTGTCGTTCTTTGTGTATTTTTTTAAACAAACAACTTTTCAAACAATCACATGATATCTCACTGACATTATAAGGTCCTAGTATC
>CM053608.1:54185653-54199194 GCA_028646535.1 Procyon lotor
AAGGAAGGGAAAGGAGAATGGGGGTAATCAGAGGGGGAGATGAACCATGAGAGACTGTGGACTCTGAGCAACAAACTGAGGGTTTAGGAGGGGTGGGGGTGGGGGGTTGGGAGAGCCTGGTGGTGGGTATTGAGGAGGGCACGTATTGCATGGAGCACTGGGTGTGGTGCATGAACAATAAATCTTGTAACACTGAAAAAATAAACATATTTGGAGGAAAAAAAAAAAGTAAGTAAGGGTGTATCTAAAAGGCTAATATTTATTTAGAACCTACTGTGAGCCAAACCCTGCTTAGCACTTTCACAAATAAAATTATTTATTTCTATAACCCTCAAACACTGTGAAATAAACATTATTACCCAATAATGAGAGTTCATAATATAATCACAAAAATTATATCACAATATAATCACAGAAGTAGAAAATGTATTTTATAGTTATATGTGTCCATAGAAACCTATAAGAATTTCCCATCTAAGAAGTTGTTCATGTTTCAATTGAGAAATGATTTCTTTTTTTTTTTTTGAGAAATGATTTCTTAAAAGGAAAATTTCCACTTTTTAGAATGGTTTAAGTGAGTTGCAGATAATACATATAAAATAATAGTGATAATTAACATGTATTTTATGTTATATGTTAACATAAAATGTAACATGTTTTACATTGTTAAATGTGAGCATTTAACACATTTGTTTGAGCATCAGGCACTATTGGAAATGAATTACCTCATTTATGTTGCAAAGTCTGCTAAAATATGAACTATTATTATGTCCACTTTTTAGATAAGGAAACCAAATACTGGATAAGTTAAGTAATTCATCAAAGTCACACTATAGCTTAGCCAAGATTTGAATCCAGGCAATCTTAGTCCTTGACTCCAGCCCCAAGGGCCAATCTACTTTCTTCAAATAGCATTTATCAGGTATTTTTTTAAGTATGCAATAGATAAACACAAATAATTTATAGTGAAGACAAGTCCAAGAAGATCCAAATGAACGCTTTCAGATAAAAATATCTACATTTCATGTATCCAGGTCATTCCAATTTTCTCATTTCCCAATATTTGTTTAAATTTTAATTGTGATGTTTCTTTGAAAAGGTACCCTTCTACATTTTCAAACCTTCTTTCCTTGCATATGAAGTAGGGCAACTCTGTAGCTTCTAATCACGTCCTTTATATGAGTTTTTTTTGAAATGGTAAATTGCTGTGAGATGAAAAGTAGATCTCATATTTCTTGGGGCTAAATTCAGTACTCAGCTACAAATGTGGTCACAAGGTCTCCTTGCTGGGATCTTTTATGTTACTTTAATTAAGTTTTGGCTATTATTATTTCTGCTGCCTCTAAAGGTACACAAAGTATCTTAGGAAACCTGTTTTTGAGAGTGTCTATATTTGTTTTTCCCTAATCAATCTTGAGATTAATTTCACGTTCAGTCCTGCTGTCTGCTAGGTGCTCTGTGCTCTAGCATCCTTTTTAGACTGATCTGAAAACATGTTTAAAAATCAAACCTTGGCCACACAAGGTTTGTTAATATTATACCTGGTTTTAAAAAATGTCTCTTGTGCCCAAAACAAAAATTACTCTGGAAGGGTGCTGGCTGTATCCTCAGGCATGCTATTGTGGTTGCAAGTCAGCTACAGTGCTCTGTTTGTGGTCCCGGAGCGGCCACGGACAGGCTGCTGCTCCACTGAGTCTCTATAGCAGTTGGCGGCCAACAGCTCTCTATGGGGAACTCCAGAATGGAAAGGCAGCCAATCATGCATGGTGTAATTTACATCTGATTGATGAAGGTCTAAGAATCACAGAAACAATTAATTTGTATCAGGACTCCTGTGGGCCAAAAAGTAGGAGATTGTACCACTGGTACCCAATTTTAATTTTTGCCTTGATCAATCACCTGCCTTTCCACATCTACTTTGTTTTCAAAATTAACTTCTGCAGCCACAGATGTTAAAGGATGCAACAAAAAGAGTTTCTGGAAAACAAGAACACCAAGAAAAACACTCATTGATAAAACTCACTTGTAACTGCACTACATTATCCCTTTTTCAGTTTGATAATGGTAAGGCATTTTCCTTGCAACTTCAAGAGAGGATTTAAAAACTCTTTAAAAAAAATAAACCACTTTGTTTTTATTCATGTAAGAAAGATTACAATGGCCGGGAGAAAGGAAAAAGAATAGCGGCTACTTCCTAGAAGGAGAACAACAGCAGGAGCAATTTAAAATAAAAATAACTAAAGATGCCTTAACTTTATAGTTAAAAATAAAATGAAAATTGCAAAAGCAATTTGTGGCAGGAAGCCTTTAAAATGTTCTGAGGATTGTTCTTATTTTGCATAAGGCATTGCCAATCTTTAAAATAGTCCATTAAACGTATGTATATCTGACTCAACACTCTATTGTAGGCAGGAGCCCCTCAATTATGAAACTGTAGAAGGATGGGCCTGACAGAGTATCATCTAATTACAGGAGCAAATTACAAGTTCATAAACTTCATAAAGCATTCTAATGTCATCCCTTAATAAGAAATCTCTCTGCTCAAGTCAGTAATATATCTAACACGGTCATATTTTTCTACTATTCTTGGCATGCAATTGCCCTTTACTTGTAACAATATACAAAACAATAGAAAACTGCATCTATTGTTTTTTATTGATCAAATGTTTAAATTAGTATTAGTCTTGTTCACACACTTCCAAAAGACAATTCAACATGAATGTAACCATTTATGTTTCCTTTGCAATTATCCAATATTGTTTCCTAATCTTAGTGATGTGGGCAATGAAATGGAGCGAAATAAAATGCTTAGTGTCTAAGAACACAGGAAGCTGAGGCAGAAATTAGAACCCACATGGCCTTAGAGGCATTTCCTTGTTTGGGTCTCTAACTCAAACAGAAGAGTTAATAACAGTATATAATACATAGTATAGGCTTTGTAACTCTGGTGACATATGCTAAACTGCCTTTAAAAATATAAACTACTGCAAATGATTAATTCTTTGATAGGCAATATTATTCCTAGTTCTGCCTAAGCAAAATTTTGCACTGTAACCTGAGTTTGGTGTATATACCAACTCTATAAAACAGTTCTGAACTCCCCAGCACTTGGGAAAGGATGGTCCACACTAGAAAGAAATATGTAAATCTTGATCACTCATCCGTGATACCCATCCATACCCCCAGAAGAGAATTGCTTTTACCAAGCATAGACTCACTAACTGACCTTAATTCTTGCTAAATTTTATCAGTTCCAGAGTATTATTGGTTTCTATTCATGCCCAGTAGCCCTTCCTATGGATATGCTTATGAAATTTTGACTATTTACGTATTCCTATGATACACCATTTTCACAGCATATACATGAATATCATCATTTTAACATAACAGAAGCATTTTTTTCAATTGATTTTGTTAACTTGGTTTCATGGCACAAGAAGCTGAAGTCATAGAAAATGTTATCATGTTAACATCTATCAACATTTATATAATTTAAAAAATGTGAATTTCCAGTTTCTCTTTCCTCTAAGAATGAACAAAAAGGGTAGGTTTTACATACAATGTGAGGAAAAGAAAGGAAGGAGGGAAGGAACACAAACTTGTTGCCTTGGCTCAGAGAGGCAGTACCAATAACCTATTAATTTCTGATCTGACCAGAGGTTAGAACTGAAAAAGGCCAAAAACTCATCATTCCCCATATCCTCCCTGCCCTAGAGTTCTGTGACCAGGGTGCCAAAGGTGCCCACCCATGAATCTTTTGAACAACCTCCTCTAAAGCCCATCCATTATACACAGACAGAATTCTATCGACCTCCACATTGTCAATCACTGACAACGATTTAGACCCTTACACATGAGAGACAGGCTTATCCACTGGAATGGAGCCAAATTAAGTGAAGTGGGGAAGAGACCCCCAGGTCTGAACATTAGTGTTAAAGTGGTGCTCCCTACCAACTCTTTCTCCACCCTCAGGCATTGGGTTGTTGACCCTAGATTTGGAAGCAAAAATCAGAAATAAAAACAACAGCAACACCTATGCACTGATATATACAGATTAAAACAATACACAATCCCTAAAGAGGTTTTGCAAAGGATGCAACACATATTTCCCCTGACATTAAAAGCATTAATCCCATTAACCAAGGCTACCTGCGAAGTCTACTTTAAATAACTTGCGCCAACTATAAATAACATGAGGGATGATAGAAAAAGGTACCTGGACAATGTCCCAAGTCCAACTCTAAAAGGATAGCAAGTACAGATGACTGGGTTAAGATGAAGCCTTTAGAATTCTGTACTATGAAAGTGATTCATAAAAGTGATATTTTCCATTTTCATAGATAAAAAATGTACACAATTCTCAATACATCAACAAAGATGCTAAACTCTAATAAAACAACTGGTATCTCATATAGTATTTATATGTTTGAAATTTGTAGGGTAAATAGCAGGAAGCCTAACTGAGAATTTTGGATTAGCTTTACTGATTTTTTTTCTTTTATAATCAGTTAAAACAGGAGACAAATCTAAACTAGCCAACATCTCCAAACTTGGCACCAACTGCAGTTATGAAATTCCTAAATTCCTTGATTCTATGACTGTACAAGTTCTAGCTGGAGATCAAGGAAGTTCCCTATCATGGTAGAAAATTGGTTATATAATAACACAATAGGCCACTCCTGCATAATATTGATTTTTAGCTGCTGAAGTCCACTTATTCATACTTTCATTATTTTAACAAATACTTACTGATATTATATAACATATATTGATGTTGATATTGATATTAGTAGTTCCTACTATGTGCTGGGTACTGTGATAAACACAGGAAATAAGTAATAGAAAAATCACTGCTTTCAAGAAACTATTAATCTAACAAATTAGTTACTTTCCATTTTTTCTGTCCCAGTAAACCCAAGAGCTATGATACAATTCAGTCAGTAGATGTAGCTTTTTGTGGAAGTAACTATGAAGTTAGGGAACTGGGTATGTAGAGAAGACTGTATATGGCATCTGGTATTTTTAAATTTTAAAAACAGATTTCCCTTCTTTTGGTGGAGAATCACTATAGCAGATATAATTAAATAGATAAAAAGTTCCTTTCCCTCTCAAAGGGCTTCTGTATGATTATATAATTAAACTCTCATTACCTCATTGCTAGACCTAGCATCATTTACTAAAAGAAAAAGAGAATAAACGAGTCACTATGAGTTCACTGCTTTGTTGCCCAAAGTAGGAGGCATGAAAAATAACACTAATATGAACAGCTACCATGTATTGAATGTTTCCCACATGACAGCTATTTGTCTTGCATATACTTTGCCACTGATACTTCACAAGAACCCTACATGGTAAGGACTATTATTACTGGGTGAGGACGCACTCTGTTTTGCCTGGACCATATCAGTTATACTTGTTATCTTAATTATTAATAGTTTATTCTTTCACTCTCAAAAGTGTGCCAACTGGATAATAAAGTATTCTTTTTATCTATCAAGTACTACCCTTATATAATCCAACTTAATAGATGATTTTATAATAACCTCATGGCAATCTTAGAAGGGCCTTCTAAAGTTCTATTTAAGTAACTCTGGTGTCCTATTTGGGTTTCTGAAGATGGCCACTCAGAAAAGAACCAAACCCTACATCTTCTAATAAATTCAATTTTTATGCAATGCGCTTACTAAGAGGCGTGGGGATAGGAGGGCATAAAAAGAACATCATGAACTAGTGGCAGAGACCTAGAAGGTATCCACCTCCCTGCAGATAGATGGGGAAAACTGAAAATAATGGTCAGAAACTCTTATGAGATATATTTCCATGAGATACATGATGGCAGCAATTCTCTACCCAGCTTAGAATTCACTATGAAGAATTTGATAAAATGAAAGAGTTTGATTACACCTTCTTAAAAGTTTACCATAATGAGGTTTGAAGATGAATTCCCATTCTTTGAACTCCTTTACCATCAAGCGTAAGACTATAGCAATACTTTTGAAAGATTTAATGGCTTACATGTTTGAGAATTTGAACTTGAAATATTTGTATATTTAAATTTGAAAAGAAAGTTGCATCCTTATATTGAATTCAATATGATAATAGTGAAAAGGCAAATGTGAGTGCCAAACCAGAAGGCAACTCGAAAGCAGCTATAAATGGATGATTTAGCATCCAGTGAAGGAAACTAAATTCCTCCTGCTACCAAATTTTGCAATACTGACATGCACACTGATTATAAATTATTTTCATGATACTTTTTAAACACTCATATCAGATTGTTTGGACTATGTAGCTGAATTGCATTCCCTGCTCACTTTACCCAATTTTGCACATGTGCACTTATAATGACCAACAAAATTCCACTGACAGCAACAGTCTCAACAAGCTTCCCAGATAATCAGTAAACCTCCATTCCCTACTATCAACCCAACAGTGATCTTCTCATCAGATAACGGTTATTAGATTTTCTTTATCACCAATTCATCATTAGATCCAACAAGTATTGATTTATAGTCTGGTAAGGGGCAAATTCCATTTACAGGAAATTTATTGCTTAGGAAATTGTTTGAATCATCTAAAATTTTCTGAAAAAAATCTTCAAATGGCTTTTTTATTTCTATATTTTTGTTAAGCCCACAGGTAAGGGTTTAACCCAGAGACTGCACTACTAGGATAGGAAAAACTCCTTGTGAATTCAATAAAGGGGACTGTGTTTAATTATCCATGTATATTTAAAGAGCACAACTTTATTGGCAATGATAACTTATTTGCCCAAATATTTGTCAAGACTATGTGATAGAATTAAGTGCACTTAGACTACAGATTGGCAAAAGGAAGACTTTCTTGCAGAAAACATTATAATATCTAAGTAAGATTTTTATTTATTTTTTTGTAAATAAGATTTTTATTATTGATTGAGGATGAATTATTTCTATAAACTATCTGCAAAATTATGAAGGAAGTTAATGGCAGATATAATTTCACATCATAAATAGGCACTCCTTATTGGGAATCAGATAATGCATAGCTTAAGGTCTCTGTACTTGGAATGACGAGGTCCTCATAAGAGCACCTTTTCTACCTAAGCCGCACACTTGTGAACTATCCAAGTGCCCTTCAGGATGATGAGCTTTTGATTAGTCCTTTCAATTAGTGTTTATTTTCTTAAGTAGAATACTCACAACAGTTTCAAAGCTCTGAATCTCCTTTAATCGCTGCCTTTAAATTAAGAGGAATAGATTTTTTTTAACTTGCCTCTTGCTGCTTTGGCCAAAAGATCAAGTATGAATGCAATTTAAATATGAAAGCTAGCATCCAATAAGCAAATATGCACTTTTAGCTAAAGATGAAAATTCTCTCTAACTGCATTAAGTAAAAGCCATTACTATGTATCTAGACCTCCTCACAAATTCTTGACTGATATTTTGCTTTCCCATCAGAAATCTTGTGTTCCTAGATTTATTTCTAAATGTTCCACAAAACTGGATATTTTAAAAGTTACTATAAAAAAAACATCTATAAAGAACAAAATTGAGCCACCTTGGACTTCTGGGGAAATTGGTGGGGTAGGAGAATTTTAAGCTCACCTTGTTCCATGGATAAAATAAGATAACGTATACATCAGTGTAAATAACCCAGAAAATGACCTGAACCCAGCAGAACAGACTCTCCACAGCTAAATGTAGAGAAGAGGCCACATTGAAAAGGATATGAGGGGTGGAGATGCAGTCAGAAACTAAACAGACTGATGGGACTATCCAAGGGAGGAAGGGACCACAACGGTATGGGAAGGGAAAAGAAACAAAACCTCATAAGCACATATGGGGAAACCACATGGGGGAGATGACTTCCCATAACATTTGGTTTTGAAAACCAGAGGAGCATAATTTTTTGAGTTCTTACAATCAACAAGGCTCAATACCTGCAACTTTAGAAATCAGCCAGCTGGGGTCTGTGAGAACCAGGAGGGCTATAGGGTATTAGGTCCCTGACCTTAAAGAGATGGAACAACAAACAGCCCTGTGAAGATACAGTAAAGAAGCAGCTGATTGAAAAATGCCTGGGGTATATGGGAAGATTTATTTACTAACCTCAGATCATGGCTAGAGGGACAAGGATCTTTGGAGGACTTCTCCAAGAACAAACAAACAAACAAACAAACAAACTGGCAGCCACTGTTTCCCTCCAACCCCTAGACTAGGCACACAGACACCTGCAGGAACCAGCACAGTACAACACTCTCCAACAAGTTTATTAAGAGCACGCTCCAACTCAGCATTCTACTGTGGAAATGCTCCCTCCATCCAAGCCTGAGAATGAGTTTTTCCCCCATTACCCACCCCACATTCTTCTGTAAACCTGCCCCCTCCAATACACCCTTAGTCAGAGCCCAACCAAAACAGTGACACAAGCCTGACAGTGTTCACACTGCCCCTACAGGGGTCAACACCACTCCAAATAGACTCTTGCCCTGGAGAGGAGAAAACAACCACACAGACCAATACAACTGCAGCCCCAGCAGTGACCTGTGGGCAGACATCTGGTCTGACCACAGGTCCCAACCACCAAAAAAAGCTTCTCAGGGGACAACACAGGGAAAGTGTCCTTCAGTTCAGTGCTACTGCATCTCTGACAAATGCTTGGGCTGACTCACTCAACTCAAGATCAAGACAGTCCCAGACTGGCCCACCAACAATACTGGGATCAAACTCTGTCCATAACTAGCAAAGGGAGCCATTACAGATGACTAGACTGAAGGCAAAAGTGTCTCAGTCACAACAGTATGGCATACAACAGACAGGAGACATCCTTGAAGTGCCAGATTCTGGTGAACAGGGGACATTGCCCCACAAGGCACTACAGAATGTCTTCTTCACAAGACCATTACTTTCAATAACAAGAGATATAGCTGACTTTCCCAACACAGATAAACAGACACAGAGAGTTACACAAAAGGACAGAGAGAGATAATGTCCAAAATTAAAGAACAGGAAAAAAATCACTGCAAGGGAGCTAAGCAAAACAAAGATAAATAATGTGCTTAACAGAGAATTTAAAGTAATATTCATAAAAATACCCATGGGATTTGACAAAAGATTGGAAGTCCTCAATGAGTCACTTAAAAAAGAGATTAAAAAAAAAAACACATAAAAAAAGACTAATTATAGATGAAGAACTCAATAACTAAAATTAAAAATACACTAGATGGAATAAATAGTAGAAGAGAGGAATAAGAATGTATCAGTGATCTGGATGAAAAAGCTAAGGAAAGCAATCAAGTTGAACATGAGAGAAAAAAATAATAAAAAAATGAAAACAGACTTAAGAAACTCATTGACACCATCAAGCATAATGACAGTAACATTATAGGGATCCCAGAAGGAGAGGAGAAAGAAAAGGGGGCAGAAATTTTATTTGAAGAAATAATAGTTGAAAACTTCCTGAATCTGGGGAAGGGAACAGAAATCTAGAACCAGGACGCACAGAGAGCCATCAACAAAATCACCCTGAGGAGGTCCACACTAGGACATACACAATTAAAATGGTAAAAAGTGTTGATAAAAAGAGAATTTTAAAAGCAGCAAGAGAAAAGAAAATAGTTACATAGAAGGGAAAACCCCATAAGGCAATCAACTGATTTTTCACAGCAGAAACTTTACAAGCTAGAAGACAGCAGCATGATATATACAGAGAATTGAAGGGGAAAAAACCTGCAGCCAAGACTACACTATCCAACAAGGCTATCTTTCAGAATAGAAGAGATAAAAGTTTTCCAGACAAACAAAAGTTAAAGAAATTCATCACCACTAACCTAGCCCTACAAGAAATGTTAAAGGGGACTCTGAGTGGAAAGCAAAGATCATAAGTAGAAGTAAGAAAAGTAAGAAGCACAAAAGCAATAAAATTAAGGGCATCTATTTAAACCAGTCAAAGGATTTACAAAATAAAAGCATGTAAAATAGGACAACATTTCCTAAAATGTGAGGACAAGAGGGAAATAAAGAATGAGCTCAAATTTAAGAAACTATCAAGTTAATATAGACTACAATATGCATACAATGTTATATGTAAACCTAATGGTAACCATAAATCAACTGGTAATAGATATGCAAAAAATAAAGAGAAAGGAATTCAAGAATGTCACTAAAGAAAGTCAGCAAACTGAGAGAAGAGAGCAAGAGAAGAGAAGAACAGAGAAGAACTACAAAAACAACCATAAAACAAGTAACAGAATGGCAATAAATACATACCTATCAATTACTTCGAACGTAAATGGACTAAATAACCCAATCAAAAGACAGAGGGTGATGGATTGGATAAAAAGGCAAAACCCACAGAATGCCACCCACAAAAACATTCATTTCAGACCTAAACACACATGCAGATTGAATGTGAAGGGATGGAAAAGCATTTATCAATTTATGCAAATGGATGTGAAAAGAAAGCCACGATAGCAATACTTACATCAGAGAAAACAGACTTTAAAACAAAGATGGTAACAAGATATAAAGAAGGACACTGTATATTCATAAAAGTAACAGTGCAACAAGAACATATAACAATTGTAAATACTTATGCAACCAACATGGGAGCACCCAAACACACTAAACTGCTAATAACAAACATAAAGATGTAATTGAAAGTAATACAAAAATAGTAGGGAACTTTAACACCCATTGACATCAATGGATAGACCATCCAACAGAAAATTAACAAGAAAATAATGACTTTGAATGACACATAGGACCACATGGATCTAACTGATATGTTCAGAACATTCCATCCTAAAACAGTAGAATACACATTCTTTTCAAGTGTACATGTAACATGCTCCAGAACAGATCACATATTAGGCCATTAAACCAGCCTCAAGAAGTTCAAAATTATTGAAGTCCTATCATGCATCTTTTCTGACCACATTACTTGAAAACTAGAAATCAAGAACAAGAAAAAAATCTGGAAAGAACACAAATACATGGATTTAAATAACATGAAACTAAATAATGAGTGTGTCAACCAAGAAATCAAAGAGGACATCATAAAATACGTGGAGACTAATGAAAATGAAAACACAATCTCCAAAATCTTTGGGATGCAGCAAAAGCTGTTCTAAGAGGGAAGTTTATATAAGCGATATAGGCCTACCTCAAGAAGCAAGAAAATTCTCAAATAAACATCGTAATCTTACACCTAAGGAGTTAGAAAAAGAAGAACAGAGGCTCCTGGGTGGCTCATTCAGTTAACCATCTGCCTTCAACTCAGGTCATGATCCCAGGTTCTGGGATGGAGCCTCATGCTGGGCTCCCTGCTCAGTGGGGATTCTGCTTCTCCCTCTCCCTCTGCCTCTCTCCCCAACTTGTGTTTCTCTCTCTCTCTCTCTCTCCACTCTCTCTCTACCTCTCTCAAATGAATTTTTTTTTAATAAGAAAAAGAAGAACAAATAAAACCTCATACTAGTAGAAGGAAGGCAATAATAAAGATTAGAGCAGAAATAATTGAAAGAGAAACCACAAAGACAATAGAATGGATCATTGAAACCAGGAGCTGGTTCTTTGAAAAGATCAACAAAATTGACAAACTTTATCTAGACTCATAAAAAGAGAGAAAGGCAGAGAGAACTCAAATAAACAAAATCAGGAAGAAAGAGAAGAAATAACAACCAACACCATAGAAGTACAAAGGATTATAAGAGAATATTATAAAAAAAATTATATGCCAACAAATTGAACAACCTAGAAGAAATGGATAAATTCCTAGAAATATATGACCTCATAAGACTGAATCAGGAAGAAATAGAAGATATGTACAGACCAAATATCAGCAATGAAATTGAATCAGTAATTTAAAAACTCCTCCCCCCCCCAAAAAAAACTCCCGACAAACAAAAGTCCGGGACCAGATGGCCACAGGGGAATTCTCTCAAACACCGATGAAGAGTTAATTCCTGTTGGTCTCAAACCATTCCAAAAAATAAAAGAAGAAGGAAACCTTCCAAATTCATTCTATGAGGCCAGCATTACCCTGATACCAAAATTGGACAGAGACACTACAAAATAAGAGAGCTACAAGTCCATAACTGTGATGAACAAAGATGCAAAAGTCCTCAACAAAGTATTACCAAACTGAATCCAACAATACATTAAAAAAATCATTCACTATGATCAAGTGGGATTTATTCCTAGGATGCAAGGGTACTTCAAAATTCACAAACCAATCAACATGATACATCATATCAACGAGAAAGGGTAAAAACCATACGAACATTTCAATAGATGCAGGAAAAGCATCTGATGAAGTACAATATCTATTCATGATTAAAAAAAAAAATCCTCAGCAAAGTAGGGCTAGAGGGACTATACCTTAACATAATAAAGACCATCTGTGAAAACCCACAGGTAGCATCATACTCGATGGTGACAAACTGAGAGCTTTTTCTCTAATATCAGAAATGAAACAAGGAAGCCCACTCTCATTACTTTTATTCAACACAGTACTGGAATCTTAGCCTCAGCAATAAGACAAGAAAAAGATATAAAAAGGCATCCAAATTGGTAAGGAAGAAGTAAAAATTTCACGACTTGCAGATGACATGGTTCTATATATAGAAAACCCTAAAGCAAAAAAAAAAAAAAAAAAAAAAGATTAAAAAAAAAAAAAAAAAGAAAACCCTAAAGCCTCCTAACAAAAACTACTAGGACTGATAAATAAATTCGGTAAGGTCACAGGTAACAAAATCAATATGCAGAAATCTGTTGCATTTCTATATATTAATAATGAAGTAGCAGAAAGATAATTTAAGGAAATAATCCCATTTATAATTGTACCAAAAAGAATAAAATATTTATGAATAAACTTAACAAAAGAGGTGAAAGACTTACTTATAATCTGAAAACTATAAAATATTGATGAAAGAAATTGAAGATAACATAAACAAATGGAAAGATATTCCATTATCATGGACTGAGAGAATAAACACTGTTAAAATGTCCACACTACCCAAAAGAATCTACACACTTAATGTAATTCCTATCAAAATACCAACAGCATTGTTGATACAACTAGAACAAATAGCTACAAGATTTATATTGAACTTCAAAAGATCCAAATAGAAGAGAAATCTTGAAAAAGAAAAACAAAACTGGAAGTTTTTTGGGGGCAGGAATCTGTCAAAATCCTAGAGAAAAACATAAGAAGTAACCTCTTCGACATCAGCCACAGCAACTTCTTTCAGGACATGTCTCCAAAGGCAAAGGAAACAAAAGCGAAAATGAACTTTTGGGACTTCATCAAGATAAAAAGCTTCTACACAGCAAAGGAAACAGTCAACAAAACAAACAGGCAACCCACAGAATGGGAGAAGATATTTGCAAATGACACTACAGACAAAGGTCTGATATCTAAGATCTGTAAAGAACTCCTCAAACTCAACCCTCACAAAACTAATAATCACATCAAAAAATGCACAGAAGACATGAACAGACACTTCTCCAGAGAAGATATACAAGTGGCTAACAGACACATGAAAAAATGTTCATCATCTT
>CM053608.1:54199294-54246584 GCA_028646535.1 Procyon lotor
AGTTAGAATGGCCAAAATCAACAGGACAGTAAACAACAAATGTTGGAGAGGGTGTGGAGAAAGGGGCACCCTCTTACACTGTTGGTGGGATTGCAAGCTGGTGTAGCCACTTTGGAAAACAGTGGCTTTAATTTCCTCAAGAAATTAAAAATAGAGCTACCCTATGACCCTGCCATCGCACTACTGGGTATTTACCCCAAAGAAGCAGATGCATTACAAAGAAGGGCCACATGTACCCCAATGTTCATAGCAGCAATAGCCACAATTGCCAAACTGTGGAAAGAACCAAGATGCCCTTCAACAGATGAATGGATAAAGAAGATATGGTCCATATATACAATGGAATATTATGCCTCCATCAGAAAGGACGAATATCCAACTTTTGTATCAATACGGGTGGGCCTGGAAGAGATTATGCAGAGTGAAATAAGTCAAGCAGAGAGAGTCAATTACCTTATGTTCTCACTTACATGTGGAGCATAAGGAAAAACATGGAGGGCACTGTGAGAAGGAAGGGAAGGGTGAATGGCGGAATCAGAGGGGTTGATGAACCATGAGAGACTGTGGACTCTGAGCAAAATCTCCAAATCTGAGGGTTTTGGAGGGGAGAGGGAGGGGGGTTTGGCGAGCCTGGTGGTGGGTATTGAGGAGAGCACATAAAAAAAAAAAAGCTTCTTCACAGCAAAGGAAACCATCAAATCTAAAAGACAAGCTACTGAATGGAGAAGATATTTGCAAATTACATATCTGATAAAGGATTAGTATCCAAAATATATATAGAACTTATATAACTCAACACTAAAAAAACCCAAATTACCCAATTTAATAAAAAATGGGCAGAAGACATGAAAAGACATTTCTCCAAAGAAAACATACAGATGGCCAATAGACACATGAAAAGAGGCTTAGCATCATTCATCAAAGAAATACAAATCAAAACCACGATAAGACATCACCTCACACTTGTCAGAATAGCTAAAATCAAAAATACAAGAAACAATAAGTGTTGGCAAGGATGTGGGGAAAAAAGGAACCCTTGTACACTGTTGGTGGGAATGCAACTGATACAGCCACTGTGGAAAACAACGTGGAGGTTTCTCAAAAAATTAAAAATAGAACTACCATATGATCCTGTAATTCTACTACTAGGTATTTACCCAAAGAATATGAAAGCACTGATTTGAAAAGATATATACACCCCTATGTTTACTGCAGCATTATTTATAATAGCCAAATTATAGAAACAGTCCAATTGTCCATCAATAGACGAATGGATAAAGGAGTGGTATATACATACAATGGACTATCACTCAGCCATAAAATATGAAATCTTGCCATTTTCAACAACATGGATAGATCTAAAGAGAATAATGCTAAGTGAAATAAGTCAGACAAATACTAAATGATTTCATTCATATGTGGAATTTAAAAAACAAAACAAGCAAAGAAAAAAAAGACAAACCAAAAAAACAGACTTAATTATAGAGAACAAATTGATAGTTACAAGAGGGGAGATGGTAGGGGGGATGGGTGAAAGAGCTAAAGGGGAGTACCCTTACACAGTGAGCACTGAGTAACTTATAGTGTTGCTGAAGCATTATATTGAACACCTGACACTAACATAACACTGTGTTAACTATACTGCAATTAATTTTTTAACCTATAAAGGACATTATTGAGGCAATGGAAACTTGAATATAGACTATATATTGGGTAATATTATTACATCAGTATAAAACTTTTGAGGCATGATAATGGTGCCGTGGCTAAAGTAGGAAAATGTATGTCTATAAAATAGAGTTTATACCGGGGCGCCTGGGTGGCTCAGTCGTTAAGCTGCTGCCTTCGGCCCAGGTCAGATCCCAGGGTCCTGGGATCAAGCCCCACATCAGGCTCCCTGCTCAGCAGAAAGCCTGCTTCTCCCGCTACCATTCCCTCTGCTTGTGTTCCCTCTCTCGCTGTGTTTCTCTCTGTCAAATAAATAAAATCTTTAAAAAAAAAAAATAGAGTTTATACCACTTAGGGGTGAAAAATCTGCAACTAGTTTTCATATTTTTCTGCAAAATATACACGTATATATATACACACACAAATAAACACATCAAATATGGGAAAATATTAATAAATAGTGAATCTAGACAAAAGTACAAGGTATTCGTTGTATTGTTCTTCTAAATTTTCTACAGGTTTGAGTTTATTGAAATTTCAAGCTGTAAAAAAGCTACTTTTTTACTATAATTATCTTCTCCACCTTTCAGAAGTCATTTATTGTCTGCTAAAAAGAACTTTTCAGCTGGGTGGTTGGAAACAAGGCATTCTACAGAATCGGGAAAAAGTAAATCAAACTAATGAGTGTGGGAAAGAAATATGGGGTACATTTAAGGTCTGGGAAGTCAAAAAGGAACCCAAAAAGTCCCATGGGAGCACTTCCTCTGTGACTGAACCAGGTTGACCAAAATCTCTTGTTGACTTTAGACTTTCATCACTGTCACTGCATGTTTCACCAGTCTGTGCAGCCCTTGGGCCCTGGCATTTCTGCTGTGTACTCTACGTTTTTTACAAACAGGGAAGTATCCCCATCATCCCTAGGCACCTCAGAATTCATCCAAGATGGTGGGGCAATGTGTCTCTGATTGACTAAATATAATGTGCCTGGCCACAGCTAAAGTTCATTGTCACAGCTGTAGTCCCTCTAGTGCCACTGACAGAGGTACAACCAATTCAGCATCTAGGTCTCAGTCTCTTCCAAATAGAAAGAATTTGTGGAATATTGGGTTAGCAACTCAGCACTAAGTCAATGTACTGCTGATTTTGCTGTGTTTTGGACATCAGGCCTAGTAATTCACCTCCTCAATTATTTTGTGGCTCAAGGTTCTTGCAAGATCAAGTTCTAATGCCTGGGTCTGTGTCTCATTACTCCCCTCTCTCCCCATCCAGTACGTTCTCATTCCATTGCTACATACCTATTACTATACTTGAGTAGCAAACTCCTCTAGGAATAGGTCCTAAAATTATCTCTTCACTCCTCTAAGAGCTAGATACTTACCCTTGAATTCTGATTGCCATAATTAAATTCTCATTTCCTTCTTCCAGGCTGGCCACCAACTACCCAAATAAGAATAGCAGCCCACCCCCCAAAAAATTCTGAAAGATTAATTAATTAAATAATTAATTAATTTTAAAAATTAAAAAACATTAAAAAATTTTTAAAAACAGAAAAGAAAAGAAAAGAAAAGAATAGCAGCCCAGGCAATCCCTTGATTACAGCCCTATTAGACAGGAACAGGAATATCCACCTAGACCATATGCACACTCCTAACCAAGAAAGCTATGAGATAATAAACTTGTTTTGTTTTGTTTTTTAAATATTTATTTATTTATTTTTTAAATTTGTTTGAGAGAGTCAGAGATAGCAAAAAAGAGCATAAGTAAGAGGGAGAAGCAGTCTCCCTGCTGAGCAAGGAGTTGGCTCAAGGACCCTGGGATCAACACCTGAGCTGAAAGCAGATGCTTAACTGAGGCACCACAAAACTTGCCTGCTTTTAAATAGCTAAATTTGTGGTGATTTGTTTTACAGCAATAGAATAGTAACACAATCAGAAAATGTGGAGCAGACCTAGCCAAAAAAGACTTTCCTTGGGGAGAGATATTTGAACTGGTAAGAAATGAGTAAGATTTAACCAGGGGAACACAGCTGAAGGTGGGGTAAATCAGAAGCAGAGGCTGTAGGCTTAAAATCTTTAAAATGCTTGGGAGTAAAGAAGGAAGACAAACAGTAAAGAAATAAAAACATCTATCTATGGTGGAAAATAAGGGGAAAATATGATAGAAATGGGGCTGGGGAGCAAATGGGGTGAATGATGCAGGGTTTTGAAGGCCATGTTAAGGAGTTTAGATTTTATTCCCAGTGAGCAGAGTGTTGTTATATCCCCCGTGATATTCTCAGAGGTCAGCTCTTTTACTATAGATTTCCATTCTTGAGGTCTCTAGGGACAACTCTACAGCTTTCAAGGAGCTCTGACATGAACTCTATTACTCAAGGACATAGGGATCATGCCCAAGACCCTCCAGTGGAATGTAAGATGGCCTATCTCCTAGACCTATTTGGAGATCATATATTCCTTGAGTACCTTCCCATGTCAAGCTTTACAATGAGTTGAGAATCAGGAATTGAGGAAAGGTGATAGGGAGGGACATGGGCAGAGAAGTAAAAAGAGGAAATGCTCTGTATGTTTAGAAGTGGAATATACTTGGCCTTTAAACTCTCAACTCTCCTGCTAAAAAGAATTGGTCATATTTAAGAGGAACCGAAGATACTATAAAATTTTCCAAGAGTAGATAGGTTTCTATAGTTTATGCTATACTTTACCTTTTAAATTAAGAATTAGCAAGGGAAGTTTTCAAATATCTCTTTAGCCACTTTTTCACTATATGTAAAAAAATTATTTTTCTCATTCTTTCCCATGTAATATAAAGTACATCTTCTTTATTCTTAGACATTTCCCTTTCAAAAGTTAAAGACCTAAATTAAGTCAAGGTTTACATTTGAATCCTTTTAAGAAATCCACACCATCCTTGATATAATAAAGTCAAACAAACTACAAAATTTACTATAAAGAAAGCAAGTATTTCTGAGGTTTCCATTGCCCACAAAGGGAAGTTTCATTCTTAAACACTTTTAAAAGGTGACTGATAAAGTATAATACAAATTACATAAGTTATGGTTCACTAGATTCAGCAATTTTGTATTATATAGAAATTTAATCAATCTTTCAGGGATTGCAGACATATCACAGGAGGAGGTACTTTTGACCTTTCATGGAGAAGTAAGCAAGATGAAGTACTGAACTGCATATTTCAGTGAGTTTGTTGGATTTTGTATAATTGTCTTTCTCCGAATTTCTGGCCAAATTTGAGCCCTCCTATTTGGTAATTCATGCTGTTTTACATATAAAAAGCAAAACCTGCAATTTACTTATTTGAATCAAAATGTTGCCTTTATTCAACCTAAATATTTTCTCCCTGTGCTTCAAGAAGGGTAGAGAATAAGGAAAGAAGAGCATGCAAAGTTATTTGGAACACGTTAAAATCATCCTCTTTGCACCTGTTATAAACTTCCCTCACAGTTCTGGTGAATAGTGGTTGTCAACATATAATTGTTAGCAGTGCTCCTTTTCAATCTCAGAAGCAAGTCAGTTTGAATAATAAATTGTATGCTCACCCTGGTCAAGTTTGGCATCCTGTCCAAGAAAATAACCCCAATTCATCTGTCCAGGTGCTATTATCCTACATTGGATAAGGATGAAGAAAGATTATACACTCAATATTAACACAGGGCTCAAAATAGCCCAATATATGGCTCCAAAACAACAGAGAATTCTATGAAGGAGAAATAGTATAAATATGGATATGATACTAAAGCCAAATTCACCTATAAGTAAAGAGTATAATAAAGCATGAGCTTTTTATGAATAAAAGCAATATAGAATGTCACATGCAATCAATGCATATGACTCTTAAAGTTGTTCTTTTTTCTACTCTTAGGCTTTTAATACTTAAGCTTTAGGGAAGAAAAAAAAACTTAGAGTTCATTTAGTCAGATTTTTTCAGTTTAAAGATGAGAAAGTGAAGCCCCAGAGAGGCCAGTGATTTCTCCAAGATAACTTAGTTTATTGCCTGGACAGGGACCAGCCAAGACAGGGACTTGGCTCTCAAGAGAATTCTTTCCATACTATCTCTTGTATTGCAACTCACATTCTCTCTACAGCTCCCAAATTTGAGTATATTTATAAGAAACCATGTTCTAATTTATATATGTACAGTATTAAGGATTTCTGCCAGTTATCTGTACTTTATTGTTGTTCTAGGTACTGCCTTCATAGCAAGAAGGCACTGTAACATGTAATTTAGATGTAGTATTTTCCTTAATGTTAAACAATGTTAGTTTGTAAATAAGCCTATAGATTCAATGCATTTTTTTAATTCCTACAACACAAATGCATCAACAACACTTGAAAAACATGTCATATACAGAGGAAAAAGTTATATTCCCTCCGAATACAGCACTGAAATAAACAATTAGGAAATGTATTGTGCTACCTAAAAGCATTCAAATGTGAAATCACTGTCATTGGTTTTCATGTTTTATTTTGAAAGTCACATACACAGTAATATCCATTAAGCTAATTATTTCTCAGGGATGAGATCATTTATAAATAGACTTCTCCATCTGTAAATTGGCAGAAGTTAAATTTTTAAATTTCTATGTTTCGAATGAGATTTTAAAGTCATTAAATTATAATAAGATGTTCTCTAGTTGAAAAAATAAATAATACTTTACTGTGTAAACTCTACTAGTGTAGAGATTAGTTAAATAAACTTAAAAATCAGTAAAAATTTTTAAAAGTTCATAAATAGGGGTGCCTGGGTGGCTCAGTCATTAAGCATCTGCCTTTGGCTCAGGTCATGATCCCAGGATCCTGGGATCAAGCCTGCATCGGGCTCCCCGCTCCGCGGGAAGCCTGCTTCTCCTGCTACCAATCCCTCTGCTTGTGTTCCCTCTCTCACTGTGTTTCTCTCTGTCACATAAATAAAATCTTAAAAAAAAATAAATAAAAGTTCATAAATAAATAAGCAAATAAATAATTGTGTTTTAGCTAAATAATGGTGCATTTCTTATACCCTCACTTAAAAACTGAGTGTACTATTTCAAATTCACCAGAAACACTGCATAGTCTAAGACCAGCTCCACACATGAACTTTCGCATATACCTTACTTCTTTTGATTGCATTCTGAATACTAAGAGAAATGTATTAGTTTTCTTGTACTAGTCTTCTTGAGCAACCTATTAAATAGTAAAGAGACATTTAAAACCAGGGAAGTGGGGCGCCTGGGTGGCTCAGTGGGTTAAGCCTCAGGTCATGATCTCAGGGTCATGATCTCAGGGTCCTGGGATGGAGCCCCGCATCGGGTTCTCTGCTCAACAGGGAGCCTGCTTCCTCCCCCCCTCTCAGTCTGCCTCTCTGCCATCTTGTGATCACTCTGTCAAATAAATAAACAAAATCTTTAAAAAAAATAAAACCAGGGAACTTCTCAGGAAAAAAAAAATCTATTGATATATGACTTGAATGTCTAATGGTGTTAGAGAGGGAGGACTACAACTTGGCTGGCAAGACGGCATTTTCCCAGAGTTCCAAACTATTTGAGAAAGAGCATGAAGTTAATTTATATCCTTTTCATAACTAAATAAATAAATAATTAAATAAAACTGAAATTACATATGTACCAACACCACAACCATACTACTGACTTCCTTAACTGTAAGTGTATCCCCAGCTTTTGACAACTATAGATATAAGTTTTCAAATACTAATAGCTTTTAAATAATTATATCAGATATTACTGTTAATATGCTGTAAATAAGGCACTTATGTCAAGTTTTTCTCAGAATCTTTCCTTAAGAATACCACCTCCTTTCACAGCCATAATAGATTTACAACTACATATGGAAAAATTTCCTCTGAAAAAGACCTGAAAACTAGAAGAACTA
The DNA here is from genome assembly GCA_028646535.1 of Procyon lotor. Taxonomy (NCBI): domain Eukaryota; kingdom Metazoa; phylum Chordata; class Mammalia; order Carnivora; family Procyonidae; genus Procyon; species Procyon lotor. Next base: position 54,206,845 of record CM053608.1, read on the forward strand.
GTTCTAGAAGAACTAGAACCTTAACAATAAAAAAATAAAACAAAAGCACCAAAACAGGTAAAAGAATCATAGATACACTCTCACCAAAACAAAACAAACAAAAAAACATCCCAGGTGTAGCAATCCACAACCAGAAGGGATATAAAAAATATGGAATTTTCCCCTGAGAAGGAAGGAAGGAAGGAAGGAAGGAAGGAAGGAAGGAAGGAAGGAAGGAAGGAAGGAAGGAAATAAATAAATAAATAAATAAATAAATAAATAAATAAAACTGTGCTCTGTATCAGGTACCCTAATCTTTAAATCTTGCAAAAGACAGAAGAGCCCCTAAAACAATGGGCTTTGAAAATCAATGGGGAATATATACAGGAAAACCATAAAACAGAAGGGAATAGAGAACCAGCTCCTAAAGAGCTGATGCACAGACTCACTCACCCTGGGACTGATAGTAAAATATGTTTGAAAAACACCTGCACCGTATGTGAAGGAGACCCATTTACTAACCTCAGTATGAAGCCTACAAAAAAAGGAAGAAAAGAAAAAGAGAAAAGAGAAGAGAAGAGAGAAGAGAAAAAAGAAAATAAAAGAAAAGGAGGAAAAGAAAGGAAAGGAAAGGAAAGGAAAGGAAAGGAAAGGAAAGGAAAGGAAAGGAAAGGAAAGGAAAGGAAAGGAAAGGAAAGGAAAGGAAAGGAAAACAAATTAAGAAATGAATCCCATTTCCAACTGCATCAAAATAAATAAATAAATAAAACTCCTAAAAATAAACTTAACCAAGGATGTGAAACACCTGTGTACTGAAAACTAAGACACTGATGAAGAAAACTAAAGACACAAATAAATGGAAAGATATACAGTGCTCATGGATTAGAATAATTAATATTGTTAAAATATCCATGTTATCCAAAGCAATCTACAGATTCAAGGCAATCCCTATGAAAATTCCAATAGCATTTTTCGTAGAGCTAGAACCAATAATTCTAAAATTTGTATGGAACTGCAAAAAATCCTAAACAACCAAAGAAATCTCCTTGAGAAAGAAGAACAAAGCTGGAAATACCATATTCCTTGACCTCTATAATACAAAGCTATAAAAACAAAATGTTTGGTTTGGGCATAAAAACAGACATGCAAATCAAAGGAATAGAAATGAGAGCCCAGGAGGTGCCTGGGTGGCTTAGTGGGTTAAGCTTCTGCCTTCGGCTCAGGTCATGATCTCAGGGTCCTGGGATCAAGTCCCGCATCAGGCTCTCTGCTCATCAGAGAGCCTGCTTCTTCCTCTCTCTCTGCCTGCTTCTCTGCCTACTTGTGATCTCTCTCTGTCAAATAAATAAATAAAATCTTTTTAAAAAAAAAGGAAGAAATAAATGAGAGCCCAGATGTTAACCCACACTATATGGTCACAATTTATTTATGACAAAGAAGCTAAGAACATTCAATGGAGAAAGGATAGTCTTTACAATATGTGGGTGGGAGAACTGGATAGCCATAGGCAAAAGAATGAAACTGGACCACTTTTTGTATCATACACAAAAATTAACTCAAAATAGATTAAAGATTAGAATGTAAGACCTGAAACCATTAAATTCCCAGAAGAAAACATAGGTGGTAAACTCCATGACATCAGTTTTAGTGATGTATTTGTGGATCTGATGCCAAAGGCAAGGGAAGCAAAAGCAAAAGCAAAAATGAACTGTTGGGACTACATCAAACTAACAAGCTTCTTTATAGTGAAGGAAACCATCATCAAAAAGAAAAAGAAACCCAACAAATGGTAGAATATTTTCATAATACATCTTATCCAATAAAGGATTAGTATTGAAAATATATAAAGAACTCATACAACTCAACAATAATTTTTTTTAAAAAAATAGGCAAGGATCTGGACAGATATTTTTTCCAAAGAAGATATACAGTTGGCCAACAGGCATAAGAAAAGATATTCAACATTACTAATTATTAGGGAAACCACCATGAGCTATCACTCCACATTCGTTAGAATGGCTATTATCAAAAAGGCAAGAAATAAGTGTTGCAAAAGATGCAGAAAAAAAAAGAACCCTCTTACACTATTGGTGGAAATGTAAATTGGTGCAGCCACTATGGAAACAGTATGGAGAGTCCTCAAAAAATTAAGACTAGATCTGCCATATGATCCAGAAATTCCATTCTATGTATTTATCCAAAGAACACAAAATCACTAATTTGAAAAGATATATGCACCCTTATGTTTATTGCAGTATTATTTACATTAGGCAAGATAGAGAAACAACTTATGTGTCCATCAATGGATGAATAGATAAAAAGGATGTGGTATAAATATTCAATGTATTACTCATCCATTAAGAATGAAATTTTGCCATTTTTGACAATATAGAATGGACTTTGAAGGTACTATGCTAAGCAAAGTAAGTCAGATGAAGAAAGACAAACACTGTATGATTTCATTCATATGTAGAATCTAAAGAAACAAACAAAACAATACAAAAACTTACAGATACAGAGAACAGATTGATGATTGCCAGAGAGGAAGGGGGTTTGGGATAGGCAAAATGGGTGAAAGGAATCATGGTGATGGATGGTAACTAGACTTTCAGTGGTGCTCACTTTGTAGTGTATATAGATGTCAAATTATGTTTTATACCTGAATCTTGCATATTGTATAACAATTTTACCTCATTTTGGAAAAAATCTTTTTAACATTAAAGGACAGTTAATATTATGTTCCCTGTTTGAAAGATGAGGAAATTGAAACTTAGAAACTTGAGCCTTAAAAATATAAATCAAGCACTATAAAATATGAATGTATATATGTATGTATGCAGTTGTCAATGTTGGTCACATTCTCTTTGTCCCTTGGTTTCATTATCCAAAATTAAGATTAATAATACAAACCCCATTAAATCATTCACTTAGAAAATATTTATTGAACACCTATTATGTTAGTTGCTATGCTAGGAATTTCAGACATGATGGTGAGCCAAACCTCTACTGTCCAATATGGTAGTCACTATACATGGTTATTTAAATTTAATCTTTAATTAATAAGAATTAAATAAAACTAAAAAATTCAAGTCCTAAGTCACATTAACCACATTATAGGGACTCAATAGCTACATGTGGTTCATAGTTGTCATACCAAACAGTGCAAAACAGAACATTTCCATCATTGCAGAAATACTACTTGATAGCATTGAACCAGATAGCTGTTGATATCTATCCTCCTGGGGTTTGCATTTATCATAGAAGACAGACAACAATTATAGAAATAATTGTATTATAGTACTGATACATGCCATGAAAAAAACTAAAAGTGCATATAGGACGTCTAATCAAGAGACTTAACCTAGTTTAGGGATTAGAGGAGCCCTCCCAGAAAAAGTGACATTTCACCTGAGATCAAAAGGATGAGAAATAGCCAGGAAATGGGGGGAAGGAGACTTTAAGCACTAAGAAAGGAGGGATTTGAGAGGAATGGAGTGGCTGGTACATAGGAGTGGAGGAGGGGTAGGGGCTACTACCTGTGAGCTCAAAGGGTCAGTATGGGCTGAAGCAGGTAGAATCATCCTAAAATCAATGAGAAGTGATTAAAGGTTTTAAGAGAAGAGCAGCCCATCTGACTGACATTTCTAGAAATATCACTCTAGTTGTATATTGAAGCAAGAAGTCAGCAAGAATCTTGGCTTAGCCTGACTCTACATTAATATGCTGAAAATCATTTCATCTGAAATCAATTTTCTGGGGCAATTCACCTGAAGATCCACTTGCCAAGCAGCCAATTCACCTAATTTACCAAAATCACCCATTTACCAAATGTTTATCAATTAACTTCTGAGGCTTTGTAACACCTTTTGAAAGATGTGGAGTCAGCAACTGAAATGCCTGGACCTCTTCACAAGTGACTGAAAAGATAGTATATCAACAAGTCTCCCACAAGAGCACCCTCTTAGACTCATGAGGAACTTCTTTGCCATTTAACCTGGGACAGGGTAACACCTTAGGAGCACAAACCTTGGTCACGAGGACTTAAATATCTATCATGGTGCCCTGGCCATTTAGGAGCTAGGATAAATCTTGAAGTTCTAGAACTGGATATTTTGGCTACTCCAAGGAGAAAAGAATAGTCTGCTGCATGGTTCAAGGACTTCGGTGTATTAAGGGTTCTAGGTGAAATCCTCTGAGACTGTCAGGAATAGAAGAAAAGGATAGTGACAGCCTGCACCCGAGAACAGAAGGCCAACCAATACTGAAGAAGTTTGCCTGGTCTCCTGGTGAAAACTGCCCACCTCTACTGAAAGAGAAGAGAAATGATGGTGGAATTAATACAGTATTCTACCTCATAAAGGGTCATAGGTGATTAATTCATTTTTAGTTTCTAGGATACAAAAGTTCTCTTCTAGGAGAAAAAAGGCAGTATTAATATACAAGTCAGTAAAGGAACAGTTTACGTTCACAGCATAAAGCTGAATGCAGATTGAGGATTTTTCAAATAGCCTATGGTAATGATTATGACTATGAGTAATGAGGGGAAAAATTGTATTTTTTGGATAAATTTTGTAAACTTTCTCAGCCTAGAAATGCAAGCATTAACTATCAAGATCAGTTGTATCTAGATAAAAATAAGAGAACACTTCAACAGATTTTCTGTTCATTTTTCAATACGAAAGTAGATTTTCTGTGAAATTAATTTGCACAATACTTACAACAATGAGCCAGAGTTAAAAGAGAAAAATAAAACCAAATTAAAGCCCTAAGCCATTGCCTTTGTTTTCCAAGGAGGAGGAAAGAAAAGTTCTTAAAGATTTTAAATACATTTAAATTTCTAAATGTATTTAGATTTAAATTTAAATGTATATAGATTAAAAATTTTAAATGTATTTAAAAGCTAATATTGTCAGTCTTTATTTACTTGACACTTTCAAGACTATAATTAAAGAAGCTTAATAAATGCATAATAGACACAGGAAAGGAGTAAAAGTGACATTCATCCCATGAGATCTCTTTTATTTTTTATTTTCTTTTATTTTTTTAAGATTTTATTTATTTATTTGACAGAGAGAGAGATCACAAGTAGGCAGAGAGGCAGGCAGAGAGAGAGGGGGAAGCGGGCTCCCTGCTGAGCAGAGAGCCAGATTTGGGGCTCAATCCCAGGACCCTGAGATCATGACCTGAGCCAAAGGCAGAAGCTTAACCCACTGAGCCACCCAGGTGCCCCCCATGAGACCTCTTTTAGATAGCAAAAAAGATGAAAAAGAAAAAGAAAGAAAAAGAAAAAAATGATGAAGGTCTAATTTTGTTTTCACTGAGAGCCATATTCTGAGTCTTTGAGAACCAAGCCATTAGCATTTATAATTGTTTGGAGTGTATCTTATGGGCCAGCACTTCAAATTCACTCTTCCCTATAGCTGAGGAAAAATGGTTAATAAGAAGTTAAATTAAGAGGGTCCACTATTTGTTTTTCCCTGGCAGGCCACCATGGCCTTGCCCATTTCTGCTTCTCTTGGTTCTCTGAAGCATCCTACACAATATTAGGCATAAGGCAGGTACTTATGGAAAAATGTGTTGTCTTGACTATTATACCCTATAAGGTAGGGTTTTCAGCATCTATGTCAGTGTTTCTTAATAATGAGATCAAACACTTACTCCTCCTATATTGAGGCAAGTAAGATTTTGCCCATGTGCTTTAATGACTCTAAAACCTAGAAAAGGCCAAATCTATTATGAAATGTTATCAGATAATAATCTTCACCTGCAGCTCTTATTACATTCATATAAAAATGTTCCCTATCAAGGTTTCTGCTAAGAATCTCTTAGCTTCATTGAATGTGTTTAAGGTACCATTTTAGAACCAAGACCAAGTAGTAATTTTAAAACATGAAAAATAGCAAAATTATATTTTAAAGAACATTGTACACTTTATTATGTGATCAAATGCCAACACTGTGGGGGACAACTTCAGGAATTAAATTGCATGGTGACTTTGATGCATTGGTGTCCATAGTCCTATACAGGATAATTACCAACCATTTAGAGAAATCATCCAATTGGTTTAACAAAATCATTCAGGATTCAGAAATGAATTCCCTAGAAACTTTAAGCTAAATCATGTTCAGATCGAATGATGCAGGCTATCACAATAATCTAAAAAGAAAGTGTAAGGAATATTTAATGTAATATAGAATTAAAAAGGCAAGTACTCATCCTTCTGTTATCAAATGTAAACTTGGATTTTTGCTCAGGATTTCTGTAACAGGATTAGTGATGAGAACTGCGGAAGTAGTAAATTCATTGTGTGCCTGATAGCCAATCTAAATTCAGTGTGCCACCACCTGTAAACATGAGCAATAGATTTCTTTTTTTAAATGACCTGGAAAGTATCTAACAGGCTATCCTTGGGGAACTAACACTTTTTGAACTAATTAATCATCAGATGCCACTGCTGCTCCACTCCACTGAATGTGAAAAAGCAGTTATTGGACAACAACAAAAAAAATTCTCTAAGAAAAGAAAGTGTTGATATACCACTTTTGGAGGGCAGACTATTCTGCAAATATTTCTAAGTCATCTTCAAAATCTTCATTTTAAACAGCAGAAAAAGATCATAAATAGTTCTCTACATGAATGTATTTTAACGGTGAAACTCATTTAAACATTTTGATTTCCGGACTTTAAAAGAAACCTGGATCAAGCTAGATAATGAATATTAAGAATATTAAAAGGAAAAGGTATTTTACAGTGGCTAGAGCCCTAGACTAGATAGAACTTCAAAGGGGATTGACTTCTATTTTAGGCCTTACAATGAAGCACCTTCATGATTCTGGATAATTTACTTCAGCTCTGTTTTTCAGGATCCCAAGGAATGAAATGGGAAGGTTAGACTAGATGATCTTTAAGATCCTCTCCAGCCCTAACCTTCTATGAAATGTCAACATTTTCAGAACTATTTTTTCTCTCACATCCATACAGTTTTGTCAATATTTAGGCCACTATATAAGAATTATGGCTTGTGTTTAGCATTTACAACCAATATGTGAATTTTCATTATTATTTAGCTACATATCTCTGAATCCTGACACTGTTTATTCTCTCACGTACTTTAATAACAAACAAAGCAATCTTTATGAGACCAAGGAAGACTTAAGAAGGTGCTACTAACCAGAGATAGCTATCAAATGAAAGATACTTTGAATATAAGCATCCTCTTCTTTGGACTTCAAAGCACAATACATTTTTCTTATTCACTATATTCTTATGCTCTTCTAGTTATTTTAAGAATACTGAGATAGGTTTAACAAATGGACAAGATGCACAAGAATTGTGCAATTTATCATAAGAACCTGTGAAATAAGAACTCAAACAATTTTTCAGCTATTCACTATAGGAAGCTACATAAGAGTATAGTATGGTGAATGTACTAGGTGCAAAAATCTGAGGACACCTGCCAAAATAGCAATTGGAAATAAAATCCATGTATAACAACCACTCTCTGCCAACAAGGACCATGACTAAGGAGAACACAAAATGCAAGTCTACCCTAAATAGTACAGTGCACTCAAATGACATATGATATACTTTCTTGGTAACAATAAAAATAACTAATACTCTTAAAGAACTTGATATAAATTTTTAAGAACTGTGATAAATACTTAAATTATTCATTATAAAAGCTAGAAAGCTCTCATTACCCACCTTCCTTTGTATCTAGAATTCCAGATGCAATTGAGATATTAGCAATTAGATGACATGACACAAATTCAGTACTTATTTAAGTTGAACAGAGACTCGATGCACAAGACAAGCATTTTTTTCTGGGTCAGGTCTAGAAGCTGTAGTGTGGCTCTGGAGTCTAAAAATCGCTTGATTCCCCAGCCTGCTAATTTTAGTATTTTTCAATTTCCTTGTCAGAACTATTCTGAAAATTATTCTGGAAATCTCCCTAGAGGCCCAATCAAACTCCCAATCCTCCCAAAATTCCAACATTTTCTAAACACATAATTCCTTGTATTTGATTTCTTTTTGCTTAAAATAGCTGAAGTGGTTTCTGTTGTCAGCAACTGGACCTTGACTAATACAAATTGTTATCAGAAATAACTGTAGATGAAATACTCAAAGATGAATATCTAAGTCTACTTAAAATAAGTGTGAACCTGGCTGCCAAAAGTGTTGGATATTGGTAGACTATGGTCTCTAGTAGTAAAACAGATACTTCACTTACCACCTATGGTCACCTAGAATGAAGTGCCTATGGAAGATACAACTATAATGAAATAGAAGAGAATTCTGAAAGAGGGTACAATGAGCATAATGATGCAAGGATGGTCAGGTAGATTAGTTGTCTATAACTGCACTTGAGATGTAAAGGAAGAAAAACAGCAGGCTCTAACATAAAGTCTTTGCTTAAGCCATAAGCAGAAAAAAGAGTTTCTTCACCTTGAAAGATTGAATCTCTTATGTCTACTGTCACAGCACTGATTAGCTAAATCAAAAGAAGATTTGATCCTTTAGTTGCTGAATTATATTTCTTATGTTAAAAGTCTTATATTTCTTATGTTAAAACTAGAAAGTTGCTTAGAAAGGGGTAGAAACTTGAGAATTTGGTGACAATTGATTAAGATGATAATTGGAATTTTTCAGATATCTTTGAGTACACAGCACCCCCAAATCCTTCCAAACATTTTGAGTCAACAGAGACTTCCTACCCTGACTAAGGCCGATTCAAGCCCACAAAAAGAACTGGAAAGGACCTGACTTGAGGATGCTAACTTTTAAAGAGATGCCAATTTTTCACATGCCACACCTTATTTTCTTCCATATCTAAGTCAAATGTCAGCATGTCATTAGTTAGTCATCTGAAACCTAAAATCATTTGTGACCTAAAATAATCTGGTGGAGAATGCTGGAAAAGTCTTGTAATATACGGAAAGGGAGGAAATTCAAGACTTAGAAAAACACTGGAGTGAGTTTATCACATGCAACCATCTCTGATTTCTTCTAGTCCAAAGCACACCACCTTCACAAAGACAATAACACCTGATTTCTCAAAGAAGCACCAGTATCCTCAGAAAGCACTGTCAGAACTGTCCTCTAAAGGCAGAAAGGAAGGAGCCATTTCATGTTGCCACCAAAATGAGTTCCTTGACTTCATCAGGCAGGATAAGATCTAAGGGTAGCAGACACTTATTTACAAGAAGCAAGGAGAATACTTTTACCATAATAGGTATTAGAGCTAGAGGGACCATCAGAATGAAATGGACAATGACTGACAATAGGGTCCTTATAACTAAATGAACAGCCTTATTTAATCTGTATAATGAAAACCTCCAGGTCCAGTAAACAGAGGCTTGACCAGTCACCCTAATAGAAAAATCACAGCCTCTCACTTAGAAGGCAAGGTACTATGATGATATCACCTCTCAGTCTTTCCCAAAGTAACTGCAGCCATTTACTGCAGTGACTATACACTTAGCAACAAGAAATACTCAGATCTTTTAAAGATTTGCAACAGGGGTTCTAGGCTAAAATTAATTATTGGGAACCTACTTTGATCTACTAATCAGAGAAAAGGCTTATGGTAGTTATGTAATAAACCAAGTTTTGGCCAAAGCCCACCTCTCACCCAGGTCATTGTGCTTGAAAACTCATTCTGGAGTTATTTCCACTTACAGAGTGTTAACAGTAGAAACAGACATTCTTGACAGCTGGCAAAATTCCAACAATTGTTGGAATTGGCTCTGATCTTCTTTCCTGGCTCTGACATTTCTTCTCTTATATCACTTGTTCTTGAGGAGCCACCAGCCATGTTATGAGGAAACCCAGACCTTTGAGCCTGTGGAGAGGCTCATGTGACAAGGAACTGAGACATTTGAGTGAGCCATCATGGAAGTGGACCTGTTGATATCCTAACTGCAGGACAGACCTTGAGCCAGAGCCACCTAGTTGAATTCCCTACTTAATAAATCTTTTCTCAACTCTAGCTACACATCAAATCTACCACCTTTTAAAACTATACATGACCCTGGCTCAGATTCCAAAGATTCTGGTAAAAGATCTAGGGTAAGAGTTGGCCATCTGCAATAAAAACAAAAATAAAAGATGTTTCGTTTTACAACTAGGATATTCAATTATTATTCCATGCTGATGTATATTTCACTGGGTCCCAATTCTTGTAGTTTTTATGGCATTATTTTTTAAGTTATCTTAAATACAAGTGAGAATAAGGCAAGAAATCACTCATAAAGAAATAGATCACTAAATCACTTTAATGTGTAAAAGGAAGTCCCTACAGCCATGTCTAGGATAACACGGGAAATTCCACTGTATTTTCTGTTTCTTCTTCCTCCCACCCTCCAGCCACCTTTATTTGGGTGAAATCTGAGCAAAATTAAAGCTAAGATATGACTTTAAAGGATAGAGATTATACATGGGCAACTTGGATGGCTAGTAGAGAGATGAAAAGAGAGAATGGTATTCTTTGCTCTGACTAGCAAATTAGTGCATAGGTTAGGGATTCAGTTGTCTCTCTGCACCTGCCAATCCTCTCTTCTCTGCCAAGCTGTCATCATGCAAAGTTTCTCAACCACAATAAAGAGTCAGCTATCACAAATTGCTTCATCCTTGGGATAGCTACTCAATCTCAAATTCCTATAATATATGACAGGATCAATAAGGTAACATCTGAGAAACCTACATTTTGGTGCTGATCTACAAATATCCTATTGTAGGTATGGACACCAGTGACTTCTAATCTAATATAAAAGGGAATCACTCAGTTCCATCACCAACTATTATAAAATTTAATAGAATTAAACTCTAATCAGAGGTTTAGGCAAAAGACATGGAAAAGAAAGAGTTCCCTAATAACGAAGTGTGATTAAAGCAAGGATTGTTTTAAGCAAGAGGCCTAAGAGTTTAGCTCTATGTGTTTTTTCAACCCCTTTCCCACAAATGCTCAGTGCCCTAATCTACCACACACCTTCTACAAAACTGGGATTCCATTTTGTCAGACCTTCCCTGGTTTAACATAGTTCAAATTCTTAATACATCCATTTGTTTCAAGGGATTGCAGGTTGCTGATCAAAGAAGACATCTTGTGGAAAGGTAACACAGTAAGCCATTTTCAATTACCAACTTCAACAGAGATTACTGAGGGAATATTATGCAGGAAAGTTCATTTATGAAAGCTAGTGAATGAAAATGGATGCCATCTTACTATCTTCTTATGCTCATACCAATGGACAGTTCTACCAAGGCACATAGCTGATAAGTAATCATGCTCATTTTCATAGCCTCTCAGCTTAGATTAAATCTGCATTTTAGTTCTAGATTTTTCAAATCAAGAAATTTTCTAACCTGGAAAAGTACATCCTCGGGTAAACGTCTTAGCAGCTTAGACTTATAACAAAATACCATAGTCTGGGTGCTTCTTAAGCAACGTAAATTTATTTTCCCACAGTTCTGGAGGATGGATGTCTGAAATCAGGGTGCCAGAATGGTGAATCCAAATGAGATTTCTCTGCTTAGCTTGTCAGTAGCTGCTTTCTTCCTGTATGTTCATTTACATGGCCTTTCCTCTGAGAATGTGGAGAGAGAGAGGGAGAGAGAGAGAGAGAGAGGGAGAGAGAACAAGGTCTCTGGAGTCCTCTTCTTTTAAGAGCACTAACTCTGTCATGAGGAGCTCATTCCAATCTTATTTAAACCTAATTACCTCCCCTAAACCCCATCTCTAAATACTATCATACTGGGGCTCATGGATTCAATGTATGAATTTTGAAGAGACAAAATCCAGTCCATAGCAGCAAAGTAGAAACTTTTTAGTAATTTTTGCTATCATGATTATATGCACAGTTCAGTATGGGAAATAACAATGTTCATTCTGATCCCACTTGCTAATCTTTTCCTCATATTTTTAAATTGAGCATTTTGTAAACTTCCAAGATTAACTCTGCCTCTCCTCTACTCATATATATTCAATAAACACTTGGATTGATCTTAGGTGCTCATATTTAGTATAAGTTTTCCAAGAATAAAAAACTATTTTTCAAATCCCTTAGTAAACCTCCACTGGATTTCATAGTCTTCCTGTAGTCTTCCTTCATATCTTCATGATAATTAATGAGAAATTATTCAAAGGAAATTACTAATTTTTTCTACTGTGTCATTTTCAAACCTTTTTTCAAAAATATATATATATTTATTAAGGTGTCAAGCACTGTGTTAGTACAGAGGAGAAGCAATGAATAAAGTCCATGTGCCCTCCTTTATAGAGCTAAAAGTCTAGAAGGAAAGATAAATAAACAATTAATATTAAAATTGTGATGCACATCCTCAGAAAAAAGAACTAAATAAAATGGAGATAAAGTTGTGATAGACATTGTGAAGGAAAAGTAGACTGACTGATTACAGTGGGGACTTGATCTAGAATAAAATTCAGGGTGGACTTCTCTGAAAAATCCATATTACAAGAGATCTGAATAGCCAGGCAAAGGTACAGATGGCCAGGCAAAAGGACAAATTCCAAGCAAAGGGAATAGGACAGGAAAAGATACCAAAACAGTAAGGAGTTCAGCCAGCCCCTTTGGGTAAATGAAAAAAGAACATGTGGCTAAAATAAAAAGAAAAATGGATTATGATGAGGCTGGAGAGTTATACAGGGACCACTTACAGATTCAGTTAGATGGGTTTAGATTTATTCTAAATGTATTACACAGACATTGAAGAGCTACAGCAAGAAGTGCTGCAGTTTTAGATCACTCAGAGTTGCTATATGCAGAGTATGTTGATGGGAGACAAGAGGAAATAGAGGGTCAAGTGTGCAAGCTTCCACAGAACATAGTTTAGAGAAGAAAAGGTATTTGCTTAGACTACAATGATGACAGTGTATATTTGAAAACATAGACAGATTCGGGGTATATTTGAAAAATATATTCCAGAGGAATCAAAAGGGAGGTGTAGAGCTTGACACACAATTGCTTTCATACAATATCTACAAACAGTATGTGCTTTCCATAACTGCTAAGATTCACGAAGACATCTTTATGTCTAATTGCCCCTTTACCTTTTATCTAATTTTTCATTTCAAGTAAAACCTAGATTTGCTTAACTTTGTGCAACCAGAACAGCATGGTACTCATATTCTAGTCTCTTAAATTCACTTGATAAAGTTCCACCTAACAAGATTCTGGGGTTCTAGTAAGTCAATATTATAAACATTGAAGGAGAGTGTCACAAGGGACAGACTTTTAATTCAGTTTAAAAGAACCTGACATTCTCTTTAAATGGCATTCTTTCACAAAAGTTAATATCATTTTTGAGGAATTGGAATTGGAACCTCATAAAATTAACCTCAAATATCAGCTTCTGGCAACCACCAATATCTCTAACTTCACTGAAACATATCTTTAAGTTTGCAAAGAGAATATAAATGCACTTTAATGTTGCAAATAAGATTTCTATATGAAACATGCAGGACATTCAAATAAACATAGAATACACAGGATAAGGTTGCAAAGAAAACAGTTTAATAGTCAGATGCATACTGCCTTTGACTATGGAAATAAAAACTCCTTGGTCCTAACCTACATAGTCAGAAAAATATCAAATGGGAAAAAGATTAGTAAAATAAGTCATATAACCTCTTCTTTAACTTTAAAAATCATGCTAACTTTTCTCTCTTCTAGAATATATACTGAAAAAGAAGTTAAATTGCATAGCCGCAGATATTCTTTTCTATGTTTTCCTTGCTAGAAAGGGAGTAGAATTTAAAAAAAAAAAAAAAGAAAGAAAATAAGGGGAGAAACCTAGTCAAGAGGAAAGAGATTCCAAAAGGATTTATATATACATAAAGATCGTATCTTCTCCATCAACCTACTTCCCTATTTCAACCTTGATCATTTTCTTCATGGACAATAAGCACAAACCTAGTGTAAAATAGTGTGGGAAGAGTATGTGCATATATGATGGATAAAATAAAAGCTGCACCCATTTTGGGTGTTTTTATCATTAACTGCTGTTGCATAAACTGAACATACAACGGGCTGTGACACTGGATAAATCATTTGTTTCCACTTGTTATTGATGACATTTCATAACTCGTTTGGGGCTCTGCTTTGCCCCGTCACTCGTGAGTTATGAGGTCATCAATCATGACTGGGAATAAATGATTTATGTAAGTTACCCTATTGTATATCTTAGGTACAGTATACAATAAAACACACACTATTGATTTCTAATATTGTTGCATTATGTTTATCATGTGTGTTTGTAAGACTGTGATCTTGTGTCATCTGCTGCAACTATGAAATGTTAAAATAATTTATGAAAAAAATGCACAAAAATGATTTAGAGAATTCCTATTTTTAATTAATACCTTGCTAAAGCAATTTTAAAGGTCTCCTTAAATTAAAACACTGTCTCAAGCAAGGGAAGTTGCAGTTAAGGACACGAAGTCAATATATAAGGTCATGATTAGGAAACAGACAAGTACTAGAAGAAACCCTTTGAACAGAGCATATGCCATCCTGATTAACCTACGGAGAGACTGAAGACAAATCTCCCACTGAGGAACACTGTACTGTGTATTACACTTGAAAGGACCAATGGCTTAGTAACAAGAATATCATGGAAATACAAATAACTTCTTCCAGTCATTTTTAGAAAAGAAAGAGGTAGAGTGGGGAACAAAAACCAAACTGATTCCTTTCACTGATGAAAGCTTAGAACCTTTAACTATAATTCTAGTTAAGTTTGCAAAGAATCTACAAGTAATATTAATGAACATATTAATTGAAAATGAACATGAAGTGATCAGGAAAATACTCTTATTTGAATGGAGTTCCTTAAAAAGAATATAGCATCTTAAGAGACTGGAAAATTTTTCTTTTGCTTCCTTCCGATTTCATCCCCCAACTGACTTCCATTTTTTTCCTGATGAGCTTAAAACTATAAACATGATTTTTAAAAAAATAAAACTACAAGAAAATGCAAAGAAATCTGAGGGAAGCAATCAAAAACATATTGAAAATCAAACCTAGAATAAGAGCATCAAAAATCCAGGAACTTTCAGCTATTTGCAATTACAAGAGTAATTGCTATTTTAACATGTTTTGCTTGTTCTAAAGAAACTCTGGTTCGTAAGCTGAAATTCAAGGAGTTTAAATCACAGCAAAATCTTTTAGGAGCTGATCAAGACTAAATATACAATCAAAACAACCTATTATCTACATATTTTAGTTGATTAAAAAAAATAAGATACCGCTCTGAGCAGTACTACGCAGAAGTTGTTGACCAGCTGTGTTCAATTCCCAGTGATGAAAAAAATAACTATTTAATCTGAAGTATGAAGAATTTAGGTCAGACATAAAGAAAAAATTCTTTTTCTTACAGAAAAGTATTAGATATTAACTATTGAGAATAGTTGTAGAATTTTCTTTGGAAATTGTTAATTGTAATTTTACTTTTTAGAATGGGTTAGGTTTGTCCAAATCTAAATGGCCAAGAGTTGTATTATAAATTCAAATAACTTCTCAGAATTCCTTTCACTGCTTAATTCTATGATGATACTAATTAATTGAGAACACTGTTTTATAGAGCAACAGCATTAGAGGACTGAGAATTTCAAAAGCAAGAGCTGGTAGCTTTAATAATGAGTAAGGTGATTTTTTTTTAAGATTTTATTTATTTATTTGACAGAGAGAGACACAGCAAGAGAGGGAACACAAGCAGGGGGAGTGGGAGAGGGAGAAGCAGGCTTTCCACAGAGCAGGGAGTTCAATGCGCGGCTCAATCCCAGCACCCCTGGATCATGACCTGAGCCTGAAAGCAGCCATTTAACAACTAAGCCACCAGGCACTCCAGTAAGGTGATAGACATATCAGAAAGTAAGTCAGAGGTCCACAGTTTAGCTAAAAATCCTCAGTTTAAATTCTACATTATTCAGAAATATTTTATTTTAGGGTTTTTTTAGCTAAATCTTTTTTTCTATTCACTTTATTTTTTTTAAGATTTTATTTATTTATTTGACAGAGAGATCACAAGTAGGCAGAGAGGCAGGCAGAGAGAGAGGAGGAAGCAGGCTTCCTGCTGAGCAGAGAGCCCGATGTGGGGCTCAATCCCAGGACCCTGAGATCATGACCTGAGCTGAAGGCAGAGGCTTTAACCCACTGAGCCACCGAGGCGCCCCTTTCTATTCACTTTAATTAAGATTTTTTTAACCTACAGCCTTGAAGGAGCTTTAGGGAACTTAATACCTAAAACTGTATTTAAAAAATTGTGTATGATGAAAACATATGTATGTTTCTGGGGAGAAAACTCATAACATCATTAAACTTTGAATTAAAAAAAATTGAATAAAATTTTTTAAAAGATACAAACCACCGATTCAAGAGGCTGTCATTCACAATCAAGTCTATTATGCATCTTTCCAATTTGTTTATAAAATTAATTCCATTTTTTTCAACTTTATTCTTTCACCCTCTCTCTGCCTTTTTCTCCTCCACTCCCACCATCCCTCTGTCTGTCTCTTATGCCCTTGATTCACTTCTGCAATTGGTCAGAAGTACTTTTTTTTTATTTAATTTTATTTTTTCAGTGTCCCAAGATTGTTTATGCACTACACCCAGTGCTCCATGCAATACATGCCCCCCTTATTACCCACTACCAGGCTCACCCAGAAGTACTTTAACTCAGTGGCTAATTTTGATATTTTTAAGTACCTTTGGATAAAAGCTTGGTTGTAAATTCAGCAGTTTGAACTTGTTAACTAAAGTCACTTTTTTTCTTGTGTGCAGATATCAACTAGATGTGATTTGCCTTCTCCCCCACACATAAAAGTGTAGCTGCTACTTAAATGTGGCAACTCACATATGGAATCAGAACAGTCACTTAAGAAAAAAAAATTTCCACTTCTAAAACTCAGGGTAAACCTTTAATGTTTTAAAGGTTTCAAATTTTGTATTTTTAATGAAAAAATGTGATATCAGAATATTATTATTTGATATAAGGAGACTACAAAGAGAGGCAGATAGTATAATTAGGAAGCATCCTTGCAAATATGTATAGTAAGTGCCACATGATTAAGTGGGGATATTTTTTGGAAGGGAGGGAGGAGGGAAAGAAGGAAGGAAGGAAGGAAGGAAGGAAGGAAGGAAGGAAGGAAGGAAGGAAGGAAGGAAGGAAGGAGGGAGGGAGGGAGGGAGGAATGTAGGGAGGAAGAAGGAGGAAGGGAGGGAGGGAAGAAGGAAAAAATAAAAAGAAACTGGGTATAAACCTAGTTTAATCAGTTTAGAGCTGTTTTAATGAGCTTGTTCCCCAAGCATTAGAAATGCTGATGGAGCCACAGCCTATATATTTGGTCCTGTACCAGGTTGAGTAGGAGGAGACTGGGGACTTATACCCAGCTCTGCTCCTGACTCATTGAGTGACCTCAAGCCAGTTAACTCATCTGTTGTTTTTCAGAAGGTGATGACTTGGAGACTGTCTAGCAATTGCTGTGCATTAATGGGGTGACAGTGAGAGGAAGATGCCTGGGGCAGGAGAGCTCCAGTGCAAGGAAATCAGCCTTTACTGTTCTGCCCAATCATGTCAGCCATCACTGCTATTTCAGGGGGCTTCCTGCCATTGTTGCTCCCTGCTCTGGAACACCCCATGCTGCCAAAGCCACTGCAGGGGGTCACCTTTAACAGACAACCTCATTTTCAAATTTCCAGACCACTAAATCAAATGAACCAGTGCAAGGGTAATTTTTTTAAGGTTGCCAGAGAGATGCATAGAAGAGTTGCCTATCTTGGGAAGAGAAAATTACAGCAGAAGTCTCGCTTTGTGATGATTGGAAAAGAAGGTAGATCAGAAAGCAGCTTCTTGAGTTTGGGAATTATTTAGATTTTAAATTGTGTTTTGCTCTACATCAAATTGGATTAGATTCCTTGAATTTTCTAAGACTTTGATCCAGCCCATTTCACATTTACAAATTAAAAAGCAGCTTCAGCAGTGAAAATCATATAAGATACAACAAGAAAGCTTCAAGGGGCATACAGGCAGATTTAGCCTCAAGGCCCATCTACTTGTGCAGTGTCTCATACCAACATGTTTGTACTGTGACAAAATATACTCAATTCCTATAATGCTAAACATTCTTCAATAGAGAGGCATGCATTCATAAAGCAGCTCTATATTCCTTTATACTGTTTCATGTTTCTGAATCCAATGACAATTTTATTCTATTGGAATTAATGTCCTTAACATAATTAAGAAAACAAAATTTCAGAGCACTGAAAGTGTCATATAAATGCAGACCAGTTAAAATTTTGACCAAAATAAAATAGACGAGTATCATATATTTGATAATTTAACATGTCCATGACAACTAGACTCACCCTAAATAATCCTGCAAGAGTGAGAGCAGTGAGGAAAAAGATTCAAATCTAAAAGCTGGACAACAGTGAATTTGGCCATGCAGGGATTTTAAAAAGAAGACCACTGATCACATTATGTGTGAGCAAGAAGTTTGAACCAAAAATCATCCATCCAAACTAGAAGGATTAGACCAGGCATCCCTAAAGAAATAAAAGGATCATCAGCTACCTCCAAAGAGAATCCTTCAGCATAGTACACTCTAGCAACTAGCAACCTCCCCGTGCCGCAATGTGTGCGCAGAACTTCATGGACAGGGTTTGAAAAGCACTGCTATTCTCCAGCTAGTGCTCACTACATGAACACTAACATAAATCAAAAATACCGGCGTGTGTTCCCTGTAGTCACTGCAGCTTAATCCGCTTACTCTAACCCTTCCCACCTTCACACAGGGTCATCTCTCCATGTAACCGACATATTCCCCTTTCAAAAATCTTTTTTTTCATGAAGGTTTATAAATGCCTTATTGATTTTTCCACACAAGGCCAGTCAACTTCTGACTTCACAAAAGGAGTTGAATAAAGTGGCTGAACCCACTGCTGTTTCCCTACCTACATAAGTACCACTACCCAGTTAATTTTAGTCCTACTAACTGACCTGATCATAGGATAGCCATCATCAGTCCTGGGACCCCAAAGGACGAAGACCTTCTTGAGCTCCTCCCTGACTACAAAGTTTTAAAACCATTGGCCAAATAATTGCTTGGCCTGCTTGATTCTTTCCCCTACCCTGCCTCAGCCCTACATGCTGGAAAATAAGAATCTTGAGGCAGCTTCTGAAAACTTTCTCTTGATATCTTCTTTTTTGAAAGATTTTATTTACTTGGGACACAGAGAAAGAGAGAGCACAAGCTGGCAGGAGAGTCAGAGGGGGAAGGAGAAGCAGACTCTTTGGTGAGCAGGGAGCATGATGCAGGGCTTGGTCCCAGAATCCTGAGATTATGACCTGAGCAGAAGGCAGACACTTAACCAGCTGAGATACCCCAGTGCCCAGGTGACCCCTTTTGATATCTGATCATCTTTTCAACAAATCAGTCAAAAAAGACTATGTCATGTATCTTCTACATTTAAATATTAGAATTAAGGATATAAACTTTAAAATGTTTTTGTCTCTGATCTCATTCATAATCCTCCATAATTTTTGAGAAAATTATTTATTCTTGTAAACATTCTCTTAAACATTCTTATTTTTTAGTTATTTTAGTTATTTTTTAGTTATTATAGATTACTTATTATATTAATGTCATGGGTTAAGATTTCATTCTACTTCAGAGTTTTAATTCTTATTTATACTATTTCATTCATAATTTCTTCTTAATTTCCATTTTCTTTCTTTAAACAAAATTAAGAATTTTCTTTTATTCTTTTTTTTTCAAAATAAAGAATTTTCAAAAATGATCTTGCATTGAATTTTTCTGTTGTAGCAATTGAACAGTATAAGGCAAAAACAATATACAAATTTTATACTTATATACTCAGAAGTAGTAAATACTATACAGTTGCAAAGTTACTACATTTTAAAGTAATATAATATTAATACTAATTAAACCGAAAAAATAATGATGTACATTGTAATCCCTAGAGTAACCATTAAATATATATAAATGGAATTCCAAAAACTCTAAAAACATTTCTATAGTACAAAACAAGACAGCAAAGTAAAAACATAAAAAACAGAGGTGTCGGGGCATCTGGGTGGCTCAGGGGTTAAAGCCTCTGCCTTTGGCTCAGGTCATGATCTCAGGGTCCTGGGATTGAGCCCCACATCGGGCTCTCTGCTCGCCGGGGAGCCTGCTTCCCCCTCTCTCTGCCTGCCTTTCTGCTTGCTTGTGGTCTCTCACTCTATGTCAAATAAATAAATAAAATCTAAAAAAAAAAACAAAAAAAAAAACAGAGGGGTCAAAACAGGAAACAAAATTTTTTAAATGGTGACCTAAACCCAATAACATCAATAATTATATTAAATGTAAGTAGATTAATAATTCAAATTAAAAATCAGATTATCAGAGTGCATTTTTTAAAAAGACCCAATTCTATGCTGTATATATGAGATGAATTTTATATACTGAGACAGAGAGTTTAAAATTAAATGGATGCAAGAAGATATACCATTGAAATAGTAAGTACAAGGCTGGCATGGTTATCATAGCAGCTTTATTTATAACAGACAAAAACTAGGAAGCCTACATTCTAACATAAGGAGAGTGGATAAACAAACCACAATTCAACCATGCAATGAAATACTAGTTGGCAATAAACAGGAACTGATTGCTGATATACCTGAGTATGCATGTATCTCTAAAACATGCTAAGTAAAAAAAGTTTTACACAAAACTGAACATATTGTATGATTCCATTTATATTCCATTCTAAAACAGATAAAATTAATCTTCAATGGAAAATATCAGAAAGGTAGCTGTTTTTCAGTGGGTTGGGGCAGGGATTGACAGAGAAGGGGCATGAAGGAATTTTCTCGGTGACAATAGTGTTCCACAGCATGATCCTGGGGATGGTATACAAGTACACGCAACTGTCAAAACTCAATCTAAGTACACTTAATAATCATACATTTTATTGTATGTAAATTTTATCCCCCAAAATGTAAACAAATAGAACACTCATGCTAGCTGCTAGAGGAAAGTGTACTGAGGTCTGCACTTTCATTTAAATGCATCAAAAATAGATATATTGAAGAATCTAAATGAATAGATGTGGGACAAAGCAATATAATAAACTGTTAATAGATACATCTGAATGGTAGTTACATGGTGATCACTGAAAGTTTCAACTCTTCTGTGTATTTGAAATATTTCTAAACAAAAGTTGGAAAATTACATATTAAAATAAAAATATAAAGAGGGAAGTGTGAGAGGTGTACACAGAGGGCTAAATTGTATCTGCTTTAGTTGAAAATGAAGAGACAAAATGGCCTGAAGCAAATAGAACAAAACGTGACTTTGAAGACCCTAGTATTCATGGGTATTAGTTGTATTATTCTCTTTTCTCTTTTATTCATTTTTTTCTTCATGCTTGAAATATTTTATAACTTAATTTTTATAAGATACAAATGGAATGAATGTAATGCATTAGAATATGAAGGGCAATAGACTGAGTCCTGAGACCTGGCATTTTAGTACTCACTTGAACATTAAGGGCTATCAACCTAGTGAAAAGTCACAAAATATCGCTGGGACTCAATTTCCTCATTAGTAAAATAGAATTAAACTGAGTTGACATATTAGAGATCCATTTTCTATACAATTCTATAAACCTAAAATAGACAAAATAAACAAGAGTGTATTTTTAGGAATTGCCTCCTGAGAAATGTTATACATAAGCCCAAATACTCAGTGTTAATCATATAAGTAGTCAGAGAATATTTTTGTACATAAGGGAATCACAACCTTTATGTTTTTACTCAGCCTAAACTCAATAAATTAATATAGAAGTAGGGGTGAAGTCATATCTCTGAAGAGCCCAAAGCCTTGTCGGGGGTTGGGGGAGGAGAAGAAGAAGAAAAAGCAAAGTTTATTTTTAAGACATAATTTCTTCTATTTATTCTTCTAATAACTTGGGTCTTGGGAATTCCATTTTAAGCCTCATTTTTTCTTCCCTACAATATGAGGATTAGGGTCCATGATCTTTAAGAACACTGCCAGTTCTAAGATCCTACAACGAGAATTATATTTGGGTTAAATATCTGTGAGTGTGTATCACTAAACTTTTGCCTATCCTCCCATACCCACTAGTACTTCCACCTAAACATCATACATCAAAGGAAGATAAGTTTACTGTGTAAAAACTTTGCTGAATAGTGTGGCCTTTTTGAAACGCACACAAAAGTCTGATATTATCAATTCCCACTAGACAGCTACCCTAGATTAGTGGGGGTTTTTTGTGAATTATATGCTGGAAAAATTAATCTTGCAAAACTATTGGGATTACAATTTTCAACGTGGCATTTTGGGATATAAGCACAGGGGTACTCCTGAAGACCAAACAGCATGCTGCCATGTTACCTACTACAGTACCATCTCTTGGATCTGACATCATACTCCACATGTACACAAGAAGTGTGTATAGTACAAAGAAAAAACAGAAGCAAGAGAACTTGATGTATTTAAGTTTGATACTCACCTGCTACTTGGTAATTTCCCATCCCTTTAAGAAGTTTACTCGACTGAGCTTGAAACATTGTTTTTGCTTATCAACTGGATTAGTTTAAAACCTGCCTTTCAAGCCAAAAAATGAAACTTCTGCCATCTTTTTCCAAAACAAATGAGCAAACAAACAAATGAACAAAAAAATTAGGGCAGGGGGAGGAGGAGATTCTTATCCTTGAAATCACGTACCTTTTAAATCTTTACCAATGCACCTTATCCATGACATCTTTGCAATTATAATCCTTTTTTTTTAGGATTTTATTTATTTATTTGACAGAGAGAGATATCACAAGTAGGCAGAGAGGCAGGCAGAGAGAGGGGGGGAAGCAGCTCCATGCTGAACAGAGAGCCTTATGCAAGGCTCAATACCAGGACCCTGAGATCATGACCTGAGCCAAAGGCAGAGGCTTCAACCCACAGAGCCACCCAGACACCCCCCATCATTTCTTATTCTATGAACATCTTATGTTGAATAAAAAGTTACTAAATCGCATTTCACAGGGTAACACTTCTTACCTGAAGACAGATTTTTCAAAGTTTCTAATATAATCTCCTTTCTTAAAAATTGAAATCTTTGTCCAGGAAAAAATTTATCTTTCTAGAAATACCATATCAGTCTAGCATACCAGTGCCATATTGAGACTTTTGCTTTTTAAATAGATTGGGAACAATTTCTCCTTTCTCTTGTTTGCTTTCTTGCCACTTTCCTAGTCCCCTTATCTTTTTATTTTGCATATCATTTCTCTTTTCTTCTATTTAACTTATGTTCATTGTTTCTCAGTGTCCTAATAGGGTTAACATTTAAGTCTTCCCCAATGGAGTCTAGTAGGAATGCACTCCACTGTGCAAAAAAAGCTTTTGCTAAGGAAGCTAAAGAGGAAACAAAAGGATCAGAAGAAACAAATCTATTTTTCTGTCATTATGTGCCTGAAAGGAACCTGCCACCTACAAGAAAATCTATTTAGTTTTACAGTATAACTAATTATGCATGAGTTTAGACCAGAATCCCTAATGTTCAAAGAAACTGTATTATGCCACAGAGTAGAGCCATCTTTCATTTTTACGAATTGATATAGGCTTCAGGTAGCTGTAGATTCCATTTACTCATAGTACATAATAGTTTTTTGTAAGCTAAGAAACCAAAGGCCAATGAAAAATTAGTATTAGCTACATCCAACAGATGTTAGGCAACTATAGGGGAAGCTTCAGGTTTTGCTTAATATTCTGCAAGTCCATCTCTACTTAGTCTAAATGTACTTCAAAAAAAATTTTAGATGCACTTTTTACCACTGTTTTTAAGCCCCAAGAAAGATACAAATTTAACAATAAACATTAATTAAAATGGCCCAGGAGAAAAATATCATTTTTGCTTGTTTGTCGAGGAGCAGGCAGAACCAAATTAGTTGGCTCTCCTATAATCAGCCTGTAAAAGTGTGAAAAAGAATGTTAATATTTCTGTGGCTTATATTTCTTTGAAAGGGACAAAAAGAGGCACATTCTCTGTGTTTCTCATATAGCTTTAATCTGATGGTCATGGGATGAGGTTAAAGAAGGGGGTGATGGGGGGAAATGAAGAGCAGCATGAAGACTTCTAGGAATATTCAAAAGGTCAAGAGATGTCTGGATTATCCAAAAATACAGGAAACTGTATTTCTAGATTATCCAGAAAATAGATGAAACTGTTGCCTCGCTCCTATTCCATTTCTTACAGACACATCCACTTTTAAAGAAAGAAATTCTCCTTCCTTTAATATGGGAATGCGGAGGAGATAAGTTCTGTTATGGCACACAGAGCTCTTCTAAACCTCTCTAAACTCAAGTCAGTAGTAATAATTTCTTTATTCCATTACTTTGGAGCAAAACAGACAGAAGAATGTAACAACAACCCAAAAAAGTTGGGTGGTCACTTAATGTGGCTTCGGGGCCTATGTATGTAAGTGAGGCAAGAAAGCGAAGCTGCAAACCAAAATAGTTAAGACTTGGGAATTACTTTTCTGGGTGAAGTTGCCCATATCTTTTCTATGTTTATAAAGAAATTCATGCTAAATAGAAATTATCTTCCTGAGAAGTTGTGTGGCCTTTTATCTAAAAACTGCTACAAATAACTAGTTTCTGGGTTTTTTCCACCCTTTTATCATCATTGGATTCACAATTCTTTTATCAGATATCATTCTCCTCCCTCCAGCTGTTTTCATAATCAAGTCCAAAAGAGGAACAAGTCAGTCATGTGAAGGGAAATAACCAAGGATTTGGAAAAACAAACATGGCCGTTCTTAGGGACAAATAGAATCAAAAAGATAGATTGTTTGAAATGTTGTACCTCTATACTGGAAAGTGAAACTGTGCTGAATACTATTAATAAAAAGTTAAATAAAATGTAACAGGAGCATTTGTCGTCCCATTAGATTACTGATGAAAAAATAAATTATTTCCTTGATGTCATAAAATGCTATTTTCTAAAGAGAATATGCATCAATATAAATGATAAATAATATCATTTATTATTATATACTAATAGTATATAACTATTCCTTCTAAACAATTTCTTTTCTGAAACATACAGTTAACAGTGACTGCTGATAGCAACTGTGTTTAAAAATTCTAAAGATACAGGTTAGTTGTGAGTTAAAGTCTAAAATAAAACTTAAAGACTAAAATCATTGCAAAAGATAAAGAACTCATAATGGAAGAATTAAGCAATCAAAATGTACATATAAACATCTCTTTCTCTTTTCCTCCATTGGGGCAAAGAGAATATGGCTAAATATGAAATTTTATTTTTATTGTCTTCTAAGTCACAGGTCAACTGATTGCTGAATCATGGTGGCTTTGCACCCAACTGGAAACAGAGAATAAAAGCACTTTTCAGACTCATCAGGGGATACAATCTTGAACTAACTATTTGATACAAATTAAAAGTTGGATTCATAGAATTATCATTTGTACAGAGCTGTCTAAATTTTATGAAGTCCCTGTATTTCTTTAGCCTTTATGATATCTTTCCCTGGGTTAGGTTAGACCACCAGGCATACCCTGAAACTTCTCCCACTGACCACCTGCAGGACTTTTGATTGCACACATATAACTAATTTGTCAATGTCAATTGTCAAGGAACGATTCTAAGTTTGAGGAGGGCAGGGGCTACATCTCTTCCATTACCATTCCACATCTGTTTCAGTGCCAGATAACACATAGGAGACACTCAATACATAACTACTGAATAAATGAACAACCCTAGACTTGCTTTCACTGCCTTCCTTTACCAAGATGTTGTATAACATATAACTAACTCTCATTACACTAGTGTGTGTTGACTATAGGCTACAGTTAAGAAACGTATTTCCCTGAATTACTCAATGCTCTTTGAAGACCCAGGAGCCAAATTTCCTTTGAGCCCGTGTACCTGGAATAATTGCGCATTTCCTAAAGAATCCATTTCTTCTTCTCTGTGCATTTTGGAATTATTTCCCATTTATGTTGGCTGTTAGAGAGCTGAAAACTAAAGCTGTGACTCCCATGTAGCCAGTATACAGGGCTTCAAAGTGGGTATTTGGTTCCAAGCTCTGCCCTTACCTTCTCTGGCTCCCTTAACTTAATTTCCCTCTCACAGTTTTAAATTTATGTTATGTATCTTTGTAAGTCACCTTAATTTCTTTTTGAATCAAGGTGGAATGTAAAGGGGCCCCTGGGTGGCTCAGTGGGTTAAGCCTCTGCCTTTGGCTCAGGTCATGATCTCAGGGTCCTGGGATCGAACCCCACATTGGGCTCTCTGCTCAGCAGGGAGCCTGCTTCCCCCCCCCCGCCTACTTGTGATCTCTCTCTCTCTCTCTCTGTCAAATAAATAAATAAAATCTTTTAAAAAATGGTGGAATGTAAATAAATTGATTTTTTGCCTTCACATAGAAATTATTAACTTTGCTGAAGAAAGAAAGAGGCAAAGGAAAACAAAATATAGACTTTGGCAATGTATGGCTGATTTTAAGAGACATTGGGGATATCTTGTGAAGAGGAGATACTATTTCTATCCCACATTGTATAGTTTCAGTTTTATGTACAGTACAAGGCAACTGCACAATGTCAACCCTTTTATTGTGTTACATCAATTATGTTAATACTTAGAACATATTTGAAAATAACAAAGGAATGTAAACTGGACCAGAAGAAGCTTAGCTTTTACTTATGGTCATAACATTAGGAACAAGGAAAATTAATGAAACTATAAAAATATATGGAAAAGATTGGTACCAGGTAAACAGAATGACCTCTTCTTGTTAAATTATGTTTAAAGATACAGGGTTCCTTCTTATTCCTATATCCTTTCTTTCACAGAGTACGCTGTCAATTTTTCATAAAGGTAGATCCTCAGGAGACAGAGAAATAGACCAATGCTAGATAAGAGCAAAACAAAAATCACAATTCTTCTAAGAACTAATACTTGAGTTGAATTAGTTTATTCAGAAATGCAGTTGCATTGTAACATATTCTGACAAAATTATGGTAATAGTCAATCTGAATACAGAATGTCTCTATGTTGCTATCGCTACCCCTTCATCTACATATCAAGTACATTTAAATAAAAGGAAGAAACAATGACATAGGAAAACACACACACACACACACACACACACACACACACACACACACACACTTACACATTGTCACCTGCCCCCAAATAGCAAAAGCATCTCTGCCACAAGAACCTTGCCCATCTCTGCTCCAGGTTCAGGTAGAGAACTACTGTCAGTCTATTTTAGTAATCCCGTTTAAATTCTGTATGTCTTTATAAATGCAGTTATCATTACCATTGTTGCCTTATCACTCTCCATGATTGCTCTCTTTCAGTCAAGTACAAAAGCAGCCTGAATATAAATGTTTTGTCATAAAACTGCTATTCAAATAATAAAAAAGGGTTATAATAGTACTAAAAATAATTTACCCCCAAGGCTGTTGCAGAGACTGGCAGTGTGCAGATCGAGGGCCCAAAACACCTTCAGCCATACTCTACTATCCTCTGAACTCTTCCACTGCATTTGAACCCATATTTGCATGATTTTAAAGATAAGTTAGATGTCACCATATGACTGGGATATCTAGAAACTTTACAGCATTAGATTTAAAAAATACCAGTTATTTTTAGCAATATTATCATTAGTGTACTTAAGAAATGTGGGATAAATTAGTCAAAGTTTATATCTTTCAAAGAGAAAGTTACTTTTTTAGTTAATTAGTTTGGGGCAGATGGATAAATATGTAATGCATATATGTATACACACAATATACACACATATCATAGACATATATACATATACATATGGATTATATATACACATATCACATGTAGACATATATGTCTCTATATTATATATGTATATCATACATATATCATACACACATATTATGTATATATATGGCATGTGTACATGCATGCATATAAACACATACCTCCTATATACCATATAGACACACACACACATAAAATCTTTACTCTGAAAGTGCTCTTTTGGCATCAGGACTGGCTGTGCACTGCCACCCAGGGGCAATCTACAACATTTTAACACTGCTATCTTGCCAAGAGGCATTCAAAGTCATTACCGAATGCATCCCGGGCAGTCCTTCATGATAGCTGTTAGCATTCCCATTGCATATTCCAGTAGCTTTGGTGTCATTTCCCATAACATGAATGCACATTGCAGAGAAAGGCAGAGAAAAAGAAGAGAGAAAAGAATGCCAAACAAGCGAAGGACCACCTAGAAGGAAACAAACAAATTATACTGACAAGGCTGACAAGGGGGAATAAGAAAGAGAAAGAGGGGAAGGAGGAGGTTTATGGGCTTCATGCCCACTGCTCTGGGTAAATATCCTTCCTTGCAACAATAAAGACAAATAAAGTACAAAGAAGGGATAAAGCAGAAGATTACAGACCTGGCCAGTGTTTGATAAATGGCACTCTACTTCACACTGCTTATTGTGTACTTCATACCTCACTCCTGAATATGGAAGAGAATTTTATTAAAGATTTAGCCACGGTGGTGGTGGTGACTGGCTCACAGTAATTTTCCTACAAAGTAGTTTAATCTATCACAGGGCAGACAGTGCACCTTCTTACCATGTATCATATCTGTCTATTGAGTAAGTGCTATCCAAATCCAATTTCTTTTCATTTTTGGAACCTGTGATGCATATTCAAGATACACTTTCGTTTTGTCTTTGTCCTAAATTGGGTGCTGTATGAGATGGGGGCAGGAGGAGTGCTAATAAGAAGAAAATCTGCACTCTATGGTTTCCATATCATTCTGGTCATTTTTTGTATTTTACAAAAATAAATTGCATAATTTCAGTGGCATATAATATTGGTCACATGTGGAGTCACTAGGACCTTTCATATTTATGGATATGAATATGAAGCATTGCACCACTGATTATGGAATGAACTTAGAAAATCATTATAGTCAAGTTCCGGTTTTGAGCTTTGTGGAGCACACAGGGGTTGTTCCATTCAATAATGAGATGACTCGTGCAATAATAGGGAAACTGTTTCGACCAAAATCATTCGGCAGTTCATTATGTGGTAAAATGTAAATCCAGAAGTGTCATAAGCAAGGTACTTTCAGAGTGCTCTGTTATGGAATCGCAGAAATTAGAAAAGCCCCGTGAGGTCACTCACTTCATCTGTTCCTGGTATCAAAGTGCTCTCAGCAAAATATTTTCAGATATAGAGTCCACGCTCCCCCATCACGAGTTTCTATTATTTCTCCTTTCATTGCATTACTTTATTTCACTATGATGAATTGTTTTCAAACCTGACAATTGTTTCCTTTAAACATTATTGGTCTTTTTGTAACAAATAAGTAATTCTGCCCTTACTCAATTACAACAAATCCCTCACACTACTGCTATATCTTGTTATAGACTCTCTTTAAAACTGACCTCACCTATATATTTTTAACTATAAAGCTAATTATCATATATTTTAGCCAGAAAAATGTATATTTAGAATCACAAATTATTATTGTCTTATAGTCCCTTGGAGGACCCAGAAATGCCACAATCAATTCCTATCTACCAGCAATTTAAAAGGTACATTTCATCAATTTCCAAGCTGTTTCTACCCTCAGCAACTTGGACCCTTTCTTGTTAAGTCCCAAAAATAAATACAAGTTTTTAAAAATAATAAAAGTAGCTCTTTATTAGGAAAAATTTGAATCCCCTTCACCTTATCTAAGTCCTTCAATTTAAAGATGAGAAAGGAAGTTATTGAATCTCAGAAAGCAATTTGCTTATATGGTCAGACAACTAATTTACAATTAGAGGAGAATAGATTTTAAATCTAAAAGAGCTAGTTTCAGATCATTCCTCTGGAGTTAACTAATCCTGTGACCTTGGGTAAATCATTAACTTTCTGAGCTTCAGCTACTCATCTGTAAAATGGGAATAACAATATTGAACCCATGAGTTTGCTGTAGGAATCAAGATAAACTACTTAAAATGCTACTATCACAATGCCCAGCACAAGTGCTCAGTATATGATCCAATTAGTCACAAAACTAAACCTAGAAACCGCTGTTTAAGGGAATTACTTTAGCCACATATATTCATGCCACCTATCATCTCTCCTTCACCTATATACTGTTGACTTTTGAAAAACACAGGGTTTAGGGGCACCCACACCCCACAGAGTTGAAAATGCACATATAACTTTTGAGTCCCTAAAAACTTAACTACAAATAGCCTATCGTCGACCAGAAGGCTTACCTGTAACATAAACAGCCAATTAACACATATTTTGTATATTATGTGAATTATATACTATATTCTAACAGTAAAGTAAGCTAGAGAAAAGGAACTGTTATTAAGAAAGGAAAAGAAAATATATTTATAGTACTGCACTATATTTATGAGAAAAAAATCTACATATAAGTGGACCTATGCAGTACAAGTCTGTGTTTTTCAAGGGTCAATTGTATCATAAATCAGTGCCATCTAAAACTAGATACAAGATATTCACTTATCAAACCGATAAAAACTTATTACAACTAAAGATATTTTTAAAAGTCTGACTATAGAAAACAGAACCATTTAGATATGGTCCTGGGTTTGGGGGAATAGGAAGATAATAATCAGTAACACTGGAAAGAACTTGACTTTTCTTTAGTTTCCTAAACTATATTGACAATAAAATGTGCAAATATTTAACATAAATTAACATTATTATATGGAATTTTTGTATATTTCTGTTTTAAAATGAAATGTGGGACGCCTGGGTGGTTCAGTCAGTTAAGCATCTGTCTTGGGCTCAGGTCATGATCCCAGGCTCCTGGATTCCAGGGAGCTCTGCTTCTGGCTGCCTGCTCATCAGGGAACCTGCTTCTCCCTCTTCTTTTGCCCCTTCTCCTGTTTGTACTTTCTCTGTCTCTGTCTCAAATAAATAAAGTATTTTTAAAATAAATAAAACGCATTTTTCTTATTATAAAAATAAAACATGTAGTGAAGAAAATGTCCACAATATAAAAAAAGGGGGAAAAAACATTTCTAATCCCACTATCCAGAAATAATTGCTGTTAATATCTTGGTGAAAAATCTTTGAAACATTTTAAATATATATTTTATAATTATTTCACATAAAATTAGGTTCATCATGTTATAGAGATATAGATTATTATTTTATAACCTACTTTTTCCCAATTATAAATGATAAGCATTTGTCCATGCCACTATATATTCTTTAAACATAATTTTTAAGTGGCATATCACCAGAGGGATTCATAGCACTTTAACTCCTCCTCTATAATATTTATATTGTTCTCAGTAACTTTGCAATAACTTTCCTCTAATTCTGTGAATTCCTTTTGAATAGAATTTGCTGGCATTTGTTAAACTAAAAATTCCTTGAAGCCACAGCTTTTGTCCAATATCTATTTCATTTTACTGCAAACATAGTGTGGATATTTGAAGAAAATGTCTCTAAGAAATATGTTCTTATTAATTAATATTCAATACAAACATTTCCTTTTTTTTTTTTTTTTAAGATTTTATTTATTTGACAGAGAGAAACACAGCGAGAGAGGAAACACAAGCAGAGGGAACGGTAGCGGTAGCGGGAGAAGCAGGCTTCCTGCCCAGCAGGGAGCCCAATGCGGGGCTTGATCCCAGGACCCTGGGATCAGGACCTGAGCCGAAGGCAGAAGCTTAACGACTGAGCTACCCAGGCGCCCCCAAACACTTCCTTTTGAAAACACTATGAAACTCACAACCTGGGATTCATACCACTATGATTTCTTCATATTATCATAAAAAATTTTGTACAGGAAATTTAATAATTACTGCTAAAATATTCCTTTATAAACTAGAGAACTTCATTAATATCAATATAATCAAGATCCATCCATAAATTAAGTTGTTTAGTACACTGTAGTGCTTAGATAACTAACATGAAGAGATAAGAAGGATGGCAACCAGCAAAACTGTCCTATTTCACAAAGATTGCAAAAATGCTCACATCTTTTAGATGCTGTCTCTTTAAAAAGCAAAACACTAACATTACATTGACTCATATTTCTAATAGGTGTTTCATATTCAAAACCCCATTTACCTTATACATTTACACAATTTGGAGATTTAAATTTGTAATGGTAAAAGAAAAAAATCCAACATTTAAAATAATTTTTCATCTGATGTATGCCACCTGCACTGGTCTTGGAAACTTCCTGTCTGAACATTAAGAGTAAATTTAAAGTCAGGTCATTATAACAACAATGAAAAAAAACATCAAATTACACCATGCTGAAAGAGAAAAAATAAAATAAAAACAACCAGAGAGTTGACCATTTTAAGAATTATTGTAATCATCCTTGGGGGAAGAAAATGGGCAAACATATATTCACTTGGGAGAAAAAAATGTATACAGAAGTCTTTTTTTAAAAATATACATATATTTTAAGTGTATGCTTACACATGATAAACTAATGCTTTAAGATATTTCCTCTATTCATTGCCTGCAAATTCCTTCTAGTCTTATTCCAAAGTAAAAATGCACTCTATTGGCAACAAAAGAGTTTTATTTTTAATACCAATTTATTTATATTCAAAGCAGAGTATTTATAAGGCATGAGGCTCCAGTTATAATGAAAGATGTTAGTGCATTCTGGAAACCATGAGTCTTTTATTCACTCTTTAAGATGCATTCACTAAACACAGAAGATTCTCACTAAATGTAAGATTAAGACCTCTTTAAGTATAGTTGTATAGAAATGATCTAGAAATTTGTAAAATAAGTTTATTTTCACACCTCTAATAGAATCAGTTATCAGGGTCAGCAGTACAATTAGGCCAGGAGCAGACATTTTATGCCTTGCATAAGACTGCACCTACTACCGCACAGCGCCACCTGGCAGCAGGATGAAGGACTGTCACTGTGGCCTCCTGAGAATAGAGTCAATGATTGGTACAGTACATACAATGTGTTCTTCTGAAAGTCCCCAACTGATGCTGGCCTCATTTTCTTCATTAAAAATGGACACATTCACATCCCAAGTTTGAAAACAGAGTTTCTCTCACTTGGTTTTTTTTATTTGTATTTTTTAAGCATCTTAATTTAGAACACTTCATTTTCAAAGGACATCTTTAATGCAGCTGATCACAGCTGATGATGATGAATGTATCTACATTTTTCAAAAATAATTTGTCATCAGTTTTCATGGAGATTATCACAATAAGTTAATTTACAACAGTGACACAAAGAAAAATCCAGTGTTCAGCTGAGTGTAGCTGTATGCCTCTTTAGAGAAGGAACAACAAAAACACCAAAGAAATAATAATTTCTCATATCCAAATGCTTGAATCATTTCTATTTTTATGTATATGTCTATACACATAGTAGCATTTGTATTTGTGCACTGGGAAGGAATCTAAACACATGGTTTATACGTATTAACATGAATAAAATCTTATTAAATCCTTTGACCTTTCTCTTCAATGATTTACTTGTAACCTAAATATGTGTAAACCACTAGAGGCATTGATAAAAAAGAAAGGAGAAAGAAAGAAAGAAAGAAAGAAAGAAAGAAAGAAAGAAAGAAAGAAAGAAAGAAAGAAAGAAAGAAAGAAAGAAAGAAAGAAAAGAGAGAGAGAGAGAGAGAGAGAGAGAGAGAGAGAGAGAAAGAAAGAAAGAAAGAAAGAAAGAAAGAAAGAAAGAAAGAAAGAAAGAAAGAAAGAAAAAGAAAGAAAGACTTAAATAACAACTACTTCCATAATATTAGCAAAAGTAGTTACTATTGCTCTTTTGATTGAAAAAGAATTTTGGGGCATCCATTGTTCTTTAGGCCTACACAATTATCATTTGTTATTCACATTTCTTCATAGCTGTACATTCAAAAAATTAAAAAAAAAGGAGAGAAAGGTAAGGAACAGATATTTACTATATTTCTTGTACAATTGACATTCCAAAAATAATACTGCCAACTCAATAAGCAAAAAAACAAACCAGGTTCCTGTTCGTATTTAACATGCTAGATCTAACTGAAGAGTTAGTAGCCCTCTCTGAATTACATTATGGTTTTTACAATCATAAAACAAATGCAATTTGACATCTGCCTAACTTGTAGGTCAATGCTCACTTAAAAAAAAAAAAAAAAATATATATATATATATATATTCTTTTTGCTTTGTGCTTTCTAGTCTTTCTTCCTCTAGTTTTTCAAAAACTAATGTTTACCTTAGAACCAACCAAAACATTCCCAGCTCCTGGATATTTAAAACCTGTCAAAAGTATTTGCCCAATAAAAATATTACAGGGTAGAGGATATAGCACTTCAGATTATATGCTCCCATACAGACTTTTTTGCCTTTTCCTTTAGATTCCTTATAATCCTATGGGAGGTAAGAGAGAGATGTCATAGGGAGGACACACTTACAAGGAAATAACTTATATCACTTCTTGATGATTGTACTTCCCTTCTTCCCTCAAAGCTAGGGTTAAAGCAGGAGAGTCACCACAGTGGAAAAGAAAGAAAGGCAAGAAAAACTGGTATTCTTTCCAGAGTACTAGTATAAACCTGTTTCCCCACACTGGTGGGCTCTCTTCCCAGCTGAAACTGAGGATGGGCCCTTCGAATCAAAATTGGCGGGAGCCAGGGAAAGATGGCTTATCAGAAAATGCTTGTAATCTCATTCTTACATTTAATCTGAGTGACCAGCACACTGCGGTCCCCAGGTCTGAGTCACAGCCTATGGGGTTGCACTCAGGGACTGCTCTAAGAGAGAGACTCCAGGCTTACATGCTCTGCATAGATTTGGAAGAACAAGCTTTGTACTCTCCTCTGCAGGATGTCTATTGGCCTTTGCTAGATCATTGCTGCCTAGTACATTCCTAAGTAGAAACACAGATATGGATACACCGCACAGAAAATGTATTAGATACCTGTTTGGCCTCACTTCACATTCTCTTGGCTAACCTTTTCACTACAGGCAGCCTTTTATCTCATGGCCACTGTGTGTGTCTCTAACAAAAATAGCTGGATAATTTGTGGGGCCCAGTAGAAAATGAAAATGTGAGATCTCGTGTTCATAAATAATTATAGATTTCAAAACAGTGAGTGCATACCATTAAACAAAGCATTAGGACCTTCAAAGTGTGGTCCCTTGTGACTACACAGGTCACTAACAGATAATACACCCATGAAGCCAGCCCTGTTCTCTTGCTATCTGCAATCAAACTTCTCTGCGGTGCCCCCATGTTAGCTTTGTTCAACTAAACTGCAAATACACAAGTTAACACCTATTCAGCAACTCTTAAGCAATGGAAGATGGAAGCTAATAGATAAATACTCCCCTCTTTCATCCTTTGGGCATATAATTCTGGGGAATGTTCTACAGGGCTCCTAAGGATTCACTTAGCAGGATGGAAGCTTAAATACCCACGGTGAAACTCAGCTCAGTAACACATCCCTGGATAGCCATTCCCTTCTTATTTCACTCTTCTCAGCTACTCACCCTGTTCCTTGGATCACTTCCCAAAGTAAACCACCTGTACAAGAGCCCTGGCCTCAAGATCTACTTTAGGGGAAAACCTAGACTAACAAGAAATAGAAGACAGCTGAGTTAAGTGAGGGTTGGGATGAGAACACAGGGTAGGAGGCTAGTTTGAAAACTATAAGTACTAACAGAAATGGAGAAAGAAAATTTTGGAAATTAGAAAGCAGAAATCAAAGGGTTTTGGAAGATGACTAAATATGAGAGATGAAGAAGAGAATCCAAATATAACTAAAGGGTTTCTTACTTAAATAAATAATGGATGGTGACACCAAGACCAAATTAGGGAATGCAGAAGGAAAAAAAAAATTGGAGTATAAAAATAACAAATTTGTCATCTCTCAGTGAAAATATGTTAGCAGCCAGTTATACTTGAGCCTACAGACAGTAAAGAAATTTAGGTAAAAGGAATGGTGATGAATATAGCTATAAATGCACAAATAAACACTTATTGAATATAGAAACAGAGTTGGAGGAAATTCTCCCCCAAAAATTATTATAATGACATTCATTCTTTATTTTTACTACTTAAACTCCTGCTGGCAACCTATTATGCTTTAGAATATTTCCATAAGAATTATAAATACAATGAGAAGAAAAACTGGATCAACTAATTATTATATTACATGATTTTAGTGTGAAGTGTTTCCAAAATCAATATTTAAAAATCTCAAGGTTATTATATTCCTTTTGCCATTATCCTATCTCTTCAAATGACATAATCTATTTGAGAATTTAAATAAATTTAAACTTTTATTAGAAAACTAAAACATTAATACTATTAAACTCTGGGGGTCTGCCAAAGTTGTTAGCTTCCAAAGGTTTCCATCTGACCCCCAATATTTGGCCAAGAACTATAGGGCAAATTTTTCTTTAAGTAACATTTACTGTAAAAGTCAGGTAATTTTTCATTTCTACAGAAAATAGATATCAAGTTGGTTTTAAGGGGATATCTCAAAATCAGCTATACCTAGAATCATCAAGTTTGTCTTTATTGATCTGTCTTGAGAGGAATTAAAATTTATCTGGATGTTTAGGAGTTGACAGTCCTCTGGAATATATTATTCACATATCCAATATCTTTAAAATTCTGTCTTTGGAATTGTATGTACTTTCAGTGTTACCAGGCTTTTCTGAAGGTAGAGCTGTCCACATGAATCATAAAGAAATGAGACTGGAGTGGTATATAAGGGGACTTGCTCTTCTTCTTTTTTTTTTTTTTTTTAAAGATTTTATTTATTTGACAGAGAGAAACACAGCGAGAGAGGGAACACAAGCAGAGGGAATGGTAGTGGGAGAAGCAGGCTTCCTGCAGAGCAGAGAGCCCGATGCGGGGCTCGATCCCAGGCCTCTGGGATCTGACCTGGGCCGAAGGCAGACGCTTAACGACTGAGCCACCCAGGCGCCCCTGGGACTTGCTCTTCTTGACAACCAATATTTTCAACCTCTTCAAAGTGGTCAAAAGCAAGTCAAGACATTTAAGCTGAAAAGATCCAAGAAGGCAGTGCTAACACAGAAACCAGAGTAGGCCTGAATCATAACATGTACATAGGAAAATATGCCCCAAAGCCTGAGAAACACAAAATACCCTGTCACTTTGAGAAAATGTATGGTTTAAAAATGAGAGGGAGGAAGACTTTCTTTAAAAAGGCACAAAAAGAGACAGAATGATAAACTGAACATCAAATTTAAAATGACAAAAGTTAACATGCTAAGAGATTAGTTACAGAATATAACTCTGTGTGCACATATATGTCCAATAAATAATGAATTAGTATCCAGAATAAATTTTTTAAATCTAAATCAAGATGAAAAATAAGACAACTAACCAATAAAAAGTAGAAGACAATAAGACAATTAACCAATAGAGAAAAAGAACATGAAGAGAATACTACAAAGCAGGAATTATAAATAGGGCAAATAATTATAATAAGTATTTTTCAGAGATACCCTCATTATTAACCAGGGAAATATAAATTAAAACAATGAGATAGTATTCTACAGTTAGATAACTGGCAGAAAAATTAAGTTCCTAATGTCTAAATGTCTAATAGTCTAAACCTATTAGACATTGGACAATCTGAAGGAATGGTCATTTTGGGGGTATAATCAGGCACATATATGAGTACTGCCCATTTCAAGGTAAATTTGGCAATATCTATAATCTACATTTCCTATTATCCAACAATATCACTCTTAGGTATCAGAGACAAATTGGCAGATGCAAATGGAAGCATTTACAAGGATATCCACTGAAGCTTTTGGACAGCAACAGAATTTTGGAAAAAAAAAAAAAGACACACAGATGTGTGTATATGCACATATACATAGACATATATCTATATATTTTAAAAATGGACTTCAATGAAAGAATGACTAAATAAATACCTAATTGTTTCAAGGGAGGATATGAAGACTGAGAGTGTTTTTAGTTAAAGAAAGTTTTAATCTTATTTTTTTCTATTTTAATGCCTCACAAGGAGAATTTATTCATGTATTATATGACTAATTAAAATGGTTTTAAATGTAAACAAAGAAATTCCAGAAGATTAAGCTGAGTTAAAAAAAAAGTCCCAAAGGTCACATACTGTATAATTCCATTTATATTATACATTTCTGAAATGACAAAATTTTACAAATGGAGAACTGATCAGTGGTTGCAGCAGTTTAAAGATGGGAAAGGCCTTGTTGTCATTATAAAAGGGCAACACTATAGATCCTTGTGTTCATGGAACTGTCCTGTTCAGTATCATTTCCATGGTGGTATACATAAAACTACATATGACAAAACACATGAACACATACAAACGAGTACAAATAAAACTAGAGCAATCTGAATAAAATTAGTAGATTGTAGCAATGTCAATATCCTAGTTGCAATATACTATCCTAGTTTGGCAAAAGTGTTAATATTAGGGGAAACTTGGTAAAATTTTAAAATAACAACAAGACAATATTGGACGACAGAATGCTGACCCAGAACCTCTGGAGCAACTATCATGGGAAACCAAGCCTCTATAGCATTTGGCCCAGGTGATCCAGACTCATTCAGTCACTTTCATTTTACTGATTTTTTTGTCACCATTCCAAATCAGGATCAAATAGAAAAAATCACATATGCCCTCCAAAACAATCACCCAGATGCCCCACTTCCAGGTAGCCCATCTCCAGTTTCCTCATGCCAACAATCTCCAATCAGACATAACAAATGTCTTCCATTTTTTCCACAATAAAGCTTCCCTAATCTCCCGTCTGCCTTTGAATCCCTACTGAATGCAAGTGATGGTGGCTGACTCCCTTGTCATAGGAAGTTTGAAATAAATAGCCTTTATTTGTTCTCATTTGGGTGGTCTCTTCATTTATTTCCACAGTGTAGATGCACCTCTATGTAGTATTTCTTAGAACTACAGATGGAATTTTTCAATTAAAAAAATATATATACCTAAAATTAACAAGTGTTCTTTTAAGTACCGGCCCTTTATCTTCCTGTATACAGTTTGTTTTCCCTCCCTCTACTATAGAAGACCATCTCAAAAGTACAGCTTAGAATAGAGAAGAAAAAGGATGGCAGAAAAAAGAAGGAAACAAACAGCCTGACACAGACATTTTAAAATACCTTTAAAATTGCCAGAGCACTAGTGTCCAATTGCACATAAATACACCACTGTATCTTAATTGTTCTATCTACTTGATTGGATTGGGGGGAGAAAGGGAGCTTCGAAAACCCAAGGTCAAAAATAATTTTTTTCCAAATATCTAATTTACCATTTAGAACTTTGAAACTGTATATATACTAACTAGCTCAAAAGAAAAATTTCACAACAATAGCTGAATATGGATTCCTTGATACACCAGGGACAAGGTTTTCTAACATACACTAGTGGAGCACCTGAATGGAACAGTTGGTTACGTGTTTGACTCTTGGTTTCGTCTCAGGTCCTGAACTCAGGGTAGTGAGATCAAGCCCCACATCAGGCTCTGCGCTCAACACAGAGTCTGCTTAAGACTGTTTCTCCCTCTCGGCAAGATGGCGGAGGTGTAGGAGGCACAGAGAGCCCTGGGAATCAGAAGTCCAGCTAAAGAGGAGGAAATCACTCTAAAAGCCGGCAAACGCAACAGCAGAGAGAAGAGAATAAGAACAGCAATTCTAGGA